>AP025066.1:24463544-25020586 GCA_036186865.1 Eustoma russellianum
TTTAATAGTACACACATGTTATATTCCAATCAGCCCTTAATTTAATTTTCTAGAATACTTTAAGATGTATATCATATGTAAAAAGTGTCTAGATACATGTCACATGATGTACCAATCAGCCCTTAATTTATTTATATATATTATGTTATACATAATATATATAATATATACTTTAAATCTCAGCACTTGGGTGGTCTAAAGTGGTACCATTTACATGTGACAAAAATTAAACTTGGAATCTTCACATTTTGGCCTTAATGTGGAGTAATTTGTGTGTGCCAACATGGAAAGTATTTTTGGCTGAATATTCAGTGATGTGCACGAAATTTTCATCAAATTTTGATGTATAAGGGGCTGGCCATTTATTTATGGCAGGTACGTGACACGTTGGCGAAGTTTCGGTATTCGCCAGATACGACAAATTTCGGTTTAGAACCTTTTATCGTGTCGTATTTAATTTGTCATCACTATATCTTATATCATATGATATAAGACCTGAATATACTCAAAAATATGAGTTAAGTATAGTGGTGTGACGTTAACGTACGTACGTAAAATATATAACGTGTCGGTAGTACGTTGGAATTCATGTGTATGTGCCTTTATTCAAAAAAATCTGAAAATATGTGTAATATATATGTATATAGGCGTGTGTATTTAAGAAGGGGAGGAGGGAAAACTTTCCTTCCTTAGCTTTGTTGCCTTTGTGCCTTTTCCAAATGTGGCTTCCTTTAATGAACTACTTAGTTTAATAAACTAAGTACTTTACTTAATGAACTAGTTTAGTTCATTAATGGTGGCACCTGAAAATAGTATAAACACAACAAATGTTTGCCACATGATGTAAGCTTTAACGCTTCATGGCTTGTTAGTACGGCAACATAATATATAAGCTAAATAAGTCAAGTAATGGCAAAGTATCATGCATACATGTACACATTTATATATATCATGCATTTAAATCACTTATTTTGAAATCACTCAAACCCCCTTATCTTTACAGTAGTAAGCCTCACTTGCGGGAGTAAGTAACACCATTATCAGTACAAAAGATGCACATTATGGAAAAAGAACAAACTTATGCCTACAAGCAATTTCGTAATGACCCTATTGTATCATTCAGCACACAACCTCAAACTATTGAGTGCAAAGCTGAAGTCGCTAGAATGACACATAATCTATCTGTCCTCAAACAATGCTAGCCTAGAAAGAATATGTAAATGACGAAAGACATGCTTGCGTGACAGTCGGGATGTCATGGTCATCAACTGTACAAGCTCATAACAATCTTTCTCAAGAATCAGCGACGGGTATCATCGGAGGAAATAATTAAAGAAACGCCGCTTGAGCCTTGGCCTCCAAAGGCGTGAAACGGGGTATACGAAAAGATAAGGCCCCCCTGCATTTCAAATGAGTTGGAAGAAAAGTGTGACAGCGGCCACCAGGAAATAGCTCATTTGGTACCGGGTTAGGACATTGCTCCAGAAAGCGTGCAGATTCGAACCACAACACGTGCAGCGTGTGTGATTTATGTTGGAGACAATCAATCATGTACCAAGACGCAGTCGTACAACGTGTGTAATGAAACAGTAAAATAAAATAAATCAAACCCGGGGCGAGTCGAAGACTCTGTCCTTAAGACGTATTGCTCCGGTATACTGTGCCCAACCGGTATGAGCAATCGTCTCCCAGGATACAACGGGTACCTGTTCAGTTGAGCGGCACTGCTGAACTTGAACTTCTTCGAACCTTTGAATGTCCTGACTTCTCCCGGAATATGCAAGACTCACGTGCTACGAATGCAGAATGCTTATGAAATGCTTAGAGCTTGGTGTGTCACAAATGAACACCCTTAGCCCTCTTTATATAGGGGAGTCGGTTGGAGAACAAGGAACCGTGACCGTTGGATCAAAACCGAAGTTTGATTTAGACCGTTAGATTAAAACCTCCTATCTAGATTAGGAAGGTTTAATCTCAGCCTTTGGATCGAAGATAGATTAGCAGGTTTAAACCTGGAACGTTAGATGGAAACCATATTCGGTTAAGCAGTTAAGACAGTTTAAATCTCGGCCGTTAGATCAAAGCTATCTTCCTGCCACCGTTAGATCACAACAGATTGATCTTATTTTAAACCGGAGGATAGTGTTAGTTTCAAGTTTGAAACCTAACCGCACAATCAAAAGATTCTGCCCGCTGTCAGACTTCGATCGATCACATCGATCGATCGAAGTGACATCGATCGATCGATGTGATCGACTGATGTCTGACTGAGTACATCATTCGATCATTCTGATCGATCTAAGAGACAGTGATCGATCGATGTCCTCTGATCCACTTAGATCGATCTACCAAGAGATCGAAGCCTCTGATCCACTTCGATCGATGACATCGATCGATCGAAGTGACATCGATCGAAGTCATCGATCGATGTCCGTCAGATGCTTTTTACGCCACATGGACACTTCCAACGTGGCATTCCTCCACACAGGTGACACATCACCCATCCATAACATTTCCATCTACTTTGAGCATTAATTTCACATTCACACAATCTCAAAATTGAGTGATTCCACATCCTAACATTAACTACTCGTTACGTAGATAATTAAGGATTCATTAGTTTTCGATTTCATTATCGGAAACTCATTAAGCTCAAAGTACGTTGCTCAACCAAGTTTGCAACACTCATTAACGGGCCAAAGCCCAAATCTTCAATCTCCAACGATGGGCCAAAGCCCAACCTTAAATTCTCCAACAATCCCCCACATGAATGGAAATTAATGCAAATGCATATGCAGACTCTGAGGAGAAGTCAGACAAGAAAATATTGCATCAGAAGAGGTAGCTTCTGGCTTTGAACCTTTCTTAGTGATGTACCATCGGATTCACTCGGCTAATAGTGACTTGATGTCTTGAACTAGTCAGCCTTTGTTGTGAACCAAGACAAACATCACACAATATTTCCTTTAACACCCTTTTGGTTCTCATGGTTGTGTTCGTTTTGGCCATGAACAACCTGGTTTCAGAAAGTGTTTTAGAGAAATCTTGCCACCTAGACTTTCTCATAGAAGCGGCCCCACTTCACACTTACATAGGTGATTCCTATCAAGAGTATTCTGCCATACTCCACTTGACGCATCAAGATATAGGACATCATTAAAAGCCTTAGCTTACCCTAAATTCTCTGCAGACAGCACTTTTATCAGACGGAATGAGTAAGTGCTAACTGAACCTTCATAACTTAGTTGTCCCATTGAACCAAGATTCTGGGATCTCCAGTCAACAAGGTTGGGTTACCATTACAAAGATTCATGCATTATGGGCTTCAGTCCCATTCCGTTTGTCAATCTTGACATGATCTCTAGGCAAGCCTTTTGTAAGCGGATCCGCAAGATTCTCCATTGATTTACATAATCAATGGAAATCACGCCATTAGAGATCAACTGTTTAATGGTGTTATGTCTTCGACGTATGTGTCGTGACTTACCATTATAGATGCTGCTTTGAGCACGTCCTATAGCTGACTGACTATCACAGTGTATGCTAATAGGAGCGATCGGCTTAGGCCACACGGAATATCTTCCAAAATTCCGAAGCCACTCAGCCTCTTCCCCAGCTTTGTCCAACGCTATGAACTCAGCTTCCATAGTGGACCGAGCTATACAGGTTTGTTTCGTGGATTTCCACGACACAGCAGCACCACCAAGTGAACACGTACCCACTGGTGGACTTCGAGTCCTTACTATCTGATATCCAATTTGCATCGCAGTATCCTTCAACACTGCTGGATATCTCGTGTAATGTAATCCAAGATCATTGTGTATTTCAATACCTCATCACTCTGTTAAGAGCTTTCCAATGATCATCACTTGGATTACTGGTAAACCTGCTCAACTTGTTTACGAACAAGCTAAGTCTGGTCTTGTACAATTCGTTATGTACATCAGACTCCCGATACCTGAGAGTATTTCAACTGGCTACAGGTTCGCCTCGATTTTCCTTAAGTGTATACTTAAGTCGAGCGGGGTCTTTACCGGTTTCACATCATCCATATTGAACCGTTTCAACTGATTCAATATAGTGTGTTTGTGACAGTATGAGTCCCTCAGTCCCTAGAAATCTTAATTCCTAGAATAACATTGGCAACTCCCATGTCCTTCATATCGAAGTTCCTCGTCAACATCTTCTTTGTGTTTAAGATTATGTCCCGAGTACTTCCCATGATTAGCATGTCATCTACATAGAGACACACTATCACATAAGCATTCTGTGTGCTCTTAATGTAGACACACTTGTCACACTCATTGATCTTGAAACCGTTAGCTAACATAGCTTGATCAAACTTCAAGTGCCACTGCTTAGGCGCTTTTAAGTCCGTACAAGGACTTAACGAGTCTACAAACCTTAGACTCTTGTCCTGGAACCACAAACCCTTCGGGTTGTTCCATATAGATTTCTTCATCAACTCACCATTCAGAAAGCAGTCTTTACATCCATCTGATGGATTTCCAAGTTATACTAGCGCAGCAATTGCAACTAGCACCCTTATAGAAGTGATCCTAGTCACTGGTGAGTAGGTGTCAAAAAAGTCAAAGCCTTCCTTTTGTCGATAGCCTTTAGCTACCAACCTGGCTTTATACTTTTCAATAGACCCATCCTCTTTCAGTTTCTTCTTGAAAACCCACTTACAACCAAGTGGTTTACTTCCAGGTGGAAGATCAACCAACTCCCAAGTGTGGTTTTGAAGAATCGAGTCTATTCACTGTCAACTGCCTCTTTCCAGAATGGAGCTTCTGGAGTTGACATAGCCTCGGAAAAGTTCCTCGGCTCATTTTCTACCATATAGGTTAGAAAATCGGTCCAAACGAAGTTGGCATTCTGGCACGCTTGCTTTGACGAAGCTCCTCATCTCCTTGAGGAGTCGCCTCACGCACTTCGCTTACTTGAGCTAGCTTCTTCACTGTTTTGTTTTTGGAAAGACATTCTCAAAAACACTGCATTCCTTGATTCCATGACAACGTTTCATGTATCTCAGGAATGTCCGATTTGTGCACTAAGAAACGATATGCACTACTGTTCGTTGCATAACCAATGAATATGCAATCAATCGTTTTAGGCCCGATTTTAACTTGTCTTGGCTTAGGTATAGCAACCTTTGCCAGACACCCCCACACTTTCAAGTATTTGTAACTAGGCTTATAGCCTTTCCAAAGCTCATAGGGGTTTATCCGTCTTTTGGACGGAATTCTTTAAAATGACGTTGGCTGAGAGAATTGCTTCCCCCCACAAGTTCTGAGTAAACCCGAACTTATCAACATAGCATTCATCTCTTTTAGAGTATTTTTGCGTTCAGCAATACCATTGATTGAGGTGAATATGGCGCAGTCGTTTGATGAATAATGCCATGTTCTGAACAGAATTCATTAAACGGTGTATCATATTCGCCACCTCTATCACTACGAATTGTTTTAATTCGTTTGCTAAGTTGATTCTCAACTTCATTTTTATAATCCTTGAAAGCATCAAGGGCCTCATCTTTGCTGCTTAGCAAATATATATAACAGTATCGTGTGCAATCGTCGATAAAAGTTACAAAATACTTTTTACCACCTTGTTTGCACAAACTTTAAATCACACAAATCTGTGTGAATTAAATCCAACGTTAGTGTTTCGTTCTATTGAAGGAAATGGCGCCTTTGCCATCTTCGCTTCAACACATATTTGACATTTTCCTTTATTATTAAAGTCCAGTTTGGGCAATAAGTCAAGATTACTCATTCGTTGTATTGACTTGTAATTAACATGTCCCAAACGAAAATGCCATAAACAAGAAGACTCAAGCAGTAAGCAGAAGAGGAAGCAATTTTATTAGCCTCTGCGGGCAAATCTCTTTTGGGTACAATAGTGATGACATTCAATTTAAACATCCTATTCGACAAGTACCCCTTCCCCAAATACATGCCATTTTTCGAAAGAATAACTTTATTGGACTCTAACACTAGTCTAAAACCATGCATGACTAGAAGAGATCCAGATACTAAATTCTTCCGAATATCAGGGACGTGCAGCACATTCTGCAGAGTCAGATGCTTCCCTGATGTGAGCTTCAGAACAACTTTTCCCTCGCCTTCATCTTCGAGGAGGCCGAGTTTCCCATGTAAAGTTGCTCATTGTTCCCGGGCTGGTACTCCTGGAACATCTCTCTGCTGGAGCAAACATGTCTAGTGGCGCCAGTATCAAGCCACCACTCACGTACGTTCCCCACAGCATTGCACTCTGAGACCACCGCACAGAGATTCAGATCATCCAATGCATCGACTATGTTCGCCTTTGCCTTGGATTGCTTCTTCTTGGGCTTTCTGCATCATTGCTGACATGCCCCTGAATGCCACAGTTGTAGCATTTCCCGGTGAACTTCTTGGCGATCTGCTTGCCTTTCTTGTTCACCCCGAGTTGGCCTTTCTTTTTCTTGGCCTCTGCAACATGGGCCTTAGCCTGACCAGAGCTAGATTGTGGCGCTCTTTCAGATCTACGATTGTCCTCCTCAATGCGGAGTCGAACAATTAGATCTTCCAATGTCATCTCCTTTCTCTTGTGTTTGAGATAGCTTCTGAATTCCCTCCACGTAAGAGGTAGCTTCTCAATCACTGCTGCCACGACGAAAGATTCACTGAGCATCATGCCCTGCCTCTTTCCATCTCAGCAACCCAACGTCTGAAGTTCATCAACTTGAGAAACAACAGTGCGAGAATCAGACATTTTGAAATCCAGGAATTTGCCGACAATAAATTTCTTAGTGCCCGGCATCTTCCGTACGGTATTTCTTTTCCAAAGCCTGCCACAAAGACTTTGCGGTCTTGTACGTACAGTACAAACCATACAAGGAGTTGTCCAAACAACTCAGAATATGGCTCAAACAAACATAATTGTTGAAATTCCATGTTTCAACAAAATGTTGGTTTTGCATATTCTGGGCTTGATCCTCCAACGGATCCACCATAGGCGGGTCCTCAGTCAGGAAATTTGCCAATCCCACAGCAGTCAAGAAGAACAGCATCTTCTGCTGCCAGCGCTTGAAGAAGCTCCCACTGAACTTCTCCGGTTTCTCCACTTGGGCCACCGCAGGAACCTGTGCAGGAGGAGCATGTCTTGGCACCCCAGCAGTTGGTGCCATTGGAGCAGAGCTCTGAATGTCTGCACCATGAACGGAGCCTGAGCTTGCGTTCTCCATCAGATTACTGTTCAGTTGATCAAAACGAATAGATCAGAACAGAATCAGATTTAAGAAAGGAGTAGAAGTAGACTGCAAATTAGTACCGAAACTGCTTTTGCGCAAATTAAAACGGTACAGAAATTAATTGAATTGAAATACGTCTTAAGGTTGTTGGAGACAATCAATCTGTACCAAGACGCAGTCGTACAACGTGTGTAAATGAAAGCAGTAAAATAAAATAAATCAAACCCGGGGCGAGTCGAAGACTCTGTCCTTAAGACGTATTGCTCCGGTATACTGTGCCCAACCGGTGTGAGCAATCGTCTCCCAGGATACAACGGGTACCTGTTCAGTTGAGCGGCACTGCTGAACTTGAACTCCTTCGAACCTTCGAATGTCCTGACTTCTCCCGGACAATATGCAAGACTCACGTGCTACGAATGCAGAATGCTTATGAAATGCTTAGAGCTTGGTGTGTCACAAATGAACACCCTTAGCCCTCTTTATATAGGGGAGTCGGTTGGAGAACAAGGAACCGTGACCGTTGGATCAAAACCGAAGTTTGATTTAGACCGTAGATTAAAACATCCTATCTACATTAGGAAGGTTTAATCTCAGCCTTTGGATCGAAGATAGATTAGCAGGTTTAAACCTGGAGCGTTGGATGGAAACCATATTCGGTTAAGCGGTTAGACAGTTTAAATCTCGGCCGTTAGATCAAAGCTATCTTCCCTGCCACCGTTAGATCACAACAGATTGATCTTATTTAAAACCGGAGGATAGTGTTAGTTTCAAGTTTGAAACCTAACCGCACAATCAAAAGAGATTCTGCCCGCTGTCAGACTTCGATCGATCACATCGATCGATCGAAGTGACATCGATCGATCGATGTGATCGACTGATGTCTGACTGAGTACATCATTCGATCATTCTGATCGATCTAAGAGACATCGATCGATCGATGTCCTCTGATCCACTTAGATCGATCTACCAAGAGATCGAAGCCCTCTGATCCACTTCGATCGATGACATCGATCGATCGAAGTCATCGATCGATGTCCGTCAGATGCTTTTCACCACCGCCACATGGACACTTCCAACGTGGCATTCCTCCATATGGGTGATACGTCACCC
Source organism: Eustoma russellianum (assembly GCA_036186865.1). Taxonomy (NCBI): domain Eukaryota; kingdom Viridiplantae; phylum Streptophyta; class Magnoliopsida; order Gentianales; family Gentianaceae; genus Eustoma; species Eustoma russellianum. Next base: position 24,471,892 of record AP025066.1, read on the forward strand.
ATCCATAACATTTCCATCTACTTTGAGCATTAATTTCACATTCACACAATCTCAAAATTGAGTGAGTTCACATCCTAACATTAACTACTCGTTACGTAGATAATTAAGGATTCATTAGTTTTCGATTTCATTATCGGAAACTTATTAAGCTCAAAGTACGTTGCTCAACCAAGTTTAGCAACACTCATTTACGGGCATAAGCCCAAATCTTCAATCTCCAACGATGGACCAAAGCCCAACCTTAAATTCTCCAACAATTTATTGATGTTTCGGCCAGTAATAGCTATGCCATTGTATCAGACCCAATTACGTTAGATGGTTCCTGGCCCAGTTTGCAATCGGTATCTTGTGTGGGTTTCTGACAATTCCTTACCAACCTAAGATGCTGCAGAGTTCATGATTTGCATATTCCAAAACGCTCTTTGGAAATACAACGGTAGAAATTCACGGAGACAGAGATATTGACCTTGCTCCAGAAGAAAGTGCAACAGCGGCAAAGAATAATGTCATGATTCGTATGGAACTTTGTGCAAAGGCTGGCTTTAGCTGGCGAAGTTGTTTCCGTTAAATCTAACTATGTATAGCTATTAACCCTGAAACAAATCTCATTCAATTGCAGGAAACCAAACTACTTTGGCAGAAACAAATTTTAGGGCGAAACAAGACTACATGACTAAGCTTGCGTGCTTCCTTCTCATCTTGATCATCGTCTCATGTTATGTTTTATCTACGGCTTATGTGCATAACACTTCCTCTATATTATTTCCTCTCTCTATATATTTCCTAATTTAACATATGCATATATATGTGTGCGTGGTTTCTTTCATTCATGTACTCATTGGGTATTCACTTGTCAACATTTTCTCTTTTGCAGTGACGGTGAAGGCGAATAAAAGTTCAAGTCAGAAAACAATAGTCCGCGAAAAGCTTCTTCAAAGACAAGTTTTCAAATCAAGCTCTCGAGAACTACTTCAAGCCGATTGTCGGATGCCATGCCAATTATTTGTGGAAAACTCGTGTCCTCTCGGTTGCGAATGCCAAACAAAATATGTTGTAGATCCGAGTAACGATGCATATTATTGTGAACCTTATGAATCAGGAATATGTTCGCCATGCCAGTTCGGAAATGAAGGCCTTTGCCCAGAAGGCTGCGGATGTTACCCATACGAGAGTCGAGAAATATCTGGTTTTGGTTGTGAACCTTATAGAGAACAAGAGTGATCAAATCAGGTGGAATGCATGTTGTCTTCTTAAATTTTGTTTTCAACAATAAAATTTGTTTTATCGTTTTCGCATACATGTTCATGTCACATGTTCTAACTCCTTGAATTAGAAAATGCAAAATGTACTCCACTTTTCGTGGAATGATGTGGTATGATAATGGATCTTTACCCTTATATATATATATTTTTTTTTAGGTTCGAATCACGCCACTGGGAACTGTTACAGGAGTCTGCTGCTTCATAATGCATACACAGTGTTCATAATACCATAATACCATGAGTCATGAAGAGGTGAAACAATGTCTACCTGGTTGGAAGTTCAACAACACTCGATGGTCATCATACTTTCATCCATCCAGAAAAAGGAAATACAACATAAAGGCACACAGAGCAATTCACACTCCTGCAAGATACAACAACAATTACAAAGCGCTAGCTGTGAGGGGAAGGGGGGTCAGGTACTGTCTTCTAAGGTCTTTTAGAGTCTTGACTATTCAGAAGTTTAAGCCATGCCTCCACTCGTTGCCGTGCGGATTATCTGGAAAAGAGATGATCCAATGACGACAAAGATGAAAAATCCAAGCAAGATAGGACCAACAGGGTAGCTGCTTCCCTTTTTCGCAGTAGTTTCTGGAACTGCCCGTCTCTTGGTGATGTTCTTCTCAAACTTCTCAATCTTTCTATCAGCTAAACGCCTTGATGTTGTCATATTGACGGGAATATCAATTGAATTTCCGGCGGATTGGAACCGGCGGTTGACTCAGGCGGTCGAAAAATGCTGATATTTCTCGAATCCTTTTTCTTTACCCTTATATTTATCCGTCGAGTATGGATAGTTTAAATCCATTTCAAGAAATCATTTTTGTTTTGATGTTTTTTTGCTCAATAGATAAATTCTGACCTACACCATTCTGTGGCCGATTGGCGGCGTGACTGGTAAGTGATCAGTATTGACCGTTGAACTTTGCAGTTATTAAAACATAATAGTGACAACTGCTTAATAACTTTAATTTGAGTTGAAGAACAAAAGTTAATTGCATTTTTATCTAAATATTTTTTAGTCGTTGTATAAAACATCTAAAACTTTTGAAATTGTAATTTTTATTCAAATATTTCGAATTTGCTGCACTAAATATCTATTTTGGTCGTCATACCTTCGCTGGTTTAACCTTCAAATCCTCCCTAAATATAGAAATGGATATTCAGTGCAATAAATTGTCAAGATTTGGACAAAAACAATAATTTCAAAATTTTTATATGTTTATTACAATAACTAAAAAATGTTTGGATAAAAATGCTCTTAAATCTAAAGAATAATTGGTTAGTTGCATATTTTTGTTGGACCGTAACACCTGCGATAAACACCACTAGAGGAGGGATGAAGAGTGGTTAGCGGAAATTACACTTTTTTAAACCCTTTGAATTTGTCTCCTTAAAACAGAATCTGATAGCTACTTAGACACAGTACCCGTTTTAAAAAAAATCTAAATTTCTCAGTACACTACTTCAAATATTATGAAATTTTTCAGAAATCAATTTCAATGCCCTAGGTATATTCTGTCAAAAAATGAGCTAAAAATAAAATCGTTTGACCCTTCAAACAAATAAAATGATTCAGATGGTCAATCTGGACAGTTTTGATAGATTTTTGACAAACTTTGAAAGAATATAACTCTTTGTTTACCCAGTCAAAGAGGTTGATCTTTATCTCAAAATACTGCTTAGAATGTCTAGTTTAAGCTTCTAAAAGTCCTTGACCTGAAACTATGCTTGATAAAATCAAAAAGCACGTTTCATTGAAAGTGGTCAAATTGCTATCAGAATGGAGCAGTTATCTTTCAAAAACTAAAAGACAAACTTTCATTTGCTCAAATCAAGTGATTATTGTTGCAAATGAAAGCTAACAGTCTGAATTTTAAAGCCGCCAAAAATAAACAATTTTGAAAATGTTTTGCTATTTTTTCAAGACGTATGAAATTGAGTGAAAGCTGTAGTAAAAACAGACAGAATGCAGAAGTAAAGAAGAAAGACAAGAACACCAAGAATTTATCCTGGTTCGGTCAATGTGACCTACTCCAGCCTAAAAGAATGCCTTTCTTTGGATTTTACTATGAAAAAAACCAATAGAACAAGAAGAGCAGAGCTTGATCCTTGGATTGTACACCAACCCTATTCAAGACTTGGCTAAGCACCTCTAAGCAACTTATATTGCAACACCTCTACCACCTATTGATGTAGCCTTATAAAAATGGCTAATCAATCTTAAAAAATATGAAACAAGAGGTGTAAAGTGTATCTTTACAACAATACTCAATGAAACACCTTAGCTACAGAAAGATTGAACAAGAAAGAATAATATAGAAGATAGCAAGATAGTATTCTTCAAGTTTGTTCTCAAGTTGTGTGCTCTCTTCTCTTCACTTTGCCTCCTATTTCTAATATGAGATGGCACTTGAAGATAAGAATGCCGGTGTATCAACATCTTCATCATCAACTCTTATGTGTCTTCACTTCATTGGATGACCACCTTAGCAACTTGTAACTTGGAAACTTCAAGAAGAATGATTTGTCTACCTTGCACCTTTGTTTGGCTGATTTTTGCTTCTTGAAAATGACATAGTATTTGTTAAGATAATAAGAAAAGATAAGATGGCATATTCCTCCAAGAAATCTTCAACTCCGTGGCATGATAATAGGACATATGGTGGCTGCAATTTTGACTCCAAAAACAGCTCCTAGCCGTTGATTTTCAAACTTGGTTTCCAGGTTAGCAATTTTTGCGAACTAGCTTGTATTTGGTTGGTCATGTGGCATAAACATGTACATAAGACACAAAATGAATAAAACACCTTTGCCACATGTATGAGCATGTTTTTGAGGTATAGATAAGTGAACAAACTCAGATTTGATGAAGAGAAATCAATAGATAAAAGTTAACAAGACTTTGTCAACATATAATTCACGATTCCCAAAATTTTCTCCTTGTAAGTCCTGGTGAATATTGTTTCAAGGATACCCTTAGAATCTCTACAAAAATATGAATGAGAGCCTCCAATATCCCATATATAAATGTCTTCAAGAAGAAAATAAAATGTGACACTCAAAACCGTCACATATTCCGCCAATGGTGATAATATCTTCAATTTAAAGAATAGAATAGATAACCACCCAATAATCTTCAAGAAAACCTAAATAAGCCCCATAATAGAGATAATATCAAACTCAAATGCTGTCCTTGAGTGAAAAGACCAAAATTCCCTTAAAGGGTAATATGAAGAAAGTAACCTTGAAGATAGAAAACTCTGAAAATAACTTCGATTGTCAGAAATAAATATAAGAAGGCATTCGTAGTGATGAATAAGTAATAAATAAGTCATTGTATGCTTTTCTCTGTGCAATGTACCTACAAGAACTCGAAATACCTCTTTTGCCCTTCTTGGTAAGTTTTAGAAACTTTCAAGGCACATTAGCCACAAGACATACTTATAATCATCAAAATCAAGTAATAAAATCACAATAATTGTGTATGGTTCATATGCCATTAAAAACAACTATTTTATCACATTTTATACAAAATGTTTTAAAAATTTAGGTACATCAATCGATCGATGTGCCTCAGAGCGAGAGATCGATGTCTTGTAGTGAGGTCATAGTTTTGAATCTGCCTTACATTGACTAATCGATGTGAAAGACTGATATATATCGATCGATCAATGTGTCTCAGGTTTGGAGATCGATGTCTCACAGAAAGGTTTTTGCTTTATTCTGCCTTACATGGATCGATCGATGTGAGGGATCGATGTACATCGATCGATTGAAGTGTATAAACCTAAGAGATTGATGTCATTTTCTCCCTTTTTTAATATAATTCAACTCTTTAACATTTATAACATCATATGTGACATTTTTAAAACATACCTTGCTATGTATCACTTAAAATCATAATTTTGAAAATTATCCAAACATATTTCTCTACATTCTCCCCATTTTGGATGATTTTCAAAATAACTCTACATGATTTTAATGTCAACAATTTTTACAAATTGTTGTCTCATGTTCATCAATTCTTTACCAATTGTTTTGAAACTTTTTGAATACATGTTCAAATTCTAATAGTAATTCTCCAAATCTTATACCGATAGTTATTGCTCTATGCCTTCAACTTTTTAAATACTATGTTCTTGATCCCCCTCAACTTATACTATCCCCCTTAACCTATGTTCGGAGCCATTTATTTAACATATTCAACTTAAAATCATGTTCTTTTCTATCTCCCTCTTTATTTTGCAAATCAGGAAAAAGAAAGAATTATGCGATTGTATCGTAGGTCATCAAACCTAACTTGACTCGTAAGGTTTTGAAAATAGCTTGACTAAGGCGTTTGGTAAAGATATCAACAACTTGATCATCAGTTCATACATGGTCTATGGTTATATCTACATTTTGAACATGGTCTTGTAAGAAATGGTACCTAACTTCTATGTGTTTGGCCTTAGAATGAAGTACCGGATTCCGAGAAAGATCGATCGCACTTGTGTTATTGCAGAAAATTGGAATCTTGTTCATTATAATGCAAAAATCACTATATTGCTATTTCAGCCAAAGTATTTGAGTAGTGCATAATCTTAAATCTATATACTCGGCTTCAGTGGTAGAGAGGGCTACACTATCTTCTTTCTTAGAAAACCATAAAATAAGGTTGGTTCATATGAATCGACAAGTTCCGCTAGTGTATTTTCTATATATCTTACAACCACTATAATCAGCATCACTATAGGCATATAGTTTCAACTTAGAGTTTCTATCGTACCAAATACCTAAATGAGGTGTATGTTTTATATATATAATTTTTTTTCACCGTATTATGATAGGACACATTTGGACAAGATTGAAACCTAGCACATATACACACACTAAACATTATATCAGTTCTTTATGCGGTTAAATATAACAATGATTCAAACATAGATGTGTCATCAAAAGGTTTTCCATTTTCATCCTTGTCTAATTTGGTACTCACATTCATGGGGGTAGTTATGGTTTCAACTCTTCAAAGCCAAACTTCTTACAACAACAACAACATTACCCCATTGCCTTAGAGGCTCCCGCATATGGCGGATTATGGGGAGTCAGACGTACGCAACTATACCCATGTGTTAGAAACACACAGAGGTTGTTTCCTTATGACCCATAATGAAAATTAAGTCATGCTGTGTCGATCAACTGCTACTTTACAATATAAGAAGCACAGCCAATTTAGTGAGTCATTTTGCTTTATTCAATTATAATCCAAAGTCAAAAAAGAGTGTGTCTTTGACTTTATTGGAAATAGAAATGAAGGCCAAACTTCTCAATCATATCACTTATATACTTAAGTTGGCTGATGTGAATTCCTCGAGGGGTTTGTTTGATTTGTAATCCTAAAAAGTAGTTCAGTTCTCCTTCCATTGACATCTCAAATTCTAACTTCATACACTCTTCGAAGTCTTTTAATAGGGTAGGTTTGGTTGAACCAAAGATAATGTTGTCGACATATATTTGAACTATTAATAACTCATTATCTTTTCCTTTTATAAATAACGTATTTTCGATGGCCTCCCTTTGATAATTATTTTCAATAAAAATTTTTGCAAATCTATCATACCAAGCTCTTGGAGCTTCTTTTAACCCATATAAAGCCTTCGTAAGCTTGTATACGTTGTTAGGGTTCTTTGGATCCTCGAATCCAGGGGGTTGTTTAACAAAAACCTCTTCTTGAATATATCCATTTAAGAACACACTCTTAACATTCATTTAGAAGAGTTTAATGTTGCTTAGACTTGCAATAGCAAGTAACAACCTAATGGATTCTAGTCGTACAACGGGTGCAAAGGTTTCTTCGTAATCTATTCCTTCCTGTCGATTATAACCCTGTGCCACTAGCCCGGCCTTATTTTGTGTGATGTTTCCTTCGTCCATTTTATTCATAAATACCTATTTTGTGCCTATTATGGATTTAGTTCTAGTTTAGGTACTAAATCCCACATGTTGTTTCGGGTAAATTGATTTAATTCCTCATGCATGACATCTATCCATGATATATTACCTAAGGCTTCCTTAAGATTATTAGGCTCTAAGTGTGATATTAAGACATGTCATTCGGGTTGACTTATATACCTATGTGTTCTAACCCCATCATTAGGATCACCAATGATAAGTTCTTTAGGGTGTTTATGTTCATCTTTTATGTGCCACCAATTTCTAGGTTGACTAGGTTCACCTACATCTTGTTCAAAGGTTTCATTAGTATGAACATTATCATATATAATTGGAACATCTTGTAAGTTAGATGAATTATCTTTCGATTGCAAATTTTCTGGATTTATTTCACCTAAGGTTCATGCATGTCTTGTTTAGGAGGAATTATTTCTAAATGATCACATACAGGCTCAAGTAGCAAGTCATCATCATCAAAAATATTTTTAACATTATATTCTTGTTTCTTTTGAGTTTTGTCATATGTTTCAAGTCTAAATGCAGGATTATAACACACATATGCTCTTGAGTTAGTTGAATAGCCAACAAATATGTATTCAATAGACTTTTATTCAAATTTTTCAAGATTATCTTTAGTTTTGAGTACAAAAATTTACATCCAAATACTCTAAGATAATCTACCTTAGGTTATCTATTGTTCAATAGATCATAAGTTGTTTTATTTAACTTCTTTCTAATAGAAAGCCTATTTAATATTTAACATGCACAACTAACAGCTTCAACCTATAAGTATCTAGGTACTTTGTTTTCACATAACATAGTCCTAGCTATTTCTTGAATTGTTCTATTTTTACGTTCAACAACTCTATTGAGTTGTGGTGTTCTAGATTGTGAGAGTTCATGTTTTATTCCATGTAATACAAAAAACTTAATCACGTCTTTAATTTTTAAATTCTCCACCTCTATCACTTCTAATCATTTTAACATTTTCTTCATAAAGATTTTCCAGTTTTTTTATGAGCTTTTTGATTTCTAATGGAGCATCGTCTTTGTGTGTTAAGAACAATTTCCATGTATATCGTGAGTAATCATCTAATATGACACACACATAGTAGTGTCCACCTAGACTTCTTGTCCCGCTTGTACCCAATAAGTCTAAGTGAAGTAATTCTAGTACGTGACTAAAACTCACTTCATGTTTTGGCTTTAACGTTTCTTTTATATGTTTTCCTTTGGTGCAAGTTTCACATAGTTGAAAATTACCTAAGTCTAGCTTAGGCATTCTTCTAATCAAGTTTTTCTAGAGAATTTTTCAATGGTTGAAATCCCTATATGGCCTAGTCGTCTATGCCATAAGTTCACGTCCTAGTCGTATGATACTAAGCATTTAATTTTAGCATTTAACATGTTATTCAATAATAGTGTGTAAATATTATCATCCATATTTCCTTTTAACACAATTTCTCCATTTTCATTCGTTATACCACAAGAAGTAGGGAAAAATGAAACATGATAACCACAATCTATAAGTTACGAAATATTTATAAATTATATGAAAGATTATTTTTTAGTAACACATTTCTTATTTGAAATGTGTTCGGGTCTCTAAATTTCCTTTTTCCAACAACTCTACCTTGGTTGTTGTCACTGAAGTTCACCTTTCCTCTATTCTTTACTTCATTAAGCTCAGTAAATAGGTTAGGATTACCCGTCATGTGTCTTGAACACCCGCAATCTAAAAACCACTTCTTTGGCTTTATCTCCTTCTTGTCCTCTTTACAATTTACCTACAAAGAAGATCAAGCTTTAGGTACCCTTTATTTGAGTCCTTGCATGTTAGGGCTAGCATCCTTGTTTATGTACCCTTTGTGTATCCAAACTTAGATCTACCTTCTAGGCACATATTTGGCATTTTAATATTAAAAGAATAAAAAGGATTTTCATGTACTTGGTCATTCCATTTAAAAGAAGATACGTTGGCATACATGTTATACCTTGATTTATAGGTTCTACGTTGATTTTGATATGAAATGTGTGGCCTATAATGTTTTTTCTTAAATGGCGTCATGTATGTATAATCATATGCATTCCTATAAGTCTTATAAGGAGATTTCCTATTTCTAGGTCGATATGCATCATATTATGTTGAATGTTGTTTATTTTGTCTAGTCACATTTGTATACATATATGCATAATTTTTATGTGTTCTAGATGCAAAAATTTTCCTAGTTTCTTTTGTGGGTATATATTGTATTTTTACCTTAGAATGAGTAGAAGGAGGAGTAGGCGAAATATGTACATTTGACTTAGTTGCACTATATGGTAATTTAGACTTAGATGACATAAAGTTGGTCTTTTTACCTAACTTATCATTTTATTCATTATAACCTTACCCATTTTTATCATTTCCATATTTTTGTGATGATATAAGTATGTCGAACATATTAGTTCTAGACTTAAATTGTTCTAACATTTTTTCTAAGTCTAATTTTGATGTTTTTAGTTGTGATTTTTCTTTTTTGACAATTATCTACCTTAGTTTTTAACATATCATTCTCAGTTTTTAATACATGCTCATTTTTCCGATATGACTCAATTTTATCTTTCAAAGAGTCAAGAGTTATTAGGACACTCTTGTTTAAAAGGTTTTAATTGATCGGCAAATTCAAAGTTGGACGCTTTAACTTGTCATTTTCTTCAACTAGTTTCTTTTTCTCTTTTGAAACCGTTTACAGTGAGCATGCATCTTTAAGAATTCTACGTACATTTCATCAAATGACATGTCATTATCAGAATCTACATCAAAAGAAGAGATTACCTCGTTAGATACGAAGCATACTTGTGCTTCCTGATTTTCTGAATGTTCGGATTCTGAGTCGTAGGACTCACTCCACGTGCTAACCTTCATTGCCCTCTTGCCTTTTCTCGCCTTGGTCTCCTTTGGCTCGGGTCATTGGAACTCCTTATTTTGTTTGTCATTATTATTATTGTTGTTTTTCTTTGTTGGACAATCATACGAGATATGTCCTTTTTGACCACATTCATAGCATTTTAATTCTTTATTATATCATTTGTCACTATTTCTATTTGAATTATTTCTCTTAAGTTGAGAAGAGGAAGAAGAAGATTGTTGTCTATTCCTATTAGGACGTTTGAAAAACTTTGTAAGTTTTCTAGCCACTAATATTAAATCATCATCTACTTCATTATCACTATTACTCTCATTATCATTTACATGAGAAGACTCAATTGATTTGAAAGCAATAGTCTTATCGGTGGATTTTGACGATCCGGACTTCCGTTGGTTCAATTTTACTTCATACACCCTTAGTGAGCTAATTAACTCATCCATTTTAGTGATTCATTTTGTCTCCTCAATGGCCGCTACCTTGGGATCTCATTCAACGGGAAGACTTCGTAGCACCTTATGAACCTTTTCCTTGTTGGTAAAAGAATTACCTAGAGACTCAAGTACATTGAAGATATTAATAATTTGCAAATCCATAGATTTTATGGATTCGTTCGGCAACATTTTAAACAATTCAAGCTTATTGATAAGCATGTTTATTTTCGACTCTTTTACACCGCTTAATCTTTCATGCTTCAATTATAATGATTTCCACATATCATGTTCACTAGTACAATTTTAAACGTAACCCGCTTAAGAAGCACTAAGTCCATTTAAGAGAATTGTGTGGCTTTAGAATTTGTGGACATTCTCTTTTAATCTTCAATTGACTATTCACTTTTATACTTTTCTATTTCCTGTGTGACTCCACTAACTTGTACAATTTTTACAGGTATGTATAGCCCATCTTCAACTATAGACCATAAATCAATGTCTATAGCCATTAAAATAACCTCATCCTAAGTTTCCAATGAACGATAAACATACCTTCCAACTACACCTTCCAACTCACCTTTGTGAGAAACTATAGCCATAGTATAGTTTACCTTTAATTGGAATGCGTAGGCTTCCATGAACTCTTCCGTGTAACCTTGTCTTCTTATATTGGTGTTAACCTTGTTTTGGTGGTATTGTTGGACTGTAACACCTGCGATAAACACCAGTAGAGGGGGAATGAATAGTGGTTAGTAGAAATTACACTATTTTTAAACCCTTTGAAAATTTTCCCTCAAAACAGAATTTGAGAGCTACTTAGATTCTGTATCCATTTTTGAAACATCTGAATCTCTCAGTACACAACTCTAAAATTATGAAAATTTTCAGAAATCAATTTCAAAGTCTTAAGTATACTCTGTCCAAAAATGAGCTAAAAATAAAAACGTTTGATCCTTCAAATGAATAAAAAGATTCAGATGGTCAATCTGGACAGTTTTGGATAGAATGTTAACAAAATTTGAATGACTATAACTCTTTGTTTACTCAGCCAAAAAGGTTGATCTTTATGTCAAAATACTCCTTATAATGTCTTGATTAAATTACGTGAAACTGTGCTTGATAAAATAAAAAGGCACGTTTCTTTGAAACTTGTTAGATTGCTGTCAGAATGAAGCAGTTATCTTTCAAAGACTGAAAGACTAACATTTCTTTGCTCAAATCGAGTGATTCTTGTTGCCAATGAAAGTAAAGTCTGGCATTTAACTCCATCAAAAATCAAGAATTTTGAAAATGTTTTACTATTTTTCAATTCGTGTGAAGTTGAGTGAAAACTGCAGTAAAAATGGACAGGATGCAGAAATAAAGAAGAAAGACAAGAACACCAAGAATTTATCCTGGTTCAGTCAATGTGACCTACTCTAGTCCCAAGGAACATATTTCCTTGGATTTTACTATGAACCAACACTAGTACAACAAGAAGAGCCAAGCTTGGTCCTTGGATTACACACCAACCCTATTCAAGACTTGGCTAAACACCTCTAAGCAACTTATGTCATAACATCTCTACCACCTATTGGTGTAGGCTTATATAAATGGCTATTCAATCTTACCAAATATGAAACAAAACACTTTAGCTACACAAAGAATGAACAAGAAAGAATAATAGAGAAGATACCAAGATAGTAGTCTTCAAGTTTGTTCTCAAGTTGTGTGATCTCTTCTCTTCACCTTGCCTTCTATTTATAGTGTGATATTTCCCTTGAAGATAAGAATTCCAATTTGTCAACATCTTCATCATCAACTCTTATGTGTCTTCACCTAATTGGATGGCCACCTTAGTAACTTGTACACTTGGCAACTTCACAAAGAATGATTTGTCCACCTTGCATCTTTGTTTGGCCAATTTTTGCTTCTTGAAATTGACATATAATTTATGAAGATAATAAGAAAAAGATAAGATGATATATTCCTCTAAGAAATCATCAACTCCTTAGCATGATAATAGGACATGTGATAGCTGCACTTTTGACTCCAAAAACAGCTCCTATCCATTGCTTTTCAAACTTTGTTTCCAAGTTGACACTTTTTGCAAACTAGCTTGTATTTGGTTGGTTCATCTGGTATAAACTTGTACACAAGCCACAAAATGAATGGAACACCTTTTCCACATTTATGAGCACTTTTTTAGGCATACATAAGCATACAAACTCATATTTGATGAAAAGAAATCAATAGATAAAAGTTGACAAGACTTTGTCAAACATATAATTAAAAATTCCCACTATTTTCTCCTTGTAAGTTGTGGAGGATTTTGTTCCAAGAATACCCTTAGAATCTCTACAAAAATATAAATGAGAGCCTCCAATATCATATATAATAAATGTCTTTAAGAAGAAACTAAAATGCAACATCGAAAACCATCACATATTCCGCCGATATTGATAATATCTTCAATTTAAAGAATATAATAGACAACCACCAAATTATCTTCAAGAAAACCATAAATGAGCTACATAATAGCGATAATATCAAACTCAAGTGTTGTTCTTGAGTGAAAAAAATGCCCTTAGAGATAAAATGACGAAAATACCCCTGAAGTTAGAAAACTCCAAAAATAACTTCGATGATCAGTAATAAATATAAGAAGACCTTCGCAGTGATAAAAAAGTCATTGTATGATTTTCTCCATTTCATGTTCCTACAAGAACTAAAATTTTTTCCCTTCTTGGTAAGTTTCAGAAACTTCCAAGGCACATTCGTCACAAGACATATTTAAAATCATCAAAATCAAGTAATAACATCACAATAATCATGTATGGAACATATGCAAATGAAAACAACTATTTTATCACATTTTAGACAAAATTTTTCAAAACCCTAGGGACATCGATCGATCTATGTGCCTCTGAGCGAGAGATCGATATCTCACAGTGACGTCGTGGCTTTGAATCTGCCTTACATCAATCGATTGATGTGCGAGACTGATGTACATCGATCAATCTATGTGTCTCGGGTTTAGATGTCGATGTCTCACAGTAAGGTTTTGGTGTTATTCTGCTTAACATGGATCGATAGATATACATCGATCAATCGAAATGTATAAACCTGAGAGATCGATGCCATTTTTCTCACTTGTTTAATATAATTCAACTCCTTAACATTTATAACATCACATGTGACATTTTTATAACATCCCTTGGTATGTATCGCTTAAAATCATGATTTTGAAAATTATCCAAACATATTTCTCAACCATTTTTATAGTTCTTTTCATGAAACACGTAGACAAATCGATTTCCAGCATCATTTTTATGTCAATTAGAAGGCTACATGTGGTCGCTACAAGGTAAAAAATCTAATATTATTATTGAAAGAAGTGGATATGTCTTAGTGATAAAGGTCATTTACTATGTGTAACGAACCAAAGCTAAATAAAAATAATGCTATAATTTTTAGGTTATCATTTTTTAGTGAGAGATGCTATTATTTTCACAAGGATTTGAATTAAGCCACAAGATCCTTGCAATTTTTTTTTGGTAAAAAACCATGCGCAAACAAATTACTCCCAAACAGAAACGAAGATGAAATGAGCAGTTCGTTTAACTTCTTGTTCCCTTCCTATTGCCGATTGGTAAAGCACCGTTCTATGCAAATGGACAAATTAATGGAAATAGTTGTCTCCAATGAGCCACAGAATAGAGATAGCTTAATTGAATTCTTCTATTTCCTATTCTTCCCCATGTTATGTTTTATTGATGGATAGTCTGCAGAAACAAAAAGGAGAGCAAAATATCGAGTCGATGTATCAACCGAGGTGAAGAGTATAGAAGTGAAGTACTCGAGCTAAGGTAATGAAGTGCCGAGATAGATTATGCAGTGTCGAGAAGACATGATGAAGTGCAGAGCTGGAGCATGCAGTACCGATGTAAGATGATGAAGTGTAGAGCTGGAGCATCCAATGCCGAGGTGATGTGATGAAATGTCAAGCTGAAGTATGGAGTGTCGAGGTGATGAAATGTTCGAGCGGAGGTGATGCAGTGACGAGCTAGAATGAGTAGTAACGAGGTGATAAAGTGGTTGAAATGAAGGATAGAATGCGGAGCCGAGGTGATGAAGAGAAGCCACTGAAGATTTAAACAAAAATAATAGGATGCGAGCTGAGGAGATAAGATGAAGGCACTTAGCAAATGGACAATGGTAAGCGATATGCCGAGCTGTGCTGAGCAAAATTACCACTGAGCAAAAGAAAGATCTCAGTAGCGCAATAAGATGGCGGTAGCAAAAAGCAGATATGACGAGCTAAGACAATTTAGAAGAATACAAGGATCTCAGAGGCAGCATTGAACAGATGTACCAGACTGGACAGAGTGCTGATATCTGTGTTAGGAAAGAAATAGTTACCATAGTTAGGTGTATCAATTAGAGCAGTCAAATATGTAATCAAATAATGTGTACTTATTTGTGATGTAATTCGGGAGGATAATTAGGGAAGATTACTTACCTTGTATAGAGATACTTGGGTGTATAAGTTGGTGGTAGGATGTACTGTGTAAATACGATTGAATGAATACAAATTATAGAGTTTGCATACTGCAAATTTCTTCTACTTAACATGGTATCAGAGCAGGATTAAGCATACTCTAATCTACCAAGCAGTGAAGATTTTCTGAGTGAAGCTCAGAAAGTGTTCATCATTGCCTTGTCTTACCTTCATCCGACCATACCTTTCCTAGCCATTTGTTGGCAGTAATCTGTGCAGAGGATTATCTGCTTTTATCTGTTCACCAGAAAACACAAAACCATGTCAAATCCAGAAACCAATGAGCCAAAAACACTAAACCTGGCTGATTTGGCAGTCCAAGTAGCCAACATCCTTCAAAATACCCCCGTCAGAACACCCGTGAATCAGACACAACCATAGCCTGCACAACTTCCATCAGAGAACCTGTCTATTTTTGTTAAACTTAATGGTAGAAATTATGTAGTCTGGGCACCGCTGGTATTGAGAGCAATTATTGGAAGAGGGAGGAGGCATCACCTCACGGGTGTTCCTCCTCCACCACAGCCCACAGACCAAGAATTCCCTATGTGGGAACAAATGGATAATTCGGTATTTTCCTGGATAATCCAAACGATTGAACCAGCCCTGGTGGTGAACGTGACAAGATTCCCACAGCAAAAGCAATATGGGATGGCCTAGCTCTCACCTACGGCTCAAAAACTGGCTCTCTTAGGGCTTATCATCTTTACAGAAGGGCCAGTTTAGTCAGACAAGGATGGGGGAGTATTAAGTCATGCTAGAATCGGTTACAAGATCTATGGACAACCATAGATGCAAATAAACCAAACCCTATGCAGTGTGCCACAGACATAAACATACACAAAAAAATTGAAGCACTTTGGCTGTATCAGTTCTTGACAGCCATTGACGAAAAATACAATACAATTTAAATGATCTTCTTAAGAAAGATTCATTCCCTACACTGGAGGTTTCATACAGGTGTGCAGTATCGTAGAGGGCTCCCTCAGAGGAGTTCTCATCAAAGGGAGCAAGTGGACACTGCCTGGCAACGCACACCTCGACTACTAGAGGCCGTGACTCATGAAATGCACAGGGACGAAGAGCAACTCAACGGAAAGGCCTGGGAAACCCTGGAGCTAGCAACCCTAGAAGGATCGAAGATAAGGAGGGGCTGATCTGCAGTCATTGTGTCTACAAGAGGCACACAAAAGAAAATTTCTTCCAAATCATTGGATATCCAGAATGATACGAAGGAAAGAGGAAGCAATTCGAAGGAAACAAAAGGCTGGCAGCGGCAGCAACTGCCTCAAACATAGAAACAATGGAGAAGTGGTGGCTGCCGAGGGTACAGGTAAAAGGGTTGGGGTATGTCGTGTTTTGTCCAAAATACCCCTGCAGGAATTGCACTTATAGCCCCTGGTTTTTCACAATCTTTGGCCGCAATCCACAAAACTTCCCAAAGCTGGTAATTGTGTCCCCTCAGTTTATAAAACGCTCACAAATATCCCTAACTCTTCCCAAAATTCCAAAAGTAACCCCAATCAGCCTAGTCCATCCCTTAGTTTCCCTACACATGACCCAATTGACCCCCAGTCAACAGCCAACCTCTTTTCCACTATCTCCACAGGTACCACTTGGATCCTTGACAGTGGTGCGACTGAAAATATGAGCAATGACCCTACTGACTTTTATAACTAGACAACCCAACTAAAACACATATTGAAACTGCTAATGGAGCTCTTATTCCTATGTCTGGAGGTGGTACCATCTCTATTAACCCTTATTTACATTTAAACAACTGTCTTTTTGTACCTGGTCTATCGTCAAAATTATTTTCTATAAGCCAAATTACCTGGAAACTACATTGTGTAATACTTATGTACCCTACTTTCTGCCTTTTGCAGGATATTCGCTTGAGGCCGATCATTGGGCGTGGCATTGAGAAGGAAGGACTGTACTATGTCACAGATGTGGTACAACAGGGCTGGTCTTATCTTGCCACCGGGACTGCTCCACAGAGACTGTGGTTATGGAACCGTTGGTTTTGTCACCCCTTGTTAAGTTATATGAAGTTACTTTTTCCCTCGTTATCTAGTTCTCGTCTCACTTTATCTTGTGACACATGTTTGCATGCTAAACACCACCGTTCTACTTATAAACCTAATAATACTCGTGTTAAAGCTTTGTTTAGTCTAATGCATTCGGATGTGTGGGGCCCTTCTCCATATCCCACGACTTTTGGTTATCAAAATTTTATTACATTCGTAGACGATTTTTCCAGGATGACATGCATCTACTTTCTTAAAAATAAATCTGATGTTTATGCCACGTTTGTTCAGTTCCGTCAAATGATTTATACCCAATTTCATACAAATATTCACGTTCTCCGCTCAGATAATGGCGGCGAGTATGTTAACAGTGATCTACAAACCTTCTTTCGGGACCATGGTATTATCCATCAGACCTCGTGCTCGCACACATCTGAACAAAATGGTGTAGCAGAACGCAAAAATTGCATCCTCCTAGAAATGACCCAAGCCATGATGCTTGAGGCGTCCATACCAAAATACTTCTGGCCCGAAGTAGTTGCTACCTCCTCATATCTTCTTAATCGGTTACCTACCAAAATTTTGGATCATCATACTCCATTGTCTATCTTGTCTACACATACTGAGGTACCCTCTGTCCTTACATTACCACCTAAAATCTTTGGACGCACAGTGTTTGTTCACATCCAATCCCCTCAACGATCTAAACTAGATGCGTGTGCAGACAAATGTGTCTTTGTTGGCTATGCCTTAACTCAAAAAGGGTACAGGTGTTACAACCCTCGCACTCGTCATGTTCATGTTACTATGGATTGCATCTTCTTGGAACATGAGTACTTCTATTCTACCTAGTCTTGGTCTCAGGGGGAGACGTGTGGTGAGACCTTCAATTAGCTTCATAACCATAGTCCTACTGCTGTTCCAACACGACAAGTAGATGGCGTCGCCTGTACTTTCCCTGTTGACGGAAATATGGAAACTCCTTCGGTACCACCACCCAGTGATTTCCCTCAAGCGGATACTCCGCATACCTAGGTATCATCCTCCTTTGATTTATCATTACCATCCCCTGATTTGATTACTATGCCTAATAATTCTCTCAACCCATAACCCGCTATTGAGTGTGAACTTAATCAGGGAAATAAGGACATTCCTGCAGGACAGGGTAGAGTATTGCCACCATGAAAGAATATAGGAAAGCCTCCAGTAAGGTATTCACCCAGTAAGGTGTCAAAAGGTGGGCAGTATCGAGTGATTGGTGCAAAAGGATTCTAGTCATCAGTATGTGACGCTACAATTCCCAGGACAGTGGAGGAAGTAATGCTTAAACCTGAATGGTGTGAAGCAATGGAAGAAAAGACGAAAGCACTGCATAAGAATGGTTCCTGGGAAAAGGTACCCCTTCCGGTCGGAAAAAATCCAGTAGGATGCAGGTGGGCTTACACGATCAAGTATAAAGCCAATGGCAGTATTGAGAGGTACAAGGCAAGACTCATGGCCAAAGGATATACTCAGACTCATGGTATTGATTACACGGAGACCTTTTCCCCAGTGGCAAAACTTGACACTATCAAAGTACTCTTCTATGTAGCAGCTACTAAAGATTGGCCTCTTCAACAGTATGATGTTAAAAATGTATTTCTTCATGGGGAGTTAAGAGAGGAGGTATATATGAGTGCACCCACAGGCTTTACTGATGAATTTGCAAAAAAGGAGGTGTGCCGATTGAGAAGGTCGCTATAAGGACTTAAGCAGGTCCCAAGGGCAAGGATCGGAAGGTTCACTGAGTTCATGAAAAGGAAAAATCACAGACAAAGCAATGCTAATCTTACATTGTTCATAAAGAGAAAGGGAACTCATGTGACTTGTCTCATTATCTACGTAGATGATGTGATTATAACAGGGAACGACATAGAAGAAATAGCGTTGTTGAAACAACAGTTGTTCTCAAAATTTGAAATGAAGGATCTAGGGGACCTGAGATATTTCTTAGGGATCCAAGTGACATGTACTAATCAAGGAATCTTTATCTCTCAACAGAAATATATCCTGAACTTACTTGCGGAGGTGGGTATGATAGAATGCAAACCTGCTGGAGCTCCAATGCTGGTGAATCAAAAGTTAGCCTTTAAAAGAGGAAGACCTAGCACTGATCGCGGGAGATACTTACGGTTGGTCGGAAAACTGATATATCTAGCGTATACTCGTCCTAATATTTCCTTTGCATTCAGACTTGTAAGTCAGTTTATGCACCGACCTCAGAGCCATCATATGGAGGCTGTAATGAGAATCATGCGGTATTTAAAGGAAACAGCGGGACATGAGATTTAGTTCAAAAATCATGGTGATAGACATACAGGTATATACTGATGCAGATTGGGCAGGAAATGTAGTAGATCGATGATCTACCTCAGGCTACTTTGCTTTAGTATGAGGTAATCTGGGCGAAGTAAGAAGCAAAAAGTTGTAGCTTTGTCTAGTGCTCAGGCAGAGTTTCGTGGGATTGCAAAAGGGGTTATGGAAGTGTTATGGTTGAAGAAACTATTAATTGATTTGGGCCAATATTCGTCTCTTCCAGCGAAGCTAATGTGTGATAATAAAACGTCAATTAACATCTCAGAAAGCCCAGTACAACATGACCAAACCAAATATGTGGAGATAGATTGGTATTTCATCAAAGACAATATTGAAGGTAGAGTAGTGGAGCTACCATTTGTTCGAACAGAAGATCAGTTGGCTGACATTCTAACCAAAGATGTTGCAGGAAGAGCGTTTGATGAGACTTTGGCCAAGTTGGGCATTGTTAACCCCTCCTGCTCAACTTGAGGGGGAGTGTTAGGAAAGAAATAGTTACCACAGTCAGGTGTATCAATTAGAGCAGTCAAATATGTAATCAAATAATGTGTATTTATTTGTGATGTAATTAGGGAGGATAATTAGGGAAGATTACTTACCTTATATAGAGATACTTGGGTGTATAAGTTGGTGGTAGGATGTACTGTGTAAAATACGATTGAATGAATACAAATTACAGAGTTTGCATACCGCAAATTTCTTCTACTTAATAATCCGAGCATAACACAGCCGCAAGATACAAAAATAGGGCACATGTACATATATAAATACACTGTATATACTTACATTTCATACATCCACTAGCTCAGTGAATTAGAGAAACTGACAATTATAAATAGAATATAGTAGTTAGAGAGCCTTTGGTAGCTTGACCTTTCTTATCTTTTTCTGAGCCTTATTAAAAGCAGTATACATTTGAACTGAGGAAGTCTGAATAATATTTTATAGTTCAAGCTCCAATACATGCTTCTTTATTTTCTACAATACACGCTTCTATACTTAACTATATGTGCTTCTGAAATTCCAACGTGTTTAACCTTCTCATATTATAATTTTTTACTAGGAGATGCTATTATTTTCATAAGGACTTGAATTTTTACTGTTTATAAAGATCGTTGCATTATTTTGGTATCAACTAGAATTCAAATCACGAGCCTCTTCCTTCGTTAATACTAAACTAATCAATCACTATCAATGTTAAAACGCAATTTACGAATTGAAACATGCAAGGTTTGGTTCAAAAATATCCAATGTCGATAGCAGTAAACCCATCTTATGTTCAACCCTTTCCCGTTATCGTTTTTTAGTTTGGGATGCTGTTATTTTTATAAGGATTTAAATTAAAAGTGATGATAAAAATCCTTGTATTTTTTTTGTGTGTTTTTTTATATCAACCAAGATTCGAACCACTTGTCTTTTTTCTAAGTATGCGCAAAATTACATTTTAGAAGGCTTCTTCAATAATAAAATAACCAATTACAAACAATTTCCGAGATGACTTGAGGTGTGGGGTCAACTTGTCGAGATGAAGGTGGCCGACTTCAAAGAGCATTGGTGGGCCTTTCCTGAGGCTCATCGCTGACGCCACCGGAGTGATCCGAGATCAGAGGGTATATCGGATCTGAGGCCGAGTACAGCTCTTTGGCCGAGTTACGCTTTGGCTGAGATGGATCTGTAGGCTGAGATGAGACCTTGAGGCCGAGGTGACCTGTGGGTCCCAACGGCACTAGGGCCGTGTGGCCGAGATGGCGGTGGGACCGTCTGGCCGAGATGGATTGTTCGTCCGTATATGAGCTGGTCGGCCTCTAGGCCGACCTGCGACACTTGGCATTTTTACACCCCTATTCTAACGTTGACCGTTGTCGACTAACGGGGGGTATTTTTTGACTGATCACCAATTACATACAATTTCCGCTTTATTTACCAATATTTGTCATTGTCAAAACAGAATTTATCATTTGAATTTATAAAGTTTCAAATACTACATGCTAATGAACTTCCAATTGGCGATCCTTTGAGGATTTGCCAAATTCTATGTCGTGTGGTAACAAACGATGTGGAAACAAATGACACAGACGCACAAACGAAGATGAGATGACCAATTGCTCCTGTAAGTTCTTGTTGTTTATTTCCTATTACAGATTGGCAATCCTCCATTCTCTGTAAACGGAGAGATAAGCAATTGAAATTGTCGCTTCCGATGAGCCCCATGATAGCGATGGCCCTGTTCAATTCTTCTATTTCCTATTATCCATATCTTATGCTTTATCCTCTCACGTAATCATCTTTTGGTGAGATATGCTATTATTTTTATAAGGATTTGGCAGAGTCGAATCTTCATCCATATCTGAGGTGATCCAAAAAGAGAAAACACTGTCAACGTTGTACACGAACACAGTTTGTTATCAGATATAACGTTCTCAGAAATCTGTAAAAGTCAAACGACGTTAGAGCTCTCGGAGTTATTACTCTACTGGGCGTAGTCTTAGTTGTATGCTGGAAATATAGAAAAACATGTTTCAATTTGCTGATCCTCTATGATACGTTTTCACGCTTTTACATGTCATGGACAACCAGTGCATGTTGAGAAGTTATGGAAACGCGCCACGTGTCTTGCCCCGTTGGCTGGATGCATTTGCATGTTGCTGCATGACGCCATGTGTTACGTCGTAAGAATAATATTGCTTGTTGTCAGGTGTCAAATTATGCCGAGTCGAGCAGAGGGCCCGTGAGAGTTGAGCAGTAAAGTTAAGACATTGGATTTTGAGTCGACCCACAATGAGAGGCTGAAGCATGTATCTGCCATAGTGCTAGATGACTGGGCTAACCCTCTGGCTTGATCAAACGGGCCTCAATTGCAAGGCCGATGTCGAGAGGTGTCTTGCATCCTCTAAACTGAGTTGAGTGAAAGATGTACTCATGCATAGTAATGAAGATGTGTTCACGGTGACATGCGTCTTTATGGATCCAAGCAACGTTGACTATGATACACCCGCTGGACACAC
This sequence comes from Eustoma russellianum, assembly GCA_036186865.1. Taxonomy (NCBI): domain Eukaryota; kingdom Viridiplantae; phylum Streptophyta; class Magnoliopsida; order Gentianales; family Gentianaceae; genus Eustoma; species Eustoma russellianum. The sequence goes on from AP025066.1 coordinate 24,494,364, forward strand.
TTGTAGTTCTAGTCAATAATGGTTTCGTCCTTATCAGATGCCTTCAGATTAGACATGTCGAGCACAAGAGAGAAGGGTAATCTTCTGGTAACGGATGAAACTCCCTGCCATTCCACCGATACACGCCTTTGGCGTGTCATATTCTGATTACGGATGAAACTCCCTACCATTCCACCGATACACCCCTTTGCCGTGTCATATTCTAATTAGGTGTTATGCATACATTTAATAATGAGGCTTAGCCAGTGTGGAATTCAAAGCGGTGTCAGCCACATTTTTTTAATGTATTCTGCCAACCTTATATATTTCGATGAGTCGAAATCCCAAAAACTCCAAATGTCAAAACTCCACTTAGGCCTCCTGCCCTTGCATTTTTTGCCTTTGATCTCATAGCACTCCCTGCAATCTATCAATTTTCCTTCTTTGATGTGCCTTCCTCAGCTAGGTTTTGTTTGCCATCCCAACCTTATTTCGCCTTCATCCTATTTGCCAAGTAAGTTTTTCACCATTCCGTTCTTCTTTGCTGCTGAAATCTTGTCTTCCTCTCACTCATCTATTTCAAGAGATCTGACGAGAGGATTATGATTGATGATCTCTTTTTATGAATTGATGATGAAAACATTTATTTTGGGATTTCCGTACTTTATGATCATGTTGTAAGACTAATGATGGCTGCGTAGACATTTTATTTTAAAAGTTTTTATTCTGCATCTGTTTTGCTTACTTGTTAACGTGTAAGCATGAAAGTCCACCTATTTTATAAACGCATCAGAAGAGTTATCCTATGTTCACAGTGATGTAGGTGTTAATGTATGTGTCCTAGATCATGATTCGGATGTTTATGTTATACATTTATTATTAATGAAGAGGTTTTATTATCATTATTGTTGCTTAGTACGTTACACAATTATGATATATGTCTATGGTTCATTATTGTTATAGAGATAAAATAATTTATAACCGGTATGAGTATTGATTTGATAATCATGAGATGATTATGTGTATGATGATACAAATCAATTTCGTAGATACTTGTCAAAGAACAATGTATTGGATAGACCCATCATGAGATTACTGCATGGATTAGCGTCATAAATAAATTTCATGATAGTTTTGTTTTAATCATTAGACTTGAGATTGTCATAGTTTCCGACATAAGGACTATTATATTTTGACATGATCAAACTTTATTTGTAACAGGATAATAATAATGGCCAGGATTGAATATGATAGAAATTATAGAGGATATTGAACAATCAAGATATGATTTATCCCTCCTTTGAGAGATATAACTTTTGGAGCCCTCGATTAGGGAGACTCTAAAATGCATGACCATGCTCAAATGAATTGATAGTGTGATCAATATCATTTGTTTTATTAGTCTACTTAGAAATCGAGTAATCATACGTTTGAACAATATAAGTATGATGTTGACCATGGCTTATGTTCAAACTGGATATCCTGTGACAAGAGATTAATACATGTGCTATTATTAGGCTAGTTGGACTGTAATCGTATTAATTGGGTAGTCGTAATGCCTTGCTAGAGGCCAATTACGACTTTTTGGTTTAATAGAGATTTAACTGATTGTCAATTAATATGGGCTTATCGGGTCACATACAAGAATACGTATGAGGTGATATTAATAATATTAATAATATTAATATTCGATATTAATTATTATTATTATTACTACTACTGCTGCTATTATTATTATTATTATTATTATTATTATTATTATTATTATTATTATTATTATTATTATTATTATTATTATTTTCGAGTTCTTAAAATATACTTATATATATATATATTATCGGATAATAACAACAGAATCCATATCTGATATGGATTCTGAATGGTCTTATCCAATCCTGATATGGATTCTGATTGGCCTTAAATCAATCTGAGTTGGAATCGGATTTTGAGGTCTATATATATGTATATATGTTGTTGTATCCCGTATAGAGATTACACAGGAAAAATAGAAACCTGAACTTGCTTTTGGAGAAAAACAAGTTCTTCAGCCGCGCCGTTCTAGAGAGCTATCACTCCAGCGGAAGCATTCGTGTGGATACTAACAGAGAGTGATCGTGTCATCGCACCTCTTTCGCCTGCATATTTTGAATATACAGAGATAAGTTTTTGAATTTCTTTCATCGAATTAAACAAACAACATGGATCCTTGGCAAGAAATCAGAGATCGATTTTTCCGTTGCATGCTTTTGATAGCAGTGATCTCATGGATTTCCCAACAGTAGGAGGGGATGAATCTTCCACTTTGTTGGAGAGGAAGTCTTTAGAGGATAATCATCCTCCTCTCTGACAGCTTATGAGGATTACCATTCCTTGTACCAGGCATAATAGGAATGTTGTGCTTGGCGGCGCTACTTGGGTGATGGAGGCTTTGGCATCGCCTCCTGCGTTAAGCTTTGATCAGCAGCATACAGTTTATACGTCTCAAGTTGATGATTTTTTAATCTTTCCTTAGGGCTAATTTCTCGGAGTTCCCCTTCTCCTAAGGTTCAAGAGTCGTTCTGCACTCTTAACCCTTTTGACTTAGCAGCAATCTGCTAGGTCTGGAAAATCGATTGCCTCCAGTTTGATCTATCGCTCCACCTTTTGGCCAAGCAACCTACGATCACCAAGAGGGATGCAAGGCTATTTATGAAGAATATTTCAAATTTGGATTCGGCTTTTCCATTCCTAGTTCTTTGAGACATATCTTAAACTACTATAGGTTAGGCTTTCATAGATCATGCCCAATAGGCTAAGTTCCGTTCTTTTTTTTCTCTTTCTTAGTGCTGCCGAGGCTGAGTTCGACCTCCAAGTCTTCAGAAGCTTTTTCACATGTAGGGCCTCGAATATGTGATACTACTTCAGGAGGCGGTCTTCTAGTGAGGAGTCCAGCCTTGCCGTATTAATACTGACCTTCACCAAGAACTAGAAAGGCAAGTATTCTAATCGACAAATATGCAGCGACAGAGGCCAACATATAAAGGTTTAAGAAGTCCGGTAACCTTAGACCGACGAGGTGTTCTACAGGGAGGTGGAAAGGCTCCAAGATATGAACATGATAGTCGATCGGTTAAAGGTAAATGATGTCATTTTAAAAAAAGGCCGATCTGGATCACTAGGTGTTAGGTTCAAACTTCCGTAGGCCAAGTCAGGAAAAACTAGAGGCTATGAAAAGTAGGTGTGAAGGCAGTGTTGAGAAAAAGGGGTTTGAGTGATTACAAAATGCATGATTTAAATAACGTGTATTAAAGAAATGCATGACATGTTTTATGACATGACACGTTTTTGCATGTAACCTGCCTTATATAGTTCATATGTAATGTTGTCGTACTAACGAGCCATGAAGATTTAAAGCTTATGTCAAATGGTGAACATTTGTTTTGTTTGAACTATTTTCAGGTGCGACCAATAACGAACAAAACTAGTTCATTAAGTGAAGTACTTAGTTAAATGAACTAAGTGGTTCATTAAAGGAAGCCATATTTGAAAAAGGCACAAATGCAACAAATTGAAGAATTGAAAGTTCTCCCCTACCTATGTATGCACGCCTTATATATATATATATATATATATATATATATATATATATATATATATATATATATATATATATATATATATATTCAGATTTTTTTTCTAAAAGGCACTATACACATATATTTCAACGTGTTACCAACACGTTATATATTTTACGAACGTACGTTAATGTCACAACACTATATTTACCTCATATTTATGAGTATATTCAGTTCTTATATTATATGATATAATTCATGGTGATGACAAATTTATTACGACACGTTAAAAGGTTCTAAACCAAAAATCGTCGTATCGGGTGAATACCGAAACTTCGCCAATGTGTCACGTACTTGCCATATATAGATGGCCAGCCCCTACACTTCAAAAATGGCCACAAAGTTTGTGGCTCACATGGTATTTACAGCCATAAAATCATTCCATGTTGGCACACACAAATCACCCCAAATTAAGGTCAAATTGCGGATATTCCAAATTAAATTTTTGTCACATGTTAGGCGCCACTATAAATCAGCCATGAGTGTCGAATATTAAAGTTTACTTTATATATATTATGTGTAACATAATATATATAACATGTGTAAAAAGTTTGAATTTAATCAGAGAAAAATCGGGTAATCGACAAACGTCAAAAATTCGGTTTTCTACGAACACGACACATGGAACGTTTTTGGCATGACATATAACATGTATCTAGACAGTTTTCACATACTCTATACATTCTAAAGTGTTCTAGAAAAATAAATTAAGGGCTGATTGGAATATACCTTATGTGTATAATTATATGTGCACTATTTTACAAAGTTTGCAAAAATAATTCAGCACATGTGCAAGATATGACACACACCTACTTCAGCCTTGTTGAAGCATAAGTGGGGCTTTCTTGGCATCTTTATTGGCCAAGAATAAATCATACAATGTTTGTGACATAAATAAAGGAGCCACACAAGGTAACATTTCAAACTATGTCACATTTGTTACACATGCGGAAAATTTCAGCATGCGTGCATTAGAGTGGCCGAATTTTTGCTATTAATTGTGCCATATTTACTTCTTTGAATAAAATGGATTAAATGAAAGATAAAATGGAAATGTCATAAAGATGTTATGGAAATAATGAAGTGATATTTTTAAATATCACACATACTGAAAATTTCAGCATGTGTGTGATGCACTTGGTCGATTTTATGGCCTCCATGACTACAAATTTTATTCCAAAATTAGTAGAAATGTTATGTACTAAATGATGATAGATTTCTTCTTTATTTTCAAGCAATTAATCAAATACAAACTTGGCTACAATTTGAATAAAGTGTGAATATCACACATGCTGAAATTTCAGCATGTGTATAAAGCATGTGGCTGAAATCTTGGAAGGAAATTGGTGATGAATTGTCTTGCTAATTATGTAGAATTGATATGTGACTTATGACAACACTTTCATGGCTAATTGACACACGTTTTTAAGGATTATTTTCAGGTTTATCTAGTCATCAAATGATGACGACTTTCACCCAATCAATGAGTGCCAAGTAAGCAAGGGCTTAATGATCATCCAATGAGGAATTGCCAAATAAGCAAGGAAATGTCACAATGATGCAATATACTATTGCAAGGACTTAGAAAATAATTTTCAAGAGAAGAAAGAGGCAATAGGGGGCGGCACGTATGGTGATAAAAAGAGAAGAAGGAGAGCAAACAAAAACACAAGACAATGCTTACAATTCTCAAGATAAAAAACGTGTTCATCTCCTTCTACACTTTCTTTCTTTCTTCTCTCTAAAAGCCTATTGTATTCATATCCATACATTTGAATAGGCTTCATATGTACCACCACAAACTCACTATATTGTTGTAAAATATTGATCAAGTTGTGATCAACCTTGCATTCCCTAGGTGGTGGTGTTCGTGATCGTTGTAATCACTTACAAGGTTTGTAAAGGGTTGGAGTTGGTGTGTAACTCCATCAACCCTGTGTGGTAAGTTGTTATTTGTGTTTTGGGATTTGTGCTAACTGAGGAAGGTGTGCTCGAAGACTGGATTAGGTTGATTTAACCGAACCAGTATAAAATTCCTTGTGTTCTTTACTTTTCAGCACTTACTTTTAGTTTCCAGCACAGTGCATCATTTTTATCACGTTCTTAAAAATAGTAAACGAACTTCAAAAATCACGAAACTTTCAAAACACATATCCACACATCTTAAGGTTCATTTGGTATAAGTTTCAACCCATTTAGACAAGTATAAGTCATCCAAACGTCAAAAGTTCTGAGACTAGTGCAGTCTGATTTTCAGGCTTGCAAAGGTTGAGACGTTGAACGTATTTGACTAACTTCCCAAAATCATTTTTTATAACTGTTTCAACCCAATTAGAAAAACATAATAATGGGTTAGTCATTAAATTTTCAAAGCATTTGGAGTAACGGTTTAATTGGAATTAATTTTTCAAATCAGACTACCGTTTCTGGCAGATTTGCGCAATTTGACCACCAACGATTTTTAAAGGGGTTAAAGGTTGATTTTTAATCTGAAATTTTTAGAAGATACTCAAAACATCTGAGACTAAGCTCTCTTCAAATTTCGGAATTTTTGAAGACCTGTAACCTAGTTTTCAAAACGTTTCAAAACAGGTCCTAAAAACAAAAATTGTTTTCAAAAGTTGGGTTTTTGGTCTAAAACAATTTTAAAAACCACATTTTCCACACCCACTATTCAACCCCCCTTCTAGTGGTGCCCTGCATATCCTACAAGTGGTATCAGAGCGCAGGAACACTCACAACAAAAGGATCTAATGATCTAAGTGAGATGGCAACCACAAACTTCAAAACCGAGCAAGAAGGTATGTCCAGTCAAAGGCCTCCTCCCTTTGACAGTGAGTCTTTCATTCAATGGAAGTTAAGAATGAAACTTTTTATTATGGCTATTGATATTGATGTATGGTCCATTATAGAAGATAGTCCATTTGTTCCGTCAAATTTATCTACTGTAGATGGAGTCACACTAGAGTTTGTTAAGCCTAAACAAGAGTATACTAGTGATGATAAAAAGAGATTGAGCATGAATGCTAGGGCCATGAAATTACTTCTAAATGGACTGAATAAAAGTGAATCTAGTTATGTCTCAAATTGTTCTCGTGCTCAAGAAATGTGGAGAACTCTTGAAATAAAACACGAAGGCACTAGTCAAGTAAAAGAGTCCAAAATCAACATGCTTATGTCCACACGAAAGTCATTAAAACTATTGCCAAATGAATCTATCGTTGATATGGATCTACGCTTGATTAACATTTACAATTCTCTTGAGTCTCTTGGCAAAGCCTTCTCTATGCAAGAAAAGGTCCAAAAGGTCTTACGAAGCCTTCCATCCGAGTGGGACCCAAAAGTGGCAGCTATAGAGGAGAGTAGAGAAACCAAATCAATTAAAATGGAAGAACTAATTGGATCACTTAAGGTATATAAAAACAAACTCACTTTAAGAAATTCCGAGTCTATTTCAAAAAATGATAAGGATATAGTATTTAAATCAAACGAATACGTCATAGATGATAGTGATACACATTCCGATGATGAGGATTTAATCACGATGGCTAAAAGATTAAGAAAAATCTTGAGAAAATCGATTAAAAATAAACATAAGTCTACTTCATCGAAGGATCGTAGAAATAAAAATAAGGAAACAAAGTGTTATGATTGTGGACAACCTGGACACTTGTCATATGATTGCCCAAACAAGGACAAACAAACGAACAAATACCTTGACAAGGATCGGACCAAAACTATACTCGTCCCAAAACCTAAACAAAGGAGAAGAGCCTTCAAAGCCTCCACTTGGAGTGACACATCCGACTCTGAGACTGATGATACAGAAGAACAAAAGGCACAAGTATGTTTTACATCTAAGGCATCAAATAAGGTATCTTCTGACTCTGATTCTGATTCTGAATGTTCTTACGATGATTTATTTAGTCAATATTTAGAGTTGCATAAGTTTTCAAAGACCCTTGCAAAAGAAAAGAAACGATTAATTGAAGACAAGAAGTTGTTAGAATCTTCTAACACGAACCTTGTTTCTCAATTAAACGATTCAAAAGAAGAGTTGTCATGCATCATTAATGCATTAAAATCAGAAATCTCATCATTGACCACGCATAATAATCAAATGAAATCCGAGATTTCAAACTTGAAATTAAGAAATGCGAATTTAGAGAAAATGGTGAAATAATTTGACACGAGAACAAACATGCTAGATCACATCATCTCTTCACAAAAGCATGCTAGTGGCAAAAACAGACTAGGATACGTTGCGAAAAACGAGTCACTAAACAAACCAACAAAATTCATTCCATCTATGAAAATAGATGCATCAAAGACATATGTGGCATCTAAGAAGACGCCTAGACCTTCACCTATGACATCTCATCGTGCATCATCTTCATATCGTACGAGATATAACATCGCATCGTACAAATATGAAAAGAGACCATTGATGCATATGCGACATTCATATCATAAAAATGCATCTAGATCACACCCGTGCATGCAAACCAAAATACAAATCAAAAACAAAAATCACACTATATGCATGATAGGATTCTCGGCCAAAAGCCAAACACATTTGTCCCTAACGTGTATTATGTTGCGTCTTCATTACCTTTCTTGCCTTTTGGAAGACCTAGAAAGGTCACCCAAATTTGGGTACCAAAAGGGACATTTTCAATGGGCTGAATAAATAACCCTTTCGAACGCACGTTTGATATTATTTGAAATGCATGATTTTTCTTGCTATCTTCATTTTTACATATGCTTTTGATTTTCTTTTCAAAATAAAGGGGGATAGAATGAATGATTTAAGAGGGAGAGAGAAAGATTTATTGCACAAATCAAGGGAGAGAAAATTCAAAATTTGAATTTGTGCATGATTGGAGGGGAGCGACAAAATTTAAATCATGAACGTAGGTTATTTTGTAAATCATCAAAAGGGGAAGATTGTTGAGAAAAAGGGGTTTGAGTGATTACAAAATGCATGATTAAAATAACGTGTATTAAAGAAATGCATGACATGTTTTATGACATGACACGTTTTTGCATGAAACCTGTCTTATAAGTTCATATATAATGTTGTCGTACTAACGAGCCATGAAGCTTTAAAGCTTACGTCAAATGGCGAACATTTGCAGTGTTTGAACTATTTTCAAGTGCCACCATTAATAAACTAAACTAGTTCATTAAGTGAAGTACTTAGTTAAATGAACTAAGTAGTTCATTAAAGGAAGCCATATTTGGAAAAGGCACAAAGGCAACAAACTGAGGAATGGAAAGTTCTCTCCTACCTATGTCTACACGCCTTATATATATATATATTCATATTTTTTCCCTAAAAGGCACTATACACATATATTCCAACGTGCTACCGACACGTTATATATTTTACGAACATACATTAATGTAACACCACTATGTTTACCTCATATTTATGAGAATATTCAGGTCTTATATCATATGATATAAGTCATGGTGATGACAAGTTTATTACGACACGTTAAAAGGTTCTAAACTAAAAATTATCGTATCGGGTGAATACAGAAACTTCACCAACGTATCACGTACATGACATATATCGATGTCCAGCTCCTACACTTCAAAAATGGCCACAAATTTCGTGGCTCACATGGTATATACATCCATAAAATCATTCCATGTTGGCACACACAAATCACCCCAAATTAAGGCCAAATTGTGGAGATTCCAAATTCAATTTGTGTCACATGTTAGGCGCCACTATAAATCAACCATGAGTGCTGAATATTAAACTTTAATTTATATATATTATGTGTAACATAATATATATAACATGTGCAAAAAGTTGGAATTTAATCGGAGAAAAATCGGGTAATCGACAAACGTCGAAAATTCGGCTTTCTACGAACACAACACATAGAACGTTTTTGGCATGACATATAACATGTATCTAGACAGTTTTCACATACTCTATACATTCTAAAGTTTTCTAGAAAAATAAATTAAGGTCTTATTGGAATATACCATATGTGTATAATTATATGTGCACTATTTTACAAAGTTTGCAAAAATAATTCAGCACATGTGCAAGCTATAGCACACGCCTACTTCAGCCTTTTTGAATCATATGTGGAGCTTTGTTGGCATCTTGATTGGCCAAGAATCAAGCATACAATGTTGGTGACATAAAGAAAGAAGCTACACAAGGTAACATTTCAAACTATGTCACATTTTTTACACATGCTGAACATTTCAGCATGTGTGCATTAGAGTGGCCGAATTTTTGCTATTAATTGTGCCATATTTACTACTTTGAATCAAATGGATTAACTGAAAGATAAAATGGAAATGTTCTAAAGATGTTATGGAAATAATGAAGTGATATTTTTAAATATCACACATGCTGAAAATTTCAGCATGTGTGTAATGCACTTGGCCGATTTTATGGCCTCCATGACTACAAATTTTATTCCAAAATTAGTAGAAATTTTATGTACTAAATGATGATTGATTTCTTCTTTAGTTTCAAGGAATTAATCAAATGCAAACTTGGCAACAATTTGAATAAAGTGTGAATATCACACATGCTGAAATTTTAGCATGTGTAGAAAGCATGTGGCCGAAATCTTGGAAGGAAATTGGTGATGAATTGTCTTGCTAATTATGTGGAATTGATATCTAACTTATGGCAAAACTTTTATGGCTAATTGGCACATGTTTTTAAGGATTATTTTAAGGTTTATCTAGTCATCAAATGATGACAACTTCCATCCAATCAATGAGTGACAAGTAAACAAGGGCTTAATGATCATCCAATGAGGAATTGCCAAATAAACAAGGAAATGTCACAATGATGTAATATACTATTCTAAGGACTTAAAAATAATTTTCAAGAGAAGAAAGAGGCAATAGGGGGTGGCACATATGGTAATAATAAGAGAAGAAGGATTTTAAACAAAAACATAAGATAAGGCTTACAATTCTCAAGATCAAAAACGTGTTCATCTCCTTCTACACTTTCTTTCTTTGTTCTCTCTAAAAGACAATTGTATTCATATTCATACATTTGAATAGGATTCATATATACCACCACAAACTCTCTATATTGCTGTAAAAGATTGATCAATGCATGATCAATCTTGCATTCGTTAGATGGTGGTGTTCGTGATCGTTGTAATCACTTACAAGGTTTGTAAAGGGTTGGAGTTGGTGTGTAACTCCATCAACCCTGTGTGGTAAGGTGTTATTTGTGTTTTGTGATTAGTGCTAACCGAGGAAGGTGTGCTCGAAGACTGGAGTAGGTTGATTTAACCAACCAGTATAAAATGCATTGTGTTCTTTACTTTTCAGCACTTACTTTTAGTTTTCAGCACAGTGCATCATTTTTATCACGTTCTTAAAAATAGTAAACAAACTTCAAAAATCACGAAAATTTTAGAAAATATAGCCACACGTCTTAAGGTTCTTTTGGAAGAAATTTCAACCCTTTTGGACAAGTATAAGTCATCAAAGCGTCAAAAGATCTGAGACTAGTGCAGTCTGATTTTTAGGCTTGCAAAGGTTGAGACTTTAAACGTATTTGACTAACTTTCCAAAAGAATTTTTCACAACCGTTTCAACCCAATTAAATAAACCTAATAAGAGGTTATTCATTAAATTTTCAAAGCATTTGTAGTAATGGTTTAATTGGAATTAATTTTTCAAATCAGACTACCGTTTCTGGCAGATTTGTGCAATTTGACCACCAATGAGTTTTAAAGGGGTTAAAGGTTGAATTTTAATCTGAAATTTTTAGAAGATACTCAGAACATCCGATACTAAGATCTCTCCAAATTTCAGAATTTTTGAAGACCTGTAACCTAGTTTTTAAAACGTTTCAAAACAGGTCCTGAAAACAAAAACTGTTTTTAGAAGTTTGGTTTTTGGTCTAAAAAAATTTTAAAAACCACATTTTCCGCGCCTACTATTCAGCCCCTCATTCTAGTGGTGCCTTGCAGATCCTACAGGCAGAATTTTAACAATCTTCCAACTCAGGGTGCCAGCTATCATAGAACAAAAACCATGGTATTTCAGTAGTGCCAGTGGTCAAGCAGCTACAAGAAGTGCATGAAGAGCATGTCTTTCTGGTGTCGGGTTAGCCATATCTCACAAACCCTTTTCTATCTCTCCTTTTCTAAACTAGAAACCTTTTTTGCAGGTATGTTGTGTGAGGCTGGGGCAGCAACAGCTACCGTGGATGTCCATGAGACTGTTGAAGCTATGATGATCAACGCTCAAGTGACTCGGTTGGTGTAGTGATTCAATGGTGGCCAAGCGCCTCAACACTGTGTCTATTCTACTAGAGGATGCCTGCAAAGCCCCTTAGTTTTCATAAAATGGGCTAATTGATGTCTTCCAACACAATATGGATTTGGCAACTCTTTTGTGCTTGGTTGTTTCCCTGTTCATTACCTGCATCTTAAGTCTAACTTGATTGGTCGTCTTTCAGTTCAGAGGGCAACATCTGCAGATTGCAGCCAGTGCTGAAGAGTTTATAATTGCTGTCTCATACACAGATTAGCTGGCCAGTAGTAATGAGCAATTCACCAAGGAGCTCGAGACCACCAAGTCCGAAAATATGAAGCTCTAGGTAGAGAACAAGCAGCTCAAGTCGGCTTGGCCATCGAAGAAACATATTCTGAACTTTCTTAAAGACAAAAAATTGTACAGCTTGAAAAGAGACAATCATCGCAATTTGAATCAGCTCATTTTGATCTTTTTAGCTCATGTTATGACCAAAGGTCTGCTCGGGCCGATGGAAACACACACACGCACACATATATATAAGTATATATTCATAAAGATACGTGTGAATATATACATATGTATGTATGTATATGTATAGATATACATATGTACATATATATATATAATATTAAAAAATACGTGGCCGCTGTTGAAAGTATAGAAGGATCTGAGACTAAGCAGTTGTGTGATGATGATAATTGCGGAATTGATGATGAAGCAAAGTTGAACACGCAAGGTTTGTGGATTGGAGGAGCAACGTTGAAGGGTACAGTGAGTGGAAAGTGATGGTGCGAAGAAGAAGATGCTGGATAAGAAGGCTATCAGGCGGGAACGGTTTAAATAGGGTGAAAAGGCTGTTATTCCCTTTAGTTAATAAGACGCTAGTTAGGGAGAAAGGGCATTCTTGTAATCTTGCATTTTGGCAGTTATTTTAAGCATTTTCTGGTTTTTTATGTACTGGCTCGTTCGACACTTTTGCACAAGTTGAGAGAATAAATTTCTGCACCAAATTCCTTTCAATTCTCTGTCATTTTTCTTCTTCTGTTTTGATCTCTTATTCGTAAATTCATTGTTCCATGAATTTGATTATGATCTGAGGTGGATCTTGTATTCGCTACAATTGTTAGCAGCCTTGATCTGAGCTGCAATTGTTGTGTTGAGTATACATTGCCAGCGATCTTCAATTTTCTACATGGTATCAGAGAGTTCGTGTTAATCGCAAATGAATTTCGGAACATTCATGAATTCTGATGCGCAATCACCTAGCAGTTCCAATTGTCCTGCTATCTCAACAAGTATGGATCCATCTGAAGACCCACTGTACATTCATCCGAGTGACAATCCGTCACTTGTCTTGGTGCATCCATTGCTAGATGGAAATAACTATCACGGACGGAGCAGGACATTCAAAAGAGCCTTAGAATCGAAGAAAAAATTAGGATTCATCACTGGTGCTGTTGTGAAACCTGCTGAAGGATGTCAGAGATATGCAACATGGAGTAAGGCGAATAAAATTGTGGCTTCTTGGATTGTGAATTCTGTAATTCCCTCGATTGGTCAAAGCGTGATGTGGTTTGACAATGTAATTGATATATGGAATGACCTTGAACACAGGGATGGGAACGCTGATGCGTTCAGGCTATCAGACTTGCAAGAGCAGTTTTACGCAATAAGGCAAGGTGAGTCCTCTGTGACTGAATATTATACTAAATTGAAGGTTGTATGGGAAGAGCTTATGGTGCTTAGATTTGTCCCAAGTTGTACATGTAATAGGTGCACTTGCAATGTGGCAAGTCAAATTAATAAATTTGTGCATGATGATTATGTTATCAAGTTCATTAAGGGGCTCAATGATGAATTCAAACCTGTGAAATCACAAGTCCTACTCTCTGTTCCTTTGCCTGATCTGAAAACTACATTCTCCATGGCCGTAAAACTTGAAAGAAAACTGAACTACTCAGGCACGCAAAATCAGTTTGTTAATAATCATACACTTGTTATGAATGTGAATAACAACAGTAAATACAACAGTTATGAACCTAAACCTGGAAGTAATGGGGGAGCAAGTCAAGGATGGTCTAAATCCTCCGGCAGAGGCTTTAAGAAAGAGTATGGACGGAATGGGCAAGGGAATGCCAAGGTACCTATCTGTACACATTATAATATGCCTGGTCATACGATTGACAGGTGTTATAAGAATTATGGTTACCCTCCGGGGTATAAGCCAAGAAATCAGATTATTTGTGTGAGCAATGAAGAAACAACTGAATTGGAGTTTGGAAAATTTGAGAAGAGTGAATGTGATGGTAGTCAGATGAATGATGAAAGCACCAATGATACATTGCAGCAAACTGGTCCTTGCCTTACACAGGATTAATACGCCCAGTTGCTGAGTATGCTGCAGGAGTATAAAGAGAAGTCAAGAAGCAACCAAGGGGAGACAGGAGGATCAAGAGATCATCATGCGGTGATGTCTGCTCAGTTCACTAAGGCTTCTGGTAAGAACAAAGGTAATGTGTTGCGTAAGTCTTCAACTGTATGGGTTCTTGACTCGGGTGCTACTGACCATATGTAGCGCCCCGACCCGAACAGCCGAATCTGAACCGGTGCACCCGTCGTAGCTTACTGAGAAGACTACAAGACGTCTCATCTCTCGAATACACATCATCAATGACGTCAGAGAAATAAGTGCAGAAACATGTATCTCACAAATCTAAACCATCAAAGGAGAGCTTCAACGTATAACGTAATTACAAAAGAGTATTATGAAAGCTGACTAAATCATCAAACGAATGAAAGAAACGGAAACAAATGACAACAGCCTCAACTATCTCCCAAAATGTCTCTATGTATCCCATTCAGCACACTCGCCATCGTCTTCTATGAAGATCATATTATAGCTAGGCTCATCTACAAAATAAAAGTAGTACCCTTAGCGAAAAACGCTAGCAAGTAACCCGCTTATAAGACATACGGGATCAACGCATGGCAAGACATGAGTAATATGTAATTCAAGGGAAATGGGGCACATGTCTTGTATACTTTCAATAGCATAGTTCTAACAGTACAAGAACATAAAACATTAATTCATAATCACTAACAATAAACAAACATTCAAGTCACATATCAATTAACCCAACTGACTCACGTGATGCATGACAAAATATGCACTACACTACACAATCACAAATGCATGAACATTTCTCTTTCAAAACAGTGCAATGCATGTCACAATGTCCAGTCTCGTAACTTTATACCCTGTAACGCACCCCGGCTTATATTTCCATCCCGGTTAACGTTACAGAAAACTTTATACCCTGTAATGCACCCCGTCTTATATTTCCATCCCGGTTAACATTACAGACAACTTTATACCCTGTAACGCACCCCGGCTTATATTTCCATCCCGGTTAACCTTACAAACCTTTGTGCCCTGCAATGCACCTCGGCTTATATTTCCATCCCGATTAACATTGCAGGTCACCTTCGCAAATCTGTGCCGAAGCACAGCTCTTTTCAAAACAATATGCAAATGCTAGTGCCATGATGCAAGACTTCTCATCTTATTCACATTCTTGTTCGCATAGATGCAATTCACATTCGTATCAATCAATCATAAAAGATACCCCTCACTTACTCATCATTACTTATGTTTCAAGCTAGATAGTCAACACTTAACCTGGACTCTAAAATTCACAAGCCAATGTGAGAACTCCTACCTTCCTTTATTGAACTCTATCAAACCTCGTACGTTCATTTCCTAACCCTCCTAAGTCATCCACGTTGAACTCCGATTCGAATACCCTTCGGGTTTCCCAAACTTGATTCACCATCTTAAGTCATGTTTCCAAGACTTAAACTAACTTCAATCAGGTCCTAAGAAGTCTCTAAGGTCATCCAAAAGCTTCCCTAGCTACCCTCTTTCTTCCCTTATTTTCCCACAAAACTGCAGGACGTCATACCCTAACGTCGATCGATCGACGTACGTCACACCCTGACGTCGATCGATCGACGTACATCTGAGGGATGTCGAACTCTCACTCAATATACGTCGATCGATCGATGTCCATCTGAGGCACATCGATCTCTCACTCTACCTACATCGATCGATCGATGTCCATCTGGGATACGTCATCCCCTCACCTGTTATACGTCGATCGATCAACGTCACAATTTTTCAGAATCTTCATCCTGCGATTTCTGCAGAAACTGCAGATCTAAAACCCAATCGTTTTCCAACTTTCTTCCCCTCATTCCAAGCCTAATCTTCCCTATAATTCCATTCTTAATCCCCTCAAACAAGATCCTTCATACGCACGTCCATGATTCAATCCTAAAACTCAAATCTTTCATCAAATCCACCCAAAAACCTAATCTTTCCACTCTTCGCTCCCTTCAACCGCCATTATCAACAAGGTAGGATTCAAGGGGTGGGGATTTACATGATCACAAGTGCACAATGAACAACGACCAAGGCTTCAACATATAATGGCCAAATTCCAAACCAAAACACATAGATCACACAAATAGATTCACATAAAGAAATTATTGCATGGATGATCCAAATTGATATCAAAATAGGCCATTTTCTTTCACAAAGACGTAAGAACTTATATGTAGATTACTTGCCTTTGATTACTCGGGGAAAAAACTGAAGAACGGACGAAGATTGGACTGAAGATCTTGAAGAACCATCACCTAGGGTTGGAGAGGAGCCAAAAATCGCCTAAGAGGGGAGATGAGCGTCGGTTTTCTCTGCGTAATGAGAAAACTGACGTTCTGTTAGTTTTTATATGGAAAGGGGAAAATTTGGAGTTTCTAAATTATATCTACTATCTTATTTATCTTAAAGGATAATCTCCTTATATTTAATTCAAAATTAAATCCTAATTAATTCCAATAATTAAAATCCTCAATTAATTCCCATTAATCCTATTATTTAATTTATAATTCATTACTGTTGACCGTCATTAATCTCATTTAGTTTCTTCTTTATCTCTTAATTATTCTACGGAGGGTGCGGGGCATAACATTCCACCCCTCTTACAAAAGGTTTCGTCCTCGAAACTGGCGTACCTTATTGGAAGAGTTGTGAATATAGCTCCTTCATTTGCTCCTCAAGCTCCCACGTGGCCTCATGCTCCGTATGGTTACTCTGTTGAACTTTGACATACAGAATAACGCGTCTGCGTAGAACTTGATCTTTTCTATCCAAAATCTTTCTTGGATGTTCTTCGTAAGTGATATCCTCCTTAACATCCAACGGTTGAGCTTCCAGGATATGGCTTGGGTCCGATACGTATTTCCTTAGTTGAGATACATGAAATACGTTATGGACTGAGGACAAACTCGGAGGCAAGGCTAATTTGTACGCTCTTTCACCAACTTTACCAAGCACTTCGTAAGGGCCAATATATCTAGGGCTCAGCTTGCCCTTCATTCCAAATCTTGCCACCCCCTTGGTGGGTGAAACTCGTAGGTAAACCTTTTCACCTTCCTCGAACTCCAGAGGTCGTCTCTTAGAATCGGCCCAACTCTTATTACGATCTTGGGCCACCTTTAGTTTTTCTCTTATCACCTTGACCTTTTCAACAGTTTGTTCAACCAACTTGGGTGAAGTGATGGTCCTTTCTCCCACTTCGTCCCAACAAACAGGGGACCTGCACTTACGTCCATATAATGCTTCGAATGGTTCCATGCCGATTGCGCTGTGATATCTATTATTATAGGAAAACTCCATCAACTTCAACATGCTATCTCAGTTTCCTTTGAAATCCAAGGCACACGCTCTCAACATGTCTTCCAAAGTTTGGATGGTTCTCTCGGATTGTCCATCCGTTTGAGGGTGGTACGCGGTACTCATTCTTAGCTCCGTACCCATAGCTTTCTGGAATGCCCTCCAGAACTTAGATGTAAACTTGGGATCACGGTCTGACACAATGCTGACAGGGACTCCATGCAAGCTCACAATGTTGTCCACATAGATATTGTATAGCTTCTCATACGAAGTACCATGTGGCATGGCTATGAAATGAGCTGTCTTTGTCAAACGGTCTACTATTACCCAAATCATCTCATTTCCATTTCTAGTCTTGGGTAGTCCCATCACGAAGTCCATAGTCACGTGTTCCCATTTCCATTCTGGAATCTCTAGTGACTTAATCAAACCACCAGGTCGTTGATGTTCGGCCTTAACCTGTTGGCATACCAAGCATCTCTCCACATATTCTGCTATGCTTTTCTTCATCCCCATCCACCAATAGTTTCTTTTGAGGTCCTTGTACATCTTTGTGCTGCCGGGATGGATAGATAACCTTGAGTTATGAGCTTCGTTTAGCAACTCCTTATGAAGCTCATCATTGTTAGGTACGCACAACCTATTTTGGAACCATAAACTTCCATCTCCTCGCAACTGGAAATCTTTTACTGGTCCCCCAGCTAGTTTATCACGGATTTCTCTTAGCGCGGTGTCACCGTACTGCGCCTCTTTGATTCTGTCCACCAAGTCTGGGTTGATAGATAAAGCCGTAAGAACATTTGCCACATAATACACTACAAGAGATCAAACTCCTCAATCTCTCTTTCCAATGGAGACTGTCTTGCGTGGCTAGACTTTCTGCTCAATGCGTCCGCCACTCTGTTGGCCTTACCCGGATGGTAATTGATAGTTAAGTCATAATCCTTGAGTAACTCCAACCATCTTCTCTGTCTCATATTTAACTCCTTCTGCGAGAATAAGTACTTTAAGCTCTTGTGATCAGTGAATACGGCGCACTTTTCTCCGTACAAACAGTGTCTCCAGATCTTAAGAGCAAATACCACAGCTGCGAGCTCCAAGTCGTGCGTCGGGTAATTCTGCTCATATGGTTTCAACTGTCGTGACGCATACGAAATGACTCGTTCATTTTGCATCAAGACACAACCTATAAACAGAAAGTTAATTCAAGACTAGCATAAGCATATACAATGCATTAATTGTAATGATGTACATACATAGTCCTTTCTTGGATGCGTCACTATAGATCACGAAACCGTCGGTGCCGGAGGGTTGTGCCAACACCGTCAATCTCTTCTTGAGCTTGGTAAAGCTCTGCTCGCATTCAGCAGTCCATTCGAACTTAGTCTTCTTCCGCGTAAGTCGACTCAATGGAACTGCTATCGTTGAGAATCCTTCAACGAACTTCCTATAGTAGCCTGCTAAGCCTAGAAAGCTTCTCACTTCAGTCACGTTGGTAGGTCTTGGCCATTCCGTGATGGCTTCTATCTTTTTAGGATCCACAGAAATCCCATCTTCTGAAATCACGTGACTGAGAAAGGTTACACATCTTAGCCAAAATTCACACTTGCTGAATTTGGCATAAAGCTGCTATTGCCTCAGAATTTGCAACACCACTCTTAGATGTTCAGTGTGTGCTTGCTCGTCGGGAGAATATATCAAGATGTCATCGATGAACACTACTACGAATTGGTCCAACTAATCCCAGAATACAGTGCTCATTAACTCCATGAAAGCTGCTAGGGCGTTAGTTAATCCAAAAGGCATCACCAAGAACTCGTAATGCCCGTATCGAGTCCGAAAAGCGGTCTTAAGTACGTCTCCGGCTTTCACATGCAGCTGATGATACCCCTAACGAAGATCAATCTTTGAGAACCAGCGAGCTCTCTTTAGCTGATCAAATAAATCCTCAATTCTTGGCAAGGGGTATTTGTTCTTGATGGTAATCTTATTCAGTTCTCGGTAATCAATGCACAACCTCATACTGCCATCCTTCTTCTATACAAATAGAACTGGAGCTCCCCAAGGTGATACACTGGGGCGAATCAATTTCTTATCTAACAATTCTTGAAGTTGTCCTTTAAGCTCCTTAAGTTCGGCTGGAGCCATTCTATAGGGTGCCTTAGATATAGGCTCGGCTCCAGGGATCAAGTTGATTTCGAACTCCACTTCTCTCGATGGCGGAACTCCCGGCAAATCATCCGGAAATACGTCCTTGAACTCATTGATTACAAGTATTTGATCTATAGAAGGAACTTCTTGCTTTGCATCTAATGCATACACCATAAATCCCTCCGCTCCTTTCCGTAAGGCTTTAAAGGCCTTAATCGCCGTCAAGTAAATCTTCTTTGGGGATTTTGTTAACTTGACGTTCCCTTGTACCGTTATTTCATTCATCTTAGGGTCCTTAACAGTCACTCGTTTACGCTTGCAGTGAATATTGGCATGATTCTTGGTCAGCCAATCCATGTCCAATATAACGTCGAAATCCTTCATCGGAATGGGAACCAATGTTACCAAAAACAACTTCCCATCCAATTCCAATTCACAATCTTTGTACTGGTGGTGGGAAACCAATACTTGCTCTCCTGCTGCCGGCACCCTGAAGGGGGTTTCAAGCCATTCGGGTAGACAGTCGAGTCCTTTGGCGAATCGCTTAGAGATGAAGGAGTGACTAGCTCCGCTATCAAACAATACGTTTGCATGTACTTTATTAACTAAGATCACACCTAAACACAAAAGTGTAGCACATAGAGGTTTCATAAAACGCATTTAATCATCAACTTAGAATACTAAAAATTCAACTTAAGTAACTATTATTTAACCTTAAGTCATACCTGTCACCACGTTGGTGTCCTCCTGGACTTCGGCGTCCATCATTGCGTGGACTCTCGCATTGGGCCTGCCTCTCTGCTGCTGAGCCGGCCCTGCTGTTACCTGAGGCTTAGGGTTCCATTAAGGGCAGTCCTTGATCCTATGGCCCGCCTTTTCACATTTGAAGCACGCATCAGTTATTTTACAACATTCACCCACGTGTCTCCTCTGGCAGTGTGGGCATTCTACAGGTGCTTGATGATCAGGCTGGTTCTGTTGCGGTGCCCTCTGAACTGGCCCGTCTGCCCTTTTTTAGGGATCTTGACCCAACGTCTGGGTCTACAACCACTTCTCTCCTCTCTGGGCCTTTTGCTAGACTATTCACGAGTCTCTCTAGTCTGTGACCATCGCATGTCACTCTCTACGCGGTAACATGCGTCCAGCATCTCCTCAAAAGTCTTTAAACTAGACCCCGCTATGGCCGTCCGTATACAGGGGTTCAATCCTTCCTCAAACTTCAACATCTTCATCCGATTGTTTTCCAATACCATGGGCGTGAATTTGCCCAAGGCATGGAATCTATCCGCATAGTCAGAAACAGTCATCCTCCCTTGTTCAAATTTGTCGAACTGCCTCATCTTCTCCAAAATGGCAGTCTCAGGCACATAATAGTCTTTGTAAGCTTGTACGAACTGCCTCCACTGAATAGGGGGAGTCATCTTTGGCAGCATGCCATTCCACCAGGCATTAGCTCTACCGATCAGCAATGGTGTGGCTACATCCACCTTGAGTTCTTCAGGCACTTGCACAAGCCTAAAGCACTTCTCCACTTCGTCAAGCCAGAACCCAGCCGCCTCTGGGTCAGTGGTCCCTTAAAAGTTTGGGGCATGCATCTTGCGCATCTCCCCAATATAATACCGGATGCCTTGCTGGGGAGGTGGAAGAGGTTGCTGTGGTTGTTGCTGCTGCTGAGAAACCCCTTGAGCTATCACTGTGATAGCATCAATCAGTGCTTGTGGTACTAGAACTGGTGGTGGTGGTGGAGGGTTCTCATTTCCATTGCCACCGCTTCCTTGGTTGTCTCTTCTGGGAGGCATTTTCTGCGAAATCAACGCTTATTAGCATTCAGTAATTCCAAAAATAAATACTGAAAGCCATATGCGTTGTACATGGTGGAACTCGTACGCTAAATAAAGTAACGTTTATTGATTAACTTTTATCGCGCTCGCACACACCCATCCCGATCATACTTACATATAGGATCACATACTTAGACCTAAAGATCAACTTAGGTTGAAAACCATAACTTTAGACTCTACATTTCATAACCTAGGTCTCCGAGGTAGATCTGAAGCCTAGGCTCTGATACCACCTGTAGCGCCCCGACCTGGATAGCGGAATCCGAACCGGTGCACCCGTCGTAGCTTACTGAGAAGACTACAAGACGTCTCATCTCTCGAATACACATCATCAATGACGTCAGAGAAATAAGTGCGGAAACATGTATCTCACAAATCTAAACCATCAAAGGAGAGCTTCAACGTATAACGTAATTACAAAAGAGTATTATGAAAGCCGACTAAATCATCAAACGAATGAAAGAAACGGAAACAAATGACAACAGCCTCAACTATCTCCCAAAATATCTCTATGTATCCCATTCAGCACACTCGCCATCGTCTTCTATGAAGATCATATTATAGCTAGGCTCATCTACAAAATAAGAGTAGTACCCTTAGCGAAAAACGCTAGCAAGTAACCCGCTTATAAAACATACAGGATCAACGCATGGCAAGACATGAGTAATATGTAATTCAAGGGAAATGGGGCACATGTCTTGTATACTTTCAATAGCATAGTTCTAACAGTACAAGAACATAAAACATTAATACATAATCACTAACAATAAACAATCATTCAAGTCACATATCAATTAACCCAACTGACTCACGTGATGCATGACAAAATATGCACTACACTACACAATCAAAAATGCATGAACATTTCTCTTTCAAAACAGTGCAATGCATGTCACAATGTCTGGTCTCGTAACTTTATACCCTGTAACGCACCCCGGCTTATATTTCCATCCTGGTTAATGTTACATACAACTTTATACCCTGTAATGCACCCCGTCTTATATTTCCATCCCGGTTAACATTACAGACAACTTTATACCCTGTAACACACCCCGGCTTATATTTCCATCCTGGTTAATGTTACTGACCTTTGTGCCCTGCAATGCACCTCGGCTTATATTTCCATCCCGATTAACATTGCAGGTCACCTTCGCAAATCTGTGCCGAAGCACAGCTTTTTTCAAAACAATATGCAAATGCAAGTGCCATGATGCAAGACTTCTCATCTCATTCACATTTTTGTTCGCATAGATGCAATTCACATTCGTATCAATCAATCATAAAAGATACCCCTCACTTACTCATCATTACTTATGTTTCAAGCTAGATAGTCAACACTTAACCTGGACTCTAAAATTCACAAGCCAATGTGAGAACTCCTACCTTCCTTCATTGAACTCTATAAAACCTCGTACGTTCATTTCCTAACCCTCCTAAGTCATCCACGTTGAACTCCGATTCGAATACCCTTTGGATTCCCCAAACTTGATTCACCATCTTAAGTCATGTTCCCAAGACTTAAACTAACTTCAATCATGTCCTAAGAAGTCTCTAAGGTCACCCAAAAGGTTCCCTAGCTTCCCTCTTTCTTCCCTTATTTTCCCACAAAACTGCAGGACGTCATACCCTAACGTCGATCGATCGACGTACGTCACACCCTGACGTCAATCGATCGACGTACATCTGAGGGATGTCGAACTCTCACTCAATATACGTCGATCGATCGATGTCCATCTGAGGCACATCGATCTCTCACTCTACCTACATCGATCGATCGATGTCCATCTGGGATACGTCATCCCCTCACCTGTTATACGTCGATCGATCGACGTCACAATTTTTCAGAATCTTCAACCTGCGATTTCTGCAGAAACTGCAGATCTATAACCCAATCGTTTTCCAACTTTCTTCCCATCATTCCAAGCCTAATCTTCCCTATAATTCCATTCTTAATCCCCTCAAACAAGATCCTTCATACGCACGTCCACGATTCAATCCTAAAACTCAAATCTTTCATCAAATCCACCCAAAAACCTAATCTTTCCACTCTTCCCTCCCTTCAACCGCCATTATCAACAAGGTAGGATTCAAGGGGTGGGGATTTACATGATCACACGTGCACAACGAACAACGAACAAGGCTTCAACATATAATGGCCAAATTCCAAACCAAAGCACATACATCACACAAATAGATTCACATAAAGAAATTACTGCATGGATGATCCAAATTGATATTAAAATAGGCCATTTTCTTTCACAAAGACGTAAGAACTTATAAGTAGATTACTTGCTTTTGATTACTCGGGGAAAAAACTGAAGAACGGACGAAGATTGGACTGAAGATGTTGAAGAACCTTCACCTAGTGTTGGAGAGGAGCCAAAAATCGCCTAAGAGGGGAGATGAGCGTCGGTTTTCTCTGCGTAATGAGAAAACTGACGTTCTGTCAGTTTTTATATGGAAAGGGAAAATTTGGAGTTTCTAAATTATATCTATTATCTTATTTATCTTAAAGGATAATCTCCTTATATTTAATTCAAAATTAAATCCTAATTAATTCCAATAATTAAAATCCTCAATTAATTCCCATTAATCCTATTATTTAATTTGTAATTCATTACAGTTGACCGCCATTAATCTGATTTAATTCCTTCTTTATCTCTTAATTATTCTACGGAGGGTGCAGGGCATAACACTGTATCTGTTTTTCTCTCTCAACCTTTGAATCCTATCATCCAGTCACCTCTATGTCAGTCAAGCTACCTAATAAACAAACTGCTACAGTTTCCCATGTAGGCACTGTGAAACTCCGCCCACAGATCATACTCAATGACGTTTTACATGCACCTTCCTTTATGTTTGATTTACTGTCATTAAGTAAATTGACACATTCTGGTGATATTGATGTGCATTTTCATTCGAAGACATGTGTTCTTCAGGAGTATATGACCAAGAAGAGGATTGATTTAGCTAGAGTGAATCAAGACCTCTACTGTCTATTTGGAGCATTTCAACCTTGTCAAGATAAAGCTATCTCCCCTACCAAAACTGTCCAGTCATGTTCAACCTCCCCTTCCATCCCTAATTTGTGGCACTCAAGACTTGGCCATCCCGCAGCTCCTAGCATATCTGAAATCCATAAAATTGAATCTTAAGTGGCAGTGTCTGATGATGTCAACACTTGCAGCATATGCCCCTTGGCAAAGCAGAAAATATTGCCTTTCTCAGTTTCAAATTCTGTAACCCTGTTTCCTTTTGACCTTGTTCATATGGACATATGGGGTCCTTATAAACACCCAACTTTATGTAATCAAAAATACTTCCTTACCATAGTAGATGATCATACTAGATTTTGTTGGATATATCTGTTGAGAACAAAATCTAAAGTGAGGAGCATTGTTCAAAGTTTCTATGCCTTTGTGTTTGTGTATTTTAACAAATCCATTAAGGCCATTAGAATAGATAATGGGGCTGAATTCAAAATGAATTCGTACTTTGCAGAAAAATCTATCTAACATCAAACCAGTTGCCCGTATACCCCTCAACAAAATGGAATCGTTGAACGAAAACATCAGCACCATTTATCAGTGGCTAGAGCCTTAATGTTTCAATCCAACCTACCCATCAAGTACTGGGGGTTTTCTGTGCAGCACGCTGCATATTTGATAAACATCACACCATCTCCTATCCTTCATCATCATACACCATTTGACCTCCTTTACTAGAAAAATCCCTCATATTCGAACCTCAGGATATTTGGATGGCTTACCTACGCGTCTAACCTTCTCCCAAGCAAGGACAAATTTAGTCCTAAGGCCAGAAGGTGTGTTTTCTTGGGCCTATCATATGACACAAAGGGGTATATAGTTCAAGACCTAAAGACCATGGATATATTCATAACTAGAGATGTTCAATTCCTTGAACATGTCTTTCCATTCAGCCAATCCTCCTCTCTTCCAGACCAAAATCTCCTTTTGCATCTTAACCAACCACAACCTGTTCCCAATTATGTTCCTAGCGGTGTCTGCTCATCTTGTCATCCAGCTGGGGAGGCATGTCCTCATCCTAACCATGAACCTACCTCAGCAGTGTCACCCTCAACCATACACCAATACAATATCAATCCACAACAACCACTATCCATGCCTACCCTGTACATGTTCCCCTACGCCGTGATGATTCACAAATTAACCACAATGAAGTTAGTCCAATACCTACGCTACTTCCTAATAATTACTTTGAATCCCCATCTGAACATACTTCAACCAATATATCCAATGAACATACTTCAACCAATAACCCCAATGAGTCAGATAATCGTTTTGTGACTGTGTCTCCACAAAACGTGGTCCCGTCCCCAGTTAACATTCCAATCAATTCCATCAACATACCTTTGACCTTTTCCAGACCTCAACGTACCAGGAAAGCACCATCATATCTACAACAGTATTACTGCAATCAAACTTCATTACCCTTAATCAGTCAATCCTCAAACCATCCAAAGTCTTATACCACACCTCAATCTTTGGACAAATACTTCACCTTTGAGCTTCTAGCACCTAAGTACATAACTTATGCATTGAATATTAGCACACACACAGAACCTAATTCTTATGCAGAAGCGTCTGGTGATCCTGAGTGGTAGTTGGCCATGGACAGGGAAATACCAGCATTGGAGGGCAATAATACTTGGATGTTGGTTCCGTTGCCCCAGGATAAAAAGCCCATTGGGCGTAAATGGGTATACAAAATAAAACATAAAGCTGATGGATCGGTGGAGAGGTACAAGGCGAGGCTTGTAGCTAAGGGCTATACCCAGCAATACGGAGTGGATTACCAGGACACCTTTTCACAAATTGCAAAGATGACTACGGTTAGAATGCTACTGGATTTGGTGGCTAGGCATGGATGGCACGTTCACCAACTAGACGTAAACAATGCATTCTTGCATAGAGATCTCCATGAGGAGATTTATATGACCCCTCCACAGGGAATCAAGTTACCAAAGCCACAGCTTGTTTGCAAGCTACAGAAGTCTTTGTATGGTTTGAAGCAGGCTATCAGAGAGTGGAACTCCAAGTTGACAAGATTTCTGGTTTCACAGGGGCTTGAGCAATCAAGGAATGATTATACCTTGTTCACTAAAAAAGTCAGAGGGAGTTTGCTTGTATTGCTAGTATATGTAGATGATGTAATTGTTTCTTGTGAGGATTTAGATGCAATAGAGGAGATCAAGACCAGACTGGATTCCGAGTTGGGAAGATTGAAGTATTTTCTGGGTATAAAGGTGGCCAGATCACACAGTGGACTATACATAAATCAGAGAAAATATACTATGGAATTGCTGGAGGAGATGGGATTCTTAGGATGCAAGCCAGTAGCTAGTCCAATGGAGAGTCATGTGAAGCTTGTGCACAATGACTCAGAGTTGCTAAAAGATGTCTCACACACTACAGAAAGCTGGTGGGCAAGATGATTTATTTGACAATCACCAGACCAGACATATCTTATACACTCCAGCAATTGAGTCAATTTCTTGATTGCTCTACAGAAAATCATTTGAGGACTGGGCATAGACTCTTAAGGTATTTGAAAGGCACAATTGGGCAAGGACTCATGTTTCCCAATAATGGTGATATGAGGTTGAAGGGATTTGTGGACTCTGATTAGGCTGGGTGCCAAGAAACCAGAAGGTCGATTATTGGGTACTGTATGTTCTTGGGAGGTGCTTTGGTTTCATGGAAAGCTAAGAAGCAAACGACAGTATCAAGGTCTTCTGCAGAAGTGGAGTATAGGGCAATGGCACTTGTAGTCTGTGAAGTGCAGTGGCTGTTATATTTGTCTAGAGATCTGGGATTGCATGAATAGAAACCAGTGGAGTTATTTTGTGATAGCAAAAGCGCGTTGCACATTGCTGAGAATCCCGTATTCCACGAGCGAACTAAACATATTGAAATTGATTGTCATATAGTGCGAGATAAGGTTCTGGATAGGACGATCAAATTAATGCTAGTACGTACTCAAATGCAATTAGCTGTCATTTTCACCATTATTCAGCTGTTGAGGATGTTAGGAGGACATAACATTTATTGAAAGTTGAACTTGAGGGGGGTGTTGAAAGTATAGAAGGATCTAAGTCAAAGCAGCTGTGTGATGATGATAATTGCAGAATTGATGATGAAGCAAAGTTGAACACGCAAGGTTTGTGGATTGTAGGAGCAACGTTGAAGGGTGTAGTGGGTGGAAAGTGATGGTGCGGAGAAGAAGATGCTGGAGAAGAAGGCTATCAGGAGGGAACAGTTTAAATAGGGTGAAAAGACTATTATGCCATTTAGTTAATAAGACGCGTAGTTAGGGAGAGAGGGGATTCTTGTAATCTTACATTTTGGCAGTTATTTTGAGCATTTTCTTTTTTTTTATGTACTGGCTTGTTCGACACTTTTGCACAAGTGGAGAGAATAAATTTCTGCACCAAATTCCTTTCAATTCTCTCTCATTGTTCTTCTTCTGTTTTGATCTCTTTTTCGTAAATTCATTGTTCCATGAATTTGATTGTGATCTGAGGTGGATCTTGTATTCTCTGCAATTGTTAGCAGACCTGATCTGAGCTGCAATTGTTATGTTGAGTATACATTGCCAGCTATCTTCAATTTTCTACAGCCGCCACCCCTCCGATGATTTCAAAACAGCAACCTTGATCTCCGATCATGGCAGCACCATTAGGCCCTTCGGGCTTGGCATCCTTCACAGAAATTCTCTGTGGCAGTACCCAACCGATCATTCGCCCAAAACAACCATCTCGATTCTAGGGCTTTCCATCAATCCGCTTTTCCGACTAAGAGTTAGATTCCTTGTTAGCTCCATTTTAATTCACTCTTGTTGGATCCTTTTGGCATGGCCAGCCGGCTATCACTGCTTTGAATGTCAAAAATCGTGCGAAATTCAAAAACTAACGAGCAATCGTATCAATGTATAAGAATCAATTTGAAGAAGATAACAAAAACGCACTATGGCGTCAAAGTTTTGATGGCCTCAGCTCGAGGAAGAAGAAGATGAAAAATAAACCAAAATTTTGTAAAATGTTCATTCTACCTTGCATTACAAACAACATACGTATTTATACTAGTCTAGGGAACAATCTAGAAATATAAGATGGCACGTGGGAGAAGACTTTATCCAGCATCAAAACTGAATCAGTCACAGCAGAGCATTAGCATGCATCACTCGTGCCAAGCCGTACATGTAACTAGCGTGCCACTGTGCCAAGCGTGCCATCGTGCCAAGCGTGCCACCGTAACAATCGTGCCACCGTGCCAAGCATGCTGTCGTGCCAATCACGCTAAACAACCCAAGCATGCCAAGTCTATACGCACCACTGTGTGCCAACCATGCCTATGCGTGCCAGAGCTCACGTACCGTGCCATCCAAGCTACAACTGTGCCAAGCCACATTATAACACAGGCCCTTTTTTCTTTTTATCTTCAACTATATCTTTAACACCCCCCCTCAATTCTGACTTCTTATAAATATTGCAGATACCTAAAGCAGAAGTCAGAAATTGAAACCTTTGCGAATTCAATGCCTTGGTAAACAAATCAGCTACTTGAAACTCAGACTTCACTGGCATTGGCTTAATCACTCCTTCTTGATACTTGTCTCTAACCACATGACAATCCACCTCTATATGCTTTGTCCTCTCATGAAACACCGGATTTTCAACTATATACACAGCACTCTTATTATCACAGAACAGTTCCACAGGTTCTTTCTGCTCTACCCCCAAGTCTTTTAACAGATATAGCAACCACTGTATTTCACAGGTAGCTGCAGCAAGTGACCTATACTCAGCCTCTGAAGAAGATCTAGACACTGTGGTCTGCTTCTTTGCTTTCCAAGATACCAGTGCATCACCAAAGAACATACAATATCCTGTAACAGATCTTCTGGTTTCAGTGCAACCAGCCCAGTCTGAGTCTGAGTATGCCTTAAGCAGTTTCGAACCTGTGCTAGGAAACAACAATCCCTGACCAGGATTACCTTTCAAATACCTAAGCAACCTATGAACTGCCTTCATATGTATTTCTGTGGGACAATCTAAAAACTGACTTAACTGTTGAACAGCATATGAAATATCAGGCCTTGTAATGGTAAGATACAGTAACTTACCAATAATCCTCCTGTAACAAGACACATCAGAAAACAAAGGTGAATCATTGTGCTCCAGTTTTAAATTTTGTTCCATAGGTGTCAGAACAGGCTTGGCTGCCAGAAAACCTGTCTCCTCTAATAATTCCAATGCATATTTTCTCTGACAAATCATAATCCCCCCCTGAGACCTTGCCACTTCAAGCCCCAAAAAATATCGGAGAACACCTAAATCTTTGATTTGAAACGTAGAATGCAAATGATCCTTCAGATGCTGAATGTGAGACAAAGAATCACTAGCTACAATAATGTCATCAACATAAATGAGTAAAGCTATAAAAGAGTCTGAAGTTCTTTTAGTGAACAAGGTGTAATCATGTCTAGATTGTTTATATCCCTGAGACAACAAATACAAAGTAAGCTTCTCATTCCATTGTCTACTAGCTTGTTTAAGCCCGTAAAGGGATTTCTGAAGCTTGCAAACTGCATTAGGAACTGAGGACTGAACACCTTGAGGCAACTCCATATAAATCTCCTGATATAGATCACCATGAAGAAAGGCATTATTGATATCTAATTGATGCACAAGCCAATGATTCATAGATGCCAAAGCCAAAAGCAAACGCACAGAGGTCATTTTTGCCACAGGTGAAAAAGTATCAACATAATCTATACCTGGTTGCTGAGTATACCCCTTAGCCACAAGCCTAGCTTTGTATCTCTTAATGGAGCCATCTGCCTTACGTTTGACCTTGTATACCCATTTACACCCAATAGGCTGCTTACCCAGTGGCAAGGGAACAATATCCCATGTATGTGTAGCTTCTAATGCAGCCAACTCCATCTGCATAGCTTGCTGCCAATGTGCTGATCCAGCAGCCTGCTGATACGTCACAGGTTCCTGTTCAGTACTAATGCTAAGGATGTATGATCTGTATTCAGGAGCCAGAGCCTCAAGTGAATGATAAGCTTGTATGGGATATGGTACTGAGGCAAGGGACTCAACAGTGTCAGAGGATTGACTAAGATTGCAATAATAATCTTGTAAGTAGGATGGTGCATGCCTTGGTCTAGCACATCTGTGATCAGAACCCGAAATTGCAGGTAAATGAACTTCCAGCTGAGTCACAGGTATCTGGTCATCTGAGGGGGGTCCTGATTTCTGAGAGGTAGGAGAAGAAGATACCGAAGGTAAAGGTGATCTTATGGGAGACACAGCCTCATTTGAATGAGGAGCACTAGGACATGATGACAATTCGTGCAAGGGATGCAACTGAGCTGGGGCTGAACATGATGTCAAAGGGACATCCCCTACAGTATAAGGCATTGAGGCTGATATTGCTGGCACAGAGGACACATTAGAGAATGGGAAAGAATTCTCGTGAAACAGAACATCTCTTGACACAATGACAGACTTGTCTTCCAACCTTTGGAGAATATACCCCTTTGTATTCATAGGAAACCCAAGAAAAACACAAGGTACAGACTTGGGTTCAAATTTTGCCTTATGAGGAGTGGTGTCACAAGCAAACGCCAAACACCCAAACACCCTAAGATGAGTGTAGACAGACTGACTTTGATGTAAAATCCCATAGGGAGTCCTATTCTGAAGCATAGGTGAAGGCATCAGATTAATCAAATAGGTGGCATGCTGAAGGCAGAATCCCCAATACTCAATAGGGAGTGAAGCATGAAACCTAAGGGCTCTAGCCACAACCAACAAATGCTGATGCTTTCTTTCAACCACCCCATTCTGCTGGGGGGTATGGTTACAAGTTGTTTGATGGACCACTCCATGCTGCATATAGAATTCAGACATCTTGAACTCCAGTCCATTATCACTCCTAACAACCTTGATATGAGTACCAAACTGAGTAACCACATAACGAAAGAAACTTTGCAAAATCTGTCTAACCTCAGACTTTGCTTTAAGGAGATAAATCCAAGTATACCTCGAACAATCATCGACTAGAGTCAGAAAATATCTTTGATTGTACATTGTAGGGTGCCTATAAGGGCCCCAAATATCAACATGAATGAGATCAAAGGGAAGCTTAGAAATCGTGACAGAACTAGGAAATGGTGATCTTTTCAGTTTAGCTAAAGGACACACCGTACAAGCATTATCTTTACTAAAAGAAGGTATGTGTGGATACAACTTGTGCAATTCTTGTATTCTAGCTGATGAGGCATGCCCAAGCCTAGCATGCCAAAGATATGCATCAGAGTCAAGATTAGCAGAAGACAGAACAGAAGGAAAAAAACATTTACTGGACTCTTCACATTGCAAAGCTATACTGGAATCATGTATGTAGTAAAGCCCATGATGTTTCCTAGCTGAACCAATCATCCTCCTGGACAACTGATCCTGAATCAAGCAACCAGAGTCATGAAATGAAACAAGCAAATGTGGAGAATCAGTAAGCTTGCTGAGAGAAACAAGATTGAAAGAAAACGAAGGAACGTACAACACATCCTTCAATACCAGACCACTATGCAAAATAACAGTTCCTTTGTGAGTGGAATCAACTGTGATATTGTTAGGGAGTTTAATAGAGACATGATCAACAGGATTATAGGATTGGAATAGTGACAAGGAGCATGAAATGTGATCAGTGGCTCCTGAATCCAAAATCCACACACTCTCAGTACTGATAGGTTGCTTACCTGTTGACATACCAGTCTGCGCAGTCAAAACTGCTCCTTGCACCTCCTTGATTCCATTGCTTCCTGCAACATTATCATCAATATCCAACAATTTCAAAAGTTTATTAAACTGTTTCTGAGTGAGAGATTGAGCAGACTGGGGAAATGAAACGGACGCAGGTAACTCAGCATCACAGTTCTGATAACTCTCTTCAACTACCTCTGCAGCATTAACTTGATTTTTGAACTTAAATCCGGGGGGAAAACCGTGTTTCCTATAGCATCTATCACTTGTATGTCCAATCATACCACAATGATTGCACTGCAACCGCTTATTTCCTTCTTGATGAAACCTTCCATTTCCTCTTCTATATGACTGTCCCTGCCTCCTATTGGCATACGCATTTGCCACAAAACCTTCCTGATCATCACCATTAGCAACCAAGGCCGTAGGTGCATTGCTAAAACCAATTGAGGCAGCATTACTGGTGATTTTTCTCTCAAATTTCAATGCCATTGCAAACACAGTTTTAATATCCGGCAACGGAGTCATCACAAACACTTGTGATCTCACCGGATCAAACTCCTCATTTAATCCTTTAACGAATTTTATAACGTAATCACTTTCAATGAATTGATTTATCTTCCTAGTTATGTCACACACACACCGAAGACAATCACACTTCGGTATGGATCTTAAGGAAGCCAGCTCTTCCCATAACAGTTCCAGTTTTGTAAAATAATCATTCACACTGAGGTTATCCTGCTTTACCGCATAAAATTCACACAATAAATCTGACAATCTGAATGGATCACCACTTCCATATCTCATAACTAGATCGTTCCACACATCCAAAGCATTATCATACCACATTATACTTTGCGCAATTGAAGGAGAGACGCAGTTCATGATCCAAGACTGGATCATGGTGTTTACCTGCCTCCATTGCTGAAATTGAGGATCATTCTGAGCAGGTTTGGTCATGGATCCATCAATGAAACAGCTCTTGTTCTTTACCAACAACGCCATTTGAAATGTCCTGCTCCATGAGTGAAAATTGTGCGGATTGAGTGGAGGTTGAACCAGAACTATAGCTGGACTGTCATTCGGATGCAAGTAGTAAGGACTACTTGTCGGATTCTCATTGTTCACATGATTACTTCGAGAGCTGGATGAAGCAGCACTTGCATTCGCCATATTCATACTTCAGTTGGAATGATTTACGAAAGGAAACGCCGAGGTGATATGGAATTCAATGAGGATCAAACAAGGAATCAAACAGCGAATTGTCATCGCTCTGATACCATGTCAAAAATCGTGCGAAATTCAAAAACTAACGAGCAATCGTATCAATGTATAAGAATCAATTTGAAGAAGATAACAAAAACGCACTATGGCGTCAAAGTTTTGATGGCCTCAGCTCGAGGAAGAAGAAGATGAAAAATAAACCAAAATTTTGTAAAATGTTCATTCTACCTTGCATTACAAACAACATACGTATTTATACTAGTCTAGGGAACAATCTAGAAATATAAGATGGCACGTGGGAGAAGACTTTATCCAGCATCAAAACCGAATCAGTCACAGCAGAGCATTAGCATGCATCACTCGTGCCAAGCCGTACATGTAACTAGCGTGCCACTGTGCCAAGCGTGCCATCGTGCCAAGCGTGCCACCGTAACAATCGTGCCACCGTGCCAAGCATGCTGTCGTGCCAATCACGCTAAACAACCCAAGCATGCCAAGTCTATACGCACCACTGTGTGCCAACCATGCCTATGCGTGCCAGAGCTCACGTACCGTGCCATCCAAGCTACAACTGTGCCAAGCCACATTATAACACAGGCCCTTTCTTCTTTTTATCTTCAACTATATCTTTAACATTGAAGAAGGCCTTCGATCGCATATGTTTTGAAGGTGCCGTTCATATCGGCCTTCTGGACAAGTCTCACATTCTGATTCGTTTTGATATGGAAAAGGATTATAGGGGTTGTGCTGGCCGTCGTACATGGTCGATTCTTGGATATCCAATGCGTGTAACCAAATACACCTTTGATTTTGATCCTCGTTATAATCCACCTACTTTTCTAGTTCGGATCTCCTTGCCTGGCCTTGATGTTTATTTACATCATCAGCCTGTGCTTTTCGCCACCGCTACAATGTGGGAACACCCATTTGGTCTGACACTGCAACACAGAAGCTACTCCGCCCAGCTGTTGCCCGAGTATGTATTGAGGTTGATGCTTCTAAGAAATTAACTCAAAATCTCCACATTCAAAGTCATGATCATGAGTTTTTCCATGCGGTGACATACGAGGATGTCTCGCCATTTTGTTCCAAATGCTGCATCTCGGGGCATAAATCCGGCAGTTGTCCCCCTGCAGTTCCCCCGGAACAGCATGCCATGCCTCATAAAATCAGGAAGGAAAAGCCACCTACAGCTCCTGTATCGGATCCCCCAGCGACTGACCCTTTGCCGCCATGCATTGCAAATCTGCTATCCACGACCGTGGCCGATGTTCCTGCTCCGGTTACCATTGCTGCCAACCCCACATTCCCTCTGGATTTACATCTCCCTGGCTGTGCTAATGATGATTCTCAGCAACCGCAATTTCTTTCATCAGATATTGCTCACGGACACTTGTACTCGGAGGTATATCATCCCACCTGTTCAAGTCTCTCAACTATTGACGACCTTCATAATACTTGCCAGGCTGTTTCAGATGATGTTGCACGTCGCATGTCACACTTTAATTAATTTCCGACTGATGAGGCGTTGCTTCAACAACTTCTTCATCCTCCTGCTCTGTTAGATGATCAAGGGTTTGTCATGTATGTTAAAAAGCGACATCGTCGCACAACGGCTCAAATCTCTCGGCCTCCTTGACAGGTAGTCACCCGTAGTTTGGCCCGTACTTCACACTCTCTATCTCAGTCCTCTTAATACATTTCTTAATGGAATATTCAAGGTCTGTGAACCTCTCTATCTCGATTTCATTTATTACTTCAGTATTACTCCGTTATGTTTCTTATTATTATTGAGCCCCAGCAGTCTGTCGCTCGCTTACAACGCACTAAACTTTAGTTGGGATTTTCTTCTTGTCTATCTTTATGTGAGGACTGTATGTGGTGTTTCTGACATATGTAGTCACTTGATTTATTGGAATCGCAGATAGGGTAACATGTGTCTCATCTACGGTTGCGCATTTCTTCTACCAATCTAAATTTTTTGCACTCTTATATATATGGCCGACATACCATAATGGAGCGTCATCGTTTATGGTCTGATCTCAAAGAATTTGGGGATTCCAATTTAGAACCTTGGATGGTATTAGCGACTTTAATACATTTTTATCACTCCAAGATCACAAGGGGGCTGCTCGGCCAGCCCTTCATCCCTTGTAGACTTCAATGCTACAGTTGATCACTGTGCATGGCATGTTATTCCGCATGTTGGCACAAGTTTTACATGGTTGGGTAGTCGAGGATTGAGTTGAGTTTGGCGTTGATTAGATTGGGCATTTTTGCAATTCAGATTTTTATGATCTTTTTCCACATCTGAAACTTACTCATTTAAGCCGTGTCACATTAGATCACTATCCTCTACTGCTTGAATGTGGCTCGGTTGGAGCAGCTGCCCCTAGTCAATTTTGTTTCCTTTCTGTATGGACTTCTCACATGACCTCCTTTCCTTCATTCGGCATACATGGAATTCTTACCCGACCACTGCGGGCATGAGGGGTTTATGCAATAAAATGCGATCATTAAAGCGTGATCTATCGGATTGGAATAAAAATGCCTTCGGAAACATCTTTCGTTAGGTTGAATACACTCAGCGAATAGTCCAAGGTGCTGAGATTGCCTATGATGCTTATCCCTCAGACGCCACCCGCCTTGCATATCACACAGCACAGGCGGAATTTCGCATAGCCTATACAAAAGAAACTGAATTCTAGAAACAAAAGACATGTGTCAAGTGGTTAAAGGAAGGTGATGCTAATACAAAATATTTTCACGCTATTGTTCGGGATCGCCATCGGCGACAACATATTCATAGTATCAACCACATTGATGGCACTCTCTGTGATACTCAAGAAACTATTCAGCAAGCTACCATTGACTTTTACACTACTATGTTTACTGCTCAGCATACACTTGAGGATTCTGACTTACCTACATTTCATTCCTCCTCTTCTAACAAGTTCGGATAACGATTACTTGACCTCTATGCCATCCGAAGATGAGGTCTGCAGCGCTGTCTGGGCTTTGGAGCCTCACAGTGTCGCAGGTCATGATGGTTACAATGGTCATTTTTATAGTACATGTTGGGAAATCATTCTTATAGATGTCTATAAGGCCATTCAAGAATTTTTCTTCGGTTTCCCATTACCAACATATGCGGCTCACACATTAATTGTTCTCCACCCTAAGGGCTCGTTGCAAACTCTTTTGCTGATTACCGACCTATTGCATTGTGTACATTTTTTTAGCAAAATCTAGACTCAAATTTTTGCAACTTGGCTGAACACTGTTGTCCCCAAAATAATTTCTCCGGAACAGGCAGGATTTCAAAAAGGTAAAGGTATTGCCGAGCATGTACTACTTGGAAATGAGATGGTCCATCGGTTCGATCACACCCCTCGATCTTATAAATAGTATCATTAAACTTGACCTTGCAAAAGCCTTTGATCGTGGGAGCTGGCAGTTCCTGCGAATAGTATTGGTGCGCTTTGGGTTTTTCGCCATTTTCATCACATTAATGCTTAACCATCTTTGTAGCACCTACTTCTCTGTTTTACTCAACAGTGTTCCTAGTGGTTTTTTCAGGCCCACTCAGGGGGTGTGTGAAGTGATCATCTCTCACTCTTGCTCTTTATGGTTCATAGCAAAAGTCTTTTCTGGGCTATAAATCTTAGTATCAGCCACGGTGTTATACGTCCTTTACCTCTCAGTCGGCTATCGCTCGCCATTTTCCACTTGGCTTACGCGGATGATCTTCTGCTTTTTCTTGCAGCTGATCGGTGCAATTTAATCCGTATCAAACATTTCTTGTCTATGTATGAACAGGCATCAGGCCAAGCAGTTAACTATCAAAAAGCAGTGTTTCTTTTCGTCAGGAATCTCTCACAATCGTCGGCGTGATCTCATTACCATCCTGGCCATACGCCAATCATCTCTATCCCTCAAATAGTTGGGATCATACTTACATAAGGGTATACTCGCGCACATTACATTGTACTGAGCTCTTATCTCATGTTGATAGTCGACTATTCAGTTGGTAGCAAAGGTTTTTGGGGACTGCAGTCCCTATTACCCTTATACGGTCTGTCCTATCTTCCATGCCCCTTCACATTATGGTCGGGACCCGTCTACCTTGGGGTGTCATCCGATATCTTGAGACCCATTTTGCTCGTTTCCTTTAGGGCCCAGGCCGTCATCACTGGATCTCTCAGCCACAGCTACGCTTGCCTACGCTTGAAGGCAGACTTGGATTTCGTGAGTTAAATGCCTTGCAAGACACTTTTGCTTGTAAGGCTTGGCATCTAAACCACACCAACGATAATCTATGGGGCCGCTACGTGCGCCATCGCTATAAGCACTGCCAAGACTTTTGCCCCCGACTATATGATTCTGCTGAGTAGAAGCGCATTTGTACCGTTCACCCGTTTTGTGCTAAGCCTACTACTTTGCAATTTTCTACCCCAGTTTAGCGTACTCCTTCGAGTGCTTTTACGTTGAGTGCAGCATACTCTCTGGTGCGATCAGCCAAGCCATCGCTCCAGTCCCATGGCTTTATCTAGCATCGAACACAAGGACCATCTATTCAGTTTTTTCTTTGGCATCTGTATCATGGTTCCCTCCGTCTACCTATCCTAAAGCACGCTTTGATGTTACATCCTTTCTTCACCTGTCCTATGGTACGCATCATATGGTCCTATTTTGTTGTCGTGCTTGATGTTTCCCTTTTCACTGGCGGGTCCCTGGAGATCTTATTTATAGCTCATCTGGTGTTCGACAACCCCTACATTTGTGGGGGATATGCAGATTATCTCTCTTGGAGTGTTAATGCGGAATGTATGGAAAATGTATGCCCCCTCCATTGTTTTTGATACCTCTCAATGGTCTCCTCGTTTAGTTATTCGCTCTATACGTTTGGATCTGTTTGCCTGCGCATCATCTATGTCTAATACTAAGCATGATGCGGATATTCCGCAACTTATCTCTGTTGGTCTCTCACCACCCTTGCATCTCCTCCAGCCCCGCATACTTAGATGGTCGCCTCCTCTAGTTGGTCGTCTCAAAATAAACACCGATGCTGCAGTCACACGATTTGCAGTCAGTGGTGGAGCCATTATTCGCAATTCTTCTGTGTCTTTCAGCATGCCATCTCTTTTCTCCTATGCCTTCATATGCCATTGAGGGTGGAGGCTCAGGTTGTTCTTCTTGCAACTATGTAGTATCTTCCACGTTATGGTATTTTATTATTGAGACAGATTGTGCTGAGCTTCTAGCGGCACTCTTCTCTACTTCCACATCACTGGCATCAGATTTGATGCGCTTGCGAGTACTTATGCAATTGTTATCCTTGAATATTGTCCACACTGCCCGTGAAACAAACGTGCCTGCTCATTTACTTGCATGGTTTGCTCTACCCACACAACTGTTCACTACATATGACACATTCGCTACATTGCCTTCTTATGTATGCGGCACGGTTCTGGCTGATGTCGTCTTACCTATATTTTGGCATACTAGTACTGACACTCCTCATGGTGCACGACCGCCTTGAAAATGCATTCTCTATGTCTTGCAATTCCATACATGTGTTGCCCGTAGCTGCCATGGCTATGGGCAACCTGGGTACGCTTTTACTACCACTCATCATTATGCTTTATTTCACACACACACACACACACACACACACACACATATATATATATATATATATATATATATATATATATATATATATATATATATTGATGCCATTTACATTTTCATGTTGTTTGAGGTATACTTCACTTCCCTGGCGCCATTTTCTCATCATGTCTCCCATTTGGGTTGGCGCGCCTTTTTGGATGTTGCCTTGGTCCTCTTCTGGACAAGGCAACATGGGTACATGGATCATCAACTTAAACCTGTATCCTTACTCATTCCTTTTATATTACACTAACTGATGCTCGGTTTTATCATCTTCTTATTCCGGCTGGAGCTGAGCTACACTCTTTGGATCGCTACAATATCTACGGTATCTTGATCACACGAGGCTTTTATTTTCACATGTTCCTAGACTCATGTACTTTTTGCATTTATTATTTTGAGAGAGTCTCCCGTAGAAATAGGATAACATATGTAGCCACGGTATTCGTCCACCACAAGTGAGGGCTGCTTATATTAATAAATTGACGGATGGTATTGCCCGTCTTTCATATTATATATATATATATATGTGTGTGTGTGTAGACACATATATACATTTTGTTTATAAAAGAGGTCGACGCCCCCTGTATGATTTAATCAAATAGTAGTAAGCCTCACTTGCGGCGGAGTAACTCGATTCTCAGTACAAAAGATGCACATTATTGCAAAACAACAAACTTATGCCTACAACCAATTTCATAATGACCCTATTGTATCGGTCAGCACACAACCTCAAAGTGTTGAGGGCAAAGCTGAAGTCGCTAGAATGACACATAATCTATCTGTCCTCAAACCATGCTAGCCCAAAAGAATATGTAAATGACGAAAGACATGCTTGCGTGGCGGTCGGGATGTCATGGTCATCAACTGTACAAGCTCATAACAATCTTTCTCAAAAATCAACGACGGGTATCATCGGAGGAAATAAATTAAACCTAGAAACGCCGCTTGAGCCTTGGCCTCCAAAGGCGTGACACGGGGTATACGAAAAGATAAGGCCCCCCTGCATTTCAAATGAGTTGGAAGAAAGTGTGACAGCGGCCACCAGGGCAGAGCTCATTTGGTATCCAGGTTGGGACATTGTTATAGAAAGGTGTAGATTCGAACCACGACACGTGCAGCGTGTTTGATTTATTGATGTCTCGGCCAGTAATAGCTATACCATTGTATCTGACCATTTAGGTTAGATGGTTGCTGATCCAGTTTGCCCAGAAGGCTACAGATGTTACCCATACGAGAGTGGAGAAATATCTGGTTTTGGTTGTGAACCTTATAGAGAACAAGAGTGATCAAATCAGGTGGAATGCATGTTGTCTTCTTAGATTTTGTTTTCAACAATAAAATTTGTTTTATCGTTTTCGTGTACATGTTCATGTCACATGCTCTAACTCTTTGAATTAGAAAATGCAAAATGTACTCCACTTTTCGTGGGATGATGTATGTGGTATGATAATGGATCTTTACCCTTATATTTATCCGTCGAGTATGGATAGTTTAAATCCATTTCAAGAAATCTTTTTTGTTTTGATGTTTTTTTGCTCAATAGATAAATTCTGACCTACACCATTCTGTGGCCGATTGGCGGCGTGACTGGTAAGTGATCAGTATTGACCGTTGAACTTTGCAGTTATTAAAACATAATAGTGACAACTGCTTAATAACTTTAATTTGAGTTGAAGAACAAAAGTTAATTGCATTTTTTATCTAAATATTTTTTAGTCGTTGTATAAAACATCTAAAACTTTTGAAATTGTAATTTTTATTCAAATATTTCGAATTTGCTGCACTAAATATCTATTTTGGTCGTCATACCTTCGCTGGTTTAACCTTCAAATCCTCCCTAAATATAGAAATGGATATTCAGTGCAATAAATTGTCAAGATTTGGACAAAAACAATAATTTGAAAATTTTATATGTTTATTACAATAACTAAAAAATGTTTGGATAAAAATGCTCTTACCTCTAAAGAATAATTGTTTAGTTGCATATTTTTGTTGGACCGTAACACCTGCGATAAACACCACTAAAGGAGGGATGAAGAGTGGTTAACAGAAATTACACTTTTTTAAACCCTTTGAATTTTTCTCCTCAAAACAGAATCTGAGAGCTACTTAGGCACAGTACTCGTTTTAAAAATATCTGAATTTCTCAGTACACAACTTCAAAAACTGTAAAAAAAATTTCAGAAATCCCTAGGTATATTCTGTCCAAAAAATGAGCTAAAAATAAATCGTTTGTCCCTTCAAATAAATAAAATGATTCAAATGGTCAATCTAGATAGTTTTGGATAGAATATTGACAAACCTTGAAAGAATATAACTCTTTGTTTACCCAGTCAAAAAGGTCGATCTTTATCTCAAAATACTGCTTAGAATGTCTAGTTTAAGTTTCTAAAAGGCCTTGACATGAAATTATGCTTGATAAAATCAAACGACACGTTTCTTCGAAAGTGGTCAAATTGCTATCAGAATAGAGCAGTTATCTTTCAAAGACTAAAAGACAAACTTTCATTTGCTCAAATCAAGTGATTATTATTGCAAATGAAAGATAACAGTCTGAAGCTTAACTCCACCAAAAATCAATAATTTTGAAAATGCTTTGCTATTTTTCCAAGTTGTATGAAATTGAGTGAAAACTGTAGTAAAAACGGATAGAATGCAGAAGTAAAGTAGAAAGACAAGAACACCAATAATTTATCCTGATTCGGTCAATGTGACCTACTCCAGCCTAAAGGAACGCCTTTCCTTGGATTTTACTATGAAAAAAACCAATACAACAAGAAAAGTGGAGCTTGATCCTTAGATTATACACCAACCCTATTCAAGACTTGGCTAAGCACCAATATGAATGAGAGCCTCCAATATCGCATATATAAATGTCTTCAAGAAGAAAATAAAATGTGTCACATATTCCGCCAATGGTGATAATATCTTCAATTTAAAGAATAGAATAGATAACCACCTAATAATCTTCAAGAAAACCATAAATAAGCCCCATAATAGAGATAATATCAAACTCAAATGTTGTCCTTGAGTGAAAAGACCAAAGTTCCCTTAAAGGGTAATATGAAGAAAATACCCCTGAAGATAGAAAACTCTGAAAATAACTTCGATGGTCAGAAATAAATATAAGAAGACATTTGTAGCGATGAATAAGTAATAAATAAGTCATTGTATGATTTTCTCCCTGTCATATATCTACAAGAACTCGAAATACCTATTTTGCCCTTCTTGGTAAGTTTTAGAAACTTCCAAGGCACATTAGCCACCAGACATACTTATAATCATCAAAATCAAGTAATAAAATCACAATAATCATATATGGAACATATGCTAATAAAAACAACTATTTTATCACATTTTATACAAAATGTTTAAAAACTTTAGGGACATCAATCGATCGATGTGCCTCAGAGCGAGAGATCGATGTCTTGCAGTGAGGTGGTAGTTTTGAATCTGCCTTACATTAATTAATCGATGTGAAAGACTGATATATATCGATCGATCAATGTGTCTCAGGTTTAGAGATCGATGTCTCACAGAAAGGTTTTGGTTTTATTCTGCCTTACATGGATCGATCGATGTGAGGGATTGATGTACATCGATCGATTGAAGTGTATAAACCTAAGAGATTGATGTCATTTTTCTCCCTTTTTTAATATATTTCAACTCCTTAACATATATAACATCATATGTGACATTTTTAAAACATCCCTTGCTATGTATCACTTAAAATCATAATTTTGAAAATTATTCAAACATATTTCTCTACATTCTCCCCATTTTGGATGATTTTCAAAATAACTCTACATGATTTTAATGTCAACACTTTTTACAAATTGTTGTCTCATGTTCATCAATTCTATACCAATTGTTTTGAAACTTTTTGAATACATGTTCAAATTCTCATAGTAATTCTCCAAATCTTATACCAATTGTTATTGCTCTTCGCCTTCAACTTTTTAAATACTATGTTCAAATTCTCAGAGCCATTTATTCAACATATTCAACTTAAAATCATGTTCTTTTCTATCTCCCCTTTTATTTTGCAAATCATGGAAAAGAAAAAATTATGCGATTGTATCGTAGGTCATCAAACTTAACTTGGCTCATAAGGCTTTAAAAATAGCTTGACTAAGTGGTTTGGTAAAGATATCAACAACTTGATCATCAGTTCTTATATAGTCTATGGTTATATCTTCATTTTGAATATGGTCTTGTAAGAAATGGTATCTAACTTCTATGTGTTTTGCCTTAGAATCAAGTACCGGATTTCGAGAAAGATCGATCGTAC
The DNA here is from genome assembly GCA_036186865.1 of Eustoma russellianum. NCBI lineage: Eukaryota > Viridiplantae > Streptophyta > Magnoliopsida > Gentianales > Gentianaceae > Eustoma > Eustoma russellianum. The sequence continues at coordinate 24,537,958 of AP025066.1, forward strand.
TTGTGTTATTGCAGAAAATTAGAATCTTATTCATTATAATGCAAAAATCACTATGTTGCTATTTCAGCCAAAGTATTTGAGTAGTGCATAATCTTAAATCTATATACCCGGCTTCAGTGGTAGATAGGTCTACACTAGCTTATTTCTTAGAAAACCATAAAATAAGGTTGGTTCCTATGAATCGACAAGTTCCGCTAGTGTATTTTCTATCTATCTTACAACCACTATAGTCAGCATCACTACAGGCATATAATTTCAACTTAGAGTTTCTATCGTACCAAATACCTAAATGATGTGTATGTTTTATATATAAATTTTTTTTTCACCGTATTATGATAGGACACATTTGGACAAGATTGAAACCTAGCACATATACACTCACTAAACATTATATCAGTTCTTTATGCGGTTAAATATAACAATGATTCAATCATAAATGTGTCATCAAAAGGTTTTCCATTTTCATCCTTGTCTAATTTGGTACTAACATTCATGGGGGTAGTTATGGTTTCAACTCTTCAAAGCCAAACTTCTTACAACAACAACAACATTACCCATTGCCTTAGAGGCTCTCGCATATGGCGAGGTATGGGGGAGTCAGACGTACGCAACTATACCCATGTGTTAGAAACACACAGAGATTGTTTTCTGATGACCCATAATGAAAATTACGTCACGCTGTGTCGATCAACTGCTACTTTACAATATAAGAAGCGCAGCTAATTTAGTGAGTCATTTTGCTTTATTCAATTATAATCCAAAGTAAAAAAAAAGAGTGTGTCCTTGACTTCATTGGAAATAGAAACGAAAGCCAAACTTCTTAATCATATCATTTATATACTTAAGTTGGCTGATGTGAATGCCTCGAGGGATTTGTTTGATTTGTCACCCTAAAAAGTAGTTCAGTTCCCCTTCAATTGACATCTCAAATTCTAACTTCATACACTCTTCGAAGTGTTTTAATAGGGTTGGTTTGGTTGAACCAAAGATAATGTTGTCTACATATATTTGAACTATTAATAAATCATTATCTTTTCCTTTTATAAATAATGTATTTTCGATGGTCGCCCTTTGATAATTATTTGCAATAAAATTTTTGCAAATCTATCATACCAAGCTCTTGGAGCTTGTTTTAACCCATATAAAGCCTTCTTAAGCTTGTATACGTTGTTAGGGTTCTTTGGATCCTCGAATCCAGGAGGTTGTTTAACAAAAACCTCTTCTTGGATATATCCATTTAAGAACACACTCTTAACATTCATTTGGAAGAGTTTAATGTTGCTTAGGCTTGCAATAGCAAGTAATAACCTAATGGATTCTAGTCGTGCAATGGGTGCAAAGGTTTCTTCGTAATCTATTCCTTCCTGTCGATTATAACCCTATGCCACTAGCCCAGCCTTATTTTGTGTGATGTTTCCTTCATCCATTTTATTCATAAATACCTATTTTGTGCCTATTATGGATTTAGTTTCTGGTTTAGGTACTAAATCCTTCACGTTGTTTCGGGCAAATTGATTTAATTCCTCATGCATGACATCTATCCATGCTACATCACCTAAGGCTTCCTTAACATTATTAGGCTCTAAGTGTGATATTAAGACATGTCCTTCGGCTTGACTTATATACCTACGTGTTGTAAACCCATCATTAGGATCACCAATGATAAATTCTTTAGGGTGTTTATCGTTTATGTGCCACCAATTTCTAGGTTGACTAGGTTCACCTACATCTTGTTCAAAGGATTCATTAGTATGAACATTATCATATATCGTTTTGATGTTTTTTTGCTCAATAGATAAATTCAGACCTACACCATTCTGTGGCCGATTGGCGGCGTGACTGGTAAGTGATCAGTATTGACCGTTGAACTTTGCGCTTATCAAAACTTATTAGTGACAACTGCTTAATAACTTGAATTTGAGTAGAAGAACAATAGTTAATTTCATATTTATCTAAATATTTTTTAGTCGTTTTATAAAACATCTAAAACTTTTGAAATTGTAATTTTATTCAAATATTTCGAATTTGCTGCATTAAATACCTATTTTGGTCGTCATACCTTCGCTAGTTTAACCTTCAAATCATCCCTAAATATAGAAATGGATATTCAGTGCAATAAATTGTCAGGATTTGGACAAAAACAATAATTTCAAATTTTTATATAATTTTTACAATAAATAAAAAATGTTTGATAAAAATGCTCTTAACTCTAAAGAATAACTGTTTAGTTGCATATTTTTGTTGGACCATAACACCTGCAATAAACACCACTAGAGGAGGGATGAAGAGTGGTTAGCGGAAATTACACTTTTTTAAACCCTTTGAAATTTCTCCTCAAAACAGAATCTGAGAGCAACTTAGACTCAGTACCTGTTTTAAAAAAATCTGAATGTCTCAGTACTCAATTTCAATATCCTAGGTATACTCTGTCCAAGAAATGAGCTAAAAATAAAATCGTTTGACACTTCAAACAAATAAGATGATTCAGATGGTCAATCTGAACAGTTTTTGACAGAATATTGACAAACATTGAAAGACTATAACTCTTTGTTTACCCAGTCAAAAAGGTTGATCTTTATCTCAAAATACTGCTTAGAATGTCTAGTTTAAGCTTCTAAAAGGCCTTGACATGAAACTATGCTTGATAAGATCAAAAGGCATGTTTCTTTGAAAGTGGTCAAATTGCTATCAGAACGGAGCAGCTATCTTTCAAAGACTAAAAGACAAACTTTCATTTGCTCAAATAAAGTGATTATTGTTGCAAATGAAAGCTAACAGTCTGAATTTTAACACCGTCAAAAATCAATAATTTTGAAAATGTTTTGATATTTTTTCAACTCGTGTGAGATTGAGTGAAAACTATATTAAAAATAGACAGAATGTAGAAGTAAAGAAGAAAGACATGAACACCAAGAATTTATCCTGGTTCAGTCAATGTGACCTACTCCAGCCCAAAAGAATGCCTTTACTTGGATTTTACTATGAAAAAAAACCAATACAACAAGAAGAGCCGAGCTTGACCTTGGATTATACACCAACCCTATTCAAGACTTGGCTAAGCAACTTATGTTGCAACACCTCTACCACCTATTGATGTGGCCTTATAAAAATGGCTAATCAATCTTAAAAAATATGAAACAAGAGGTGACCTTAGCTACAGAAAGATTGAACAAGAAAGAATAATATTGAAGATAGCAAGATCGTATTCTTCAAGTTTGTTCTCATGTTGTGTGCTCTCTTCTCTTCACTTTGCCTCCTATTTCTAATGTGAGATAGCCCTTGAAGATAAGAATGCCGGTGTATTAACATCTTCATCATCAACTCTTATGTGTCTTTACTTCATTGGATGGCCACCTTAGCAACTTGTAACTCGGCAACTTCAAGAAGAATGATTTGTCTACCTTGCACCTTTGTTTGACTGATTTTTGCTTCTTGAAAATGACATGGAATTTGTTGAGATAATAAAAAAAGATAAGATAGTATATTCCTCCAAGAAACCCTCAACTCTATGGCATGATAATAGGACATGTGGTGGCTATAATTTTGACTCCAAAAACAGCTCCTAGCCGTTGCTTTTCAAACTTGGTTTCCAAGTTAGCAATTTTTGCCAACTAGTTTGTATTTGGTTGTTCATGTGGCATAAACATGTGCATAAGAAAAAAATGAATAAAACACCTTTGCCACATGTATGAGCATGTTTTTGAGGTATACCTCAACTCAGTTTTGATGAAGGGAAATCAATAGATAAAAGTTGACAAGACTTTGTCAACAAATAATTCACAATTCCCAAAATTTTCTCCTTGTAAGTTATGGTGAATTTTGTTTCAATAATACCCTTAGAATCTCTGCAAAAATATGAATGAGTGCCTCCAATATCGCATATATAAATGTCTTCAAGAAGAAAATAAAATGTGACACTCAAAACCGTCACATATTCTGCCAATGGTGATAATATCTTCAATTTAAAGAATAGAATAGATAACCACCCAAAAATATTCAAGAAAACCATAAATATGCCACATAATAGAGATAATATCAAACTCAAATGCTGTCCCTGAGTGAAAAGACCAAAATGCCCTTAAAGGGTAAAATGAAGAACGTACCCCTGGAGATAGAAAACTCTGAAAATAACTTCGATGGTCAGAAATAAATATAAGAAGTCCTTCGTAGTGATGAATAAGTAATAAATAAGTCATTGTATGATTTTCTCCATGTTATGTACCTACAAGAACTGGAAATACCTCTTTTGCCCTTCTTGGTAAGTTTTAGAAATATCCAAGGCACATTAGCCACAAGACATACTTATAATCACCAAAATCAAGTAATAAAATCACAATAATCATGTATGGAACACATGCAAATGAAAACAACTATTTTATTACATTTTAGACACAATTTTTCAAAATCCTGGGGACATCAACCGATCGATGTGCCTCTGAGCGAGAGATCGATGTCTTACAGTGAGGTCGTAGATTTGATTCTGCCTTACATTGATTAATCGATGTGAGAGATTGATATATATCGATCGATCAATGTGTCTCAGGTTTGGAGATCGATGCCTCATAGTAAGGTTTTAGTTTTATTCTATCTTACATGGATCGATTGATGTGAGAGACCGATGTACATCGATCGATTGAAGTGTATAAGCCTAAGAGATCGATGTCATTTTTCTCCCTTTTTTAATATATTTCAACTCCTTAACATTTACAACATCATATGTGACATTTTTAAAACATCCCTTGGTATGTATCACTTAAAATCATAATTTTGAAAATTATCCAAACATATTTCTCTACATTCTCCCTATTTTTGGATGATTTTCAAAATAACTCGACATGATTTTAATGTCAACAATTTTTACAAATTGTTGTCTCATGTTCATTAATTCTATACCAATCATTTTGAAACTTTTTGAATACATGTTCAAATTCTCATAGTAATTCTCGAAATCTTATACCAATTGTTATTGCTCTATGACTTCAAATTTTTAAATACTATGTTCTGGGTCCCCCTCAACTTATACTATCCCCCTTAACCTATGCTCGGAGCCATTTATTCAACCTATTCAACTTAAAATCATGTTCTTTTTTATCTCCCCCTTTATTTTGCAAATCATAGAAAAGAACTATGCGATTGTATCGTAGGTCATCAAACCTAACTTGGCTCGTAGGGTTTTAAAAATAGTATGACTAAAGGGTTTGGTAAAGATATCAACAACTTGATCATCAGTTCTTACAGAGTCTATGGTTATATCTCTATTTTGAACATGGTCTTGTAAGAAATGGTACCTAACTTCTATGTGTTTGGCGTTAGAATGAAGTACTGGATTCTGAGAAAGATCGATCGCACTTGTGTTATTGCAGAAAATTGAAATCTTATTCATTATAATGCAAAAATCATTAAGTTGTTTCAGCCAATGTATTTGAGTAGTGCATAATCTTAAAGATTTATACTCCGCTTCGGTGGTAGAGAGGGCTACACTAGCTTCTTTCTTAGAAAACCATAAAATAAGGTTGGTTTCTATGAATCGACAAGTTCGGCTAGTGTATTTTCTATCTACCTTACAACCAATATAATCAGCATCACTATAGGCATGTAATTCCAACTTAGAGTTTGTATCGTGCCAAAGACATAAATGAGGTGTATGTTTTATATATATAAATTTTTTTCACCGTATTATGATAGGATGCATTTTGACAAGATTGGAACCTAGAACACATACACACTAAACATTATATCAGTTCTTTATGCCGTAAAATATAACAATGATTCAATCATAGATGTGTCATCAAAAGGTTTTCCATTTTCATCCTTGTCTAATTTGGTACTAACATTCTTGGGGGTAGTTATGGTTTCTACTCTTCAAAGCCAAACTTCTTACAACAACAACAACATTACCCCATTGCCTTAGAGGCTCCTGCATATGGCGGGGTATGGGGAGTCAGACGTACGCAACTACACCCATGTGTTAGAAACACACAGAGGTTGTTTTTCGATGACCCATAATGAAAATTGTGTCACGCTGTGTCGATCAACTGCTACTTTACAAGATAAAAAGCACAGCTAATTTGGTGAGTCATTTTTCTTTATTCAATTATAATCTAAAGTCAAAAAAGAGTGTGTCATCGATTTCATTGGAAATAGAAACGAAAGTCAAACTTCTTAATCATATCATTTATATACTTAAGTTGGCTGATAGGAATTCCTCGAGGGGTTTGATTAATTTGTAACCCTAAAAAGTAGTTCAGCTCTCCTTCCATCGACATCTCAAATTCTAACTTCATACACTCTTCGAAGTCTTTTAATAGGATATGGTTGGTTGAACCAAAGATAATATTGTCTACACATATTTGAACTATTGATAAATCATTATCTTTTTGTATAAATAATGTATTATCGATGATTCCCCTTTGATAACTACTTGCAATAACAAATTTTGTAAATCTATCATACCAAGCTCTCGGAGCTTGTTTTAACTCATATAAAGTCTTCTTAAGCTTGTATACGTTGTTAGGGGTTCTTTGGATCCTCGAATCCAGGGGGTTGTTTAACAAAAACCTCTTCTTGGATATATCCATTTAAGAACACACTCTTAACATTCATTTGGAAGAGTTTAATGTTTCTTAGACTTGCAATAGCAAGTAATAACCTAATGGGTTCTAGTCGTGCAACGGGTGCAAAAGTTTCTTCGTAATCTATTCCTTCATGTCGATTATAACCCTGTGCCACTAGCCCAGCCTTATTTTGTGTGATGTTTCCTTCATCCATTTTATTCACAAATACCTATTTTGTGCCTATTATGGATTTATTTTCTGATTTTGGTACTAAATCCTACACGTTGTTTTGGGTAAATTGATTTAATTCCTCATGCATGACATCTATCCATGATATATCACCTAAGGTTTCCCTAACATTATTAGGCTCTAAGTGTGATATTAAGACATGTCCTTCGGCTTGACTTATATTCCTATGTGTTCTAATCCCATCACTAGGATCACTAATGATAAGTTCTTTAGGGTGTTTATGTTTATCTTTTATGTGCCACAAATTTCTAAGTTGGCTAGGTTCACCTGCATCTTGTTCAAAGGTTTCATTAGTATGAACATTATCATATATAATTGGAACATTTTGTAAGTTAGATGAATTATCTTCCAATTGCAAATTTTCTTTATTTATTTCACCTAAGGGTTCATGCATGTCTTGTTCAAGGGGAATTGGTTCCAAATGATCACATACAGGCTCAAGTAGCAAGTCATCATCATACAAAATATTTTCAACATTATTTTCTTGTTTCTTTTGAGTTTTTTCATGTGCTTCAAGTCTAGATGCAGGATTATAACGCACATATGCTCTTGAGTTACAACAAATATGCATTCAATAGAATTTTATTCAAATTTTTCAAGATTATCTTTGATATTGAGTACAAAAATTTTTACATCTAAATACTCTAAGATAATCTACCTTAGATTATCTATTGTTCAATAACTCATAAGTTCATCATCATCATCATCCGGACCCAGTATATCCCAACGATAGCAAAAGCTATCGTTAGGGTCTGGGGAGAGTAAGTGGTAGGCAGACAATACCTCTATCCGAAAGGATAGAGAGTCTGCTTCCAGTGAGACCCCTGACTCTATTTGTACCTGCATAAATGACATAATAATAAAGATATGCTCTGCTAGTGTGGTAGTGAGGGAATTCCAGAAATACAATGAAAAGACTTTCGATATTGAAATATACATCATGTGTATATGTACATGTAATGTAAAACAACGGTATAACATATGCAACCAAGTGGAAAGTCAACCTAAAGCGTAGATAGTGTCTACGCCTATCTAAGTCCCTAAATATACTCTAAAGTATCCCTATATGTGACTTATACCTCATTAACCTTAATCTTATGTCTCCATGAACTCCTATCCTTGACCATTTCCTGAGAGAGGTGCAAATCTATTAGGTCGTACCTAATCTGCTCATCCCAAATCAGTTTGGGCCTGCCTTTACTCCTGTTCCCCTCTATAACGAGGCTTTCAGTTGCTCTGACCGACGCCGTTATCTGTCTCCCCTTGACATGCCCAAACCATCTCATTCTTCCCTCACTTATCTTATCTGTCATACTAGCCACGCCTAACCTTTCTCGAAACACCTCGTTTCTGATCTGGTCTAGCATTGTATGCCCACACATCCACCTCAACATCTTCATCTCTGCCACTTCTATCTTTCGTAATTGTGACATCTTGATGGCCCAGCAGTCTGTCCCATATAGCATTGCCGGTCACACTTCCACCATATAAAATTTCCCTTTAATTTAGTTGGAAACTTTTGTCACACAGCACCCCTGAGGCCGCCCTCCATCTACACCACCTGCTTGAACTCGATGTGCTACATCATTATCTATGTCACCATTCTACTGCACAAATGATCCTAGGTACTTAAACTTACTTACCTGTGGTACCACTTGACCATCGATGGTGAGCTGGCTATCCTCACTGTCTGCTACGCCGCTGAAGTCACAGTGTAGATACTCGGTCTTAGAACGGATAATCTTTAAGACTTTTCTCTCTAAAACACCTCTTCACTGCTCTAGTCTCATACTCAAGGTATGTTTACTTTCTGTGACTAATACAATATCGTCAGCAAAGAGCATACACCACGAAACCTCCTCCTGTATCAGCTTTGACAACTTGTCAAGGACAACTGCAAAAAGAAATGAGCTCAACACAGACCCTTGATGGAGACCAACCTCCACCGGAAAGAAGTCTGTATTCCCCACAAGCGTACGAACGGTTGTTTTTTTCCTAGCATACATATCTCCTATTATGTCTATATACTTCATAGGGATCTCTCTTGCATCAAGACTATCCCATATCAGGCTACGTGGCACACTATCATACGCTTTTTCAAGAACGATGAAAACCATATGTAAATCACTCTTCTTCTCCCTATACTTCTCCATTAATCTCCTGAGAATGTGTATTGGTTCCGTAGTTGACCTTCATGGCATAAAACCAAATTGGTTCACCGTAAACTGAGTTCCTCTCCTAATTCGAGTGTCGATTACTCTCTCCCATAACTTCACAGTATCGCTTAGCAACTTAATCCCTCTATAGTTCCCACAACATTATGCATCTCCTTTGTTCTTATATAGGGGGGCCAGGACACTCTTTCTCCATTCATCTGGCATCTTTCCTATTTTGTAAATACGGTTGAACAGAGTAGTTAGCCGTTGGACCCTTTCCTCTTTCTTCAGTGCTCTCATCACCTCTGCTTGTGTGATGTTCTGACAGTCGGAGTTATTATGTTGTCGTTGTTGGTTAGGTGTGCTTTCTCGTTCTTCGTAGTCGGCACTACTACCATTGAAAAGATTGTGAAAGTATGTTTGCCATTTCAACTTGATGTCTTGTGCTTTGACTAACACATGTCCATCTTCTCCTTTTATAAACTTCCTGCCTCCCAGGTCCTGCCTCTTTCGATCCCTAGCTTTGGCAATGTTGAACATATCATGCTCTCCTTCTTTTGTTTCCAGTCTCTCATACATCCTTTTATAAGTTGCAGTCTTTGCCTCTGTCACTGCCTTCTTCGCCTCCTTCCTGACTATTTTGTAATTCTCCTTCAATCGCACTTTCTCTTCCCCATTTGTGCATCTTAACAGCTCTGTAAAAATCTTTTGTTTGTCTTTTATTTTTTGTTGCACCTCCTTGTTCCACCACCACGTCTCTTTATGTACGGACGTCTTTCTTGTTGTTTACCCCAAGAGTTTCTCTTGCCGCTTGAGTAATAGTAGTCGATATAGCCTCCCACATATAATTTGTGTCATCACCCAGACGATCTAGTTTTGCAGAGATGACCTTGTCTCTGAATATATTAATTCTTTCGTTTTTCAAACTTCTCCATCGAATCCTGGGTGGGAATTTCCCAACCCCCTTACTCAGCTTTTGCCTCAATGCTATAACTAAACGGTGTTGCAACACCGTTGTCTCTCCTGGTATAACCTTGCAGTCCCGCCACAACCGTCGGTCTTCTTGCCTCATCAGAAAATAGTCGATATGCGTGTGATGTCCTCTGCTGCTAAACGTGATCAAATGCGATTCTTTTTTCTTAAAAAACGAGTTTATAATGCCTAGATCATGGGATACTGCTAGGCCTAGCAGATCTCTACCCTGTTTGTTTCTATCTCCATAACCAAACGCGGCGTACCGACTGAAAACCATCGCTATTCTTTCCAATATGTCTATTAAAATCATCTCCGATACAAATTCGTTCCTCCCTGGGTATTGCCTTTAACACTACATCTAAGAAATCTCAAAACCTTTTCTTCTCCTGTTCTCCTAGTCCCACTTGGGATGCGTAGGCGCAAATCACTGCCACTACCTCCTTATTTAGTACTAACTTTAACACCATAATTCTAATAGAAAGCCTATTTATTAAGTAACATGCACAGCTAGCATCTTCAGCCCATAAATATCTAGGTACTTTGTTTTCACATAACATAGTCCTAGCTATTTTTTGAATTGTTCTATTTTTATGTTCAACAACTCTATTAGGTTATGGTGTTCTAGGTTATGAGAGTTCATGTTTCATTGCATGTAATACACAAAACTTAATCACATCTTTAATTTTTAAATTCTCCACCTCTATCACTTCTAATCCTTTTAACATTTTCTTCGTAAAGATTTTCAAGTTGTTTTATGAGATTTTCGATTTCTAATGGAGCATCGTCTTTGTGTGTTAAGAATAATTTCCATGTATATCTTGAGTAATCATCTAAGATGACACACACATAGTAGTGTCCACCTAGACTTCTTGTCCCGCTTGGACCCAATAAGTCTAAGTGAAGTAATTCTAGTACGTAACTAAAACTCACTTCATGTTTTGGCTTTAACGTTTCTTTTATATGTTTTCCTTTGGTGCAAGTTTCACATAGTTGAAAATTATCTAAGTCTAGCTTACGCATTCCTCTAACCAGGTTCTTCTAGAGAATTTTTCAATGGTTGAAATCCCTTTATGGCCTAGTCATCTATGTCATAATTCACGCCCTAGTCGTATGATACTAAACATTTAATTTTAGTGTCTAACATGTTATTTAATAATAGTGTGTAAATATTACCATCCATATTTCATTTTAACGCAATTTCTCCATTTTCAATCATTATACCACAAGAAGTAGGGAAAAATGAAACATGGTAACCACAATCTATAAGTTGCGAAATATTTAATAAATTATATGAAAGATTATTTATCTGTAACACATTTCTTATTTGAAATGTGTTCGGGTCCCTAATTGTCATTTTCCAACAACTCTGCCTTGGTTGTTGTCACTCAAGGTCACCTTTCCTCTATTCTTTACTTCATTCAGCTCGGTAAATAGGTTGGGATTACCCGTCATGTGTCTTGAACAACCGCAATCTAAAAACCACTTGGTTTTTAGATTCTTTGGCTTTATCTCCTTCTTGTCCTCTTTACAATTTACCTATAAAGAAGTTAAAGTTCTAGGTACCCTTTTGGGTCCTTGCATGTTAGGGGTAGCATCCTTGTTTATGTACCCTTGTATCCAAACTTAGATGTACCTTCTAGGAACATATTTGGCATTTTTAATATTAAAAGAATAAAGAGGATTTTCATGTATTTGGTCATTCCATTTAAAAGAAGCTACGTTATCATACATGTTATACCTTGATTTATAGGTTCTACGTTGATTTTGATATGAAATGTGAGGCGTATATTTTTGTTTCTTAAACGGCACCATGTATGTATAATCATATGAAATGTGAGGCATATAATGTTTTTTTCTTAAACGGCACAATGTATGTATAATCATAGGCATTCCTATAAATCTTATAAGGAGATTTCCTATTTCTAGGTCTATATGCATCATATTATGTTGAATGTTGTTTATTTCGTCTAGTCACATTTATATACATATAGGCATAATTTTTATGTGTTCTAGATGCAAAATTTTTCCTATTTGCTTTTGTGGGCATATATTGTATTTTTTACCTTAGAATGAGTATAAGGAGGAGTAGGCGAAATATGTACATTTGACTGAGTTGCATTATATGGTAATTTAGACTTAGATGACATAAAGTTAGTCTTTTTACCTAACTTGTCATTTTATTCTTTATAACCTAATCCATTTTTATCATTTTCATATTTTTGTGATGATATAAGTATGTCTAACATATTAGTTCTAGGCTTAAATTGTTCTAACATTTTTTCTAAGGATAGTTTTGATATTTTTAGTTGTGATATTTGTTTTTCACAATTATATACCTTAGTTTTTAACATATCATTCTCAGTTTTTAATGCATGCTCATTTTTCCGGTATGACTCAATTTCATCTTTCAAAGAGTCAAGAGTTATTAGAAGACTCTTTTTAAAAGATTTTAATTGATCGGAAAATTCCAAGCTGGATGCTTTAACTTGTCATTTTCTTCAATTAGTTTCTTTTCTCTTTTGAAACCGTTTACAGTGAGCATGCATCTTTAAGAATTCTTCATACATTTCATCAAATGACATGTCATTATCAGAATCTACACCAAAAGAAGAGATTACCTTATTATATATGAAACATACTTGTACTTCCTCATTTTCTGAATGTTCGGATTTTGAGTCAGAGGAGTCACTCCACGTGCTAACCTTCATTGCCTTCTTGCCTTTTATCGCCTTGGTCTCATTTGGCTCGGGTCGTTGGAACTCCTTATTTTGTTTGTGATTATTATTATTGTTGTTTTTCTTTGTCGGATAATCATATGAGATATGTCATTTTTGACCACATTCATAGCATTTTAATTCTTTATTATATCATTTGTCACTATTTCTATTTGAATTATTTCTCTTAAGTTGAGAAGAGGAAGAAGAATATTGTTGTGTATTCCTATTAGGACGTTTGAAAAAATTTCTAAGTTTTCTAGCAACTAATATTAAATCATCATCTACTTCATTGTCACTATTAGCTTTCATTATCATTTACATGAGAAGACTCAATGATTTGAAAGCAATAGTCTTATCGGTGGATTTTGACAACTCGGACTTCCGTTGGTTCAATTTTACCTCATACACCCTTAGTGAGCTCATTTACTCATCAATTTTAGTGATTGATTTTGTCTCCTCAATTGCCGCTACCTTGGGATCTCATTCAGCGGGAAGACTTCGCATCAGCTTCTGAACCTTTTCCTTGTTGGTAAAAGGTTTACCTAGAGACTCAAGTACATTGAAAATATTAATAATTTGCAAATCCATAGATTTTATGGATTCGTTCGGCAACATTTTAAACAATTCAAGCTTATTCATAAGCATATTTATTTTCGACTCTTTTACACCACTTAATCTTTCATGCTTCAATTATAATGATTTCCACATATCATGTTCACTGGTACAATTTGAAACGTAACCCGCTTCAGAAGCACTAAGTCCATTTAAGAGGAATTGTGTGGCTTTAGCATTTGCGGACATTCTCTTTTTATCTTCAATTGACCATTCACTTTTATACTTTTCTATTTACTGTGTGACTCTACTAACTTATACAATTTTCACAGGTATGTATGGCTCATCTTCAACTATACACCATAAATCAATGTCTACAGCCATTAAAAATAGCCTCATCCTAAGTTTCCAATGAACGGAATTATTACCATTGAAAAGAGCAGGACATTGGATAGACATACCTTCCAACTCACCTTTGTGAGAAACTATAGCCATAGTATAGTTTACCTTTAATTGGAATGTGTAGGCTTCAATGAACTCTTGCGTGTAACCTTGTCTTCTTATAGTGGTGTTAACCTCGTTTTGGTGGTATTATTGGACCGTAACGCCTCGGATAAACACAACTGGAGGGGGAGTGAAAAGTGGTTAGCAGAAATTACACTATTTTTAAATCCTTTGAAAAATTTCCCTCAAAACAGAATTTGAGAGCGACTTAGATTCAGTACCAATTTTTGAAACATCTAAATGTCTCAGTACACAACTCCAAAATTATAAAATTTTTCAAAAATCAATTTCAAAGTCTTAAGTATACTCTGTCCAAAAATGAGCCAAAAATAAAACCGTTTGATGCTTCAAATGAATAAAAAGATTTAGATGGTCAATCTGAACAGTTTTGAACAGAATGTTAACAAAATTTGAAAGACTATAACTTTTTGTTTACTTAGCCAAAAAGGTTGATCTTTATGGCAAAATAATCCTTAGAATATCTTGCTTAAATTACCTGAAACTGTGCTTGATAAAATAAAAAGACACATTTCTTTGAAACTTGTTAGATTGCTGTCAGAATGGAGCAGTTATCTTTCAAAGACTGAAAGACTAACATTCCTTTGCTCAAATCGAGTGATTCTTATGGCTAATGAAAGTAAAGTCTGAAGATAATAAAAATTCCTTTGCACCTTTGTTTGGCCAATTTTTGCTTCTTGAAACTGACATGGAATTTGTGAAGATAATAAGAAAAGATAAGATGTTATATTCCTCCAAGAAATTCTCAACTCCTTGGCATGATAATAGGACATGTGAGAGCTGCAATTTTGACTCCAAAAACAGCTCCTAGCCTTTGCTTTTCAGACTTGGTTTCAAGGTTGACAGCTTTTGCCAACTAGCTTATATTTTGTTGGTCCATCTGGTATAAACTTGTACACAAGCCACAAAATGATTGGAACACCTTTTCCACAATTATGAGCATGTTTTTAAGGCATACATGAGTGTACAAACTCAGATTGATGAAAAGAAATCAATAGATAAAAGTTGACAGACTTTGTCAACATATAATTCAAAATTCCCACAATTTTCTTCTTGTAAGTTGTGGTGGATTTTGTTCCAATAATATCCTTAGAATCTATTCTGCCGATATTGATAATATCTTCAATTTAAAGAATAGAATAGATGACCACTAAATAATCTTCAATAAAACCATAAATGAGCTCCATAATAGAGATAATATCAAACTCAAGTGCACTCCTTGAGTGAAAAGGCAAAAATTCCATTAGAAGTAAAATGACGAAAATACCTCTGAAGATAGAAAACTCCGAAAATAACTTCGATGATCAATAATAAATATAAGAAGACCTTCGCAGTAATGAATAAGTCATAAATAAGTCATTTTATGATTTTCTCCATTTCATGTACCTACAAGCACTCAAAATACCACACCCTTCTTGGTAAGTTTTAGAAACGTCCAAGGCACATTAGTCACAAAACATATTTATAATCGTCAAAATCAAGTAATAAAATCACAATAATCATGTACGGAACATATGCAAATGAAAACAACTATTTTATCACAATTTAGTCAAAAATTTTCAAAACCCTAGGGACATCGATCGATCTATGTGCCTCTGAGCGAGAGATCGATGTCTCACAGTGAGGTCGTGGCTTTGAATCTGCCTTATATCAATCGATTGATGTGCGAGATTGATGTACATTGATCAATCGATGTGTCTTGGATTTAGAGATCGATGTCTCACAGTAAGGTTTTGGTGTTATTCTACCTAACATGGACGATCGATGTACATCGATCAATTAAAATGTATAAACCTGAGAGATCGATGCTATTTTTCTCACTTGTTTAATATAATTCGACTTCTTAACATTTATAACATCATATGTGATATTTTTATAACATCCCTTGGTATGTATCACTTGAAATCATAATTTTGAAAATTATTCAAACATATTTCTCAACCATTTTTATAATTCTTTTCATGAAACACATAGAGAAATCGATTTCCAGCATCATTTTTATGTCAATTAGAAGGCTAGATGTGGTTGCTACAAGGTAAAAGATCTAATATTATTATTGAAAGAAGTGGATATGTCTTGGTGATAAAGGTCATTACACTCTGTGTAAAGAACCAAAGCTAAATAAAACTAATGCTATTATTTTTAGGTTATCATTTTTCAGTGAGAGATGCTATTATTTTTACAAAGATTTGAATTAAGCCACAAGATCCTTGCAATTGTTTTGGGTAAAAAACTATGCTCAAACAAATTACTCCCAAACAGAAACGAAGATGAAATGAGCAGTTCGTGTAACTTATTGTTGTTCACTTCCTATTGCCTATTGGTAAAGCACCGTTCTACGCAAATGGACAAATAAGTAATGGAAATAGTTGTCTCCAATAAGCCACAGAATAGCGATAGCTTAGTTGAATTCTTTTATTTCCTATTCTTCCCCATGTTATGTTTTATTGAAGGAAAGTCTGCAGAAATAAAAAGGAGAGTAAAATATCGAGTCGATGTATCAAACCGAAGTGAAAAATACAAAAATGAAGTACTCGAGCTAAGGTGATGAAGTGTCGAGATAGATTATGCAGTGTCGAGGTGACATGATGAAGTGCAGAGCTGGAGCATGCAGTACCGAGGTAACATGATGAAGTGCAGAGCTGGAGCATCCAATGCCGAGGTGATATGATGGAATGTCAAGCTAAAGTATGGAGTGTCGAGGTGACGAAATGTTCGAGGCAAGGTGATGTAGTGACGAGCAGGAATGAGTAATGCCGAGGTGATAAAGTGATTGAGCTGAAGGATGGAATGCCGAGCCGAGGTGACGAAGAGAAGGCATTGAAGATTTAAACAAAAACAATGAGATGCCGAGCTGAGGAGATGAGGTGAAGGCACTTAGGAAATGGACAGCGGTAAGCGGATACGCCGAGATGTGTGAGCACAATTACAACTGAGCAAAAGAAATATCTCAGTAGCACAATAAGATGGCAGCAGTAAAGAGCAGATATGACGAGCTAAGACAACTTAGAAGAATACAAGGATCTCAGAGGCAGCATTGAACAGATGTACCAGACTGGACAGAGCGCTGACATCCGTGTTAGGAAAGAAATAGTTACCATAACTAGGTGTATCAATTAGAGCAGTCAAATATGTAATCAAATAATATGTATTTATTTCTGATATAATTAGGGAGAATAATTAGGGAAGATTACTTACCTTGTATAGAGATACTTGGGTGTATAAGTTGGTGGTAGGATGTACTTTGAATGAATACAAATTACAGAGTTTGCATATTGCAAATTTCTTCTCCTTAACATGATATCAGAGCAGAATTAAGCATACTCTAATCTACTAAGAAGTGAAGATTTTCTGAGTGGAGGCTCAGAAAGTGTTCCTCATTGCCTTGTCTTACCTTCTTCCGGCCATACCTTTCCCAGCCATCTTTTGGCAGTAATCTGTGCAGAGGATTATCAGCTTTTACCTATTCACCAGAAAACACAAAACCTATCAGATCCAGAAACCAGTGAGCCAAAAACACCAAACCTCGCTGATTAGGCACTGCCATAGCCTGCACAATTTCCATCAGAGAACCTATCTATTTCTATTAAACTCAAAGGTAGCAATTATGCAATCTCGGCACCATTGGTGTTGAGAGCAATTATTGGAAGAGGGAGGAGGCATCACCTCACGGGTGTTCCTCCTCCACCACAGCCCACAGACCAAGAATTCCCTATGTGGGAATAGATGAATAATTTGGTATTTACCTGGATAATCCAAACAATTGAACCAACCCTGGTGGTGAACGTGACCAGATATCCCACAGCAAAAGCACTATGGGATGGTCTAGCCCTCACCTACAGCTCAGCAACTGACTCTCTAAGGCTTATGATCTTCACAGAAAGGCCAATTTAGTCAGAAAAGGAGGGGAGAGTATTGAGTCGTGCTAGAATCGGCTACAAGATCTATGGACAACCATAGATGCAAATGAACCAAACGCTATGTAGTGTGCAGCGGACATGAACATACACAACAAAAAAATTGAAGCACTTCGGCTGTATCAGTTCTTGACAGCCATTGACGAAAAATATATTACAGAAAAAAATGATCTTTTCAAGAAAGATCCATTGCCTACACTGAAGGTTGCATACAGGGAGATACGAAGGGCGGAGGATAAGTCTGCATTATTGCATAGGGCTCCCTCAGAGGAGTTCTCATCACAAGGAGCAATTGGACATGGCCTGGCAACACAGACCTCGGCTACCAGAGGCTGTGACTCAGGAAATGCACAGGGACGAAGAGCAACTCAAGGGAAAGGTTGGGGAATCCCTAGAGCTGGCAACCCTAGAAGGATCGAAGATAAGGAGGGGCTGATCTGCAGCCATTGTGGCCAGAAGACGCACACAAAAGACATTTGCTTCCAAATCATTGGATATCCAAAATGGTACAAAGGAAAGAGGAAGCAATCCGAAGGAAACAAAGGGCTGGCAGCGGCAGCAACCGCCTCAAACAGAGAAGACAATGGAGAAGTGATGGTCGCCGAGGGTATAGGTAAAAGGGTTGGGGTTTTTAACCCCAACTCATTCATGTCGTGTTTTGCCCAAAATACCCCTACAGGAATTGCACATATAGCCCCTGGTTTTTCACAATCTTCGGCCGGAATCCATAAACTTCCTAAAGCCGGTGATTCTGACCCCTCAGTTTATAAAACGCTCACAAATGTCCCTAACACTTTCCAAAATTCCAAAATTGTCCCCAATCAGCCTAGTCCATCCCTTAGTTTCCCTACACATTACCCAATTGACCCCCAGTCAACAGCCCACCTATTTTCCACTATCTCCACAGGTATCACTTGGATCCTTGACAGTGGTGCGACTGATAGTATGACCAATGGCCCTACTGACATTTAAAACTGGACAACCACAACTAAAACACATATTGAAACTGCTAATGGAGCCCTTATTTCTAATTTACATTTAAACAACTGTCTTTTTGTACCTGGCCTATCATCAAAATTATTATCTATTAGTCAAGTTACCCGGGAACTACATTGTGTAGTACTTATGTACCCTACTTTCTGCCTTTTGCAAGATATTCGCTTGAGGGCGATCATTAGGCATGGCATTGAGAAGGAACGACTGTACTACATTACCGATATGGTACAACAGGACCAGTCCAATCTTGCAACCGGTAATGCTCCACAGAGACTGTGGTTATGGCACCGTTGGCTTGGTCACCCCTCGTTAAGTTATATGAAGTTACTTTTTCCCTCATTATCTAGTTCTTGTCTTACTTTATCTTGTGACACATGTTTGCATGCTAAACACCACCATTCTACTTATAAACCTAATAATACTCGTGTTAAAGCTTTGTTTAGTCTGATACATTCGGATGTATGGGGCCCTTCTATATATCCCATGACTCTTGGTTATCAGTATTTTATTACATTCTTAGATGATTTTTCCAAGATGACATGGATATACTTTCTTAAAAATAAATCTGATATTTATGCCACGTTTTTTCAATTCCATCAATTGATTTATACCCAATTTCATACAAATATTCAAGTTCTCCGCTCAGATAATGGCAACGAGTATGTTAACAGTGATCAACAAACCTTCTTTCGGGACCATGATATTATCCATCAGACCTTGTGCTCGCACACACTTGAACAAAATGGTGTAGCAGAATGCAAAAGTCGCATCCTCCTAGAAATGACCCGAGCCATGATGCTTGAGTTGTCCGTACCAAAATACTTTTGGCCCGAAGCAGTTGCTACCTCCGCATATCTTCTTAATCAATTACCTACCAAAATTCTTGATCATCGTACTCTGCTGTCTATCTTGTCTACATATAATGAGGTACCCTCTGTCCTTACATTACCACCTAAAATCTTTGGATGCACAGTGTTTGTTCACATCCTATCCTCTCAATGCTCCAAACTAGATGCGTGTGCAGACAAATGTGTCTTCATTGGCTATACCTTAACTCAAAAAGGATACAGGTGTTACAACCCCCGCACTCGTCGTGTTCATGTTACTACGGATTGCTCCTTCTTGGAACATGAGTACTTCTATTCTACCCAGTCTTGGTCCTAGGGAGAGACGTGTGGTGAGACCTACAATTAGCTTCATAACCACAGTCCTGCTGCTGTTCCAACACGGTAAGTAGGTGGCACCGCCTGTACTTTCCCTGCTGACGGCAATATGGAAATTCCTTCGGTACCACAACCCAGTGATTTCCCTCAAGCAGATACTCCGCATACACAGGTATCATCCTCCCTTCATTTATCATTACCATCCTCTGATTTGATTACTATGCCTAATAATTCTCTCAGCCCAGAACCCGCTGTTCAGTGTGAACTTAATCAGGGAAATAAGGACATTCCTGCAGGATAGGGCTGAGTATTACCACCACGACAGAATAGAGGAAAGCCTTCAGTAAGGTATTCACCCAGTAAGGTGTCGAAAGTTGGGAAGTATCCAGTGATTGGTGCAAAAGGATACTTTTCTTGAGTATGTGACACTACAGTGCCCAGGACAGTGGAGGAAGCAATGCTTAAACCTGAATGGTGTGAAGCAATGGAAGAAGATATGAGAGCACTATGTAAGAATGGTACTGGGAAAAGGTACCCCCTCCAGACTTAAAAAATCTAGTAGGATATAGGTGGGTTTACATGATCAAGTATAAAGCTGATGCCAGTATTGAAAGCTACAAGGCAAGACTTGTGGCCAGAGGATATACTCAGACTTATGGTATTGATTACACGGAGGCCTTTTCCCAATGG
Organism: Eustoma russellianum; assembly: GCA_036186865.1. NCBI lineage: Eukaryota > Viridiplantae > Streptophyta > Magnoliopsida > Gentianales > Gentianaceae > Eustoma > Eustoma russellianum. Next base: position 24,558,449 of record AP025066.1, read on the forward strand.
CAAAACTTGACACTATCAGAGTACTCTTCTATATAGCAGCTACTAAAGATTGGCATCTTCATCAGTATAATATAAAGACTGCATTTCTTCATGGGAAGTTAAGAGAGGAGGTATATATGAGTGCACCCCCAGGCTTTACTGATGAATTTGCAAAAAAAAATGAGGTGTGCCTATTGAGAAGGTCGCTATACGGACTTAAGCAGTCGCCAAGGGCGTGGTTCAGAAGGTTCACTGAATTCATGAAAAGGCAAAATTACACACAAATCAATGCTGATCATACATTGTTCATAAAGAGAATGAGAAAGTCAGGTGACTTGTCTCTTTGTCTACGTAGATGATATGATTATAACGGGGAACAACATGGAAGAAATGGCGTTGTTGAAGCAACATTTGTTCTCAGAATTTGAAATGAAAGATCTAGGGGACCTAAGATATTTCTTAGGAATCGAAGTTACACGCACTGACCAAGGAATCTTTATCTCTCAACAGAAATATATCCCTGACTTACTTGTAGAGGTGGGTATGATAGATTGCAAACCTGTTGGAGCTCCAATGTTGGTGAATCAAAAGTTAGCCTTTGAAGAAGGAAGACCTGACACTGATCGCGGGAGATACCAACGGTTAGTCAGAAAAGTGATATATCTAGCGCATACTCGTCCTGATATTTCCTCTGCAATTGGACGCAAAAATACAAAAAATGGAACATATGGAGGCTGTAATGAAAATCATGCGGTATTTAAAGGCAACAGCGGGACGTGGGATTTGGTTCAGAAATCATGGTCATGTGGACATACAGGTATATACTGATGCAGACTGGGCAGGAAATGTAGTAGATCGACGATCTACCTCAGGCTACTTTTCTTCAGTAGGAGGTAATCTGGTCACATGGGGAAGTAAGAAGTAAAAAAGTTGTAGCTTTGTCTAGTGCTGAGGTAGAGTTTTGAGGGATTGCAAAATAGGTTATGGAAGTGTTATGGTTGAAGAAATTATTAGCTGATTTGGGCCTATGTTCGTCTCTTCTAGCGAAGCTAATGTGTGATAATAAAGAGTCGATTAACATCTCAGAAAACACAGTATAACATGATCAAACGAAACATGTGGAGATAGATCGGCATTTCATCAAAGAGAAGATTGAAGGTAGAGTAGTGGAGCTACCGTTTGTTCCAACTGAAGATCAATTGGCTGACATTCTAACCAAAACTATTGCAGGAAGAGCGTTTGATGAGACTTTGGTCAAGTTGGCATTGTTGACCCCCCTGCTCAACTTGAGGGGGAGTGTTAGGAAAGAAATAGTTACCATAGTTAGGTGTATCAATTAGAGCAGACAAATATGTAATCAAATAATGTGTATTTATTTGTGATGTAATTAGGAAGGATAATTAGGGAAGATTACTTACCTTGTATAGAGATACTTGGGTGTATAAGTTTGTGGTAGGATGCACTGTGTAAAATACAATTGAATGAATACAAATTACAGAGTTTGCATACTGCAAATTTCTTCTACTTAACCATCCGAGCATAACACAGCCGCAAAATACAAAAAAAGGGGCACATGTGCATATACAAATACACCGAATATACTTACATTTCATACATCTGCTAGCTCAGTGGATTAGAGAAACTGACAATTATAAATAGAATATAGCAGTTAGAGAGTCGTCGGTTGCTTGACGTTTCTTATCTTTTTCTAAGCCTTATAAAAAGCATAGCAGTATACATTTGAACTGAGAAAGTCTAAATATTATTTTACAGTTCAGATTCCAATACATACTTCCTTATTTTCTACAATACACGCTTCTATACTTAACTATATGCGCTTCTGAAATTCCAACGTGTTTTAACCTTCTCATATTATAATTTTTTATAGGAGATGCTATTATTTTCATAAGGACTTGAATTTTTACTGTTTATAAAGATCGTTGCATTTTTTTTGGTATCAACCAGAATTCAAATCACGAGCCTCTTCCTTCGTAAATACTAAACTAATCAATCACTATCACTGTTAAAACGCAATTTACGAATTGAAACATGCAAGGTTTCAAATACTGCAGGATTTTTTTTTTGTTTTTCAAAAATATCCAATGTCGATAGCAGTAAACCCATCTTATGTTCAACCCTCTCCCGTTATCGTTTTTTAGTTTGGGATACTGTTATTTTTATAAGGATTTAAATTAAAAGTGGTGATAAAGATCCTTGTGTTTTTTTGTGTGTTTTTTGGTATCAACCAAGATTCGAACCACTTGTCTTTTTGCTATGTATGCGTAAAATTACATTTTAGAATGCTTCCTCAATGATAAAATAACCAATTACAAACAATTTTGGTTTTCTTTACCAATATTTGTCATTGTCAAAACAGAATTCATCATTTGAATTTATAAAGTTTCAAATACTACATGCTAATGAACTTCCAATTGGCGGTCCTTTGAGGATTTGCCAAATTCTATGTCGTGTGGTAACAAACGATGTGTAAACAAATGACACAGAAACATAAACGAAGATTACATGACCAATTTCTCCTGTAAGTTCTTGTTGTTTACTTCTTATTAAAGATTGGCAAACCTCCATTCTCGGTAAACGGAGAGATAAGTAATTGAAATTGTCGCTTCCGATGAGCCCCCTGATAGCGATGGCTCAGTTCTATTCATCTATTTCCTATTGTTCATACCTTATGCTTTATCTTCTCACGTAATGATCTTTTAGTGAGATATGCTATTATTTTTATGAGGATTTGGCGAAGTCGAATCCTGACCCGTATTAGAAGTCATCTGAAAAGAAAAAACATCGTCATCGTCTTACAAGAATGCAATTTGTTGTTAGAGATAACATTCTAGAAATCTGCAAAAGTCAAACGATGCTAGAGTTCCTGTAGTAATTACTCATAGGAGAATCCTCTGACGCCCAGGTAAGTTGTAGGTGTAGCCTTAGTTGTATGCTGGAAATATAGAGAAACCTGTTTCAATTTGCTGTTTACGACTGTCGTTTTTCGTAATGAATTGAACTTGGTCCACTATGAGATGTTTTTAGGCTTTTATATGTCATGGACAACCAATACATGTTACGAAGTTATAGGAATGCGTCACGTGCCTTGCCTATTTTGCTGGATGCGTTTGCATAGTTGTCACATGACGCCATGTGTTATGTTGCATGACTTATTTTGCTTGTTGGCAGATGGCAGATTTGGCCAAGCCGAGTAGAGCTGCCCATGTGCCTTGAGGCGTGGTTGAGCAGTAAAGTTAAGGCGATAGATTCTGAGCCGACCCAGAGCGAGTGGCTGAAGTGCATGTTTGCCATAGTGCTAGATGGCTAGGCTGGCCCTTTAGCTTAATCCGATGGGCCTCAATGGCATGTCTGATGTTGAGGGGTATCCTATGTCCTCCAAACCAGGCTGGATGGAAGATGTACTTAGGACGGAGTAGCGAAGATGTGCTCGTGGTGACCTGCACCTTTATGGAGCCAAGTAACGATTATGACTGACCGAGCTGGATACATTTGTCGTTACTGTCAATAATGGCTTTGTCCTCATCAAATGTTTCCAAATCAGCCTTGCCAAGCACAAGAGAGAAGTCTAATCGTCTGGTAGTGGATAAAACTCTTGACTACTTCAACTAATACACGCCTTCGGCGTGTCATATTCTGATTGGGTGTTAGGTAGGCAATCAATGATGAGGCTTAGCCAGTGTGGAATTCAAAACGGTATCAGCCACATTTTTATGTATTCTTCCAACATTATATATTTTCATGAGCAAAAGGCCCAAAGTCCTCGAACATCAAAACTGTGGGACTTCAACGTGTATCAATTACCTGAAGAATGCTCAAGGGAGTTCAATGATCTAACCAATTTGTTCATTAGGACATTCCATCGAGCAGATTACTAATTACGTCGAACACTTCTGGATGTGATTAATTCTTCTTCCATATTGTAAATGTTTGTAATGTAGCTTCATAGATAAATTGTATGATCATTAGTCATTAGTTTATTCATCGAATTGGTGGTTAATTAGGAGTTTGATGCTGGGAATTTTCTTGTAAATATAGCCGCTAGGACATCTCACATCAAGGTCAATTAGCCGTTGCCTTTCTCTATGTATATAAGCATTCATCTGGATCATTCAATGTACAAGTGAATGAGAAGTGTTTTTTTCTCACTTAAGTGAGTTTTAAGTGACGTGTTAAGTGATTTTTCTCTATATGGTATCAAAGCCATTGAGGTCAAGTGTTCAAGTTTAGTTTTTTGAATTTTTTTATTGTTCATTGTCTTCTTCCCGAGCTCGTTTAATTCAATCTGAAATTTACCTCGAGCAAATATCTTGATATCAGTTATTTATATAGGTTATGGAGTCAATTGGAAGTGAGCTCCCTCTGTGCTAGGCCCTGCTACTACAGCAGTGCCTACAAGTTCATCTGGAGCAAGTAAAAGCTCCAGCTTTTTTGATTCTAACCTAGTCCATTACCAATCACAAGTTAAATGGCAGAAATTATCTTGCTTGGTCCAGGGCTGTTAAAATGTTTATTACTAAAAAAGACAAGGAAGACTACTTGAACGCTAACTCCACTGCGCCTGAGGAAAATGATCCAAGCTTCAAAATGTAGAAACTTGAGAATGCTATGATCATGTCATGGCTTATTCGAACAATGACCATAGATATTAGTAACAACTTCATCCTTTATGATTTTTCCTCTGAGATTTGGAAGGCAACACACGAAATGTATTCTAAAGTGGATAACGTTTCAGAATTCTATGAGCTTGCTGTCATGCTACATGACATCAAGCAAGGGGATTATCTTGTGAATGTGTATTTTTGTCAACTAAAACAAATCTGGCAGCAAATTGATGTGCATGATACTCACAAGTGGCCTTCTCAAGAGGCAGGCATGATGTATAAGTCCATCACTGAAACCAGAAGGACATTCAGGTTCTTGGCAGGCTTAAATAAAGAATTTGATGCTGCCATGGGCAGAATCCTTGGAACAAGGCCTCCTTCATCCATCAATAGTGTATTTTCTGAGATTAGGCAAGAAGTGAGTAGGATAAAATTGATGATGAGCTCTTCCTCCAACAATGAGGGAGCAGTTGTGGCTGCCAGCTGCAAGAAACCTACTCAGCCTCTAGTTGATGCTGTTGCTAATGTGGATGGCAGAAGATACACTCCACCTGCTCAAATCCTCAAAGAAGAGGCCCTGATTCTAACAAGTTTTGCAAGTTCAGTAGGAAGTATAGACACCTGGAGGAAAGGTGCTATGACAAACATAGTAGGCCTTCTGTGGGCTAGAGAGGTTATGAGCCTTACAACTAGAGACCTCAGACATCTTCAGCAGGAAATTGGAGAGGGCCAAGCCCAAGAAATAACTACAGTGGAAGTTACTATAACCACTATGTCACAAAGCATACCTCCAAGGTGCCTATCCAGAGTCAACTTGATGCAATCCTGCAATTCATGAAATATCATCAAGCCCAGTCAAGGCCTCTTGACATCAACCAGGAAGCAATTCAGGCCACTATGGCCACTTATGGTAACAATTCTAAACCTTTGCATAGTTGGATTATTGATTCTGGTGCCACACACCATATGTCTGGTGCAACGACCATCTCACTGGTTTTACATTGTTTCACACACCCACCAGTGTTATGATTACTAATGGCGCATGTTAAACATAGTTGGTAAGGAAACTTATATGTTACTCCTGAACTGTGCTTAAAGGATATCTTATTTATGCCTGAACTAAGCTTTAATTTAATTTCTGTGGGCAAGATTTCTGAGGATAATCTGTGAAGTAAGGTTCTCACCATCTAACTGTTATTTTTAAGAGATCTTCTCTAAGAGAATGATTGAGAATGCTAACAAGATTGATGGCTTCTTCATCTTAAATGCAAATAAACCTGCATCTCTTAGTAATCAAACTAGGATTAAAGCCATGGCTGTATCTAGTAGGACTATCGAGAGCATTTTGCTTTGACATAGGAGATTAAGACATCCCAATTTCTTGTATCTTAGAAGGCTTATGCCAAATCTGTTTTCTAATATAAATCATTCAGATCTCTTTTGTGAGCAATGCCAATATGCTAAGAGTTGTAGAACTACTTATCCTGGAAAAAATTACTGTGTCTTCTGCTTTCAATATGATCCACTCTGATGTTTTGAGTCCTACAAGGGTCTCAAACATCAATGGGGAAAAATGGTTTATCACGTTTGTGGATGATCACACTAGGGTCACCTGGCTATATTTAATGAAGCATAAACTTGAAGTAGGTGATATAATTAAAAGGTTTGTGGAAATGGTTAAGAACCGTTCAATGTCACTATAAAGACCCTAAGATCTGACAATAGCTTGTAGTATTTTGAGAAACAACTAAAAGATTACCTTAGTGCAAATGGAATACATCACCAGTCTTCCTGCACTTATACTCCACAAAAAAATGGAGTAGCTAAGAGAAAAAACATACATCTTCTTAAAGTAACCAGGGCTCTCGTGATGACCATGAAGGTTCCTAAGCACTACTGGGGAGAAGGTGTCTTAGCAGCTACACATTTGATCCATAGGATACCTTTTAAGGTGTTAAGCTATCAAACGCCTAAGTCTGGTCTAGTAGATGAGCATCCTAGCACTTGTCTATTTTCTGATTTGCCGTTGAAGGTTTCTGGATGCACTGTATATAAACACATCTCTGAGTAAATCAAAAGCAAATTGGATACGGGATCTGAGAAATGCATCTTTCTTGGTTGTTCTCATGTACAAAAAGGGTACAAATGCTATTCCCCTTAGTCGAGGAGAATGTATGTCCCTAGATGTTATATTTAATGAATCTTATGCTTTTCATTGTAAAGATTTTACTGAGCATAATAAGCAGAGTGAAGCTGACTTTGAATATCATTGATGTCACTAGAACAGATGCTAACACCACCAAGGAGACTCCAGCTCAAGGGGAGCCTGATAAAACCTTCTCAAGGGATTTCTCTCAAGTTTTTGAAGATGAAGGAGACAGTGCTGATCCCTCTGAAGCATCTTCAACCTACAAGGCAGTCACACCCCCTGATGACATACCTATTGCCATCAGAAAGGGGGTCAGGAGTGTTTAAATAGGATATACCCCTTGAACAACTTTGTATCCTACAATCGTTTATCTAAACATATGAAATCTTTTATTTCAATTGTTGGCAGCATTCAGGTTCCAAAGAATATCCATGAAGCACTGTCTGATCCTAAGTGGAAGCATGTTGTTCATGAATAGATGACAGCATTACTGAAAAATCACACTTGGGAGCTGATCTCTGCTGTTGAGGGAGTCAAGCCAGTGGGATGCAAGTGGATATTTACTGTGAAGTACAACTCAGATGGATCAATTAATAGGTATAAGGTCAGGCTGGTGGCAAGAGGCTTCACTCAAACACTTGGCAATGATTATGAGGAGACATTTGCTCTTGTTGCCAAGCTCAACACTATAAAGGTTCTATTTACTATTGCTATTAATCTTGACTGGCCTCTTTACCAATTGGATATTAAAAATGTCTTTCTAAATGGTGATCTAGAGGAAGAAGTTCATATAGAAGTCCCTCCTTGTTTTGTCACTAAAGAAAACATGAATAAGGTCTGCAGGCTCAAGAAATCCCTTCATGGCTTAAAGCAATCACCTAGATCTTGGTTTAGGAGGTTCAATACTATGGTTTCTAATCTTGGCTTTAAACAAGCACACTGTGATCACACACTGATTGTTAAATATGAAAAAGGTCTCATGTGTACTGTAATATTAGTTTATGTTGATGAAATTATTTTAACTGGGAACAAGCATCCTAACATTGGTGAAACAAAGAGGCAACTGTCCAAGGCCTTTGATGTTAAGGATCTTGTACAGTTAAGGTATTTCTTTGGTATGGAAATTGCTAGAACCTATGGAAGAATCTGTATCTCCTAGAGGAAGTATGTACTTGATCTGTTGTAGGAAACTAACATGGCTTGATGCAAACCTGCTAGTACTCCTGTTGAACCAGGCCACAAGCCAGTTGAGGTATGGGATTCTAACTGCACTAACAAGAGCAGGTATCAGAAATTGATAGGTAAACTTCTCTATCTCTCACACACCATACCTGACATTTACTATGGGGTAAGTTTTATTAGTCAATTTATGCATAATCCCACCACTGAGCATTTTAATTATACACTCAGGATACTAAGGTTCTTGAAAGCTACTTCTGGACAAGGCCTACTCTTCAAGAAAACGGCTGACAGAGGCCTCAATGTATTCATTGATGCAGATTGGGTTGGATCTAAAAGTGATATGAGATATGCATCTGGTTATGCCACCTACCTGTGGGGAAATATGATCACTTGGAAGAGCAAGAAGCGGCTAGTGGTGTCCAGGAGAGTGCTGAGGCAGAGTTAAGAGCTCTGTCTTTGGGTGTTTGTGAAGGCCTTTGGAACACAAGGTAATGCAGTATCTAAAGCTATCTATTGAGGCACCAATCCATGTATATTATGGCAATATTTCATCCATCAACATGACAGAGAATCTTTTCCAGCATGACAAGTCCCAACATATTGAAATTGACATGCATTTTCTATGGGAAAATGTGGAGGACAAGATGTGAAAGCTACACCATATTCAGTCCATGCACCAGGTGGAAGACATCCTCACTAAAACCTGTCACAGTCTAAGTCTTCAGGTTTCTTCTTGGCAAGCTAGGTTGATAAAGATACACAGTCCTAGCTTGAGAGGGAGTGTGGGAATTCGAGGTGAATCAATTGCCTGAAGACTGCTCAAGGGAGTCCAGTGATCCAACAGTTTGTTCATTGGGAAATTTCATCGAGCAGATTACTAATTACGTCGAAAACTTCTTTCCATGATTAATTCTTCTCCCATATTGTATATATTTGTAATGTAGCTTCATAGATGCATTGTATGATCATTAATCATTAGTTTAATCATCAAATTGGTGGTTTATTAGGTGTTTGATGCTTGGAATTTTCTTGTAAATATAGCCGTTAGGACATGGCACATCAAGGCCAACTATTCGTTACCTTTGTTCGTGTATATAAGCATTCATTTGGATAATTCAATGTACAAGTGAATAAGAAGTGTTTTTCTTCTCACTTAAGTGAGTTTCAAGTGATGTGTTAAGTGATTTTTCTCTATAAAAACCCCACTTAAGCCTCCTCCCTCTTCATTTTTTCGGCTTTGTTCTCACAGCACTCCCTGCAATTTGTCCAAAATCCTCCTCCGGTGTCCCTTCCTCTACTAAGGTCTTGCCCCTCCTAAACTTATTCCGCCTTCACGTGTTTACCAACTAAGTTTTTCACCTTTCGTTTCTTTTTTGCTATTGAAATCATGTATTCCTCTCATTCTTCTGATTCTCAAAACGCATCATAAGAGTTAACCTGCATTCGCGCGATTAGGAGGGACTAAATCTTCCACTTCGCAAGAGAGGATTGATTCAGAGGATAATCATCCTCCTCTCTGGGCTTAAGAGGACTATGATGCATTCTATTAGGCATGAAAGGAATGTTGTGCTTGGTGGTGCGGCTCTGCGACAAAGGCTTTGGCACCACTGCCTGCTGTAAGTTCTGATAAGAAGAGTGCAATTTATATGCATCAGGTTGTTGATTTTTCACATCTTTCCTTCAGGGTAATTTCTCAGGGTTCCCCTTTTCCTAAGGTTCAAGTGTCCTTCTGCAATCTAAACCCCTCTAAATTCTCGTGAGGAGTCCAGCCTTTCCATGAACATATCAACCTTCAACAAGAACTGGAAAAGTTGATTCTTCTATATCAAGGAAGCTACGGCGACAGAGGCCATTATATGCAGGTCTGGGAAGGCTAGTAACCTTAAACCCGACAAAGTGTTTTGCAAGGAGGCAGAAAGGCTCCAAGATCTGAATATTGTATTCAATTGGTTAAGGATAACCGGTGACATTTTTAAGGAGTCCAAGCTGGATCATTTGGTGACAGGTCAAAACTTCTGTAGTCCGAGTTAGGAAGAACTAGAGGCCATAAAAAGTGAGTGTCCATACAGAGTTTTAACAGTTTTTCATACATACTATTTTACTATTACTGATGCGTCTTGTCTTCATGCGTAGGTGCAATGTCTGTAACAAGCAGACTGGAGGAGGTTGCGTCGAAGAGACAAGCCAAGCGGAAGGGTAAAGCCAAGTTCGTGCCTCCCATTGAAGCCAAGATTGCAAGGTTAACTTCTGACGTCCCAAGGGGCCGGTTAGCAGAGAAAAAGGCCATGCTACTTCGATTGTGCCAATGACCGAGCAGCTACAAGAGATGCACTAAGCACATGCCTTTCTGGAGTCATGTTAGCCATACTGTACCAATCAATCATCTACGAAGATGCAATCGTTTAGTGTGTGCGTATGAAAATAGTAAATAGTAAACCAAACCCGGGCCAAGTCGAGGACTCTATCCTTAAGACGTATTGCTCTGGTATATTGTGCCTAACCGGCGTTAGCAATCGTCTCCCAGGATACAACGGGTACCCGTTCATTTGAGCGGCACTACTGAACATGAACTACAGCAAACCTTCGAGTGTCATGACTTCTCTTGGACGTGATGTAGAAAGTATGAAGAAGAATGCGAAAGTCAGAAGATGAGTGTGTGTTCTGATTGCACACCCATCCTCTGTTTATATAGATGGATTGGTTGGAAATCAGTTTTCGCAGAAGGAATCATGACAGTCAGATCATTACCGTAGATCAACAAGAGCCGCCAGATTAAAACCTCCCGGCAGTTTTGGAAGGTTTAAATTACAACCATTCGATGGAAAACTGAAATGCGGGAAAAAACCTGGAGCGTCAGATGAAAACCACATTCGGTTGGGCGATTAGGACAGTTTGAATCTCAGCCGTTGGATCAAAGCTGCCTTTTTTGCCACAATTAGATCAAAACCGTTTGATCTTATCGCACATGCCTTATTATTGTGCTTGAAGTTGAGGATAATTTGGTGGTATTAACTTTTCTTATTTTATTAAAGAAAATCAAAAATATTTTTGAAAAATGTGGATGGTAGCCAACAGCTACTTAATGGATTTGGAGCTGAATTTTTGACTTTGAAATGGTAAATGGCCACATGCCTATTATCTTGCCAAACAGTTGAGAAGATGATGGAGTTGTTATGGTGATATTATCATATTTTCAAGATAATTCCAAGACATTCCAAGGTGTTAAAAATCGGCCAACATGACATTGCCAAGGTGGACCAATCATTGTGTTTTGTTTTGCCAAGTGTACAAGGCCAACCAATGATAAGAAGGAATTTGGAATTGATGATGAAGATGGTGACACATTGGAGTTCTTATCTCCAAGGCTCATATCACACTATAAATAGAGGCAATGGTGAATAAGATGAAACACACTTGAAGCTCACAAGCATTTGTTGAATTGTCTAGCTTTCATCTTCATCTTCTTGTTGTTATTGTTTTATTCATTGTAGCAAAGGTGTTCTTGTTTTATTGTGGTAAGCTACAAGCCTCTTGAGCTTCATTTGTAAGATTGATTAGCCATTCTTATAAGGCTATATCAATATTTTGTAGAGGTGTTGCAACTAAGTGTTGCTTAGAAGGTGATTATCCAAATCTTGAATAGGGTTGGTGTATAACCCAAGGATCAAGCTTGGTTCTTGTTGTAAGGTGTTTATTTCATAGTAAAATCCAAGGAAAAGTATTCCTTGGAACTGGAGTAGGTCACATTGACCGAACCAGGATAAATCCTCGGCGTTCTTCTCTTGTTTCTTTATTTCTGTTTTCTGCCCGTTTTTACTGCAGATTTCACACAATTTCTCACAATTTGAAAAAATAGATAAACATTTTCAAAATTTATGATTTTTGGTAGAGTTATACTTCAGACTGTTAACTTTCATTTGAAACAAGAATCACTTGATTTGAGCAAGGAAAAGTTAGTCTTTCAGTCTTTGCAAGATAACTGCTCCAATTTGGCTGCAATCTGACCAGTTTTGAGAAAACTTAAATTCTAAATTTTTCAAGAATTGTTTAAGGTCAAGACCTTTTGGAAACTTCATCTACACATCCTAAGGAGTATTTTGATATAAATATCAACCTTTTTGGTTGTGTATTCAAAGAGAAACACATTTTGCAAAATCAGCAACATTCTGTCCAATTCTGTCCAGATTGACCATCTGAATCTTTTTATTTGTTTGAAGGGTCAAACAATCTTATTTTTGTTTTATTTATTTGACAGAGTCTTGTTAACTCATTGAAGTTCAATTCTGAAAAGTTTCATAATTTTTGGAGTTGTGTATAATTATTTGTGAATTTTTCAAAAATGGGTTCTGAATGTGGTCTCAGATTCTGTTTTCAAAGGGGATTTTAACAAAGAGTTGTAGTGTGATTTCCTCTAATCACTATTCACCCCCCTCTAGTAGTGTTTATTGTAGGTGCACGGTCTAACATATAATGATGCGGATTGGGCAAGACATGTAGTAGATCGACGATCTACCTCAGGCTACTTTGCTTTAGTAGGAGGTAATCTGGTCACCTGGCGAAGTAAGAAGCAAAAAGTTGTAGCTTTGTCTAGTGCTGAGGCAGAGTTTCGAGGCATTGCGAAAGGGGTTATGGAAGTGTTATGGTTGAAGAAACTATTAACTGATTTGGGTTTGTCTCTTCCAGCAAAGCTAATATGTGATAATAAAGCATAGATTAACATCTCAGAATACCTAGTACAACATGACCAAACCAAACATGTGGAGATAGATTGGTATTTCATCAAAGAGAAGATTGAAGGTAGAGTAGTGGAGCTACCGTTTGTTCCAACAGAAGATCAATTGGCTGACATTCTAACCAAACTTGTTGCAGGAAAGCGTTTGATGAGACTTTGGTCAAGTTGGGGATTGTTGACCCCCTGCTCAACTTGAGGGGGGTGTTAGCAAAGAAATAGTTACCATAGTTAGGTGTATCAATTAGAGCAGTCAAATATGTAATCAAATAATGTGTATTTATTTGTGATGTAATTAGGGAAGATCACTTACCTTGTATAGAGATACATGGGTGTATAAGTTTGTGGTAGGATGTACTGTGTAAAATACGATTGAATGAATACAAATTACAGAGTTTGCATACTTCAAATTTCTTCTACTTAACAATCCGAGCATAACACAGCCGCAAGATACAAAAAAGGGCACATGTACATAAACAAATACACTATATATACTTAAATTTCATACATCCAATAGCTCAGTGAATTAGAGAAACTGACAATTATAAGTTGGTGGTAGGATGTACTGTGTAAAATACGATTGAATGAATACAAATTACAGAGTTTGCATACTGCAAATTTCTTCTACTTAACGATCCCAGCATAACACAGCCGCAAGATACAAAAAAAAAGGCACATGTACATATACAAATACACTGTATATACTTACATTTCATACATCCACTAGCTCAGTGAATTAGAAAAAATGACAATTATAAATAGAATATAGCAGTTAGATAGCCCTCGGTAGCTTGACGTTTCTTTTTTTTTTTAGCCTTATAAAAAGCATAGCAGTATACATTTGAACAGAGGAAGTCTGAATAATATTTTATAGTTCAAGCTCCAATACATACTTCCTTATTTTCTACAATACACAGCTTCTATACTTAACTATATGTGCTTCTGAAATTCCAACGTGTTTAACCTTCTCATATTATAATTTTTTACTAGGAGATGCTATTATTTTCTTAAGGACTTGAATTTTTACTGTTTATAAAGATCGTTGCATTATTTTTGTATCAACCAGAATTCAAATCACGAACCTCTTCCTTCGTTAATACTAAACTAATCAATCACTATCAATGTTAAAACGCAATTTACGAATTGAAACTTACAAGGTTTCAAATACTGCAGGATTTTTTTTTTTGTTTTTCAGAAATATCCAATGTCGATAGCAGTAAACCCATCTTATGTTCAACCCTCTCCCGTTATCGTTTTTTAGTTTGGGATGCTGTTATTTTTATAAGGATTTAAATTAAAAGTGATGATAAAGATCCTTGTGTTTTTTTGTGTGTTTTTTTATCAACCAAGATTCGAACCACTTGTCTTTTTTCTATGTATGCGTAAAATTACATTTTAGAAGGCTTCTTCAATAATAAAATAACCCATTGATGATGTCGGATTATATCACCAAGTATTTGTTTGATGTGGTGGGTTATGCCGTTAGATCGCCGTCAGTTGTCTGTATTAGGCGACTAGCCGACCTGCACAAAGGAAAAAGATCAGAGGACCCGGGATCTATGGCACCGGGTAATACCCTCCGACGGTCAAGTCAGTAAAGGCCATTTTAGGAGAGGTTTATATACTGAGGAAAGTTCTGTAAATAGAGGTCTTCTGGTAAACCTGTACTTTCACCGTAACGAAGATGAGTTACTGTAGTAAGTTGTGAAAATGTAGCTTATCTTTCTCTCTACTGCTGCTCTGCCTTTTTATATGACGGCTTGGGCCAATGCATGGGCAGAGCCCGGAAATCATGACAGGCAAGGAGGTCATTTGGATGACTCCTGCTCTTGCATGCCCGTCACGTGGCTCGGTACTGCGCTGAGTAAGCTAGCTTGGGACACCTGCCTGGGAGATTCACCTGGTAGAATTACCCAGGGTAAACTCATAGAACCGAGATGAAGTCCTCTAGAAGTACTCAGAAGTGCCCGAGATGACTTCAGGTGTGCGGTCAACTTGCCGAGATGAAGGTGGACGACTTCAAAGAGCACTGGTGGGCCTTTCCTGAGGCTCATTGCTGACGCCACCGGAGTGATCCGAGATCATAGGGTATATCGGATCTGAGGCCGAGTACAGCTCTTTGGCCGATTTACGCTTTGGCCGAGATGGATCTGTAGGCTGAGATGAGACCTTGAGGCCGAGGTGAGACCTGTGGGTCCCAACGGTGCTGGGGCTGTGTGGCCGAGATGGCGGTGGGACCGTCTGACCGAGATGGATTGTTCGTCCGTATATGAGCTGGACACTTGGCATTTTTACACCCCTATTCCAACGTTGACCGTTATAGACTAACGGAGGGTATTTTTTGGCTCATCACTTGCCCCCCAGATTAGTCTGGCCGAGCTGACCTGCGAGGGTAGGCTGATCTGTTTCAGATTTTTCCCATGTTGTCCTTCCCTTGATGATGTGTCAACCTCTGATTAGGCCGCTCAGCGTACTTATTAGGGGCACAGAGTACGAAGCGTTAATGATAGCTTCTGGCCGAACTGATCAGATGATGCTGACTAGCTTCATTAGTACGTCGTCTTTTGTGGCAGGTGTCCACTTTTGATGGGTTTGTTCTGCGCGTTTACTGTTTGCGCAGAACACAAAGTGTCAGTTGCGCAGCTTTTGGGATTTGGCCGTTTCAGGAATCGAGGGCAATTAATTTCAAAATGATCTTTGGGCTGCCGAGATGGAGTCCTATAAATAGGCCTTCTGCTGGTCATTTTTCCCCTTTATTCGCTTTCACTCTTTTACTCCGGCATTTTACTTTCTTCTCCGACAAGTTCCTCTGATTCCGGCGACTTCCAGCCTCTTTCAGCCTGTGCTCCGTCTTCCTTCGGTCTTCTTCTTCCTTCAAACTCTCTGTAAGTTTTCTTCTCTCCTCCTTCATTATGTCTTCTACTTCCCTCGATTCGCAAAATCCTTCTGAAGGTTGTTCTTACGCCTCCGGAAGCGGAGAGGCTATTGTTTCCCCGTCGCCGTCTGGCTGATCTGTCTCTGCCAATGATCTTCCCATCGGCAATTTACTCCAGTCTACCGGAGACTCTGCTCAGTCAAGCAGAGCCCTAACCGTAATCAGTTCCTCGCTGGAGCCAGTGAGGGTTGCCCCTGCTCCGGCGTCTGTAAATCCTCCGGCCCCACTGAGGGACCCTCTTCACTTCTCTAGTGTCATAGAAAGGGGTCGGCCTTCTCCTAATGTCCAAGAAACTTCTTCTTCTCTAACCGAGGCCGACCACTATTTTTCGAGCCCTTTTTGCATGTCGGACTTCGCAGAGCTGGTATTACTTCAGCAAGCGAACGTCTAGCATTGATTTCCCTTTTGCCATCAATATTCCTTCTTCCAATAAGAGATGGAAGGAGAAATTCTTTTATGTCAGAAAATCTGAACTGCCAAGCGGGAATGTCTGGAAGCACGGTAGAGTTCATAACACACGACCGGGCCAACACTACTGCGATGAAGCAGGCAGAATTTGGACAGTCCCAATTATCATCGATTGGCAGAAGGTCGACTCTGAGATCTGGATAGCTGCCGATGTAGCCCGTTCGGGTCTTAGTGACGACTATCGGCCTCTTTCTCCAGACCAGTTAACCATCATCCGGGGTGGATACTGTTCTTTCCCTTCTCAGCCATTTCCTTTCTCTTTTTCAGTGTTTAACTGTTTAACTCTGAATGCAGGTGCAATGGCTGGTCCTTCTACCCGAGCTGAGATGATGGCTGAGACCCAAGCTAGGAAAAGGCTTCAGAGAGAAAGGAGATTAGCCACTCTTGGCTTTGGGGTGCGTCCACTTCGACGGTGCCCCTAGTTTCAAATGTTGCTCCTGCCGAGCCCGAGCCAACGGAGCCTGAATCAGGTGAGCTCTTCCTTCATGCGTAAAAATTTTCTGAGTGCTTAACACTTGCTTGGGTTCTGACTTATTTTCATATCTGTGCAGCTCTGCCAATCACAATAGTAGATGATGAGCCTGAGACCGAGGTCCAGCCTCAGGCTCCAGCTGATTCAGAAGTCCCAGCAAACGCTAGTGAAGGCTCCAGCCTTCGCCCCGGAAAAGACAACGGGGCGAAGGTTCTAGCAGTCGTGATCCGGGCCCGTCTCAGCCCCCGGAGATGATCTCTGCTGAGCCGGTTGAGGAGAACTTGACTCAGCCGGTTGAAGCTCATGGCCCAATTTTGATTGGGTTTTCAGAAGGAGATTCATCCTTTGAGCCTGCCATAGCTGAAAGGCTGAATCAAGTGGCAGTCCTGCCCTTGGACCATCAAAAGTTCAGGGCAACCGCTTGGGGCGAGCAGACAAACGCCTTCCAATCCAACATTGCTTTGGTAAGTTAGATTTTCTCTGAGTGCCTTGTTCATTTTTATCACTAAATTTTTCCTGACCCTGTTTCCTTTGCAGGTCCGAGCTCAATAGTTAGAGATTCTTACTCGCAGCAAAGAATTTCTTGGGGATCTCGGGAGCAAGAACAAGCAGCTGGAAGAAGCTGAGAAAAAGAAGGCTGAGCTGACCCAAGAGATCAACAACCTGCGGGCTGAGAATACTCAACTCCAGCAAAGGGCTGAATATGCTGAGACGAGGTTGGCCACCTCCAATTCTAAGGTGGATGAGTTGGAGAACAAAGTGGCTGACCTAGAGCTGGCCTCCACTCAATCTCTCGATGAGGTTGAGTATTTGAAGAAACAAATGGCTGAGATGGCACAGAAGAGCCAGGATGATGCAAAGGTGATCAACTTGCTGCGGGAAAACCTGTCCGAGGCTGAGATCAGAACGATTCGAGACTTCAGAAATTCTAGATTTTTTGAAGAGGACATGATCCATCTGCAAGGCTCAGCCATGGAGGTCAGCCAGACGAGAGCCATTGATGTCTGCTCTGCTGTGCATCCTGATTTGGACAAAAATGATCCCCGCCTAACTGAGCTATACAACCCTCTTGCTGCTCAAGACTTCAAAGAACTGTTCCAGAAGTTTGTTGATGGAGCTGACTTGAGGGATGAAGATCAAGATGATTAGGCTTAGGGTCTCTTTTGTTTATCTTTAATTTGAGCGAACATCAATTTGTATTCCAACTCTTCATCAATGAAAATCTCTTTTTGGCTCAGTTGACTCTTTTGCCTTTAGCAGTTTTATCAAGTTTATTCTTCAATACTATTGTTGCTAACTTTTCATGTCAGCCTTAACAAACTTGATCAACCTTATTGAAAATAAACTAAGTCTTCAAGTCATAGAGTAAACCTGTTACTTGGGCCGAGCTAATTCATGAACTATCCTGAGTTGAACTCTGCCTTGTTTAAATCAGGTTCTGACTTGGACTGTAATTGTGCTTCCAATTCTTGAATGCATAACGTTGCTTTTTAATGCAACTTTATCTATTCGGGCTAGATCAGATAAGGCATGTGCACCTTGTTTGATTTCAGTTCGACCTCCTTATGCTAAGAGGACTTTCGAATCTTATTTATACAAGTCTTCATTTTAGGGAATTTTTACCTCGGATTTTCTGAGATTCTGCAAGTCACTCTTTGGAATTTTATCTCGGACCTGCCGAGATCTTATCCTTTCTTTTAACAGGTTTTTGCCTCGGCCTTACCGAGGTCTTAATGTGCTCTTACGCGAATTTTCGCCTCAGACCTGCCGAGGTCTTGATCTGCCGTTTAGCAGTCTTTTGCTTCGGACCTACGAGGTCTTTATGCACCTTTAAGCAGGCATTTGCCTCGAACCTGTGAGGTCTTTATGTACCCTTTAGCGGGAATTTTCCTCGAACCTGCGAGGTCTTTATGTACTCTTTAGCGGACATTTGCCTCGAACCTGCGAGGTCTTTATGTACCCTTTAGCGGGCATTTGCCTCGAACCTGCGAGGTCTTTATGTATCCTATAGCGGGCATTTGCCTCGGACCTGCCGAGGTCTTGTATGAGCCTTCCATAGTGCTCAGAATTTGCTTGGACACTTGACTCTTGAGAGATGCTTCAGAAAAATCGTATTGATATACAAAATTGTTACAATTTGCATCATTGATGCAGAAGTCTGAGATGAGAAGTGTGCCAAGTTCGAGGAAGAGTTCGTCCCTTTAAAGTCTGCAACCTGTAAGCTCCTGTTGGGAATACTTCAACGATGCGGTAAGGACCTTCCCACTTGGGATTAAAAGTTCCCGCCGAGACAGCATGGCTGACTTCGTTGTTGTGCATCACCAGATCTCCCACTCGATAAGACCTCGGACGTACCCGAGAGTTGTAATACTGGGAAATCAAGTTTTTATACTGAGCCATGCGGATGTGAGCTCGGTCTCTCTTCTGCTCGAGTTCATCCAAGTTTAACCGTAGTTCTTGGTTATTATCTGAAGGAGAGTAATAATCCACTCGAGTTGAGGTAGAGCTGATCTCTGCAGGAATAATGGCCTATGTGCCATACACTAGTGAGAAAGGGGTTTCCTTTGTTGAAGTGGATGGAGTAGTCCGGTAGGCCCATAAGACGCTGGGTAATTCTTCCACCCAACTAGTGACAGCTTTATCCAGGTGCTTTTTAAGACCATCCTTGATGATCCTGTTGGCAAGCTCTACTTGGCCATTTGACTGAGGATGAGCTACTGAGGTAAAGCGTTGCTTGATGTGTAGATCAAGACACCAACTCTTCACCGGATCCTCAGCAAACTGCATGCCGTTGTCTGAGATCAGTATCTGGGGTAGGCCGAATCGACAAATGATGTTTTTCCATAGAAACGTTTTGACTTGGGCCCCAGTTATGGTGGCTAGTGGTTCATCCTCTATCCATTTAGTGAAGTAGTCAATCGCTACTAGCAGAAACCTAACTGAGCCGAGAGCTCGAGGCAGAGGCCCCACTAAGTCCATACCCCACTACACAAACGGCCAAGGACTGGAAATACTGGTCAACTCATGGCTCGGCAGATGAGAGGTCGGAGCATGAGCTTGACATGATGGGCTCTTTTTAACCAACTCTTCTGCGTCTTTGCAAATAGTGGGCCAATAATAACCAGCTAAGTAACACTTGCGGGCAAGAGAGCGTGCTCCAGAATGGCTTCCACATATGCCCAAGTGCATCTCCCGAAGAATATAATCACTTCATCCTCAGGTACGCAGCGCAACCACGGCTGAGAAAAAGATTTTCTGTACAAGTGATCATTAAAAAGTCCGTACCTGGAAGCCTTCAGGCGGAGACGCCGAGCTTGTGACTTGTCCTCGGGTAGGTTCTGATGCTGCAGATAGGTGACTATCTCGTCCATCCAGGTATTATGATAGTCTTACTGCAAGACCTCATTTCCATCAAAGACACAATGTTTCACCAGCTCTACAACAATCTTTTTCCCTATAGTGGCCGAGGTGGATGAGGCCAGCCGAGATAGCGCGTCGGCCCGTTTGTTGGCCGACCTGGGGATGTGTTCTATTATAAAACGTTCAAACATTCCTTTCAAATGCTGAACCTTAGCCAAATACCGCTTCATGTTGTCCTCCTTGGCTTCATAGTCTCCATTAATCTGAGAAACTACGAGCTGTGAGTCACTTCGGGCGGTTATTTGATGTGCCCCCAGTTTTCGAGCTAAACTCAGCCCAGCTATCAGAGCCTCGTACTCGGCCTCATTATTGGTGGCCTCAAAGTCGAAATGCAAGGCGTACTCCGTCACTTCCTCATTTGGATTAATTATTAGGAGCCCTGCTCCACTTCCATCCTTCGAAGAAGATCCATCTACATATAAGACCCAACCTTGTGCTGGAGGAAGATCTTCCTCAACAGATATCCCTTCGGCTAGAAAGTCGGCCAAAGCTTGAGCTTTAATGGAGGTGCGTGATTTATAGTTGATGTCATACTCAGCAAGCTCTATTTCCCACTTAGCAGCTCGACCTGAAGTGTCTGATCCGTCACCACGATTATGGGATGAGCTTGAAGGTAGGGTCGGAACTTTCTTGCCGCCACTATCAGTGCTAAGATGATTTTTTCAGCATTAGGATAACGCACTTCAGCTCCATGCAGAACTTTGGTAGCGAAGTAAATGGGTTTCTGTATAGCATCCTGCTCTCTGAGCAGAACTGCGCTCACTGCCTCATGGCAGGTTGACAAATATATGTACAAAGTCTCCCCGGGTAGAGGAGATGTCAGCATACGCACCTCGGCTAAGTGTGCTTTTAAGTCATCAAAAGCTTTCTGGCATTGGTCATCCCAAAGAAAGGCAGTTCGTTTCATCAAGATTTGGAAAAAATTTAATGATCTCTCAGCTGACTTAGAAAGAAATCTGCTCAAGGCAGCAATTCGGCCTGTCAACCTCTGAACCTCTTTGATGTTCCGAGGTGGGTGCATACTTTCTAAGGCTTCAATCTTGGCCGGGTTGGCCTGTACCCCTTCCTTGGAAACCATGTATCCGAGAAACTTTCCCGTACGTACTCCAAAGGTACATTTTTTCGGGTTCAGCCTCATACGGGACTCTCTTAGGATGCCAAACACTTCTCGGAGGTTTGAGATATACTGTTCAAGGGTCCTGCTCTTGATCAGCATGTCGTCAATGTAAACTTCCATAATTCGGCCAATTTGATCTCGGAATAGCGAGTTGACCAAACGCTGGTAAGTGGCCCCTGCATTTTTAAGACCAAAGGGCATGCTGACATAATAATAAGTGCCCGACTCCGTAATAAAAGAAGTCTTTTCCTGATCCTCCTTTGCCATCCTGATCTGATGGTAACATTTGAAAGCATCAAGGAAATCAAAGACCTCGTACCCCAAGTTGGAATCGACCAGTCTGTCAATCTTTGGTAAGGGGTAGCAGTCTTTCGGGCACGCCTTGTTCAGGTCGGTGTAGTCAACACACATTCTCCAGGTCTTATCAGGTTTGGGGACCACAATAGGATTGGCCAACCAAATCGGATACAAGACCTCTTCAATGAACTTTGCCACAAGGAGTTTCTCGACCACCCCTGCTATCACCTTGTTTCTTTCTGGGGCAAAGTTTCTTTTCTTTTGCTTAATGGGTCTGATCTGAGGATCCACATTAAGCCAATGTTAAGCTAAGGAGGTGGGAATCCCGGGCATATCCTCTGTCGTCCATGCAAAAATCTCCGCGAACTCCCTTAGCAGTCTCTGAAGCTGAGCCAACGTCTCAGCTGACATCCAGGTCCCAATTTTGATAGTGTTCTCGGGCCGACCTGGATCTAGGATGAATTCCTGAACCGCGTCATCTGTGTGCAAACGCTCGTCCGTTGGGGGAATGAGATCGTCCAGAACAACCTGCTGGACGGCCCTGCTCCCTTGGGTAGCCACTGCATAACAATTTTGCGCTATAGGAATATCCCCTTGTAAAGTAACTACTCCACCTAGGGTAGGAAACTTCATGCTGACGTGCAAGGGGGATATTACGGCTTCCAGAGCTACTAGCGCAGGTCGGCCTAAGAGAATGTTGTAAGCCGACCTTTCCTTTACCACTACGAAATCCATCCACAAACAACGGTAAGCAGGAGGTCTGCCAAAGCTGACACTAAGTGTGACCAACCCAGCTGGCCGAACGGGCATACCAGTGAATCCAAATAAAGGAGAAGTTACGGGGGTCATTTGGGAATCTGCCAAACCCAATTGTTTATATACATGATAGTACATGATATTCACAGCACTCCCGGTATCTACATAGACTCTTTGTACCTCTACAATTCTATCTGGTGTCATATGTATACACAATCCAATTACTAGACCCGTGTTATTAGAGTCTAGTGGAATAAAATCTTCTGGTCCGTAGACCAGTTCCCGGGCTAACCTTCGCTTTTTTGGGGGAGGCCCAGATGACGTACCTGACGTACCGGGACCCCCCTAATTTTGCTGAGGCGGCCACCCAAAGATGGTGTAAATTATAGAATTTATTCGGGGCTGCACTGCGGCCTCTTGTCGATCTCTGTCCCCATCATAGTCTGACCTTGGATGTGCGGGTGGAGTCTCAGGTCGGCACTTATCCTTCTGAGGATTTTTTCAGAAACTCAGACGATTGTGGAGTCGTGAGCGTGGGTCATAGAACTGCTTCAAGTGCCCCAACTCAACCAGCTTCCGAATGGATTGCCAACTGCCGACAATCTTCAGTATCATGGCCGACATCACGATGATATCGGCAGTACAGCTTCGGATACCTCTTATCTCTGGGACCTGCCAGAGGTTTCGGGTTCGTTCTTAATCCATCTCTTTCCATGACAGCAAAAATCCTGTCTTTTGAGGCCAGAAGGGGCAGACCCTCTCTACCTCGTTTGCCTCGGCCCCCAAGGAGATCAAACGCTAGCGCGTTCGATCGCGCTTGTCCTCATATCAGTCCGTTTTGGAACTGGGCCGAACTTCATGCCGAGCACTCTGCTCGGCTTCTTTCTTCAACCGGTTTGCCTCTTCTCCGTGGGCAAACTGGTGTGCCTTTTCCAGGCATTCCCTCAACGTGGTGGGTCCCTCTTCAGCGAGCTGAGAAAAGAGATGACCCGTCCTGAGACCATTGATGAACGCAGCGGCCTTTACTCCTTCGTCCGGGTCACTGACCTGCAGTGACTCGTCCGAGAAGCACTGCATATATTTCAGCACGGACTCTTCAGGACCTTGCTTCAAAGTCTTCAGGTGTGAAGAGTTTTTGATAAACGGCGCACTTGATACGAACTGGGATTTGAACTTCTGCGCCAACTGTCTGAAAGAGTCCACTGATTGAGGTGGAAGCTCCTGGAACCATCTTCTGGCCTTCCCCCACAGAAACATGGGGAAGGTCTTGCAGCGGAGCAGATCTGGAATGTTCTTCAGGCTCATGGCCGTCTGAAACTGAAAAAGGTGATCAGTTGGATTAGACGTCTCATCATAGGTATCCATTTTTGGCACCTTAAAGTTGTCTGGTGCCATATACTCCGCGATGTCCCAAGAAAACGGGCTTTCTTGGATTACCCTCATGTACTCTGGTCTGGGCTCCTTAGGTCGGCTCCTCGGCCTGCAAGGATCAACCTCCTGACGTACGCTCTTGAAAGATCGGGGCCTTACACCAAGGCACTGCCTGGGCAAGGGTACCGACTCCACCGTTGGAGCTTTGTCACCGCTACGCCTTGCATCTGCCATAAAACCCTAAGGGTGGTGAGAAGATTGCCGTTGAGTCTTCTCCTTCACATGGAAGAAAGTACAATCCTCCTCCATGTATTCTATTTCAGGATGTTTTCCTTCGAGCCGCTCTACAACGGCCTCGAACACGTCCAGATTCTCGGCCACATATTTTATGGCCTTTTCTTTCTCATCTGTAGTTATCACCGGCGCCTTCTTCACCTCCGGCTCTGGCCTCCTGGAATCCTGTCCAGGATGAACAGAGCGGGTGTCTTTTCAACGGTGTAGATTTGAGGACTCTCCTAGTCCCTCGCGGGCTTCTTTCCCCATCTGGGTTGACTTGAAAGCTTAAATAGTGCGATTAAGAAGACTTAAGTGACGGTAGTTCGGGGCCCTCTTCCTCTAGCGCCAATATGATGATGTCGGATTATATCACCAAGTATTTGTTTGATGTGGTGGGTTATGGCGTTAGATCTCTGTCAGTTGTCTGTATTAGGCGACTAGCCGACCTGCACAAAGGAAAAAGATCAGAGGACCCGGGATCTATGGCCCCGAGTAATACCTTCCGACGGTCAAGTCAGTAAAGGCCATTTTAGGAGAGGTTTATATACTGAGGAAAGTTCTTTAAATAGAGGTTTTCTGGTAAACCTGTATTTTCAACGTAAGGAAGATGAGTTACTGTAGCGAGTTGTGAAAATGTAGCTTATCTTTCTCTCTCCTGCTGCTTTGCCTTTTTATATGACAGCTTGGGCCAATGCATGGGCAGAGCCCTGAAATCGTGACAGGCAAGGAGGTCATTTGGATGACTCCTGCTCTTGCATGCTCGTCACGTGGCTCGGTATTGCGCTGAGTAAGCTAGCTTGGGACACCTGGCTGGGAGATTCACCTGGTAGAATTACCCAGGATAAACTCCTAGAACCGAGATGAAGTCCTCTAGAAGTACTCAGAAGTGCCCGAGATGACTTGAGGTGTGGGGTCAACTTGCCGAGATGAAGGTGGCCGACTTCAAAGAGCATTGGTGGGCCTTTCCTGAGGCTCATCGCTGACGCCACCGGAGTGATCCGAGATCAGAGGGTATATCGGATCTGAGGCCGAGTACAGCTCTTTGGCCGACTTACGCTTTGGCCGAGATGGAGCTGTAGGCTGAGATGAGACCTTGAGGCCGAGGTGACCATTGGGTCCCAACAGCACTGGGGCCGTGTGACCGAGATGGCGGTGGGACCGTCTGACCGAGATGGATTGTTCGTCCGTATATGAGCTGCGACACTTGGCATTTTTACACCCCTATTCCAACGTTGACCGTCATCGACTAACGGGGGGTATTTTTTGGCTCATCACCAATTACAAACAATTTCCGGTTTTTTTACCAATATTTGTCATTGTCAAAACAGAATTTATCATTTGAATTTATAAAGTTTCAAATACTACATGCTAATGAACTTCCAATTGGCGATCCTTTGAGGATTTGCCAAATTCTATGTCGTGTGGTAACAAACGATGTGGAAACAAATGACACATAAGCACAAACGAAGATGAGATGACCAATTGCTCCTGTAAGTTCTTGTTGTTTATTTCCTATTACAGATTGGCAATCCTCCATTCTCTGTAAACGGAGAGAGAAGCAATTGAAATTGTCGCTTCCGATGAGCCCCATGATAGCGATGGCCATGTTCAATTCTTCTATTTCCTATTATCCATATCTTATGCTTTATCCTCTCACGTAATCATCTTTTGGTGAGATATGCTATTATTTTTATAAGGATTTGGCAGAGTCGAATCTTCATCCATATCTGAGGTGATCCAAAAAGAGAAAACACTCTCAACGTTGTACACGAACACAGTTTGTTGTCAGATATAACGTTCTCAGAAATATGTAAAAGTCAAACGACGTTAGAGCTCTAGGAGTTATTACTCTACTGGGCATAATCTTAGTTGTATGCTGGAAATATAGAAAAACATGTTTCAATTTGCTGTTTATGGCTGTCTTTTTTGTAGTGGATTGAACTTGGTCCTCTATGATACATTTTCACGCTTTATATATCATGGACAACCAGTGCATATTGAGAAGTTATGGGAGTGCGCCATGTGTCTTGCCCCGTTGGCTGGATGCATTTGCATGTTGCCGCATGACGCCATGTGTTACGTCGCAAAAATAATATTGCTTGCTGTGAAGTGTCAGATTTTGCTGAGTCGAGCACAGGGCTCGTGAGAGTTGAGCTGTAAAGTTAGGACATTGGATTTTGAGTCGACCCACAGTGAGAGGCTGAAGCATGTATCTGCCATAGCTTGATCAAACGGGCATCAATGGCAAGGCCGATGTCGAGAGGTGTCTTGCATCCTCTAAACTGAGCTGAGTGAAAGAAGTACTCAGGGATAGTAATGAAGATGTGTTCACGGTGACCTGCGTCTTTATGGAGCCAAGCAACGTTGACTATGATAGACCCTGCTGGACACACTTGTAGTTCTAGTCAATAACGGTTTCGTCCTTATCAGATGCCCTTAGATTAGACATGTCAAACACAAGAGGGAAGGGTAATCTTCTGGTAACAGATGAAACTCCCTGCCATTCCACCGATACACGCCTTTGGCGTGTCATATTTTGATTAGGTGTTATGCATACATTTAATGATGAGGCTTAGCCAGTGTGGAATTCAAAGCGGTGTCAGCCGCATTTTTTTTTTGTATTCTTCCAACCTTATATATTTCGATGAGTCGGAATCCCAAAAACTCCACTTAGGCCTCCTGCCCTTGCATTTTTTGCCTTTGATCTCACAGCACTCCCTGCAATCTATCAATTTTCCTTCTTTGATGTGCCTTCTTCTGCTAGGATCTTTCCCATCTCAACCTTTTTTCGCCTTTATCCCATTTGCCAAGTAAGTTTTTCACCATTCCGTTCTTTTTTTGCTGCTGAAATCATGTCTTACTCTCACTCTTCTAATTCTCAAAACACATCAGAAGAGTTATCCTGTGTTCATGGTGATGTAGGTGTTAATGTATATGCCCTAGGTCATGATTCGGATGTTTATGTTGTACATTTATTATTAATAAAGATGTTTCATTATCATTATTGTTGGTTAGCACGTTACACAATTATGATATATGTACATGGTTCATTATTGTTATAGAGATAAAATAATTTATAACCATTATGAGTATTGATTTGATAATCATGAGATGATTATGTGTATGATGATACAAATATATTTCGTAGATACTTGTTAAAGAACAATGTATTGGATAGACCCATCATGAGATTACTGCATGGATTAGTGTCATAAATAAATTTCATGATAGTTATATTTTAATCATTAGACTTGAGATTGTCATAGTTTCCGACATAAGGACTATTATATTTTGACATGATCAGACATTATTCATAATTGGATAATAATAAAGGTCATGATTGAACATGATAGAAATTATGTAGAGGATATTGAACAATCAAGATATGATTTGTCCCTCCTTTAAAAGATATATCTTTTGGAGCCCTCGATTAGTGAGAATCTGAAATGCATGACCATGCTCAAATGAATTGATAGTGTGATCAATATCATTTGTTTTATTAGTCTACTTGGAAATCGAGTAATCATACGTTTGAACAATATAAGTATGATGATGACCATGACTTATGTTCAAACTAGATATCGTGTGACAAAGGGATTAATATATGTGTTATTATTATGCTAGTTTGACTGTAATCGTATTAATTGGGTAGTCGTAATGCCTTGCTAGAGGCCAATTACGACCTTTTGGTTTAATAGAGATTTAACTAATTGCCAGTTAATATGGGCTTATCGGGTCACATACAAGAATGTGTATGAGCTGATATTAATTATTATTATTATTATTATCGGGTTCTTAAAATATACTTATATATATATATATATTATCGAATAATAACAACAGAATCCATATCTGATATGGATTTTGAATGGTCTTATACAATCCTGATATGGATTCTGATTGGCCTTAAACCAATCCGATTTGGAAACGGATTTTGAGGTCTATATATATGTATATATGTTGTTGTATCCCGTACAGAGATTACACAAGAAAAACAGAAACCTGAACTTGCTTTTGGAGAAAAACAAGTTCTTCAGCCGCACCGTTCTAGAGAGCTATCACGCCAGCGTAAGCATTCGTGTGGATACCGACAGAGGGTGATTGTGTCATCGCACCTCCTTCGCCTACATATTTCGAATCTACAGAGATAAGTTTTTGAATTTCTTTCATCGAATTAAACAAACAACATAGATCCTTGGCAGGAAATAAGAGATCGATTTTTCCGTTGCATGCTTTTGATAGCAGTGATCTCATGGATTTTCCAACAGTAGGAGGGGATGAATCTTCCACTTTGTTGGAGAGGAAGTCTTTAGAGGATAATCATCCTCCTCCCTGGCGGCTTATGAGGATTACCATGCCTTGTACTAGGCATAATAGGAATGTTGTGCTTGGCCGCGCTACTTGGGTGATGGAGGCTTTGGCATCGCCTCCTGCGTTAAGCTCTGATTACCAGCATGCAGTTTATACATCTCAGGTTGATGATTTTTTAATCTTTCCTTAGGGATAATTTCTCGGGGTTCCCCTTTTCCTAAGGTTCAATAGTCGTTCTGCACTCTTAACCCTTTTGACTTAGCAGCAATCTGCTGGGTCTGGAAAATCGATTGCCTCCAATTTGATCTATCGTTCCACATTTTTGCCAAGCAACCTACGATCCCCAAGAGGGATGCAAGGCTATTTATGAAGAATATTCAAATTTGGATTCGGCTTTTCCATTCCTAGTCCTTTGAGACATATCTTAAACTACTATAGGTTAGGGTTTCATAGATCATGCCCAATAGGCTATGTTCCGTTCAATTCTTTTTTCCCTTTCTTAGTGTTGCCGAGGCTGAGTTCGACCTCCAAGTCTTCAGAGGCATTTTCACATGTAGGGCCTCGAATATCTGATACAACTTCAGGAGGCGGTCTTCTAGTGAGGAGTCCATCCTTGCCGTATTTATATTGACCTTTACCAAGAACTAGAAAGGCAAATATTCTAATAAAGAAATATGCAGCGACAGAGGCCAACATATAAAGGTTTAAGAAGGCCAGTAACCTTAGACCCGACGAGGTATTTTGCAAGGAGGTGGAAAGGCTCCAAGATATGAACATGATTCTCGATTGGTTAAAGGTAAATGATGTCATTTTAAAGAAGGCCAATCTGCATCACTTGGTGATAGGTTGGAACTTCCGTAGGCCAAGTCAGGAAAAACTAGAGGCTATGAAAAGTAAGTGTGAAGGCAGAATTATAACAATCCTCCGACTCAGGGTGCCAGCTGTCAAAGAATAAACTAGAGGCTATGAAAAGTGGCCAAGCTACTATGTAGTGTCTTCCACATTATGGTATTTTACTATTGAGACGGATTGTGCTGAGCTTCTAACGTACTCTTCTCTACCTCCACATCTCTGGCATCTGATTTGATGCGCTTGCGAGTACTTATGCAATCGCTGTCCTTGACGATTGTCCACACTCCCCGTGAAACAAATGTGCCTGCTCATTTACATGCGTGGTTGGCGCTACCCACGCAACTGTTCCCTACATATGACACATTCATTACATTGCATTCTTATGTCCGCGGAACGGTTCTAATTGATGTCATCTTACCTACATTTTGGCATACTATTACTGACACTCCTCATGGTGCACGACCGCCTTGAAACTGCGTTCTCTATGTCTCCTGATGGGTTGGAAATTCCATACATTTTTTGCCCGCAGATGCGATTGTCTATGGGCAACCTGGGTACGCTTTTACTACCACTCATCATTATGCTTTATTTCACACATATATTGATGACATTTACATTTTCATGTTGTTTGTGGTATACTTCACTTCCCTGGCGCCATTTTCTCATCATGTTTCCCATTTGGGTTGGAGCGCCTTTTTGGATGTTGCTTTGGTCCTCTTCCGGACAAGGCAACGTGGGTACGTAGATCATCAACTTATACCTGTCTCCTTATTCATTCCTTTTATATTACACTAACTGATGCTCGGTTTTATCATCTTCTTATTCCAGCTAGACCTGAGCTACACTCTTTGGATTGCTACTATATCTACGGTATCTTGATCACACGAGCTAGGCTTTTACTTTCACATGTTCCTAGACTCATGTACTTATTTGCATTTATTATTTTGGGAGAGTCTCCCGTATAAATAGGATAACATATGTAACCACGGTATTCCTCCGCAACAAGTGAGGGCTGCTTATATTACGGTATTGCTCGTCTTTCATATTATATATATATGTATATATATGTGTGTGTGTGTGTATATATATATATATAGACATATATATACATTTTGTTTATAAAAGAGGCCGACGCCCCCTGTATGATTTATAGTAGTAAGCCTCACTTGCGGCGGAGTAACACCACTATCAATACAAAAGATGCACATTATGGCAAAAGGACAAACTTATGCCTACAAGCAATTTGGTAATGACCCTATTGTATCGGTCAGCACACAACCTCAAACTATTGAGTTCAAAGCTGAAGTCGCTAGAATGACACATAATCTATCTGTCCTCAAACCATGCTAGCCCAAAAAGAATGTAAATGACGAAGGACATGCTTGCGTGGCAGTCGGGATGTCATGGTCATCAATTGTACAAGCTCATAACAATCTTTTTCAAGAATCAGCGACGTGTATCATCGGAGGAAATAAATTAAACTTAGAAACGCCGCTTGAGCCTTGGCCTCCAAAGGCGTGACACGGGATATACGAAAAGATAAGGCCCCCCTGCATTTCAAATGAGTTGGAAGAAATAGTGACAGCGGCCATCAGGAAATAGCTCATTTGGTACCAGGGTTGGGACATTGCTCTAGAAAGGTGCAGATTCGAACCACTACACGTGCAGCGCGTGTGATTTATTGATGTCTCGGCCAGTAATAGCTATGCCATTGTATCAAACCAATTACGTTAGATAGTTGCTGGCCCAGTTTGGAATAGACATCTTGTGTGGGTTTCTGACAATTCCTTACCAACCTAAGATGCTACAGAGTTCTTGATTTGCATCTTCCAAAAAGCTCTTTGGAAATACAACGGTAGAAATCCACGGAGACACAGATATTGACCTTGCTCGAGAAGAAAGTGCAACCGCGTCAAAGAATAATGTCATGATTCGTATGGAACTTTGTGCAAAGGCTGGCTTTGGCTGGCGAAGTTGTTTCCCTTAAATCTAACTATATATAGCTATTAACCCTGAAACAAATCTCATTCAATTGCAGGAAACCAAAATACTTTGGCAGAAACAAATTTTATGGCGAAACAAGACTACATGACTAAGCTTGCGAGCTTCCTTCTCATCTTGATCATCGTCTCATGTTATGTTTTATCTACGGCTTATGTGCATAACAATTCCTTTATATTATTTCCTCTCTCTATATATTTCCTAATTTAAATATATGTATATATATGTGTGCGTGGTTTCTTTCATTCCTCATGTACTCATTGGGTATTCACTTGTCAATATTTTCTCTTTTTGCAGTGACGGTGAAGGCGAATAAAAGTTCAAGTCAGAAAACAATCGTCCGCGAAAAGCTTCTTCAAAGACAAGTTTTCAAATCAAGCTCTCGAGAACTACTTCAAGCCGATTGTCGGATGCCATGCCAGTTATTTGTGGAAAACTCGTGTCCTCTCGGTTGCGAATGCCAAACAAAATATGCTGTAGATCCGAGTAACGATGCATATTTTTGTGAACCTTATGAATCAGGAATATGTTCGCCATGCCAGTTCGGAAATGAAGGCCTTTGCCCAGAAGGCTGCGGATGTTACCCATACGAGAGTGGAGAAATATCTGGTTTTGGTTGTGAACCTTATAGAGAACAAGAGTGATCAAATCAGGTGGAATGCATGTTGTCTTCTTAAATTTTGTTTTCAACAATAAAATTTGTTTTATCGTTTTCGTATACATGTTCATGTCACATGTTCTAACTCCTTGAATTAGAAAATGCAAAATGTACTCCACTTTTCGTTGAATGATGTATGTGGTAAGATAATGGATCTTTACCCTTATATTTATCCGTCGAGTATGGATAGTTTAAATCCATTTCAAGAAATCATTTTTGTTTTGATGTTTTTTTGCTCAATAGATAAATTCTGACCTACACCATTCTGTGGCCGATTGGCGGCGTGACTGGTAAGTGATCAGTATTGACCGTTGAACTTTGCAGTTATTAAAACATAATAGTGACAACTGCTTAATAACTTTAATTTGAGTTGAAGAACAAAAGTTAATTGCATTTTTTATCTAAATATTTTTTAGTCGTTGTATAAAACATCTAAAACTTTTGAAATTGTAATTTTTATTCAAATATTTCGAATTTGCTGCACTAAATATCTATTTTGGTCGTCATACCTTCGCTGGTTTAACCTTCAAATCCTCCCTAAATATAGAAATGGATATTCAGTGCAATAAATTGTCAAGATTTGGACAAAAACAATAATTTGAAAATTTTATATGTTTATTACAATAACTAAAAAATGTTTGGATAAAAATGCTCTTACCTCTAAAGAATAATTGTTTAGTTGCATATTTTTGTTGGACCGTAACACCTGCGATAAACACCACTAAAGGAGGGATGAAGAGTGGTTAACAGAAATTACACTTTTTTAAACCCTTTGAATTTTTCTCCTCAAAACAGAATCTGAGAGCTACTTAGGCACAGTACTCGTTTTAAAAATATCTGAATTTCTCAGTACACAACTTCAAAAACTGTAAAAAAAATTTCAGAAATCCCTAGGTATATTCTGTCCAAAAAATGAGCTAAAAATAAATCGTTTGTCCCTTCAAATAAATAAAATGATTCAAATGGTCAATCTAGATAGTTTTGGATAGAATATTGACAAACCTTGAAAGAATATAACTCTTTGTTTACCCAGTCAAAAAGGTCGATCTTTATCTCAAAATACTGCTTAGAATGTCTAGTTTAAGTTTCTAAAAGGCCTTGACATGAAATTATGCTTGATAAAATCAAACGACACGTTTCTTCGAAAGTGGTCAAATTGCTATCAGAATAGAGCAGTTATCTTTCAAAGACTAAAAGACAAACTTTCATTTGCTCAAATCAAGTGATTATTATTGCAAATGAAAGATAACAGTCTGAAGCTTAACTCCACCAAAAATCAATAATTTTGAAAATGCTTTGCTATTTTTCCAAGTTGTATGAAATTGAGTGAAAACTGTAGTAAAAACGGATAGAATGCAGAAGTAAAGTAGAAAGACAAGAACACCAATAATTTATCCTGATTCGGTCAATGTGACCTACTCCAGCCTAAAGGAACGCCTTTCCTTGGATTTTACTATGAAAAAAACCAATACAACAAGAAAAGTGGAGCTTGATCCTTAGATTATACACCAACCCTATTCAAGACTTGGCTAAGCACCAATATGAATGAGAGCCTCCAATATCGCATATATAAATGTCTTCAAGAAGAAAATAAAATGTGTCACATATTC
Source organism: Eustoma russellianum (assembly GCA_036186865.1). Taxonomy (NCBI): domain Eukaryota; kingdom Viridiplantae; phylum Streptophyta; class Magnoliopsida; order Gentianales; family Gentianaceae; genus Eustoma; species Eustoma russellianum. Next base: position 24,591,654 of record AP025066.1, read on the forward strand.
CGCCAATGGTGATAATATCTTCAATTTAAAGAATAGAATAGATAACCACCTAATAATCTTCAAGAAAACCATAAATAAGCCCCATAATAGAGATAATATCAAACTCAAATGTTGTCCTTGAGTGAAAAGACCAAAGTTCCCTTAAAGGGTAATATGAAGAAAATACCCCTGAAGATAGAAAACTCTGAAAATAACTTCGATGGTCAGAAATAAATATAAGAAGACATTCGTAGCGATGAATAAGTAATAAATAAGTCATTGTATGATTTTCTCCCTGTCATATATCTACAAGAACTCGAAATACCTATTTTGCCCTTCTTGGTAAGTTTTAGAAACTTCCAAGGCACATTAGCCACCAGACATACTTATAATCATCAAAATCAAGTAATAAAATCACAATAATCATATATGGAACATATGCTAATAAAAACAACTATTTTATCACATTTTATACAAAATGTTTAAAAACTTTAGGGACATCAATCGATCGATGTGCCTCAGAGCGAGAGATCGATGTCTTGCAGTGAGGTTGTAGTTTTGAATCTGCCTTACATTAATTAATCGATGTGAAAGACTGATATATATCGATCGATCAATGTGTCTCAGGTTTAGAGATCGATGTCTCACAGAAAGGTTTTGGTTTTATTCTGCCTTACATGGATCGATCGATGTGAGGGATTGATGTACATCGATCGATTGAAGTGTATAAACCTAAGAGATTGATGTCATTTATCTCCCTTTTTTAATATATTTCAACTCCTTACCATATATAACATCATATGTGACATTTTTAAAACATCCCTTGCTATGTATCACTTAAAATCATAATTTTGAAAATTATCCAAACATATTTCTCTACATTCTCCCCATTTTGGATGATTTTCAAAATAACTCTACATGATTTTAATGTCAACACTTTTTACAAATTGTTGTCTCATGTTCATCAATTCTATACCAATTGTTTTGAAACTTTTTGAATACATGTTCAAATTCTCATAGTAATTCTCCAAATCTTATACCAATTGTTATTGCTCTTCGCCTTCAACTTTTTAAATACTATGTTCAAATTCTCAGAGCCATTTATTCAACATATTCAACTTAAAATCATGTTCTTTTCTATCTCCCCTTTTATTTTGCAAATCATGGAAAAGAAAGAATTATGCGATTGTATCGTAGGTCATCAAACTTAACTTGGCTCATAAGGCTTTAAAAATAGCTTGACTAAGTGGTTTGGTAAAGATATCAACAACTTGATCATCAGTTCTTATATAGTCTATGGTTATATGTTCATTTTGAACATGGTCTTGTAAGAAATGGTATCTAACTTCTATGTGTTTTGCCTTAGAATGAAGTACCGGATTCCGAGAAAGATCGATCGTACTTGTGTTATTGCAGAAAATTAGAATCTTATTCATTATAATGCAAAAATCACTATGTTGCTGTTTCAGCCAAAGTATTTGAGTAGTGCATAATCTTAAATCTATATACCCGGCTTCAGTGGTAGATAGGTCTACACTAGCTTATTTCTTAGAAAACCATAAAATAAGGTTGGTTCCTATGAATCGACAAGTTCCGCTAGTGTATTTTCTATCTATCTTACAACCACTATAGTCAGCATCACTATAGGCATATAATTTCAACTTAGAGTTTCTATCGTACCAAATACCTAAATGAGGTGTATGTTTTATATATAAATTTTTTTTTCACCGTATTATGATAGGACACAGTTGGACAAGATTGAAACCTAGCACATATACACTCACTAAACATTATATCAGTTCTTTATGCGGTTAAATATAACAATGATTCAATCATAAATGTGTCATCAAAAGGTTTTCCATTTTCATCCTTGTCTAATTTGGTACTAACATTCATGGGGGTAGTTATGGTTTCAACTCTTCAAAGCCAAACTTCTTACAACAACAACAACATTACCCATTGCCTTAGAGGCTCTCGCATATGGCGAGGTATGGGGAGTCAGACGTACGCAACTATACCCATGTGTTAGAAACACACAGAGATTGTTTTCTGATGACCCATAATGAAAATTATGTCACGCTGTGTCGATCAACTGCTACTTTAAAATATAAGAAGCGCAGCTAATTTAGTGAGTCATTTTGCTTTATTCAATTATAATCCAAAGTAAAAAAAGAGTGTGTCCTTGACTTCATTGGAAATAGAAACGAAAGCCAAACTTCTTAATCATATCATTTATATACTTAAGTTGGCTAATGTGAATGCCTCGAGGGATTTGTTTGATTTGTCACCCTAAAAAGTAGTTCAGTTCCCCTTCCATTGACATCTCAAATTCTAACTTCATACACTCTTCGAAGTGTTTTAATAGGGTTGGTTTGGTTGAACCAAAGATAATGTTGTCTACATATATTTGAACTATTAATAAATCATTATCTTTTCCTTTTATAAATAATGTATTTTCGATGGTCCCCCTTTGATAATTATTTGCAATAAAATTTTTTGCAAATCTATCATACCAAGCTCTTGGAGCTTGTTTTAACCCATATAAAGCCTTCTTAAGCTTGTATACGTTGTTAGGGTTCTTTGGATCCTCGAATCCAGCAGGTTGTTTAACAAAAACCTCTTCTTGGATATATCCATTTAAGAACACACTCTTAACATTCATTTGGAAGAGTTTAATGTTTCTTAGGCTTGCAATAGCAAGTAATAACCTAATGGATTCTAGTCGTGCAATGGGTGCAAAGGTTTCTTCGTAATCTATTCCTTCCTGTCGATTATAACCCTATGCCACTAGCCCAGCCTTATTTTGTGTGATGTTTCCTTCATCCATTTTATTCATAAATACCTATTTTGTGCCTATTATGGATTTAGTTTCTGGTTTAGGTACTAAATCCTTCACGTTGTTTCGGGCAAATTGATTTAATTCCTCATGCATGACATCTATCCATGCTACATCACCTAAGGCTTCCTTAACATTATTAGGCTCTAAGTGTGATATTAAGACATGTCCTTCGGCCTGACTTATATACCTACGTGTTGTAAACCCATCATTAGGATCACCAATGATAAATTCTTTAGGGTGTTTATCGTTTATGTGCCACCAATTTCTAGGTTGACTAGGTTCACCTACATCTTGCTCAAAGGATTCATTAGTATGAACATTATCATATATAATTGGAACATCTTGTAAGTTAGATGAATTATCTTCCAATTGCAAATTATCTTGATTTATTTCACCTAAGGGTTCATGCACGTCTTGTTCAGGGGGAATTGGTTCTAAATGATCATATACATGCTCAAGTAGCAAGTCATCATCATCAAAAATATTTTCAACATTTTATTCTTGTTTCTTTTGAGTTTTGTCATATGCTTCAAGTCTAGATGTAGGATTATAACATACATATGCTCTTGAGTTAGTTGAATAGCCAACAAATATGCATTCAATAGACTTTTATTCAAATTTTTCAAGATTATCTTTAGTATTGAGTACAAAAATTTACATCCAAATACTCTAAGGTAATCTACCTTAGGTTATCTATTGTTGAATAACTCATAGGTTGTTTTATTTAACATCTTTCTAATAGAAAGCATATTTATCATTTAACATGCACAACTAACAGCTTCAACCCATAAGTATCTAGGTACTTTGTTTTCACATAACATGGTCCTAGCTATTTCTTGAATTGTTCTATTTTTATGTTCAACAACTCTATTGAGTTGTGGTGTTCTAGGTTGTGAGAGTTCATTTTTTATTCCATGTAATACAAAAACTTAATCTTATCTTTAATTTTTAAATTCTCCATCTCTATCACTTCTAATCCTTTTAACATTTTCTTCGTAAAGATTTTCAAGTTTTTTTATGAGCTTTTCGATTTCTAATGGAGCATCGTTTTTGTGTGTTAAGAACAATTTCCATGTATATCTTGAGTAATCATCTAATATGACACACACATAGTAGTGTCCACCTAGACTTCTTGTTCCGCCTGGACAAAATAAGTCTACGTGAAGTAATTCTAGTACGTGACTAAAAATCACTTCATGTTTTGGCTTTAACGTTTCTTTCATATGTTTTCCTTTGGTTCCAGTTTCACATAATTGAAAATTACCTAAGTCTAGCTTAAGCATTCCTCTAATCAAGTTCTTCTAGAGAATTTTTCAATGGTTGAAATCCCTATATGGCCTTGTCGTCTATGCCATAAGTTCACGTCCTAGTCATATGATACTAAACATTTAATTTTAGCATGTAACATGTTATTTAACAATAGTGTGTAAATATTACCATCCATATTTCCTTTTAACACAATTTCTCCATTTTCATTCTCTATACCACAAGAAGTAGAGAAAAATGAAACATGATAACCATAATCTATAAGTTGCGAAATATTCAATAAATTATATGAAAGATTATTTATTAGTAACACATTTCTTATTTGAAATGTGTTCGGTTCTCTAATTGTCCTTTTTCCAACAACTCTACCTTTGTTTTTGTCACTAAAGGTCACCTTTCCTCTATTCTTTACTTCATTTAGCTCAGTAAATAGGTTGGGATTACCCGTCATGTGTCTTGAACACCCGCAATCTAAAAACCACTTCTTTGGCTTTAGCTCCTTCTTGACCTCTTTAAAATTTACCTACAAAGAAGATAAAGTTTTAGGTGCCCTTTATTTGGGTCCTTGCATGTTAGGAGTAGGATCCTTGTTTATGTACCCTTTGTGTATCCAAACTTAGATGTACCTTCTAGGCACATATTTGGCATTGTTAATATCAAAAGAATAAAAAGGAGTTTCATGTACTTGGTCATTCCATTTAAAAGAAGATACGTTGTCATGCATGTTATACCTTGATTTATAGGTTCTACGTTGATTTTGATATGAAATGTGAGGCGTATATTGTTGTTTCTTAAACGGCATCATGTATGTATAATCATATGCATTCCTATAAGTCTTATAAGGAGATTTCCTATTTCTAGGTCTATATGCATCATATTATGTTGAATGTTGTTTATTTTGTATAGTCACATTTGTATACATATAGGCATAATTTTTATGTGTTCTAGATGCAAAATTTTTCCTAGTTGCTTTTGTGGGTACATATTGTATTTTTACCTTAGAATGAGTAAAAGGAGGAGTAGGCGAAATATGTACATTTGACTTAGTTGCACTCTATGGTAATTTAGACTTAGATGACATAAAGTTAGTCTTTTTACCTAACTTGTCATTTTATTCATTATAACCTTACCCATTTTTATCATTTTCATATTTTTGTGATGATATAAGTATGTCGAACATATTAGTTCTAGACTTAAATTGTTCTAACATTTTTTCTTAGTCTAATTTTGATGTTTTTAGTTGTGATATTTCTTTTTCACAATTATCTACCTTAGTTTTTAACATATCATTCTCAGTTTTTAATGCATGCTCATTTTTCCGATATGACTCAATTTCATCTTTCAAAGAGTCAAGAGTTATTAGGAGACTCTTGTTTAAAGGATTTTAATTGATCGAAAAATTCCAAGTTGGATGCTTTAACTTGTTATTTTCTTCAACTAGTTTCTTTTTCTCTTTTGAAACCTTTTACAGTGAGCATGCATCTTTAAGAATTCTTCATACATTTCATCAAATGACATGTCATTCTCAGAATCTATATCAGAAGAAGAGATTATCTCGTTATACGAAGCATACTTGTGCTTCCTCGTTTTCTGAATGTTTGGATTCTGAGTCGGAGGAGTCACTCCACGTGCTAACCTTCATTGCCCTCTTGCCTTTTCTCACCTTGGTCTCCTATGGCTCGGGTCGTTGGAATTCCTTATTTTGTTTGTCATTATTATTATTGTTGTTTTTCTTTGTTGGACAATCATATGAGATATGTCCTTTTTGACCACATTCATAGCATTTTAATTCTTCATCATATCATTTTTCACTATTTCTATTTGAATTATTTCTCTTAAGTTGAGAAGAGGAAGAAGAATATTGTTTTCTATTCATATTAGGACGTTTGAAAAACTTTCTATGTTTTCTAGCCACTAATATTAAATCATCATATACTTCATTATCACTATTATTCTCATTTTCATTTACATGAGAAGACTCAATTGATTTGAAAGCAATAGTCTTATCGGTGGATTTTGACAGTTCGGACTTCCGTTGGTTCAATTTTACCTTATACACCCTTAGTGAGCTAATTAACTCATCCATTTTAGTGATTCATTTTGTCTCCTCAATGGCCTCTATCTTGGGATCTCATTCAGCGGGAAGACTTCGTAGCACCTTCTGAACCTTTTTCTTGTTGGTAAAAGATTTACCTAGAGACTCAAGTACATTGAAGATATTAATAATTTTCAAATCCATAGATTTTATGGATTCGTTCGGCAACATTTTAAAAAATTCAAGCTTATTGATAAGCACGTTTATTTTCGACTCTTTTACTCCACTTAAGCTTTCATGCTTTAATTATAATGATTTCCACATATCTCGGGAGCAAGAACAAGCAGCTGGAAGAAGCTGAGAAAAAGAAGGCTGAGCTGACCCAAGAGATCACCAACCTGCGGGCTGAGAATACTCAACTCCAGCAAAGGGCTGAAGATGCTGAGACGAGGTTGGCCACCTCCAATTCTAAGGTGGATGAGTTGGAGAACAAAGTGGCTGACCTAGAGCTGGCCTCCACTCAATCTCTCGATGAGGTTGAGTATTTGAAGAAACAAATGGCTGAGATGGCACAGAAGAGCCAGGATGATGCAAAGGTGATCAACTTGCTGCGGGAAAACCTGTCCGAGGCTGAGATCAGAACGATTCGAGACTTCAGAAATTCTAGATTTTTTGAAGAGGACATGATCCATCTGCAAGGCTCAGCCATGGAGGTCAGCCAGACGAGAGCCATTGATGTCTGCTCTGCTGTGCATCCTGATTTGGACAAAAATGATCCCCGCCTAACTGAGCTATACAACCCTCTTGCTGCTCAAGACTTCAAAGAACTGTTCCAGAAGTTTGTTGATAGAGCTGACTTGAGGGATGAAGATCAAGATGATTAGGCTTAGGGTCTCTTTTGTTTATCTTTAATTTGAGCGAACATCAATTTGTATTCCAACTCTTTATCAATGAAAATCTCTTTTTGGCTCAGTTGACTCTTTTGCCTTTAGCAGTTTTATCAAGTTTATTCTTCAATACTATTGTTGCTAACTTTTCATGTCAGCCTTAACAAACTTGATCAACCTTATTGAAAATAAACTAAGTCTTCAAGTCATAGAGTAAACCTGTTACTTGGGCCGAGCTAATTCATGAACTATCCTGAGTTGAACTCTGCCTTGTTTAAATCAGGTTCTGACTTGGACTGTAATTGTGCTTCCAATTCTTGAATGCATAACGTTGCTTTTTAATGCAACTTTATCTATTCGGGCTAGATCAGATAAGGCATGTGCACCTTGTTTGATTTCAGTTCGACCTCCTTATGCTAAGAGGACTTTCGAATCTTATTTATACAAGTCTTCATTTTAGGGAATTTTTACCTCGGATTTGCTGAGATTCTGCAAGTCACTCTTTGGAATTTTATCTCGGACCTGCCGAGATCTTATCCTTTCTTTTAACAGGTTTTTGCCTCGGCCTTACCGAGGTCTTAATGTGCTCTTACGCGAATTTTCGCCTCAGACCTGCCAAGGTCTTGATCTGCCGTTTAGCAGTCTTTTGCTTCGAACCTACGAGGTCTTTATGCACCTTTAAGCAGGCATTTGCCTCGAACCTGTGAGGTCTTTATGTACCCTTTAGCGGGAATTTTCCTCGAACCTGCGAGGTCTTTATGTACTCTTTAGCGGACATTTGCCTCGAACCTGCGAGGTCTTTATGTACCCTTTAGCGGGCATTTGCCTCGAACCTGCGAGGTCTTTATGTATCCTATAGCGGGCATTTGCCTCGGACCTGCCGAGGTCTTGTATGAGCCTTCCATAGTGCTCAGAATTTGCTTGGACACTTGACTCTTGAGAGATGCTTCAGAAAAATTGTATTGATATACAAAATTGTTACAATTTGCATCATTGATGCAGAAGTCTGAGATGAGAAGTGTGCCAAGTTCGAGGAAGAGTTCGTCCCTTTAAAGTCTGCAACCTGTAAGCTCCTGTTGGGAATACTTCAACGATGCGGTAAGGACCTTCCCACTTGGGATTAAAAGTTCCCGCCGAGACAGCATGGCTGACTTCGTTGTTGTGCATCACCAGATCTCCCACTAGATAAGACCTCGGACGTACCCGAGAGTTGTAATACTGGGAAATCAAGTTTTTATACTGAGCCATGCGGATGTGAGCTCGGTCTCTCTTCTGCTCGAGTTCATCCAAGTTTAACCGTAGTTCTTGGTTATTATCTGAAGGAGAGTAATAATCCACTCGAGTTGAGGTAGAGCTGATCTCTGCAGGAATAATGGCCTATGTGCCATACACTAGTGAGAAAGGGGTTTCCTTTGTTGAAGTGGATGGAGTAGTCCGGTAGGCCCATAAGACGCTGGGTAATTCTTCCACCCAACTAGTGACAGCTTTATCCAGGCGCTTTTTAAGACCATCCTTGATGATCCTGTTGGCAAGCTCTACTTGGCCATTTGACTGAGGATGAGCTACTGAGGTGAAGCGTTGCTTGATGTGTAGATCAAGACACCAACTCTTCACCGGATCCTCAGCAAACTGCATGCCGTTGTCTGAGATCAGTATCTGGGGTAGGCCGAATCGACAAATGATGTTTTTCCATAGAAACGTTTTGACTTGGGCCCCAGTTATGGTGGCTAGTGGTTCATCCTCTATCCATTTGGTGAAGTAGTCAATCGCTACTAGCAGAAACCTAACTGAGCCGAGAGCTCGAGGCAGAGGCCCCACTAAGTCCATACCCCACTACACAAACGGCCAAGGACTGGAAATACTGGTCAACTCATGGCTCGGCAGATGAGAGGTCGGAGCATGAGCTTGACATGATGGGCTCTTTTTAACCAACTCTTCTGCGTCTTTGCAAATAGTGGGCCAATAATAACCAGCTAAGTAACACTTGCGGGCAAGAGAGCGTGCTCCAGAATGGCTTCCACATATGCCCAAGTGCATCTCCCGAAGAATATAATCACTTCATCCTCAGGTACGCAGCGCAACCACGGCTGAGAAAAAGATTTTCTGTACAAGTGATCATTAAAAAGTCCGTACCTGGAAGCCTTCAGGCGGAGACGCCGAGCTTGTGACTTGTCCTCGGGTAGGTTCTGATGCTGCAGATAGGTGACTATCTCGTCCATCCAGGTATTATGATAGTCTTACTGCAAGACCTCATTTCCATCAAAGACACGATGTTTCACCAGCTCTACAACAATCTTTTTCCCTATAGTGGCCGAGGTGGATGAGGCCAGCCGAGATAGCGCGTCGGCCCGTTTGTTGGCCGACCTGGGGATGTGTTCTATTATAAAACGTTCAAACATTCCTTTCAAATGCTGAACCTTAGCGAAATACCGCTTCATGTTGTCCTCCTTGGCTTCATAGTCTCCATTAATCTGAGAAACTACGAGCTGTGAGTCACTTCGGGCGGTTATTTGATGTGCCCCCAGTTTTCGAGCTAAACTCAGCCCAGCTATCAGAGCCTCGTACTCGGCCTCATTATTGGTGGCCTCAAAGTCGAAATGCAAGGCGTACTCCGTCACTTCCTCATTTGGATTAATTATTAGGAGCCCTGCTCCACTTCCATCCTTCGAAGAAGATCCATCTACATATAAGACCCAACCTTGTGCTGGAGGAAGATCTTCCTCAACAGATATCCCTTCGGCTAGAAAGTCGGCCAAAGCTTGAGCTTTAATGGAGGTGCGTGATTTATAGTTGATGTCATACTCAGAAAGCTCTATTTCCCACTTAGCAGCTCGACCTGAAGTGTCTGATCCGTCACCACGATTATGGGATGAGCTTGAAGGTAGGGTCGGAACTTTCTTGCCGCCACTATCAGTGCTAAGATGATTTTTTCAGCATTAGGATAACGCACTTCAGCTCCATGCAGAACTTTGGTAGCGAAGTAAATGGGTTTCTGTATAGCATCCTGCTCTCTGAGCAGAACTGCGCTCACTGCCTCATGGCAGGTTGACAAATATATGTACAAAGTCTCCCCGGGTAGAGGAGATGTCAGCATAGACACCTCGGCTAAGTGTGCTTTTAAGTCATCAAAAGCTTTCTGGCATTGGTCATCCCAAAGAAAGGCAGTTCGTTTCTTCAAGATTTGGAAAAAATTTAATGATCTCTCAGCTGACTTAGAAAGAAATATGCTCAAGGCAGCAATTCGGCCTGTCAACCTCTGAACCTCTTTGATGTTCCGAGGTGGGTGCATACTTTCTAAGGCTTCAATCTTGGCCGGGTTGGCCTGTACCCCTTCCTTGGAAACCATGTATCCGAGAAACTTTCCCGTACGTACTCCAAAGGTACATTTTTTCGGGTTTAGCCTCATACGGGACTCTCTTAGGATGCCAAACACTTCTCGGAGGTTTGAGATATACTGATCAAGGGTCCTGCTCTTGATCAGCATGTCGTCAATGTAAACTTCCATAATTCGGCCAATTTGATCTCGGAATAGCGAGTTGACCAAACGCTGGTAAGTGGCCCCTGCATTTTTAAGACCAAAGGGCATGCTGACATAATAATAAGTGCCCGACTCCGTAATAAAAGAAGTCTTTTCCTGATCCTCCTTTGCCATCCTGATCTGATGGTAACATTTGAAAGCATCAAGGAAATCAAAGACCTCGTACCCCAAGTTGGAATCGACCAGTCTGTCAATCTTTGGTAAGGGGTAGCAGTCTTTCGGGCACGCCTTGTTCAGGTCGGTGTAGTCAACACACATTCTCCAGGTCTTATCAGGTTTGGGGACCACAATAGGATTGGCCAACCAAATCGGATACAAGACCTCTTCAATGAACTTTGCCACAAGGAGTTTCTCGACCACCCCTGCTATCACCTTGTTTCTTTCTGGGGCAAAGTTTCTTTTCTTTTGCTTAATGGGTCTGATCTGAGGATCCACATTAAGCCAATGTTAAGCTAAGGAGGTGGGAATCCCGGGCATATCCTCTGTCGTCCATGCAAAAATCTCCGCGAACTCCCTTAGCAGTCTCTGAAGCTGAGCCAACGTCTCAGCTGACATCCAGGTCCCAATTTTGATAGTGTTCTCGGGCCGACCTGGATCTAGGATGAATTCCTGAACCGCGTCATCTGTGTGCAAACGCTCGTCCGTTGGGGGAATGAGATCGTCCAGAACAACCTGCTGGACGGCCCTGCTCCCTTGGGTAGCCACTGCATAACAATTTTGGGCTATAGGAATATCCCCTTGTAAAGTAACTACTCCACCTAGGGTAGGAAACTTCATGCTGACGTGCAAGGGGGATATTACGGCTTCCAGAGCTACTAGCGCAGGTCGGCCTAAGAGAATGTTGTAAGCCGACCTTTCCTTTACCACTACGAAATCCATCCACAAACAACGGTAAGCAGGAGGTCTGCCAAAGCTGACACTAAGTGTGACCAACCCAGCTGGCCGAACGGGCATACCAGTGAATCCAAATAAAGGAGAAGTTACGGGGGTCATTTGGGAATCTGTCAAACCCAATTGTTTATATACATGATAGTACATGATATTCACAGCACTCCCGGTATCTACATAGACTCTTTGTACCTCTACAATTCTATCGGGTGTCATATGTATACACAATCCAATTACTAGACCCGTGTTATTAGAGTCTAGTGGAATAAAATCTTCTGGTCCGTAGACCAGTTCCCGGGCTAACCTTTGCTTTTTTGGGGGAGGCCCAGATGACGTACCTGACGTACCGGGACCCCCCTAATTTTGCTGAGGCGGCCTCCCAGAGATGGTGTAAATTATAGAATTTATTCGGGGCTGCACTGCGGCCTCTTGTCGATCTCTGTCCCCATCATAGTCTGACCTTGGATGTGCGGGTGGAGTCTCAGGTCGGCACTTATCCTTCTGAGGATTTTTTCAGAAACTCAGACGATTGTGGAGTCGTGAGCGTGGGTCATAGAACTGCTTCAAGTGCCCCAACTCAACCAGCTTCCGAATGGATTGCCAACTGCCGACAATCTTCAGTATCATGGCCGACATCACGATGATATCGGCAGTACAGCTTCGGATACCTCTTATCTCTGGGACCTGCCAGAGGTTTCGGGTTCGTTCTTAATCCATCTCTTTCCATGACAGCAAAAATCCTGTCTTTTGAGGCCAGAAGGGGCAGACCCTCTCTACCTCGTTTGCCTCGGCCCCCAAGGAGATCGAACGCTAGCGCGTTCGATCGCGCTTGTCCTCATATCAGTCCGTTTTGGAACTGGGCCGAACTTCATGCCGAGCACTCTGCTCGGCTTCTTTCTTCAACCGGTTTGCCTCTTCTCCATGGGCAAACTGGTGTGCCTTTTCTAGGCATTCCCTCAACGTGGTGGGTCCCTCTTCAGCGAGCTGAGAAAAGAGACGACCCGTCCTGAGACCATTGATGAACGCAGCGGCCTTTACTCCTTCGTCCGGGTCACTGACCTGCAGTGACTCGTCCGAGAAGCACTGCATATATTTCAGCACGGACTCTTCAGGACCTTGCTTCAAAGTCATCAGGTATGAAGAGTTTTTGATAAACGGCGCACTTGATACGAACTGGGATTTGAACTTCTGCGCCAACTGTCTGAAAGAGTCCACTGATTGAGGTGGAAGCTCCTGGAACCATCTTCTGGCCTTCCCCCACAGAAACATGGGGAAGGTCTTGCAGCGGAGCAGATCTGGAATGTTCTTCAGGCTCATGGCCGTCTGAAACTGAAAAAGGTGATCAGTTGGATTAGACGTCTCATCATAGGTATCCATTTTTGGCACCTTAAAGTTGTCTGGTGCCATATACTCCGCGATGTCCCAAGAAAACGGGCTTTCTTGGATTACCCTCATGTACTCTGGTCTGGGCTCCTTAGGTCGGCTCCTCGGCCTGCAAGGATCAACCTCCTGACGTACGCTCTTGAAAGATCGGGGCCTTACACCAAGGCACTGCCTGGGCAAGGGTACCGACTCCACCGTTGGGGCTTTGTCACCGCTACGCCTTGCATCTGCCATAAAACCCTAAGGGTGGTGAGAAGATTGCCGTTGAGTCTTCTCCTTCACATGGAAGAAAGTACAATCCTCCTCCATGTATTCTATTTCAGGATGTTTTCCTTCGAGCCGCTCTACAACGGCCTCGAACACGTCCAGATTCTCGGCCACATATTTTATGGCCTTTTCTTTCTCATCTGTAGTTATCACCGGCGCCTTCTTCACCTCCGGCTCTGGCCTCCTGGAATCCTGTCCAGGATGAACAGAGCGGGTGTCTTTTCAACGGTGTAGATTTGAGGACTCTCCTAGTCCCTCGCGGGCTTCTTTCCCCATCTGGGTTGACTTGAAAGCTTAAATAGTGCGATTAAGAAGACTTAAGTGACGGTAGTTCGGGGCCTTCTTCCTCTAGCGCCAATATGATGATGTCGGATTATATCACCAAGTATTTGTTTGATGTGGTGGGTTATGGCGTTAGATCTCTGTCAGTTGTCTGTATTAGGCGACTAGCCGACCTGCACAAAGGAAAAAGATCAGAGGACCCGGGATCTATGGCCCCGAGTAATACCTTCCGACGGTCAAGTCAGTAAAGGCCATTTTAGGAGAGGTTTATATACTGAGGAAAGTTCTTTAAATAGAGGTTTTCTGGTAAACCTGTATTTTCAACGTAAGGAAGATGAGTTACTGTAGCGAGTTGTGAAAATGTAGCTTATCTTTCTCTCTCCTGCTGCTTTGCCTTTTTATATGACAGCTTGGGCCAATGCATGGGCAGAGCCCTGAAATCGTGACAGGCAAGGAGGTCATTTGGATGACTCCTGCTCTTGCATGCTCGTCACGTGGCTCGGTATTGCGCTGAGTAAGCTAGCTTGGGACACCTGGCTGGGAGATTCACCTGGTAGAATTACCCAGGATAAACTCCTAGAACCGAGATGAAGTCCTCTAGAAGTACTCAGAAGTGCCTGAGATGACTTGAGGTGTGGGGTCAACTTGCCGAGATGAAGGTGGCCGACTTCAAAGAGCATTGGTGGGCCTTTCCTGAGGCTCATCGCTGACGCCACCGGAGTGATCCGAGATCAGAGGGTATATCGGATCTGAGGCCGAGTACAGCTCTTTGGCCGACTTACGCTTTGGCCGAGATGGAGCTGTAGGCTGAGATGAGACCTTGAGGCCGAGGTGACCATTGGGTCCCAACAGCACTGGGGCCGTGTGACCGAGATGGCGGTGGGACCGTCTGACCGAGATGGATTGTTCGTCCGTATATGAGCTGCGACACTTGGCATTTTTACACCCCTATTCCAACGTTGACCGTCATCGACTAACGGGGGGTATTTTTTGGCTCATCACCAATTACAAACAATTTCCGGTTTTTTTACCAATATTTGTCATTGTCAAAACAGAATTTATCATTTGAATTTATAAAGTTTCAAATACTACATGCTAATGAACTTCCAATTGGCGATCCTTTGAGGATTTGCCAAATTCTATGTCGTGTGGTAACAAACGATGTGGAAACAAATGACACATAAGCACAAACGAAGATGAGATGACCAATTGCTCCTGTAAGTTCTTGTTGTTTATTTCCTATTACAGATTGGCAATCCTCCATTCTCTGTAAACGGAGAGAGAAGCAATTGAAATTGTCGCTTCCGATGAGCCCCATGATAGCGATGGCCATGTTCAATTCTTCTATTTCCTATTATCCATATCTTATGCTTTATCCTCTCACGTAATCATCTTTTGGTGAGATATGCTATTATTTTTATAAGGATTTGGCAGAGTCGAATCTTCATCCATATCTGAGGTGATCCAAAAAGAGAAAACACTCTCAACGTTGTACACGAACACAGTTTGTTGTCAGATATAACGTTCTCAGAAATATGTAAAAGTCAAACGACGTTAGAGCTCTAGGAGTTATTACTCTACTGGGCATAATCTTAGTTGTATGCTGGAAATATAGAAAAACATGTTTCAATTTGCTGTTTATGGCTGTCTTTTTTGTAGTGGATTGAACTTGGTCCTCTATGATACATTTTCACGCTTTATATATCATGGACAACCAGTGCATATTGAGAAGTTATGGGAGTGCGCCATGTGTCTTGCCCCGTTGGCTGGATGCATTTGCATGTTGCCGCATGACGCCATGTGTTACGTCGCAAAAATAATATTGCTTGCTGTGAAGTGTCAGATTTTGCTGAGTCGAGCACAGGGCTCGTGAGAGTTGAGCTGTAAAGTTAGGACATTGGATTTTGAGTCGACCCACAGTGAGAGGCTGAAGCATGTATCTGCCATAGCTTGATCAAACGGGCATCAATGGCAAGGCCGATGTCGAGAGGTGTCTTGCATCCTCTAAACTGAGCTGAGTGAAAGAAGTACTCAGGGATAGTAATGAAGATGTGTTCACGGTGACCTGCGTCTTTATGGAGCCAAGCAACGTTGACTATGATAGACCCTGCTGGACACACTTGTAGTTCTAGTCAATAACGGTTTCGTCCTTATCAGATGCCCTTAGATTAGACATGTCGAACACAAGAGGGAAGGGTAATCTTCTGGTAACAGATGAAACTCCCTGCCATTCCACCGATACACGCCTTTGGCGTGTCATATTTTGATTAGGTGTTATGCATACATTTAATGATGAGGCTTAGCCAGTGTGGAATTCAAAGCGGTGTCAGCCGCATTTTTTTTTTGTATTCTTCCAACCTTATATATTTCGATGAGTCGGAATCCCAAAAACTCCACTTAGGCCTCCTGCCCTTGCATTTTTTGCCTTTGATCTCACAGCACTCCCTGCAATCTATCAATTTTCCTTCTTTGATGTGCCTTCTTCTGCTAGGATCTTGCCCATCTCAACCTTTTTTCGCCTTTATCCCATTTGCCAAGTAAGTTTTTCACCATTCCGTTCTTTTTTTGCTGCTGAAATCATGTCTTACTCTCACTCTTCTAATTCTCAAAACACATCAGAAGAGTTATCCTGTGTTCATGGTGATGTAGGTGTTAATGTATATGCCCTAGGTCATGATTCGGATGTTTATGTTGTACATTTATTATTAATAAAGATGTTTCATTATCATTATTGTTGGTTAGCACGTTACACAATTATGATATATGTACATGGTTCATTATTGTTATAGAGATAAAATAATTTATAACCATTATGAGTATTGATTTGATAATCATGAGATGATTATGTGTATGATGATACAAATATATTTCGTAGATACTTGTTAAAGAACAATGTATTGGATAGACCCATCATGAGATTACTGCATGGATTAGTGTCATAAATAAATTTCATGATAGTTATATTTTAATCATTAGACTTGAGATTGTCATAGTTTCCGACATAAGGACTATTATATTTTGACATGATCAGACATTATTCATAATTGGATAATAATAAAGGTCATGATTGAACATGATAGAAATTATGTAGAGGATATTGAACAATCAAGATATGATTTGTCCCTCCTTTAAAAGATATATCTTTTGGAGCCCTCGATTAGTGAGAATCTGAAATGCATGACCATGCTCAAATGAATTGATAGTGTGATCAATATCATTTGTTTTATTAGTCTACTTGGAAATCGAGTAATCATACGTTTGAACAATATAAGTATGATGATGACCATGACTTATGTTCAAACTAGATATCGTGTGACAAAGGGATTAATATATGTGTTATTATTAGGCTAGTTTGACTGTAATCGTATTAATTGGGTAGTCGTAATGCCTTGCTAGAGGCCAATTACGACCTTTTGGTTTAATAGAGATTTAACTAATTGCCAATTAATATGGGCTTATCGGGTCACATACAAGAATGTGTATGAGCTGATATTAATTATTATTATTATTATCGGGTTCTTAAAATATACTTATATATATATATATATATATATATATATATATATATTATCGAATAATAACAACAGAATCCATATCTGATATGGATTTTGAATGGTCTTATACAATCCTGATATGGATTCTGATTGGCCTTAAACCAATTCGATTTGGAAACGGATTTTGAGGTCTATATATATGTATATATGTTGTTGTATCCCGTACAGAGATTACACAAGAAAAACAGAAACCTGAACTTGCTTTTGGAGAAAAACAAGTTCTTCAGCCGCACCGTTCTAGAGAGCTATCACGCCAGCGTAAGCATTCGTGTGGATACCG
Source organism: Eustoma russellianum (assembly GCA_036186865.1). Lineage (NCBI taxonomy): Eukaryota > Viridiplantae > Streptophyta > Magnoliopsida > Gentianales > Gentianaceae > Eustoma > Eustoma russellianum. Next base: position 24,608,852 of record AP025066.1, read on the forward strand.
ACAGAGGGTGATTGTGTCATCGCACCTCCTTCGCCTACATATTTCGAATCTACAGAGATAAGTTTTTGAATTTCTTTCATCGAATTAAACAAACAACATAGATCCTTGGCAGGAAATAAGAGATCGATTTTTCCGTTGCATGCTTTTGATAGCAGTGATCTCGTGGATTTTCCAACAGTAGGAGGGGATGAATCTTCCACTTTGTTGGAGAGGAAGTCTTTAGAGGATAATCATCCTCCTCCCTGGCGGCTTATGAGGATTACCATGCCTTGTACTAGGCATAATAGGAATGTTGTGCTTGGCCGCGCTACTTGGGTGATGGAGGCTTTGGCATCGCCTCCTGCGTTAAGCTCTGATTACCAGCATGCAGTTTATACATCTCAGGTTGATGATTTTTTAATCTTCCTTAGGGATAATTTCTCGGGGTTCCCCTTTTCCTAAGGTTCAATAGTCGTTCTGCACTCTTAACCCTTTTGACTTAGCAGCAATCTGCTGGGTCTGGAAAATCGATTGCCTCCAATTTGATCTATCGTTCCACATTTTGCCAAGCAACCTACGATCCCCAAGAGGGATGCAAGGCTATTTATGAAGAATATTCAAATTTGGATTCGGCTTTTCCATTCCTAGTCCTTTGAGACATATCTTAAACTACTATAGGTTAGGGTTTCATAGATCATGCCCAATAGGCTATGTTCCGTTCAATTCTTTTTTCCCTTTCTTAGTGCTGCCGAGGCTGAGTTCGACCTCCAAGTCTTCAGAGGCATTTTCACATGTAGGGCCTCGAATATCTGATACAACTTCAGGAGGCGGTCTTCTAGTGAGGAGTCCATCCTTGCCGTATTTATATTGACCTTTACCAAGAACTAGAAAGGCAAATATTCTAATAAAGAAATATGCAGCGACAGAGGCCAACATATAAAGGTTTAAGAAGGCCAGTAACCTTAGACCCGACGAGGTATTTTGCAAGGAGGTGGAAAGGCTCCAAGATATGAACATGATTCTCGATTGGTTAAAGGTAAATGATGTCATTTTAAAGAAGGCCAATCTGCATCACTTGGTGATAGGTTGGAACTTCCGTAGGCCAAGTCAGGAAAAACTAGAGGCTATGAAAAGTAAGTGTGAAGGCAGAATTATAACAATCCTCCGACTCAGGGTGCCAGCTGTCAAAGAATAAACTAGAGGCTATGAAAAGTGGCCAAGCTACTATGTAGTGTCTTCCACATTATGGTATTTTACTATTGAGACGGATTGTGCTGAGCTTCTAACGTACTCTTCTCTACCTCCACATCTCTGGCATCTGATTTGATGCGCTTGCGAGTACTTATGCAATCGCTGTCCTTGACGATTGTCCACACTCCCCGTGAAACAAATGTGCCTGCTCATTTACATGCGTGGTTGGCGCTACCCACGCAACTGTTCCCTACATATGACACATTCATTACATTGCATTCTTATGTCCGCGGAACGGTTCTAATTGATGTCATCTTACCTACATTTTGGCATACTATTACTGACACTCCTCATGGTGCACGACCGCCTTGAAACTGCGTTCTCTATGTCTCCTGATGGGTTGGAAATTCCATACATTTTTTGCCCGCAGATGCGATTGTCTATGGGCAACCTGGGTACGCTTTTACTACCACTCATCATTATGCTTTATTTCACACATATATTGATGACATTTACATTTTCATGTTGTTTGTGGTATACTTCACTTCCCTGGCGCCATTTTCTCATCATGTTTCCCATTTGGGTTGGAGCGCCTTTTTGGATGTTGCTTTGGTCCTCTTCCGGACAAGGCAACGTGGGTACGTAGATCATCAACTTATACCTGTCTCCTTATTCATTCCTTTTATATTACACTAACTGATGCTCGGTTTTATCATCTTCTTATTCCAGCTAGACCTGAGCTACACTCTTTGGATTGCTACTATATCTACGGTATCTTGATCACACGAGCTAGGCTTTTACTTTCACATGTTCCTAGACTCATGTACTTATTTGCATTTATTATTTTGGGAGAGTCTCCCGTATAAATAGGATAACATATGTAACCACGGTATTCCTCCGCAACAAGTGAGGGCTGCTTATATTACGGTATTGCTCGTCTTTCATATTATATATATATGTATATATATATGTGTGTGTGTGTGTGTATATATATATATAGACATATATATACATTTTGTTTATAAAAGAGGCCGACGCCCCCTGTATGATTTATAGTAGTAAGCCTCACTTGCGGCGGAGTAACACCACTATCAATACAAAAGATGCACATTATGGCAAAAGGACAAACTTATGCCTGCAAGCAATTTGGTAATGACCCTATTGTATCGGTCAGCACACAACCTCAAACTATTGAGTTCAAAGCTGAAGTCGCTAGAATGACACATAATCTATCTGTCCTCAAACCATGCTAGCCCAAAAAGAATGTAAATGACGAAGGACATGCTTGCGTGGCAGTCGGGATGTCATGGTCATCAATTGTACAAGCTCATAACAATCTTTTTCAAGAATCAGCGACGTGTATCATCGGAGGAAATAAATTAAACTTAGAAACGCCGCTTGAGCCTTGGCCTCCAAAGGCGTGACACGGGATATACGAAAAGATAAGGCCCCCCTGCATTTCAAATGAGTTGGAAGAAATAGTGACAGCGGCCATCAGGAAATAGCTCATTTGGTACCAGGGTTGGGACATTGCTCTAGAAAGGTGCAGATTCGAACCACTACACGTGCAGCGCGTGTGATTTATTGATGTCTCGGCCAGTAATAGCTATGCCATTGTATCAAACCAATTACGTTAGATAGTTGCTGGCCCAGTTTGGAATAGACATCTTGTGTGGGTTTCTGACAATTCCTTACCAACCTAAGATGCTACAGAGTTCTTGATTTGCATCTTCCAAAAAGCTCTTTGGAAATACAACGGTAGAAATCCACGGAGACACAGATATTGACCTTGCTCGAGAAGAAAGTGCAACCGCGTCAAAGAATAATGTCATGATTCGTATGGAACTTTGTGCAAAGGCTGGCTTTGGCTGGCGAAGTTGTTTCCCTTAAATCTAACTATATATAGCTATTAACCCTGAAACAAATCTCATTCAATTGCAGGAAACCAAAATACTTTGGCAGAAACAAATTTTATGGCGAAACAAGACTACATGACTAAGCTTGCGAGCTTCCTTCTCATCTTGATCATCGTCTCATGTTATGTTTTATCTACGGCTTATGTGCATAACAATTCCTTTATATTATTTCCTCTCTCTATATATTTCCTAATTTAAATATATGTATATATATGTGTGCGTGGTTTCTTTCATTCCTCATGTACTCATTGGGTATTCACTTGTCAATATTTTCTCTTTTTGCAGTGACGGTGAAGGCGAATAAAAGTTCAAGTCAGAAAACAATCGTCCGCGAAAAGCTTCTTCAAAGACAAGTTTTCAAATCAAGCTCTCGAGAACTACTTCAAGCCGATTGTCGGATGCCATGCCAGTTATTTGTGGAAAACTCGTGTCCTCTCGGTTGCGAATGCCAAACAAAATATGCTGTAGATCCGAGTAACGATGCATATTTTTGTGAACCTTATGAATCAGGAATATGTTCGCCATGCCAGTTCGGAAATGAAGGCCTTTGCCCAGAAGGCTGCGGATGTTACCCATACGAGAGTGGAGAAATATCTGGTTTTGGTTGTGAACCTTATAGAGAACAAGAGTGATCAAATCAGGTGGAATGCATGTTGTCTTCTTAAATTTTGTTTTCAACAATAAAATTTGTTTTATCGTTTTCGTATACATGTTCATGTCACATGTTCTAACTCCTTGAATTAGAAAATGCAAAATGTACTCCACTTTTCGTTGAATGATGTATGTGGTAAGATAATGGATCTTTACCCTTATATTTATCCGTCGAGTATGGATAGTTTAAATCCATTTCAAGAAATCATTTTTGTTTCGATGTTTTTTTGCTCAATAGATAAATTCTGACCTACACCATTCTGTGGCCGATTGGCGGCGTGACTGGTAAGTGATCAGTATTGACCGTTGAACTTTGCAGTTATTAAAACATAATAGTGACAACTGCTTAATAACTTTAATTTGAGTTGAAGAACAAAAGTTAATTGCATTTTTTATCTAAATATTTTTTAGTCGTTGTATAAAACATCTAAAACTTTTGAAATTGTAATTTTTATTCAAATATTTCGAATTTGCTGCACTAAATATCTATTTTGGTCGTCATACCTTCGCTGGTTTAACCTTCAAATCCTCGCTAAATATAGAAATGGATATTCAGTGCAATAAATTGTCAAGATTTGGACAAAAACAATAATTTGAAAATTTTATATGTTTATTACAATAACTAAAAAATGTTTGGATAAAAATGCTCTTACCTCTAAAGAATAATTGTTTAGTTGCATATTTTTGTTGGACCGTAACACCTGCGATAAACACCACTAAAGGAGGGATGAAGAGTGGTTAACAGAAATTACACTTTTTTAAACCCTTTGAATTTTTCTCCTCAAAACAGAATCTGAGAGCTACTTAGGCACAGTACTCGTTTTAAAAATATCTGAATTTCTCAGTACACAACTTCAAAAACTATAAAAAAAATTTCAGAAATCCCTAGGTATATTCTGTCCAAAAAATGAGCTAAAAATAAATCGTTTGTCCCTTCAAATAAATAAAATGATTCAAATGGTCAATCTAGATAGTTTTGGATAGAATATTGACAAACCTTGAAAGAATATAACTCTTTGTTTACCCAGTCAAAAAAGTCGATCTTTATCTCAAAATACTGCTTAGAATGTCTAGTTTAAGTTTCTAAAAGGCCTTGACATGAAATTATGCTTGATAAAATCAAACGACACGTTTCTTCGAAAGTGGTCAAATTGCTATCAGAATGGAGCAGTTATCTTTCAAAGACTAAAAGACAAACTTTCATTTGCTCAAATCAAGTGATTATTATTGCAAATGAAAGATAACAGTCTGAAGCTTAACTCCACCAAAAATCAATAATTTTGAAAATGCTTTGCTATTTTTCCAAGTTGTATGAAATTGAGTGAAAACTGTAGTAAAAACGGATAGAATGAAGAAGTAAAGTAGAAAGACAAGAACACCAATAATTTATCCTGATTCGGTCAATGTGACCTACTCCAGCCTAAAGGAACGCCTTTCCTTGGATTTTACTATGAAAAAAACCAATACAACAAGAAGAGTGGAGCTTGATCCTTAGATTATACACCAACCCTATTCAAGACTTGGCTAAGCACCAATATGAATGAAAGCCTCCAATATCGCATATATAAATGTCTTCAAGAAGAAAATAAAATGTGTCACATATTCCGCCAATGGTGATAATATCTTCAATTTAAAGAATAGAATAGATAACCACCTAATAATCTTCAAGAAAACCATAAATAAGCCCCATAATAGAGATAATATCAAACTCAAATGTTGTCCTTGAGTGAAAAGACCAAAGTTCCCTTAAAGGGTAATATGAAGAAAATACCCCTGAAGATAGAAAACTCTGAAAATAACTTCGATGGTCAGAAATAAATATAAGAAGACATTCGTAGCGATGAATAAGTAATAAATAAGTCATTGTATGATTTTCTCCCTGTCATATATCTACAAGAACTCGAAATACCTATTTTGCCCTTCTTGGTAAGTTTTAGAAACTTCCAAGGCACAATAGCCACCAGACATACTTATAATCATCAAAATCAAGTAATAAAATCACAATAATCATATATGGAACATATGCTAATAAAAACAACTATTTTATCACATTTTATACAAAATGTTTAAAAACTTTAGGGACATCAATCGATCGATGTGCCTCAGAGCGAGATATCGATGTCTTGCAGTGAGGTTGTAGTTTTGAATCTGCCTTACATTAATTAATCGATGTGAAAGACTGATATATATCGATCGATCAATGTGTCTCAGGTTTAGAGATCGATGTCTCACAGAAAGGTTTTGGTTTTATTCTGCCTTACATGGATCGATCGATGTGAGGGATTGATGTACATCGATCGATTGAAGTGTATAAACCTAAGAGATTGATGTCATTTTTCTCCCTTTTTTAATATATTTCAACTCCTTAACATATATAACATCATATGTGACATTTTTAAAACATCCCTTGCTATGTATCACTTAAAATCATAATTTTGAAAATTATCCAAACATATTTCTCTACATTCTCCCCATTTTGGATGATTTTCAAAATAACTCTACATGATTTTAATGTCAACACTTTTTACAAATTGTTGTCTCATGTTCATCAATTCTATACCAATTGTTTTGAAACTTTTTGAATACATGTTCAAATTCTCATAGTAATTCTCCAAATCTTATACCAATTGTTATTGCTCTTCGCCTTCAACTTTTTAAATACTATGTTCAAATTCTCAGAGCCATTTATTCAACATATTCAACTTAAAATCATGTTCTTTTCTATCTCCCCTTTTATTTTGCAAATCATGGAAAAGAAAGAATTATGCGATTGTATCGTAGGTCATCAAACTTAACTTGGCTCATAAGGCTTTAAAAATAGCTTGACTAAGTGGTTTGGTAAAGATATCAACAACTTGATCATCAGTTCTTATATAGTCTATGGTTATATCTTCATTTTGAACATGGTCTTGTAAGAAATGGTATCTAACTTCTATGTGTTTTGCCTTAGAATGAAGTACCGGATTCCGAGAAAGATCGATCGTACTTGTGTTATTGCAGAAAATTGGAATCTTATTCATTATAATGCAAAAATCACTATGTTGCTGTTTCAGCCAAAGTATTTGAGTAGTGCATAATCTTAAATCTATATACCCGGCTTCAGTGGTAGATAGGTCTACACTAGCTTATTTCTTAGAAAACCATAAAATAAGGTTGGTTCCTATGAATCGACAAGTTCCGCTAGTGTATTTTCTATCTATCTTACAACCACTATAGTCAGCATCACTATAGGCATATAATTTCAACTTAGAGTTTCTATCGTACCAAATACCTAAATGAGGTGTATGTTTTATACATAAATTTTTTTTTTCACCGTATTATGATAGGACACAGTTGGACAAGATTGAAACCTAGCACATATACACTCACTAAACATTATATCAGTTCTTTATGCGGTTAAATATAACAATGATTCAATCATAAATGTGTCATCAAAAGGTTTTCCATTTTCATCCTTGTCTAATTTGGTACTAACATTCATGGGGGTAGTTATGGTTTCAACTCTTCAAAGCCAAACTTCTTACAACAACAACAACATTACCCATTGCCTTAGAGGCTCTCGCATATGGCGAGGTATGGGGAGTCAGACGTACGCAACTATACCCATGTGTTAGAAACACACAGAGATTGTTTTCTGATGACCCATAATGAAAATTATGTCACGCTGTGTCGATCAACTGCTACTTTACAATATAAGAAGCGCAGCTAATTTAGTGAGTCATTTTGCTTTATTCAATTATAATCCAAAGTAAAAAAGAAGAGTGTGTCCTTGACTTCATTGGAAATAGAAACGAAAGCCAAACTTCTTAATCATATCATTTATATACTTAAGTTGGCTGATGTGAATGCCTCGAGGGATTTGTTTGATTTGTCACCCTAAAAAGTAGTTCAGTTCCCCTTCCATTGACATCTCAAATTCTAACTTCATACACTCTTCGAAGTGTTTTAATAGGGTTGGTTTGGTTGAACCAAAGATAATGTTGTCTACATATATTTGAACTATTAATAAATCATTATCTTTTCCTTTTATAAATAATGTATTTTCGATGGTCCCCCTTTGATAATTATTTGCAATAAAAATTTTTGCAAATCTATCATACCAAGCTCTTGGAGCTTGTTTTAACCCATATAAAGCCTTCTTAAGCTTGTATACGTTGTTAGGGTTCTTTGGATCCTCGAATCCAGCAGGTTGTTTAACAAAAACCTCTTCTTGGATAGATCCATTTAAGAACACACTCTTAACATTCATTTGGAAGAGTTTAATGTTGCTTAGGCTTGCAATAGCAAGTAATAACCTAATGGATTCTAGTCGTGCAATGGGTGCAAAGGTTTCTTCGTAATCTATTCCTTCCTGTCGATTATAACCCTATGCCACTAGCCCAGCCTTATTTTGTGTGATGTTTCCTTCATCCATTTTATTCATAAATACCTATTTTGTGCCTATTATGGATTTAGTTTCTGGTTTAGGTACTAAATCCTTCACGTTGTTTCGGGCAAATTGATTTAATTCCTCATGCATGACATCTATCCATGCTACATCACCTAAGGCTTCCTTAACATTATTAGGCTCTAAGTGTGATATTAAGACATGTCCTTCGGCCTGACTTATATACCTACGTGTTGTAAACCCATCATTAGGATCACCAATGATAAATTCTTTAGGGTGTTTATCGTTTATGTGCCACCAATTTCTAGGTTGACTAGGTTCACCTACATCTTGCTCAAAGGATTCATTAGTATGAACATTATCATATATAATTGGAACATCTTGTAAGTTAGATGAATTATCTTCCAATTGCAAATTATCTTGATTTATTTCACCTAAGGGTTCATGCACGTCTTGTTCAGGGGGAATTGGTTCTAAATGATCATATACATGCTCAAGTAGCAAGTCATCATCATCAAAAATATTTTCAACATTTTATTCTTGTTTCTTTTGAGTTTTGTCATATGCTTCAAGTCTAGATGTAGGATTATAACATACATATGCTCTTGAGTTAGTTGAATAGCCAACAAATATGCATTCAATAGACTTTTATTCAAATTTTTCAAGATTATCTTTAGTATTGAGTACAAAAATTTACATCCAAATACTCTAAGGTAATCTACCTTAGGTTATCTATTGTTGAATAACTCATAGGTTGTTTTATTTAACATCTTTCTAATAGAAAGCATATTTATCATTTAACATGCACAACTAACAGCTTCAACCCATAAGTATCTAGGTACTTTGTTTTCACATAACATGGTCCTAGCTATTTCTTGAATTGTTCTATTTTTATGTTCAACAACTCTATTGAGTTGTGGTGTTCTAGGTTGTGAGAGTTCATTTTTTATTCCATGTAATACAAAAACTTAATCTTATCTTTAATTTTTAAATTCTCCATCTCTATCACTTCTAATCCTTTTAACATTTTCTTCGTAAAGATTTTCAAGTTTTTTTATGAGCTTTTCGATTTCTAATGGAGCATCGTTTTTGTGTGTTAAGAACAATTTCCATGTATATCTTGAGTAATCATCTAATATGACACACACATAGTAGTGTCCACCTAGACTTCTTGTTCCGCCTGGACAAAATAAGTCTACGTGAAGTAATTCTAGTACGTGACTAAAAATCACTTCATGTTTTGGCTTTAACGTTTCTTTCATATGTTTTCCTTTGGTTCCAGTTTCACATAATTGAAAATTACCTAAGTCTAGCTTAAGCATTCCTCTAATCAAGTTCTTCTAGAGAATTTTTCAATGGTTGAAATCCCTATATGGCCTTGTCGTCTATGCCATAAGTTCACGTCCTAGTCATATGATACTAAACATTTAATTTTAGCATGTAACATGTTATTTAACAATAGTGTGTAAATATTACCATCCATATTTCCTTTTAACACAATTTCTCCATTTTCATTCTCTATACCACAAGAAGTAGAGAAAAATGAAACATGATAACCATAATCTATAAGTTGCGAAATATTCAATAAATTATATGAAAGATTATTTATTAGTAACACATTTCTTATTTGAAATGTGTTCGGTTCTCTAATTGTCCTTTTTCCAACAACTCTACCTTTGTTTTTGTCACTAAAGGTCACCTTTCCTCTATTCTTTACTTCATTTAGCTCAGTAAATAGGTTGGGATTACCCGTCATGTGTCTTGAACACCCGCAATCTAAAAACCACTTCTTTGGCTTTAGCTCCTTCTTGTCCTCTTTAAAATTTACCTACAAAGAAGATAAAGTTTTAGGTGCCCTTTATTTGGGTCCTTGCATGTTAGGAGTAGGATCCTTGTTTATGTACCCTTTGTGTATCCAAACTTAGATGTACCTTCTAGGCACATATTTGGCATTGTTAATATCAAAAGAATAAAAAGGAGTTTCATGTACTTGGTCATTCCATTTAAAAGAAGATACGTTGTCATGCATGTTATACCTTGATTTATAGGTTCTACGTTGATTTTGATATGAAATGTGAGGCGTATATTGTTGTTTCTTAAACGGCATCATGTATGTATAATCATATGCATTCCTATAAGTCTTATAAGGAGATTTCCTATTTCTAGGTCTATATGCATCATATTATGTTGAATGTTGTTTATTTTGTATAGTCACATTTGTATACATATAGGCATAATTTTTATGTGTTCTAGATGCAAAATTTTTCCTAGTTGCTTTTGTGGGTACATATTGTATTTTTACCTTAGAATGAGTAAAAGGAGGAGTAGGCGAAATATGTACATTTGACTTAGTTGCACTCTATGGTAATTTAGACTTAGATGACATAAAGTTAGTCTTTTTACCTAACTTGTCATTTTATTCATTATAACCTTACCCATTTTTATCATTTTCATATTTTAGTGATGATATAAGTATGTCGAACATATTAGTTCTAGACTTAAATTGTTCTAACATTTTTTCTTAGTCTAATTTTGATGTTTTTAGTTGTGATATTTCTTTTTCACAATTATCTACCTTAGTTTTTAACATATCATTCTCAGTTTTTAATGCATGCTCATTTTTCCGATATGACTCAATTTCATCTTTCAAAGAGTCAAGAGTTATTAGGAGACTCTTGTTTAAAGGATTTTAATTGATCGAAAAATTCCAAGTTGGATGCTTTAACTTGTTATTTTCTTCAACTAGTTTCTTTTTCTCTTTTGAAACCTTTTACAGTGAGCATGCATCTTTAAGAATTCTTCATACATTTCATCAAATGACATGTCATTCTCAGAATCTATATCAGAAGAAGAGATTATCTCGTTATACGAAGCATACTTGTGCTTCCTCATTTTCTGAATGTTTGGATTCTGAGTCGGAGGAGTCACTCCACGTGCTAACCTTCATTGCCCTCTTGCCTTTTCTCACCTTGGTCTCCTATGGCTCGGGTCGTTGGAATTCCTTATTTTGTTTGTCATTATTATTATTGTTGTTTTTCTTTGTTGGACAATCATATGAGATATGTCCTTTTTGACCACATTCATAGCATTTTAATTCTTCATCATATCATTTTTCACTATTTCTATTTGAATTATTTCTCTTAAGTTGAGAAGAGGAAGAAGAATATTGTTTTCTATTCATATTAGGACGTTTGAAAAACTTTCTATGTTTTCTAGCCACTAATATTAAATCATCATATACTTCATTATCACTATTATTCTCATTTTCATTTACATGAGAAGACTCAATTGATTTGAAAGCAATAGTCTTATCGGTGGATTTTGACAGTTCGGACTTCCGTTGGTTCAATTTTACCTTATACACCCTTAGTGAGCTAATTAACTCATCCATTTTAGTGATTCATTTTGTCTCCTCAATGGCCTCTATCTTAGGATCTCATTCAGCGGGAAGACTTCGTAGCACCTTCTGAACCTTTTTCTTGTTGGTAAAAGATTTACCTAGAGACTCAAGTACATTGAAGATATTAATAATTTTCAAATCCATAGATTTTATGGATTCGTTCGGCAACATTTTAAAAAATTCAAGCTTATTGATAAGCACGTTTATTTTCGACTCTTTTACTCCACTTAAGCTTTCATGCTTTAATTATAATGATTTCCACATATCATGTTCACTAGTACAATTTTAAACGTAACCGGCTTAAGAAGCACTAAGTCCATTTAAGAGGAATTGTGTGGCTTTAGAATTTGTGGACATTCCCTTTCTATCTTCAATTGGCTATTCACTTTTATACTTTTCTATTTCCTGTGTGACTCCACTAACTTGTACAATTTTTACAGGTATGTATGGCCCATCTTCAACTATAGACCATAAATCAATGTCTATTGCCATTTAAAATAGCTTCATCCTAAGTTTCCAATGAACGAAATTATTACCATCGAAAAGAGCAGGACATTGGATAGACATACCTTCCAACTCACCTTTGTGAGAAACTATAGCCATAGTATAGTTTACCTTTAATTGGAATGTGTAGGCTTCAATGAACTCTTGCGTGTAACCTTGTCTTCTTATAGTGGTGTTAACCTCGTTTTTGTGGTATTGCTGGACCGTAACACCTGCGATAAACACCAATGGAGGGGGAGTGAATAGTGGTTAGCAGAAATTACACTATTTTTAAACTCTTTGAAAATTTTCCCTCAAAACAGAATTTGAGAGCTACTTAGATTCAGTACCCATTTTTGAAACATCTGAATGTCTCAGTACACAACTCTAAAATTATGAAATTTTTCAGAAATCAATTTCAAATTCTTAAGTATACTCTGTCCAAAAATGAACTAAAAATAAAATCGTTTGATCCTTCAAATGAATAAAAAGATTCAGATGGTCAATCTGGACAGTTTTGGACAGAATGTAAACAAACTTTGAAAGACTATAACTCTTTGTTTACTCAGCCAAAAAGGTTGATCTTTATGTCAAAATACTCCTTAGAATGTCTTGTTTAAATTACCTGAAACTGTGCTTGATAAAATAAAAGGGCATGTTTCTTTGAAACTTGTTAGATTGCTGTCAGAATGGAGCAGTTATCTTTCAAAGACTGAAAGACAAACATTCCTTTGCTCAAATCGAGTGATTCTTGTTGCTAATGAAAGTAAGTCTGGCATTTAACTCCATCAAAAATCAAGAATTTTGAAAATGTTTTACTATTTTTCAAGTCGTGTGAAGAGTGAAAACTGCAGTAAAAATGGACAGAATGCAGAAGTAAAGAAGAAAGACAAGAATACCAAGAATTTATCCTGGTTCGGTCAATGTGACCTACTCCAGTCCCAAGGAACACCTTTCCTTGGATTTTACTATGAAACAACACCAGTGCAACAAGAAGTGCCAAGCTTGGTCCTTGGATTACACACCAACCCTATTCAAGACTTGGCTAAACACCTCTAAGTAACTTATGTCGCAACACCTCTACCACCTATTGGTGTAGGCTTATATAAATGGCTAATCAATCTTACCAAATATGAAACGAAACACTTTACTTACACAAAGAATGAACAAGAAAGAATAATAGAGAAGATACCAAGATAGCATTCTTCAAGTTTGTTCTCAAGTTGTGTGCTCGTTTCTCTTCACCTTGCCTCTTATTTATAATGTGATATTGCCAAATAATTCCAATTTGTCAACATCTTCATCATCAACTCTTATGTGTCTTCACCTAATTGGATGGCCACCTTAGTAACTTGTACACTTGGCAACTTCACAAAGAATGATTTGTCCACCTTGCACCTTTGATTGGACAATTTTTGCTTCTTGAAAATGACATGGAATTGATGAAGATAATAAGAAAAGATAAGAAGAGATATTCCTCTAAGAAATCCTCAACTCCTTGGCATGATAATAGGACATGTGATAGCTGCAATTTTGACTCCAAAAACAGCTCCTAGCCGTTGCTTTTAAAACTTTGTTTCCAAGTTGACAATTTTTGCCAACTAGCTTGTATTTGGTTGGTCCATCTGGTATAAACTTGTACACAAACCACAAAATGAATGGAACACCTTTTTCACATTTATGAGCACATTTTTTGGGCATACATAAGCGTACAAACTCAGATTTGATGAATAGAAATCAATAGATAAAAACTGACAAGACTTTGTCAAACATATAATTCAAAATTCCCACAATTTTCTCCTTGTAAGTTGTGATGGATTTTGTTCCAAGAATACCCTTAGAATCTCTACAAAAATATGAATGAGAGCCTCCAATATCATATATAATAAATGTCTTTAAGAAGAAAATAAAATGTAACATCGAAAACCGTCACATATTCCACCGATATTGATAATATCTTCAATTTAAAGAATATAATAGATAACCACCAAATAATCTTCAAGAAAACCATAAATGAGCTACATAATAGAGATAATATCAAACTCAAGTGTTGTTCTTGAGTGAAAAACAAAAATGCCCTTAGAGGTAAAATGACAAAAATACCCCTGAAGTTAGAAAACTCTGAAAATAACTTCGATGATCAGTAATAAATATAAGAAGACCTTCACAGTGATGAATAAGTCATAAAAAAGTCATTGTATGATTTTCTCCATTTCATGTTCCTACGAGAACTCAAAATATAACTTTTTCCATTCTTGGTAAGTTTTAGAAACTTCCAAGGCACATTCGTCACAAGACATATTTAAAATCATCAAAATCAAGTAATAAACTCACAATAATCATGTATGGAACATATGCAAATGAAAACAAATATTTTATCACATTTTAGACAAAAATTTTCAAAACCCTAGGGACATCGATCGATCTATGTGCCTCTAAGCGAGAGATCGATATCTCACAGTGACGGCGTGGCTTTGAATCTGCCTGACATCAATCGATTGATGTGCGAGACTGATGTACATCGATCCATCGATGTGTCTCGGGTTTAGAGATCGATGTCTCACAGTAAGGTTTTGGTGTTATTCTGTCTATCATGGATCGATAGATGTACATCGATCAATCGAAATGTATAAACCTGAGAGATCGATGCCATTTTTCTCACTTGTTTAATATAATTCAACTCCTTAACATTTATAACATCATATGTGACATTTTTATAACATCCCTTGGTATGTATCACTTAAAATCATAATTTGAAAATTATCCAAACATATTTCTCAACCATTTTTATAGTTCTTTTCATGAAACACGTAGAGAAATCGATTTGCAGCATCATGTTTATGTCAATTAGAAGGCTAGATGTGGTTGCTACAAGGTAAAAAATCTAATATTATTATTGAAAGAAGTGGATATGTCTTAATGATAAAGGTCATTTACTCTGTGTAAAGAACCAAAGCTAAATAAAACTAATGCTATTATTTTTAGGTTATCATTTTTTAGTGAAAGATGCTATTATTTTCACAAGGATTTGAATTAAGCCACAAGATCCTTGCATTTTTTTTGGGTAAAAAACCATGCGCAAACAAATTATTCCCAAACAGAAACGAAGTTGAAATGAGCAGTTCGTTTAACTTCTTGTTCGCTTCCTATTGCCGATTGGTAAAGCACCGTTCTATGCAAATGGACAAATAAGTAATGGAAATAGTTGTCTCCAATGAGCCACAGAATAGCGATAGCTTAGTTGAATTCTTCTATTTCCTATTCTTCCCCATGTTATGTTTTATTGATGGATAGTCTGCAGAAATAAAAAGGAGAGTAAAATATCGAGTCGATGTATCAAACCAAAGTGAAAAATACAGAAGTGAAGTACTCAAGCTAATGTGATGAAGTGTCGAGGTAGATTATGCAGTGTCGAGGTGACATGATGAAGTGCAGAGCTGGAGCATGCACTACCGATGTAACATGATGAAGTGCGGAGCTGGAGCATCCAATGCCAAGGTGATGTGATGAAATGTCAAGCTGAAGTATGGAGTGTCGAAGTGATGAAATGTTCGAGCGGAGGTGATGTAGTGACGAGCTGGAATGAGTAGTACCGATGTGATAAAGTGGTTGAACTGAAGGATGGAATGCGGAGCCGAGGTGATGAAGGTAAGGCACTGAAGATTTAAACAAAAATAATGGGATGCCGAGCTGAGGAGATAAGGTGAAGGCACTTAGAAAATGGACAACGGGAAGCGATATGCCGAGCTGTGCTGAGCACAATTACAACTGAGCAAAAGAAAGATCTCAGTAGCGCAGTAAGATGGCGGTAGCAAAAAGCGGATATGACGAGCTAAGACAACTTAGAAGAATACAAGGATCTCGGAGGCAGCATTGAACAGATGTACCATACTGGACAGAGCGCTGACATCCGTGTTAGCAAAGAAATAGTTACCATAGTTAGAGAAGATTACTTAACTTGTATAGAGATACTTGGGTGTATAAGTTGATGGTAGGATGTACTGTGTAAAATATGATTGAATGAATACAAATTAGAGTTTGCATGCTGCAAATTTCTTCTACTTAACATGGTATCAGTGCAGGATTAAGCATACTCTAATCTACCAAGCAGTGGAGATTTTCTGAGTGGAGCTCAGAAAATGTTCATCATTGCTTTGTCTTACCTTCATCCGACCATACCTTTCCTAGCCATTTGTTGGCAGTAATCTGTGCAGAGGATTATCTGCTTTTATCTGTTCACCAGAAAACACAAAACCATGTCAAATCCAGAAACCAATGAGCCAAAAATACCAAACCTCACTGATTTGGCAGTCCAAGTAGATAACATCCTTCAAAATACCCCCATCAGAACACCCGTGAATCAGGCACAACCATAGCCTGCACAATTTCCATCAGAGAACCTATCTATTTTTGTTAAACTCAACGGTAGCAATTATGCAGTCTGGGCACCGCTGGTATTGAGAGCAATTATTGGAAGAGGGAGGAGGCATCACCTCATGGGTGTTCCTCCTCCACCACAGCCCACAGACCAAGAATTCCCTATGTGGGAACAGATGGATAATTCAGTGTTTTCCTGGATAATCCAAATGATTGAACCAGCCCTAGTGGTGACTGTGACCAGATATCCCACAGCAGAAGCACTATGGGATGGCCTAGCCCTCACCTACGGCTTAGGAACTGGTTCTCTTAGGGCTTATGATCTTCACACAAGGGTCAGTTTAGTCAGACAAGGATAGGGGAGTATTAAGTCATGCTAGAATCGGTTACGAGATCTATGGACAACCATAGATGCAAATGAACCAAACCCTATGCAGTGTGCCACAGACATAAACATACATAAAAAAAATTGAAGCACTTCGGCTGTATCAGTTCTTGACAGCCATTGACAAAAAATATAATACAGAAAAAAATGATCTTCTCAAGAAAGATCCATTCCCTACATTGGAGGTTGCATACAAGGAGATACAAAGGACAGAGGACAGGTCTGCAGTATCGCACAGGGCTCCCTCAGAGGAGTTCTCATCAAAGGGAGCAATTGGACACGGCCTGGCAACGCAGACCTCGGCTACCAGAGGCCGTGACTCAGGAAATGCACAGGGACGAGGAGCAACTCAAGGGAAAGGCCGGGGAAACACTAGAGCTGGCAACTCTAGAAGGATCGAAGATAAGGAGGGGCTGATCTACAGCCAATGTGGCTAGAAGAGTCACACAAAAGAAAACTTCTTCCAAATTATTGGATATCCAGAATGATACGAAGGAAAGAGGAAGCAATCCGAAGGAAACAAAGGGCTTGCAGCAGCAGCAACTGCCTCAAACAGAGAAACAATGGAGAAGTGACGGCCGCTGAGGGTACAGGTAAAAAGGTTGGGGTTTTTAACCCCAACCCATTTATGTCATGTTTTGCCCAAAATACCCCTACAGGAATTGCACTTATAGCCACTGGTTTTTCACAATCTTTGGCCGCAGTCCACAAACTTCCCAAAGCTGGTAATTATGTCCCCTCAGTTTATAAAACGCTCACAAATATCCCTAACTCTTCCCAAAATTCCAAAATTAACCCCAATCACCCTAGTCCATCCTTTAGTTTCCCTACAAATGACCCAATTGACCCCCAGTCAATAGCCAACCTCTTTTCCACTATCTCCACAGGTACCACTTGGATCCTTGACAGTGGTGCGACTGAAACTATGACCAACGACCCTACTGACTTTCAAATCTGGACAACCCAACTAAAACACATATTGAAACAGCTAATGGAGCCCTTATTCCTGTGTCTGGAGGTGGTACCATCTCTATTAACCCTCATTTACATTTAAACAACTGTCTTTTTGTACCTGGCCTATCGTCAAAATTATTTTCTATAAGCCAAATTACCCGGGAACTACATTGTGTAATACTTATGTATCCTACTTTCTGCCTTTTGCAGGATATTCGCTTGAGGGCGATCATTGGGCGTGGCATTGAGAAGGAAGGACTATGCTACGTCATAGATGAGGTACAACAGGGTCGGTCCTATCTTGCCACTGGGACTGCTCCACAGAGACTGTGGTTATGGCACCGTCGGTTTGGTCACCCCTCGTTAAGTTATATGAAGTTACTTTTACCCTTGTATCTAATTCTCGTCTCACTTTATCTTGTGACACATGTTTGCAAGCTAAACACCACCGTTATACTTATAAACCTAATAATACTAGTGTTAAAGCTTTGTTTAGTCTAATGCATTCGGATGTGTGGGGCCCTTCTCCATATCCCACGACTTTTGGTTATCAGTATTTTATTACATACGTAGATGATTTTACCAGGATGGCATGGATCTACTTTCTTAAAAATAAATCTGATGTTTATGCCACATTTGTTCAGTTCCATCAAATGATTTATAAACAATTTCATACAAATATTCAAGTTCTTCGCTCAGATAATGGCGGCGAGTATGTTAACAGTCATCTACAAACCTTCTTTCGGGACCATGGTATTATACATCAGACCTTGTGCTCGCACACACCAGAACAAAATGGTGTAGCAGAACGCAAAAATCGCATCCTCCTAGAAATGACCCGAGCCATGATGCTTCAGTCGTCCGTACCGAAATATTTCTGGCCCGAAGTAGTTGCTACCTCCTCATATCTTCTTAATCGGTTACCTACCAAAATTCTTGATCATCGTACTCCGTTGTCTATCTTGTGTACACATACTGAGGTACCCTTTGTCCTTACATTACCACCTAAAATCTTTGGATGCACAATGTTTGTTCACATCCCATCCTCTCAACGCTCCAAACTAGATGCGTGTCCAGATTGGAGTATTTTCAGGTGCCACCATTAATGAACTAAACTAGTTCATTAAGTCAAGTACTTAGTTTAATAAACTAAGTAGTTCATTAAAGGAAGCCACATTTGGAAAAGGCACAAAGGCAACAAGGCTAAGGAAGGAAAGTTTTCTCCTCCTCCCCTCTTTAATGATACACGCCTATATACACATATATTACATATATTTTCAGATTTTTTGAAAAATACACATACACATGTATTCCAACGTACTACCGACACGTTATATATTTTACGTACGTACGTTAACGTCACACCACTATAATATTTATGAGTATATTCAGGTCTTATATCATATGATATAAGATATGGTGATGACAAATTAAATACAACACGATAAAAGGTTCTAAACCGAAATTTGTCGTATCAGGCGAATACCGAAACTTCGCCAACGTGTCACGTACTTGCCATAAATAAATGGCCAGCCCCTATACCTCAAAAATTGATGAAACTTTCGTGCACATGACAGAAAATTCAGCCAAAAATACTTTCCATGTTGGCACACACAAATCACCCCACATTAAGGCTAAAATATGAAGATTCCAAGTTTAATTTTGTCACATGTTAATGGTACCACTCTAGACCAGCCAAGTACTGAGATTTAAAGTATATATATATATATATATATATATATATATATATTATGTATAACATAATATATATAGCATGTGCAAAAGATGGAATTTAAATTAGAGAAAAATCGGGTAATCGATAAATATCGAAAATTCGGTTTTCTACGCACACAACACATGGAACGTTTTTGGTACATCATGTGACACGTATCTAGACACTTTCTACATATGTTATACATCTTAAAGTGTTCTAGAAAATTAAATTAAGGGCTGATTGGAATATACCATGTGTGTATTATTAAATGTGCACTATTTTACAAAGTTTGCAAAAATAAAATTCAGCACATGCACAATCATTTCCAACGCCTACAACAGCCATGTTGGAGCATATGTGGAGCATTGTTGGCATCTTGATTGGTCAAGAATCAATCACACAATGTTGGTGACATAAAGGAAGGAGCTACAAAAGGTAACATTTCAAACTATGTCACATATATGACACATGCTGAAAATTCAGCATGTGTGTTGTATTATGGCCGATTTTTAGCACTAAGAAATGCCATATTTTACTATCTTGAATCATGAGGATTAATTGAGGATGTTATGGGAATGATTTGAATATTATTTAAATTAATAAAGTGTGATATTCTACATATCACACATGCTGAAATTTTTCAGCATGTGTGAAGACTTGTGTGGCCGAATTATTGATCTAAATGGTGTCCAAGTTCATTTCTCATGTGATAGGAATATTTACCATTAATTGGTGATTCATTTTAATGAGAAAAATCAAAGAAAAATGGTAATGATTTGAACTTTATCCTCATGTGTCACATGCTGAAAATTCAGCATGGTAACACCTATTATGGGCGATTTTTTCCTCTTAGCAAGAAAGGAATTTTTGTCTTGTAATTTATGTGATGTATCTCATGATTTATGGAAGTTATTTTGTGATGATTTTGGCACATGGTTAAGTGTAATTCTCAGATTTTTTTTCCAAGTCATCATGATGACAACGTTAAACCAATAAGGAGGTGCCAAGTAAGCGAAGACTAAATGATCATCCAATAAGAAGATGCCAAGTAAGCAAGACCTTGTCACAATGATGGCTTACACTCTCTCAAGGACTTAAAAGATAATTTTCAAGAGGGGGAGGCTACACCAAGGGGACGGCCTACACATTAAAAAGAAAGAGAAGAGAGCAAACAAAACAAGCAACAAGCATTGCAAATCAAAGTGATCAAAAAGCCTAGCTCTTCTTCTTCTACATCTTCTTTCTTTCTCTCTTCTTGTAAGCCTATTGTATTCATATCTTTCAATCTTGAATAGGCTTGATATAGACCACCACTCATTATATATCTTTGTAAAAGATTGATCAAGGTGTGATCAATCTTCAATCTTGCAAGGTGGTGGTGTGCGTGTGAATTGTACTCGTCATACAAGGTTTGTAAAGGGTTGGAGTTAGGTGTAACTCTATCAACCCTGTGGTAAGGTGTATTGCATGTGTGTGATTAGTGTGAACCAAGGAAGGTGTTCCTTAAAGACTGGAGTAGGTGGTTTATAACCGAACCAGTATAAAATTCTTGGTGCCATTTACTTTCTACATTTACTTTTCAGTTACTGCACTGATTATCCTTTTTGTTCGCATTCGTAAAAATAGTTAACGAATTTCAAAAATCACGAAAATTCCCAGAAATATACTCACACGTTCTAGGGTTAATTTGGAACAAGTTTCAACCCTTTTGGATAAGTATAAGTCAATCAAACATCAAAAGTTCTGAGAATAGTGTAGTCTTATTCTGAGACTTGCAAAGGTTGAGACTTTGATTGTAGTTGACCTACTTCCTAAAAGAATTTTGCAAACCTGTTTCTACCCATTTAAATATAGTATATAAGGAGTTAGTGGTTAAATTTTCAGAGCTTTTGGACATTCACACAAATAGGAATAAATTTTTCAAAACCATCTACCGTTTCTGGCAGATTCGAGCAATCTGAGTATCAATGGTTTTTGAAGGGGTTAAAGGTTGAATTTTAATTTGAAATTTTTAGGGGACCCTCATAACATCTGAGGCTATGTTCTCTAAAAATTGCATAATTTTTGGATACCTCTAACCTAGTTGTAAAAATGTTTTAAAACTGGTCCTGAAAATAGAATATGTTTTCAGAAGTTGAATTGTTCAAGTTTAAAGAAATTTTAAAAACCACACTTTTCGCACCACCTATTCAACCCCCCCCCCTTCTAGTGGTGCCTTGCAGATCCTACAAAGGCAAGACTCATGGCCAAAGGATATACTCAGACTTATGGTATTGATTACACGGAGACCTTTTCTGCATTGGAAAAACTTGACAATATCAAAGTACTCTTCTATGTAGCAGCTACTAAAGATTTGTCTCTTTATCAGTATGATGTTAAAAATGCATTTCTTCATGGAGAGTTAAGAGAGGAGGTATATATGAGTGCACCCTTAGGCTTTACTGATGAATTTGCAGAAAATGAGGTGTGCCGATTGAGAAGGTCGCTATACGGACTTAAGCAGTTGCCAAGGGCGAGGTTTGGAAGGTTCACTGAGTTCATGAAAAGGCAAAATTACATACAGAGCAATACTAATCATACATTGTTCATAAAGACAAAGGGAACTCAAGTGACTTGTCTCATTATCAACGTAGATGATATGATTATAACAAGAAACGACATGGAAGAAATGGCATTGTTGAAACGACTGTTGTTCTCAGAATTTCAAATGAAGAATCTGGGGGGCCTAAGATATTTCTTAGGGATCGAAGTGACATGCACTAACCAAGGAATCTTTATCTCTCAACAGAAATATATCTTGGACTTACTTGCGGAGGTGGGTATGATAGATTGCAAACCTGCTGGAGCTCCAATGCTAGTGAATCAAAAGTTAGACTTTGAAGAAGGAATACCTGACACTGATATATCTAGTACATACTTGTTAGTCAAAAAACTGATATATCTAGCATATACTCGTCCTGATATTTCCTTTGCAGTCCTTATAAGTCAGTTTATGCACCGACCTCATAGCCATCATATGGAGGCTGTAATGAGAATCATGTGGTGTTTAAAGGGAACAGCGGGATGTGGGATTTGGTTCAAAAATCATGGTGATATGGACATAAAGGTATATACTAATGTAGATTGTGCAAGAAATGTAGTAGATCGACGATCTACCTCAGGTTACTTTGCTTTAGTAGGAGGTAATCTGGTCATGTGGCGAAGTAAGAAGAAAAAAGTTATAGCTTTGTCTAGTGCTCAGGCAGAGTTTCGAGGGATTGTAAAAGAGGTTATGGAAGTGTTATGGTTGAAGAAACTATTAATTGATTTGGGCCTATGTTCGTCGATTCAAGCAAAGTTAATGTGTGATAATAAAACGTCGATTAACATATCAGAAAACCCATTACAACATGACCTAACCAAACATGTGGAGATAGATTGGTATTTCATCAAAGAGAAGATTGAATGTAGAGTAGTGGAGCAACCGTTTGTTCCAACAGAAGATCAGTTGGCTAACATTCTAACCAAAGCTGTTGCAGGAAGAGCGTTTGATGAGACTTTGGTAAAGTTGGGCATTGTTAACCACCCTGCTCAACTTGAAGGGGAGTGTTAGGAAAGAAATAGTTACCATAGTTAGGTGTATCAATTAGAGCAGTCAAATACGTAATCAAATAATGTATATTTATTTGTGATGTAATTAGGGAGGATAATTAGGGAAGATTACTTACCTTGTATAGAGATACTTGGGTGTATAAGTTGGTGGTAGGATGTACTGTGTAAAATACGATTGAATGAATACAAATTACAGAGTTTGCATACTGCAAATTTCTTCTACTTAACAATCAGAGCATAACACAGCCGCAAGATACAAAAAAGGGCACATGTACATATAAAAATACACTGTATATACTTACATTTCATACATCCACTAGCTCAGTGAATTAGAGAAACTGACAATTATAAATAGAATATACCAGTTAGAGAGCCATCGGTAGCTTGACGTTTCTTATCTTTTTTTGAGCCTTATAAAAAGCATAGCAGTATACATTTGAACTGAGGATGTCTCAATAATATTTTACAGTTCAAGCTCCGATACATACTTCCTTATTTTCTACCATACACGCTTCTATACTTAACTATATGCGCTTCTAAAATTCCAACGTGTTTAACCTTCTCATATAATAATTGTTTTACTAGGAGATGCTATTATTTTCATAAGGACTTGAATTTTTACTGTTTATAAAGATCGTTGCATTATTTTGGTGTCAACCAGAATTCAAATCACGAGCCTCTTCCTTCGTTAATACTAAACTAATCAATCACTATCAATGCTAAAACGCAATTTACGAATTGAAAATTACAAGGTTTCAAATACTGCAGGATTTTTTTTTTGTTTTTAAAAAATATCCAATGTCGATAGCAGTAACCCCATCTTATGTTCAACCCTCTCCCGTTATCGTTTTTTAGTTTGGGATGCTGTTATTTTTATAAGGATTTAAATTAAAAGTGATGATAAAAATCCTTGTGTTTTTTTTTGTGTTTTTTTGTATCAACCAAGATTCGAACCACTTGTCTTTTTTCTATGTATGCGTAAAATTACATTTTAGAAGGCTTCTTCAATAATAAAATAACCAATTACAAACAATTTCCGGTTTTTTTACCAATATTTGTCATTGTCAAAACAGAATTTATCATTTGAATTTATAAAGTTTCAAATACAACATGCTAATGAACTTCCAATTGGCGATCCTTTGAGGATTTAACAAATTCTATGTGGTAACAAACCATGTGGAAACAAAAAACACAGAAACACAAACGAAGATGAGATGACCAATTGCTCCTGTAAGTTCTTGTTGTTTATTTCCTATTACAGATTGGCAATCCTCCATTATTTGTAAACGGAGAGATAAGCAATTGAAATTGTCGCTTCCGATGAGCCCCATGATAGCGATGGCCTTGTTCAATTCTTCTATTTCCTATTATCCATATCTTACGCTTTACCCTCTCACGTAATCATCTTTTGGTGAGATATGCTATTATTTTTTTAAGGATTTGGCAGAGTCGAATCTTCATTCAGATCAGAGGTGATTCGAAAAGAGAAAACAATGTCAACATTGTACACGGACGCAGTTTGTTGTCAGATATAACGTTCTAAAAAATATGTAAAAGTCAAAGGACGTTAGAGCTCTTGTTATGTCCCTTAGAACACACTAGAAGGGGGGTTGAATAGTATATTCACCAAGTATGGATATTTTCTGGATATTTTTCGTTTTGAATGCAACCAATACTTGGATATGTTCTTTAAGAAGAATAAAAACTTGCAGAAAGGTAAAGAACACAAAGATGTATAGAGGTTCAAGTCAAATGACTGTACTCCTCTACCTTCTTGATTTTTCACAAGAAGGATTTTGAAAAGGGGATTGTTATTTCTATGGGGAAAACAACAATCAAAAACAAAATCCAACAAGTTGGAAAACTAGGCAACACTCCTAGACAACAACCGAGAATTCTAACCCTTTGAAGTCTAGCCTCCAAAGATCTTCTTTGCCCTCAAAGAAATCTTGTAGGGAGAATAGTGAACCACAACACTATCAACTAACCCTTCAAAGTCTAGAAAACGCAAAACAAGAAGCACCCTTGCTCCTTGACCAACAATCTACATAGCCTCTCACAATCTTCACTCACTATGAAGAAGACTCTTCTTCCTTTACAACACAACTCTCAACAACAAAGTAAAATGTACAAGATTACAACTATTTTGAGAGCTTGAAACTTGAGAGAAATTTGAGAGCATCAATGGTAGAAAGTTGGAGAAGAAGAGAAGAAACCCTTCCTTTTATCAATCTTGAAAAACTTCCCGTTTGAAACCCTCTGCATAGACAATAATGGGTTTTGACATCTTGTGTTGGTGTGTCCTCATCATTGGAGATCTCCCTTTGGCATGTAGCAACATTCTTGGATAGATTTCAAAAAGAATGCCAAGAAAGGAAACCTGAAATCTTAAGTTGAGAGGAAGGACCTGTGAAAATGACACTAAAAGAGGAGGGTACAAAGAGTCAACTGATGTTAAAAAATGAAGCATAAGACCTTTGTAACGTTGGTCACATGAAGCACCTAATGTGCTTAAAGCACAGGCGTTCGAAGTGACATAGAGCGCTTAATGAGAAAATGAACTGTCGTTCGAAGTCACGTTAAGCGCCTTAAGTGGGCAACTGAAGGCGTTCGAAGTCACATGAAGCGCCTAATGTTACCCTTCATGCTTGTTCGAACTAAATCTGACATTTCTTCAGAAAAAGTACTTGGGTGTACGTGTCCATTCAGGAGGAAAGTACTTTTGACTTGGTGGACCACTTGAAGCGCCTAATGTAGGCATTCGAAGTGTTCAAACTTTTCATCAGAGCACATGAAGCGCCTAATATAGGCGTTCGAAGTGTACTGGATTCCACCAAGACACATTAAGCGGCTAAAGTGAGTGTTCGAAGTATGCTGACTTCCAACACACAACATGAAGTGCCTAATCTATCGTTCGAAGTATCAAACTTGTGCAAATCATCAAAACTTTAACATATTCTAACAACTCTCGGAGTTATTACTTTACTAGGCATAGTCTTAGTTGTATGCTGGAAATATAGAAAAACATGTTTCAATTTGCTGTTTATGGCTGTCTTTTTATGTAGTGGATTGAACTTGGTCCTCTATGATACATTTTCACGCTTTTATATATCATTGACAACCAGTGCATATTGAGAAGTTATAGGAGTACGCCATGTGTCTTGCCCCGTTGGCTGGATGCATTTGCATGTTGCCGCATGATGCCGTGTGTTACGTCGCAAAAATAATATTGCTTGTTGTCAGGTGTCAGATTTTGCCGAGTCAAGCAGAGGGCCCGTGAGAGTTGAGCAGTAAAGTTAAGACATTGGATTTTGAGTCGACCCACAGAGAGGCTGAAGCATGTATCTGCCATAGTGCTAGATGGCTGGGCTAACCCTCTGGCTTGATCAAACGGGCCTCAATGGCAAGGCCGATATCCAGAGGTGTCTTGCATCCTCTGAACTGAGCTGAGTGAAAGATGATCTCAGGGATAGTAATGAAGATGTGTTCACGGTGACCTGCGTCTTTATGGAGCCAAGAAACGTTGACTATGATAGACCCTGCTGGACACACTTGTAGTTCTAGTCAATAATGGTTTCATCCTTATCAGATGCCTTCAGATTATACATGTCGAGCACAAGAGGGAAGGGTAATCTTCTGGTAACGGATGAAACTCCCTGCCATTCTACCGATACACGCCTTTGGCGTGTCATATTCTGATTACGGATGAAACTCCCTGCCATTCCACCGATACGCGCCTTTGGCGTATCATATTTTGATTAGGTTTTATGTATACATTTAATGATGAGGTTTAGCCAGTGTGGAATTCAAAGCAGTGTCAGCCGCATTTTTTTTATGTATTCTGTGAACCTTATATATTTCAATGAGTCGGAATCCCAAAAACTCCAAATGTCAAAACTCCACTTAGGCCTCCTGCCCTTGCATTTTTTGCCTTCGATCTCATAGCACTCCCTGCAATCTATCAATTTTCCTTCTTTGATGTGCCTTCCTCAGCTAGGATCTTGCCCATCCCAACCTTATTTTGCCTTTATCCTACTTGCCAAGTAAGTTTTTCACCATTTCGTTCTTTTTTTGCTGCTGAAATCATGTCTTCCTCTCACTCTTCTAATTCTCAAAACGCATCAGAAGAGTTATCCTGTGTTCACGGTGATGTAGGTGTTAATGTATGTGTCATAGGTCATGATTCGGACGTTTATGTTATACATTTATTATTAATGAAGAGGTTTTATTATCATTATTGTTGGTTAGTACATTACACAATTATGATATATGTCCATGGTTCATTATTGTTATAGAGATAAAATAATTTATAACCAGTATGAGTATTGATTTGATAATCATGAGATGATTATGTGTATGACGATACAAATCAATTTCGTAGATACTTGTTAAAAAACAATGTATTGGATAGACCCATCATGAGATTACTGCATGGATTAGCGTCATAAATAAATTTCATGATAGTTATGTTTTAATCATTAGACTTGAGATTGTCATAGTTTCCGACATAAGGACTATTATATTTTGACATGATCAGACATTATTCGTAACTGGATAATAATAAAGGTCATGATTGAATATGATAGAAATTATGTAGAGGATATTGAACAATCAAGATAGAATTTGTCCCTCCTTTCAGAGATATATCTTTTGGAGCCCTCCATTAGTGAGACCCTGAAATGCATGAACATGCTCAAATGAATTGATAGCGTGATCAATATCATTTGTTTGATTAGTCTACTTGGAAATCGAGTAATCATACATTTGAACAATATAAGCATGATGCTGACCATGGCTTATGTTCAAACTAGATATCGTGTGACAAAGGGATTAATACATGTGTTATTATTAGGCTAGTTGGACTGTAATCGTATTAATTGGATAGTCGTAATGCCTTGCTAGAGGCCAATTACGACCTTTTGGTTTAATAGAGATTTAAGTAATTGCCAATTAATATGGGCTTATCGAGTCACATACAAGAATGCGTATGAGCTGATATTCATTACTATTATTATTATTACTTTTTTTTGGGTTCTTAAAATATACTTATATATATATATATATATATACATATATATATATATTATCGGATAATAACAACAGAATCCATATCTGATATGGATTCTGAATAGTCTTATCCAATCCTAATATGGATTCTGATTGGCCTAAAACCAATCCGATTTGGAATCGGATTTTAAGGTCTATATATGTATATATGTTGTTGTATCCCGTACAGAGATTACACAGGAAAAAAAGATTCATGAACTTGCTTTTAGAGAAAAACAAGTTCTTCAGCCGCCCTGTGCTAGAGAGCTATCACTCCAGCGGAAGCATTCGTGTGGGTACCGACAGAGGGTGATTGTATCATCGCACCTCCTTCGCCTGCATATTTCAAATCTACAGAGATAATTTTTTGAATTTCTTTCATCGAATTAAACAAACAACATAGATCCTTGGCAGGAAATCAGAGATCGATTATTCCGTTGCGTGCTTTTGATAGCAGTGATCTCGTGGATTTCCCAACAGTAGGAGGGGATGAATCTTCCACTTTGTCGGAGAGGAAGTCTTTAGAGGATAATCATCCTCCGCTCTGGTGGCTTATGAAGATTACCATGCCTTGTACCAGGCATAACAGGAATGTTGTGCTTGGCGGCGCTACTTGGGTGACGGAGGCTTTGGCATCGCCTCCTGCGTTAAGCTCTGATCAGCAGCATGCAGTTTATACGTGTCAAGTTGATGATTTTTTAATCTTTCCTTAGGGCTAATTTCTCGGGGTTCCCCTTCTCCTAAGGTTTAAGAGTCGTTCTTCACTCTTAACCCTTTTGACTTAGCAACCATCTGCTGGGTCTGGAAAATCGATTGCCTCCAATTTGATCTATCGCTCCACGTTTTGGCCAAGCAACCTACGATCCCCAAGAGGGATGCAAGGCTATTTATGAAGAATATTCCAAATTTGGATTCGGCTTTTCCAGTCCTAGTCCTTTGAGACATATCTTAAACTACTATAGGTTAGGCTTTCATAGATCATGCCCAATAGGCTAAGTTCCGTTTTTCTTAGTGCTGCCGAGGCTGAGTTCGACCTCCAAGTCTTCAGAGGCTTTTTCATATGTAGGGCCTCGAATATCTGATACTACTTCAGGAGGCGGTCTTCTAGTGAGGAGTCCAGCCTTGCCGTATTTATACTGACCTTCACCAAGAACTAGAAAGGCAAGTATTCTAATAGAGAAATATGCAGCGACAGAGGCCAACATATAAAGGTTTAAGAAGGCCAGTAACCTTAGACCCGATGAGGTGTTCTGCAAGGAGGTGGAAAGGCTCAAACATATAAACATGATACTCGATTGGTTAAAGGTAAATGATGTCATTTTAAAGAAGGCCAATCTGGATCACTTGGTGATAGGTTCGAACTTCCGTAGGCCAAGTCGGGAAAAACTAGAGGCTATGAAAAGTAGGTGTGAAGGAAGAATTTTAACAATCTTTCATGCATGTCATTTTACCATTACTGATGTGTCTTGTCTTCATGCGTAGGTGCAACATCTAAATAAGCAGACTGGAGGAGATTACAACAAGGAGACTGGCCAAGCGCAAGGGCAAAGCCATGGTCGTGCCTCCCACTGAGGATGAGATGGCATCGTCAGCTGCTGGCCTACTCAACACTGTCGCTGCAATGGAACACCCATTCAGTTTAACACTGCAACACAGAAGCTACTTTGCCCATCTGTTGCCCGAGTATGTATTGAGGTTGATGTTTCTAAAAAATTACCTCAAAAGCTCCACATTCAAAGTCACGGTCATGGGTTTTTCCATGCGGTGATATACGAGGATGTCCCGCCATTTTGTTCCAAATGCTGCATCTTAGGACATAAATTCGGCAGATGTCCCCCTGCAGTTCCCCCGGAATAGCCTACCATGCCTCAGAAAATCAGGAAGGAAAAGCCACTTGCAGCTCCTCTATCGGATCCCCCAGCGACTGACCTTTGCCGCCACGCATTGCAGCTCTACTATCCACGACGGTGGCCGATGTGTTAAGAAGAGATCACGGAAGATTTCTTTCCGTTATTGCTGTAATCATATACTTACCTTGTATAGTTGATTGATTGACTAGAGACTAATTAGGTAGATGATTGATTTAGCAATTAAGTAGGTGATTGATTATTCCTTGTATAGAATAGTAATACGGGTTATAAGTAGGGACTCCATGTACAGAGAAAATCAATCAATGAAATACAGAAAAACCATTGATCCACAGTTTGATCATCTTGAACATGGTACCAGAGCAGGAAAATCCCTCTCTGTGAATAAGTTTTTTTTCTGAAGCCTAGGCTCAGAAAAGATTCATCATAGCCTTATACCTTACCCGGACAAACAACTAAATACCTTCCTCAGCCAAACGGCCAGTTGATCCTCTCTTGAACTCTCACAGTCATATTATTATGTGGCTCTGCCTTCTCCAACAGATCCTGCATCACACACCAAACGATGTAAGACGCTGGAAAAACAGAAGACTCAAACCCCATACCAGAGTCTTCTTCAAGCAACCAGAACCCCGGGGAATGGGCACTACAAGTGGTCCAAATTCTTCGGGATAGCCTTCGTATAACTCCATCACAATCCGCAATTTCAACACCTGCGCCAGAAACGTTAGACATCTCAGTAAAATTGAATAGTGGAAACTATTCTTTGTGGTCTACTGTCATATACAGTGCAATCCTCGGTCAAGGAAAGGTGTCACATTTGACAAGTATTCCGCAACCCCCACAGCCTTCTGAACCAGAGTATGCAAAATGGGAACAGGATGACAACAAAATGTTCAGCTGGATCCTCCAAAACATTGAACCCACAATGATTAGCAACATTACTAGATATCCCACTGCTAAGGCCTTATGGGAAGGCTTAGCACTTACATACGGAATGGGGCGAGATGGGTTACAAATCTTTGACCTTCACAAGAAGGCCAGTAGCATTCGGCAAGGAACAGGCACAGTGGAAGAGTGCTGGAACAAGCTACAAGATGTGTGGGTCACCATAGATACAAAGGACCCAAATCCAATGCGTTGTCCAGAGGATATTGGGATTTACAGACATAAAATCCAGGCCACAAGAATGTATCAATTCTTGATGGCCATTAACGACCAATTTGAGCAGGAGAAGAAGGAGATAGTAAAATGGGACCCTCTGACGTCGCTTGAAGCAGCATTTTCAGAAATCAGACGTGGAGAGGCCAGGAATCATGTTCTCAAAGGAAATTTTCCCTCAGAAGAGATCTCATCTCACTCATCCTCGGAAATCGGACAGGGAGTCACCAGAAAAACACCAGCCACGAACAGAGGTTGGGGCAGAGGAGGAGGAACTTCATCCTCCCGCTCAAACTCTTCATCGCGGGAGAACAAAGATAAGAATCAGACATGCAGCCACTGCAAGAAGTGTGGTCACATAAAGGAAAGATGCTTCCAAATCGTAGGGTACCCAAATTGGTGGGAAGGAAAAAAGCCAACCACCGGTTTTGGAGGAACAGGGGCTGCAACCATGCTTTCCCAAGGGGAAGACGGGATCCACAACTCAAATGAACCAGCAAGCATCGGAGGAAAACTCAGAGCAGCAACCAATAGGCTCAGCAGCTGGAGCCTTCTCAGCGACGGCAGGAGGTAAAAAGGGGTTGGGCAGAAACCCTAGTCCCCTTCTTTCCTTTTATATCTGGAATTTACCCTATAACCCCTCAAGTTTCTGTAATTGCGAATGTTACCCCCATCACTCCAGAAATTATACCCGCAGTCCCTGGAAAATCTGCGGTGGCAAGTTCCGCCCCTGATCTCTCAGAAACAGAAAAGTTAGTCCCTCAAGTTTCGTTTAAATCACAAACTGGTCCTTCTACTTTTACAAACTCCAGAAATACCCTCACTTTAGCCCAACTCCATAAATGCACAAATAGTAGTTAGCCCATACCTCACGACACATCTAAATAGATATTTGACTATGGGGCAACGGACACTATGTCCTTTGACCCAAATGACTTTGTTAGCCACTCAACCCCTTTAAAAACTCACATTGAAACCGCGAGTGGAGAACTTGTACCTGTCCGTGGAGGTGGCACTATCTCTCTCACACCACAATTCACGTTACCATATTGTCTTTTTGTGCCATCCTTATCTACTAAATTACTATCAATTAGCCAACTCACAAAAGAATTAGATTGTGTGGTTCTAATGTATCCCTCATTTTGCATATTGCAGGACATTCATACGGGGCGCATAATTGGACATGGTACTGAGAGAGGAGGCCTTTATTATGTGGATGCCGTAGAGCAGCAGGGTCGGTCTAATCATGCCACCGGATCGGTTACTCGACAGTTGTGGCGCTGGCATAGTTGTTAGGACATTCATCGTTTAGCTATCTTAAATTTCTTTTTCCAGACCTTTTTTCAAAAATAAACAAAATGCATAATTTGACTTGTAGCACTTGCCTCCGTGTCAAACAGCCACGAGCTACATATCAGGCAAATAATACTCGTGTTGACAATATGTTTTCCTTAGTACACTCTGATGTATGGGGATCATCCCTGCATCCTACTTCTCTTGGTTATCGTTATTATGTGATTTTTGTTGATGACTTCTCCCGCATGACTTGGCTATATGTTCTTAAATACAAATCAGAAGTCACTACAAAATTCATGGAGTTCTACCAAATGACTAAAACTCAATTCAATACATCCATCAAAATTCTTCGTTCTGATAATGGTGGGGAGTATCTCGATGGGGCACTAAAACAATTTCTTACCCTACATGGCATGCTTCACCAAACATCTTGTCCTGGCACTTCGAAACAAAACGGAGTAGCCGAAAGAAAAAATCGGACACTTTTACAAATGACACGAGCCATGATGATAGATGCCAATGTACCTCAGGTTTTTTGGCCGGAGGCAGTGTCCACAGCAAATTACCTTAGTAATCGACTTCCTTCCTCCATACTGAACCATCAGACACCACTGCAGGTGTTAGCCACCCAGACACAAATTCCTTCTGTCCTTACCTTACCCCGAATGTCTTTGGTTGTACCGAATTTGTCCATGTTCCAAAAAACCAACAAGAGAAATTTGACCTTTGTGCTGAGAAGTGTGCTTTCGTTGGCTATTCACCGTCCCAAGAGGGATACCGATGTTATAACCCTCGCATTCGCCGAATCCTAGCTACAATGAATTGTACCTTTCTTGAAACAGAACCTTTCTTTGACACCCACTCTCAGTATCAAGGGGAGATAGCTAGAGATGAGACTCTCGATTGGCTGTCAGAGTCACACTGGCCGGCGACTAAACCAACACAACAAGTAGATGACACCGATTGCACAGGAGATGACCATGATAAAGACCTTGTCTCTCTAGTACCACCCAATGATGCTCCTCAGATGAATGTTCCGCAACAGGTAAGCGATGGCATACAGGTTGACACTACTGAATCTAATTCTGAGTCTGGTTTTGATATGAGTCCTAATTCCTTTGATCCTAATTCTTTTGATTCCGCCATTGAGACTAATAATCCGACTCCCCGAGAAAATTGTGTGGATGATATTTACCATTTCCCAGGGACTCAAAGGCAAATACTACCACCCAGAAAAATCATGGGCATACCACCCGAAAGATACTCCCCTACCAAGGTAGCTCAAACGTCAAAGTATCTAATAAAGACCGTGTGTAATAACGAATCATAGTTAGCACAAAGTTTCTTTGTAACAATCTGCTCTGAAAAAATTCCTCATATCGTGGATGATGCTTGTAAGTTACCACAATGGAAGGAAGCCATGGACATAGAAATGGAAGCTTTAAAAAGGAATCAGACATGGGAAAAATGTCAATTGCCGGATGGAAAAAAGACTGTGGGGTGCAGATGGGTATTCACTGTAAAGTACAAGGCAGACGGTATTGTTGAAAGACACAAAGCCAGGCTGGTTGCAAAAGGATACACGTAGACATATGGGATTGATTATTCGGAGACATTCTCTCCTGTTGCCAGAATTGATACAATCCGAGTGTTGTTCTCTATTGCAGCAAACAAATACTGGCCACTGCTACAGTTTGATGTAAAGAACGCGTTTCTGCATGGAGAACTGCAAGAAGAAGTCTACATGGAACTCCCTCTAGGTTTCTGGTGAGTTTGAACCAAAGCAAGTGTGTCGATTAAAAAAGGCATTATATGGACTCAAGCAGTCACCCCGGACATGGTTTGGAAGGTTCACTTCAGTCCTGAAGAAAGATGGGTACAAACAAAGCAATGCAAATCACACCCTCTTCTTCAAAAAACAGGGAAGTTGTATTACTTGTCTTATCATTTATGTTGATGATATGATTATTACTGGAAATGATACTAACGAAATATCTCGTCTCAGGAACCACTTGTTTACACAATTTGAGATGAAGGATCTTGGAGCCCTAAAGTATTTCCTGTGAATCGAGGTGCTAAGGTCATCAGAAGGGATCTATATATCTCAGCGGAAATACATTCTGGACCTATTAACTGAAGTGGGGCTACTTGATGGGAAACCTGCAGATACTCCAATGATCCAGAATCAGAAGCTAGAAGTGACTCCAGGAGTTCCACTGGTGGGACATGAACAGTATCAGAGACTGGTTGGGAAATTGATTTACCTCTCACATACTAGACCAGACATTGCACATGCTGTTGGAGTAGTAAGTCAGTTCATGCACAGTCCGCAGAAACATCATCTTGAAGCAGTTTTCAGAATCCTAAGGTACCTCAAAGGTACACCTGGACGAGGGATCATATTTCAGAATCATGGACATCTCGACATCGAGGCATACACAGATACAGACTGGGCCAGAAACGTGGTAGATAGAAGATCTGCCTCTGGATATCTTACATTGGTTGGTGGGAATTTAGTCACTTGGCGAAGTAAAAAACAATCAGTGGTTGCCATTTCTAGTGCGGAAGCAGAGTTTCGGGGGAGAGCTAGAGGAATCACTGAAGTATTGTGGCTGCGCAAACACATGGGGGAACTTGGTGTTCGAACAGCAGGACCAACATGCTTAAAGTGTGATAACAAAGCCTCAATCAGTATATCGGAAAACCCGGTCCAGCATGACAGGACTAAGCATATTGAGATTGATCGTCATTTCATTAAAGAAAAGTTGGACAGTGGCTTTATCACAATACCATTTGTTCGGTCAGAGGATCAGCTCGCTGACATACTTACCAAGGCGGTCAATGGTCGAATCTTTGCAACTATTCAAGGCAAGTTGAACGTAAGAGACCCTACTGTTCAACTTGAGGGGGAGTGATAAGAAGAGATCACGGCAGCTTTCTTTCCGTTATTGCTGTAATCATATACTTACCTTGTATAGTTGATTGATTGACTATAGACTAATTAGGTAGATGATTAATTTAGCAATTAAGCAGGTGATTGATTATTCCTTGTATAGAATAGTAATACGGGTTATAAGTAGGAACTCCATGTACAGAGAAAATGAATCAATGAAATACAGAAAAATCATTGATCCAAAGTTTGATCATCTTGAACACGATGTTCCTGCTCCAGTTACCATTGCTGCCAACCCCACATTCCCTCTGGATTTACATCTCCTTGGCCGTGCTAATGATGATTCTCAGCAATCGCAATTTCTTTCGTTAGATATTACTCACGGACACTCGGACTCGGAGGCATATCATCCCACCTGTTCCAGTCTCTCAACTATTGACGACCTTCATAATACTTGTCAGGCTGTTTCAAATGATGTTGCACGTCGCACGTCACACTTTAATTAATTTCCGACTGATGAGGTGCTGCTTCAAAAACTTCTTCATCCTCCTGCTCTCTTAGATGATCAAGGGTTTGTCATGTATGTTAAAAAGCGACACCGTCGCACAGCGGCTCAAATCTCTTGTCCTCCTCGGCAGGTAGTCACCCGTAGTTTGGCCCGTACTACACACTCTCTATCTCAGTCCTCTTAATGCATTTCTTAATGGAATATTAGAGGTCTGTGAACCTCTCTATCTCAATCACATTTTTTACTTCAGTATTAGTCCGTTATGTTTCTTATTATTATTGAGCTCCAGCAGCCTGTCGCTTGCTTACAACGCACTAAACTTCAGTTGGGATTTTCTTCTTGTCTGTCTTTATGTGAGGATTGTATGATGTATTTTTGACGTATGGAGTCGCTTGATTTATTGGAATCGCAGATAGGGGAACAGGTGTCTCATCTACGGTTGCGCATTTCTTCTACCAATCTTAGTTTTTTGCACTCTTGTATCTATGGCTGACATACCATAATGGAGCGACATCTTTTATGGTCTAATCTCAAAGAATTTGGTGATTCCAATTCAGAACCTTGAATGGTATTAGCGACTTTGATACACTTTTATCACTCCAAGATCACAAGGGGCTACTCGGCCAGCTCTTTCGTCCCTTGTAGACTTCAATGCTACAGTTGATCATTGTGCATATCATGTTATTCCGCATGTTGGCACATGTTTTACATGGTTGGGTAGTCCGAGATTGAGTTGAGTTTGGCGTTGATAAATTGGGCATTTTGCAATTCAGCTTTTTATGATCTTTTTCCACATCTGAAACTTACTCATTTAAGCCGTGTCACATCAGATCACTATCCGCTATTGCTTTAATGTGGATCGGCTGGAGCAGCTGCCCCTAGTCAATTTCGTTTCCTTTCTGTATGGACTTCTGACATGACCTCCTTTCCTTCATTCGGCATACAAGGAATTCTCACCCGACCACTGTGAGCATGAATGGTATATGCAATAAATTGTGATCATTAATGCGTGATCTATCGGATTGGAATAAAAATGTCTTTTGAAACATCTTTCGTCAGGTTGAATACGCTCAGCGAAGAGTCCAAGGTGCTGAGCTTGCCTATGATGGTTATCCCTCATACGCCACCCGTCTTGCATATCACACAACGTAGGCGCAATTTCGTATAGCCTGTACTCAAGAAACTGAATTCTAGAAACAAAAGACACGTGTCAAGTGATTAAAGGAAGGTGATGCTAATACAAAATATTTTCACACCATTGTTTGGGATCGCCATTGGCGACAACATATTCATAGTATCAACTACATTGATGGCACTCTCTGTGATACTCAAGAAACTATTCACCAAGCTGCCATTAACTTTTATGTAGAAATAAGAGGGTTTGAGTGATTTCAAAATAAGAAACGTTGAATATATATACATATATACAAACGTATATAAGTGTGTACATGTATGCATGATAACTTGTCATTACTTGCCTTATTTAGCTGATATATTATGTTGCCGTCCTAACGAGCCATGAAGCATTAAAGCTTACATCATATGGCGAACATTTGTTGAGTTTATACTATTTTCAGGTGCCACCATTAATGAACTAAATTAGTTCATTAAGTGAAGTACTTAGTTTAATAAACTAAGTAGTTCATTAAAGGAAGATTCATTTGGAAAAGGCACAAAGGCAACAAGGCTAAGGAAGGAAAGTTTTCTCCTCCTCCCCACATTCAATGTCACACGCCACTTATACATATATATACTATATTTTCAGATTTTTTTCTAAAAGGCACATACACATGTATTCCAACGTACTACCGACACGTTATATATCTTACGTACGTACGTTAACGTCACACCACTATACTTAACTCATATTTATGAGTATATTCAGGTCTTATATCATATGATATAAGATATGGTGATGACAAATTAAATACGACACGATAAAAGGTTCTAAACCGAAATTTGTCGTATCGGGCGAATACCGAAACTTCGCCAACGTGTCACGTACTTGCCATAAATAAATGGCCAGCCCATATACATCAAAAATTGATGTAAATTTCGTGCACATCACTGAAAATTCAGGCAAAAATACTTTCCATGTTGACACACACAAATCACCCCACATTTAGGCCAAAATGTGAAGATTCCAATTTTAATTTTGTCACATGTTTATGGTACCACTTTAAATCAGCCAAGAGCTGAAATTTAAAGTATATATTATATATATTATGTATAACATAATATATATATCATGTGCAAAAGTTGGAATTTAAATTAGAGAAAAATCGGGTAATCGATAAATATCGAAAATTCGGTTTTCTACGCACTTAACATGGAACGTTTTTCTTGAACATCATGTGACACGTATCTAGACACTTTTTACATATAATATACATCTTAAATTGTTCTAGAAAATTAAATTAAGGGCTGATTGGAATATTACATGTGTGTATTACTAAATGTGCACTATTTTACAAAGTTAGCAAAAATAAATTTCAGCACATGTACAAACACATTCCAACGTTACTACAGCTGAGATGGAGCACATGTGGAGCCTTGTTGGCATGTTGATTGGTCAAGGATCAATCATACAATGTTGATGAATCAAAGAGAGAAGCTACAAAAGGTAAGTATTCAACATATATCTCTCTTATGTCACATGCTGAAAATTTCAGCATACTACACACATGTGGGCGATTTCTTCATGGTTAAGATAACATACTTTGTCAATTTTTTATTAAAGGATTAATTGAAGATGTTATGGAAATGATTTGAATATTATGTAAGCTAATAAAGTGTGATATTCTACATATCACACATGCTGAAATTTTTCAGCATGTGTGAAGTGATGGTGGACGAATTCTAAGGCTATGGTGTGTCCAAATTCATTTCTCAATTGATAGCAAGACTTATCATGTATTGTTGATTCATTTTAATGAGAAAAATCAAAGTAAATTGGGGATTATCTTGAATAAAAATGGATGTTGCACATGCTGAAAAATTCAGCATGGCAAGGAGTATAATGACCGATTTTTTGGAGTAAAAAGGAAGGATTTGTTGGTCTTGCAATTTATGATGAAATTTTAGACTTATGGTATGATTTTATGATTGATATTGGCACATGTTTAAAGTGATTATTTCAGATTTTCCAAGTCATCAAATGATGACAACATTGAGCCAATAAAGAGGTGCCAAGTAAGCAAAGACTAAATGATGGTCCAATGGAATGATGCCAAGTAAGCAAAGCATTGTCACCATGATGTCTTACACTCTCTCAAGCACTTAAAAGGAAATTTTCAAGAGGGGGAGAAGGGCTATAGGGACGGCTGCAAGTCTATAAGGAAGGAAGAGAAGAGCAAACAAAAGCAACACCAAGAATTGCATTCTAAAGTGATCAAATTGCCAAGCTTCTCTTCTCCTACATTTTCTTTCTCTCTTTTCTTGTAAAAAGCCTATTGTACTTTACATATTTCAATCTTGAATAGGCTTCATATAAACCACCATTCATTCATCTTTGTAAAAGATTGATCAAGGTGTGATCAATCTTCATTCTAGCGAGGTGGTGGTGTTCGTGTGAATTGTACTCGACATACAAGGTTTGTAAAGGGTTGGAGTTAGGTGTATTTCTATCAACCCTGAGGTAAGGTGTACTGCGTGTGTGAGATTAGTGTGAACCAAGGAAGGTGTTCCTTGAAGACTGGAGTAGGTTGTTTATAACCGAACCAGTACAAAATTCTTGGTGCAATTTACTTTCAGCATTTACTTTTCAGTTTCTGCACTGGTTACTCATCTTGTTCACGTTCGTAAAAATAGTAAACGATTTTCAAAAATTGTAAAAATTTCCGGAAACATACATAAACGTTCTAGGGTTAATTTGGCAAAAGTTTGAACCCTTTTGGACAAGTATAGGTCAGTCAAACATCAAAAGTTCTGAGACTAGTGCAGTCTGATTTTCAGACTTGCAAAGGTTGAGACTTTGGTTGTATTTGACCTACTTCCCAAAAGAATTTTCAAAAACTGTTTCAACCCATTTAAATATAGTGTGTGAGGAGTTATTGGTCAAATTTGCAGATCATTTGGACATTCACACAAATAGGAATTAATTTTTCAAAACCATCTACCGTTTCTGGCAGATTTGCACAATCTGAGTGCCAACGGTTTTTGAAGGGGTTAAAGGTAGAATTTTGATTTGAAATTTTTAGGGGACCCTCATAACATCTGAGGCTAAGTTCTCTCAAAATTTCATAATTTCTGGAGACCTCTAACCTATTTTTAAAAACGTTTTAAAACTGGTCCTGAAAACAGAATCTGTTTTCAGAACTTGAATTGGTTAGGTTTAAAGAAATTTTAAAAACCATATTTTCCGCACCATCTATTCAACCCCCCCCTTCTAGTGGTGCCTTGCAGATCCTACATTTTATACTACTATGTTTACTGCTCCGCCTACACTTGAGGATTCTGACTTACTAGATGCCATTCCTCCTCTTCTGACAAGTTCAGATGACGATTACTTGACCTCTATGTCGTCCGAAGGTATGCAGTGCTGTCTGGGCTTTGGACCCTCACAATGCCCCAGGTTATGATGGTTACAATGGCCATTTTTACAGGACATGTTGGGAAATCATTCATATAGATATCTATAAGGCCGTTCAAGAATTTTTCCTCGGTCTCCCATTACCAAAATCTGTGGCTCAAACGTTAATTGTTCTCCTCCCTAAGGTCTCATTGCAAACATCTTTTTGCTGATTACCGACCTATTGCATTGTATACATTTTTTAGCAAAATCTAGACTCGAATTTTTGCAACTTGGCTGAACTCTGTTCTCCCCAAAATAATTTCTCCAGAATAGGGAGGATTTCAAAAAGTTAAAGGTATTGCCGAGCATGTACTACTTGGCAATCAGATGGTCCATCGGTTCGATCACACCCGTCGATCTTCTAATTGTATCATTAAACTTGACCTTGCAAAATCCTTTGATCATGGGAGCTGGCAGTTCCTGGGAATAGTATTAGAGTGCTTTGGGTTTTTTTGCCTTTTTTATCACATTAATGCTAAACCATCTTGGTAGCACCTACTTCTCTGTTTTACTCAACGGTGTTTCTAGTGGTTTTTTCAGGCCAAATCGGGGGAGGGGTGAAGCAAGGTGATCCTCTCTCACCCTTGCTCTTTATGGTCGTAGCCAAATTCTTTTACTCGGATATAAATCCTAGTATTAGCAATGGTGTTATACGTCCTTTACCTCTCAGTTGGCTACCGCTCACCATTTCCCACATGGCCTACGCGGATGATCTTCTTCTTTTTCTTGCAGCTGATCTACGCAATTTAAGACGCATCAAACATTTCTTGTCTATGTATGAACAGGCATCGGGCGAAGCAGTTAACTATCACAAAATCAGTGTTGTCTTTTCGTCAGGAATCTCTCCCAATTGTCGGCGTGATCTCATTACCATCCTGCCCATGTTTTGGGGACTGCAGTCCCTATCACCCTTATACAGTCTATCCTATCTTCCGTGCTCCTTCACATTATGGCTGGGACCCATCTACCTTGAGTTGTCATCCGATCTCTTGAGACCTATTTTGCTCGTTTCCTTTGGGGCCCAAGCCGTCATCACTGGATCTCTTCTCCATAGCTATGCTTGGCTACGCTTGAAGGCAGACTTGGATTTTGTGACATAAATGCTTTGCAAGAAACTTTTGCTTGTAAGGCTTGGCATCTATACCACACCAGCGATTCTCTATGGGGCCGCTACATGCGCCATCGCTACAAGAACTACCAAGACTTTTTCCCGCAACTATATGATTCTGCTGAGTGGAAGCGCATTTATACCATTCACCCATTTTGCGCTAAGCATACTACTTTGCAGTTTTCTATCCCAGTTTGGCCTACTCCTTCGGGTGCTTTTACGTTGAGTGCAGCATACTCTCTGGTGCGATCATCCAAGCCACCGCTCCTGTCACATGGCTTTATCTGGCATCAAACACAACAACCAGCCATTCAGTTTTATCTTTGGCATCTGTATCACGGTTCCCTCCTCTACCTGACTATTTGACTAAGTTTCAGCAGGTTCTTCCGTCTCGATGTCACTTTTGTCGACAGGATAACGTTACGACATTACATCCTTTCTTCACCTGTCCTAAGGTACGCATCATATGGTCCTATTTTGCTGTCGTGGTTGATGTTTCCCTTTTCACTAGCGGCCCCTGGAAAACTTATTTATTGCTCATCTGGTTTTCGGCAGCCCCTACATTTGTGGGGACTATGAAACTTATCTCTCCTGGAGTGTTTTTGTGGAATGTATGGAAAATGTACGCCTCCATTGTTTTTGATACCTTTCAATGGTCTCTTCATTTAGTTGTTCGCTATCTGTTTGCCTGGGCGTCATCTATGTCTAATACTAAGCATGATGCGGATATTTCGTAGCTTATCTCTGTTGGTCTCTCACCACCCTTGCGTCTCCTCCAGCCCCGCATACATAGATGGTCGCCTCCTCCAGTTGGTCGTCTCAAAATAAACATCGATGTTGCAGTCAGACGATTTGCAGCCAGTGGTGGAGCCATTATTCACAATTCTTCTTGTGTCTTTCAGCATGCCATCTCTTTTCTCCTACGCCTTGATATGCCATTGAGGGTGGAGGCTCAGGCTGTTCTTCTTACTACTATGTAGTGTCTTTCACATTATGGTATTTTACTATTGAGACGGATTGTGCTGAGCTTCTAACGGTACTCTTCCACATCTCTGGCATCAGATTTGATGCGCTTGCGAGTACTTATGCAATCGCTGTCCTTGACGATTGTCCACACTCCTCGTGAAACAAATGTGCCTGCTCATTTACTTGCGTGGTTGGCGCTACCCACGCAACTGTTCACTACATATGACACATTTGTTACATTGCCTTCTTATGTCCGCGGCACGGTTCTAACTGATGTCATCTTACCTACATTTTGGCATACTATTACTGACACTCCCCATGGTGCACGACCGCCTTGAAATTACGTTCTCTATGTCTCCTAATAGGATGGCAATTCCATACATTTTTTGCCCGCACCTGCCATGGCTATGGGCAACCTGGGTACGCTTTTACTACCACTCATCATTACGCTTTATTTCACACATATATATTGATGCCATTTACATTTTCATGTTGTTTGTGGTATACTTCACTTCCCTGGCGCCATTTTCTCATCATGTTTCCCATTTGGGTTGGAGCTCTTTTTGGATGTTGCCTTGGTCCTCTTCCGGATAAGGCAACGTGGGTACGTGGATCATCAACTTATACTTGTATCCTTATTCATTCCTTTTATATTGCATTAACTGATGCTCGGTTTTATCATCTTCTTATTCTGGCTGGAGCTGAGCTACACCCTTTGGATCGCTACTATATCTACGATATCTTGATCACACGAGGCTTTTACTTTCACATGTTCCTAGACTCATGTACCTATTTGCATTTATTATTTTGGGAGAGTGTCCCGTAGAAATAGGATAACATATGTAACCACGGTATTCCTCCGCCACAAGTGAGGGCTGCTTATATTAATAAAATGCCAGACGGTATTGCTCGTCTTTCATATGATATATATATATATATATATATATATATATATACATATATATACATATATATACATATATATATATACATACATATAATTTCGAGTACTCTGATAATGTAATATGGTTTTCCTCCGCCACAAGTGAGGCTTTGCTTTAATAAATAAATTTCGTTTTTAAAAAAAATATATATATATACATACATATATATATATACATATATATATACATATATATATATGTGTGTGTGAGTGTATGGACATATATATACATTTTGTTTATAAAAGAGGTCGACGCCCCCTGTATGATTTTATCAAATAGTAGTAAGCCTCACTTGCGGCAGAGTAACACCATTATCAGTACAAAAGATGCACATTGTGGCAAAAGAACAAACTTATGCCTACAAGCAATTTCGTAATGACCCTATTGTATCAGTCAGCACACAACCTCAAACTATTGAGTGCAAAGCTGAAGTCGATAGAATGACACATAATCTATCTGTCCTCAAACCATGCTAGCCCAGAAAGAATATGTAAATGACGAAAGACATGCTTGCGTGGCAGTCGGATGTCACGGTCATCAACTGTACAAGCTCATAACAATCTTTCTCAAGAATTAGTGACGGGTATCATTGGAGAAAATAAATTAAACCTAGAAACGCCGCTTGAGCCTTGGCCTCCAAAGGCGTGAAACGGGGTATACGAAAAGATAAGGCCCCCCTGCAATTCAAATGAGTTGGAAGAAAGTGTGACGACGGCCACCAGGAAATAGCTCATTTGGTACCCAGGTTGGGACATTGCTCTAGAAAGGTGCAGATTCGAACCACGACACGTGCAGCGTG
This sequence comes from Eustoma russellianum, assembly GCA_036186865.1. Taxonomy (NCBI): domain Eukaryota; kingdom Viridiplantae; phylum Streptophyta; class Magnoliopsida; order Gentianales; family Gentianaceae; genus Eustoma; species Eustoma russellianum. The sequence goes on from AP025066.1 coordinate 24,653,042, forward strand.
TGTTATTTATTGATGTCTCGGCCAGCAATAGTTATTCCATTGTATCAGGCCCAATTAGGTTAGTTGCTGGCCCAGTTTGCAATAAGCACCTTGTGTGGGTATCTGACAATTCCTTACCAACCTAAGATATTGCAGAGTTTTTGATTTTCATCTTCAAAAAAGCTCTTCGGAGATAGAACCGTAGAAATCCAGGGAGACAGAGATATTGGCTTTGCTGCAGAAGAAAGTGCAACCGCGTCAAAGAATAATGTCATGATTCGTATGGAACTTTGTGCAAAGGCTGGCTTTAGCTGGCGAAGTTGTTTCCGTTAAATCTAACTATGTATGGCTATTAACGCTGAAACAAATCTCATTCAATTGCAGGAAACCAAACTACTTTGGCAGAAACAAATTTTAGGGCGAAACAAGACTACATGACTAAGCTTGCGTGCTTCCTTCTCATCTTGATCATCGTCTCATGTTATGTTTTATCTACGGCTTATGTGCATAACACTTCCTCTATATTATTTCCTCTCTCTATATATTTCCTAATTTAAACATATGCATATATATGTGTGCGTGGTTTCTTTCATTCATGTACTCATTGGGTATTCACTTGTCAATATTTTCTCTTTTTGCACTGACGGTGAAGGCGAATAAAAGTTCAAGTCAGAAAACAATAGTCCGCGAAAAGCTTCTTCAAAGACAAGTTTTCAAATCAAGCTATCGAGAACTACTTTAAGCCGATTGTCGGATGTCATGCCAGTTATTTGTGGAAAACTCGTGTCCTCTCGGTTGCGAATGCCAAACAAAATATGCTGTAGATCAAAGTAACGATGCATATTATTGTGAACCTTATGAATCAGGAATATCTTCGCCATGCCAGTTCAGAAATGAAGGCCTTTGCCCAGAACGCTGCGGATGTTACCCATGCGAGAGTGGAGAAATATCTGGTTTTGGTTGTGAACCTTATAGAGAACAAGAGTGATCAAATCAGGTGGAATGCATGTTGTCTTCTTAAATTTTGTTTTGAACAATAAAATTTATTTTATCGTTTTAGTATACATGTTCATGTCACATGTTCTAACTCCTTGAATTAGAAAATGCAAAATGTACTCCACTTTTCGTGGAATGATGTATGTGGTATGATAATGGATCTTTACCCTTATATTTATCCGTCGAGTATGGATAGTTTAAATCCATTTCAAGAAATCTTTTTGTTTTGATGTTTTTGTTGGAGAAGTGGAAATTGGAAAAGTTTGGATGGGAAGTGGGTTTTGTCAAGGACCATACTTTGGGCTTAATTACAATTAGTATTCGTTAATCAAAAACATAAACTAAAAATTTCTAAATTATCTACGTAACAAGTAGATGATTTTAGGCTCTTGAATCACTCGATTTCGATACCGGGTGAATGAGAAATTAATGCTCAAAGTTGAAGTAAAATTGGATGGAAATTGGAAAATTGGTGATGTGGCCTCTTGAGGAGTGAACACATAACCAATTTGGTTGTATACCACATTGCCCACTTGAGATGGAAAGGCCACCATATATAGTTTTAGTTGGAGCTTTCTAAAATGTGCCCTTGGGCATGAGAAGTTTTTGACGGAGTCGTGACGTAGCTCAGGCAAGGTTCACCACACGCGCGCCGCCGCCTGGCCGGCTCAAGCTCATGGCTTCGTGGCTCTGGCCTGTTCTTATCTTTTTAGAGATTTTTTCATTAAAATTTTCCAGAAAAAATAATTACTTGATCCTACGGTCTACGATTTATCTGCGGTGATCCAACGCTCCAGATCAAATCTGATCCTGTGCTTCAGCATGGTTGTTGATCATACGTCTCATATTTGATCTTATCTTCGGTTTACTGGTCCAATGGCCTACGTATGTTCAGACAAGGATTACGATCTAACGCTGGAAATCTTAACTGTTCTAATCCAATGGTCCAGATTCGTTCTGACCATAAACTGTCTTCAACTTCCTTCAACCACCCTCCATCTATAAATTCGTTGCCATGCATGCGTTCTGAAGGACTGATTTTTTAGTACAGCAATCCTCTCCTTCTTCTAAAGTATTCTGCATTCCATTACGATACAGTCCACTAGAGAAAACAGAACACATTTAACAGGTTCGTCGATGTTCCTATGCTGTAGTGCCGCTCGTATGAACTGAAACCGTTGTATCCTGGGAGACGTTTGCTATATCCGGTTGAACACAGAATACCGGGGCATTTCGTCTTAAGGACAGAGTCGTTGACTCGCCTCGGTTTGCACACTGTCATTTTGTTTGCCGTACACGTTCTGTCTAAAATGCATGCTGTGAATATACTCGTCATATTGGTTTACAGATATGCATAATTACTTACAAAGTACATGTCGTGCATATGCTTAAATTCTAATTGCTTATTCATGCACGAAAGAATACTGATTCTGGAAATATGCCTGTTTCGTTTTCTTCCTACTGCCTCGTTACAATATTCTCAATTCTATTGCAATTCTTCAAATTATGCATGTACACTTTGATTTTAACAAGATGTGAAATCATCCATAAATATTGTTAATGCTTTGTTAGATATAAAACAAAGGTTACCTTTGTTGCCTATTTGCATGTTTACTGCATCAGTATTTATTAATATATGTTGTTTGCCATCTACAGAGTTTAATGAATTTATTTTATATCAAAATGCTAGTCTAATTTCATAACAATTATAGTATAGAATATTGTAATTCATAACATTCTTAAGACGAAATATGATTATTTATTATGTACTATTTTGTTTGTAAATTGGTGTATATTGATTCAGTTTGCCGTTTCTGCTTTAACTGAAAACTGAAATATGGAAGGCGAAAGTTCCAACTCGTTCAACGGTGTGCATTTGGGCATTTCTGAGGAACAGAACAATGCTGTTCCTAATGCACCCGCTGCTCCAGTCACTGCTCATGTTCCTACTGTTGGACAGGTTGAAAAGCCAGAGAAGTTTGGAGGAAGTTACTTCAAACGCTGGCAGCAGAAGATGTTGTTCTTCTTGACCACGTTAGGTTTGGCTAAGATGTTGACTGAGGATCCTCTGGAGGTGGTGCCAGTGGAAGACCAGAATGTGAACATGCAAAACAGTCTGATTGCTGAAGCGTGGAGTTACAGCAATTATGTTTGTTTGAGTCACATTTTAAGTTGTTTGGATAGCTCATTGTATGGATTGTATTCTACTTATAAAACTGCGAAATCCTTATGGCAGGCGTTAGACAAGAAGTACCGCACTGAGGATGCCGGTACTAAGAAATTTATTATTGAAAATTTTCTTGATTTTAAGATGACAGATTCTAGGACTATTGTTTCTCAGATTGAGGAACTTCAGATGCTTGTTGCTGAGATGAAAGAGGAGGGTATGACCCTCAGTGAATCTTTTCTGGTTGCTGCTGTGATTGAGAAGCTTCCTCTTTCGTGGAGGGAATTTCGAAGCTATCTCAAGCACAAGAGAAAGGAAATGTCTTTGGAAGACTTGATTGTCCGACTCCGTATAGAGGAAGACAATCGAAGGGCAGAGAAGAAGCCGTCTTCCAGTTCTGGCCATGCCAAAACTCACGTTGCAGAGGCGACGAAAAAGAAGAAAGGAAATTCTGTCGGAGTGAACGCGAAGGGCAAGAAGGTTGCCAAAAAGTTCACTGGAAAATGTTACAATTGTGGGATTCAGGGGCATCGTACTGTTGACTGCAGGAAGCCCAAGAAAAGGCAAGAGAAAGCCAAAGCCAACCTTCTAAGTGCAATGGATGATTTGGACTTGTGTGCTGTTGTTTTTGAATGTAATGTTGTAGGTAATCCTAGCCAGTGGTGGGTGGACACTGCAGCCACTAGACACGTTTGTGCAAACAGGGGAATGTTCAAGGAATATGCTCCTACGAAAGACAATGAAAGGCTGTACATGGGAAACAAGGATAGCTCGAAGATTGAAGGTTCGGACAAAGTGATTCTGAAGATGACCTCCGGAAAAGAATTGACACTGCAGGATGTGCTGCATGTTCCCGACATCCGCAAAAACTTAGACTAGTATTTGATTGTAACAAATGTATTCTGACTAAGAATAGTGTATTTCTGGGGAAGGGGTACCTGATGGACAATATGTTTAAACTTAGTGTTATAACTGTTGTACCAAAGAAGACTACGCCCGATGAGGCTAATAAGACTGCTTCTACTTCCGCTTACATGCTTGAGTCTTCGTGTTTATGGCATTTACGTTTGGGTCATGTTAATTATAAGTCATTGCAAAGAATGATTAATCTCGACTTATTACCCAAACTAAGTTTCAATAATGAAAAGTGCCAAGTCTGTGTTGAAGCAAAAATGGCTAAGTTACCATTTCCGTCAATTAAAAGAAACACTGAAGTGTTAGATTTAATTCACACAGATGTTTGTGATTTAAAGTTTGTGCAAACAAGAAGCGGTAAAAAGTACTTTATGACTTTTATTGACGATTGCACTCGATACTGTTACATTTATTTGCTAAGTAGCAAAGATGAGGCCTTAGATGCTTTTAAAGATTATAAAAATGAAGTTGAGAATCAACTTAGCAAACGAATTAAGTCAATTCGTAGTGATAGAGGTGGCGAATATGATGCACCGTTTAATGAATTTTGTTCAAAACACGGCATTATTCATCAAACGACTGCACCATACTCCTCTCAATCAAATGGTATTGCAGAACGCAAGAACCGAACTCTGAAAGAGATGATGAATGCTATGTTGATAAGTTCGGGCTTACCTCAGAACTTGTGAGGGGAATCAATTCTCTCCGCCAACGTCATTTTAAATAGAGTTCCATCTAAGAAGATGGATAAAACCCCATATGAACTTTGGAAAGGCTATAAGCCTAGCTACAAATACTTGAAAGTTTGGGGGTGTCTGGCTAAGGTCGCAGTACCAAAACCAAGACAAGTCAGAATAAGGCCTAAGACTATTAATTGCATATTCATAGGGTATGCAACTAACAATAGTGCATATCGATTCTTGGTGCACAAGTCTGAGATTCCTGACATACATGAAAATGTTGTCATGGAATCAAGAAACGCAGTGTTCTTTGAAAATGTCTTTCCAAAGACAGACAATAACATTGAAGAAGCAAGCACTAGTAAGCGAGTACGTGACATAACTCCTCAAGAAATAGAGGAAACTCGTCAAAGTAAAAGAGCCAGAATACCAAAGTCTTTTGGACCAGATTTTTTAACGTATTTGGTAGAAAATTATCCAAGGACATTATCCGAGGCTATGTCAACTCCAGAAGCTCCCTTCTGGAAAGAGACAGTTAACAGTGAGATAGAATCAATTCTTCAAAATCACACGTGGGAGCTGGTAGATCTTCCTCAAGGGAGTAAACCACTTGGATGTAAGTGGATTTTTAAGAAAAAAACTCAAAGAGGATGGATCCATTGACAAGTACAAGGCCCGGTTGGTAGCTAAGGGCTATCGACAGAAGGAAGGTTTTGACTTCTTTGACACTTACTCACCAGTAACTAAGATTACTTCCATAAGAATGCTAGTTGCTATTGCTGCAGTCTACGACCTAGAAATCCATCAAATGGATGTAAAGACTGCCTTCTTAAATGGCGAGCTGGAAGAAGAGATTTATATGGAACAACCTAAAGGGTTTACTGTCCCAGGACAAGAAAGGAAAGTTGGTAGACTTGTTAAGTCTTTTTACGGACTTAAACAAGCACCAAAACAGTCACATTTGAAGTTTGATCAAGCCATGATGTCAAACGGTTTCAGGATCAATGAATGTGACAAGTGTGTTTACATCAAAAACACACCAAACGCCTATGTGATAGTATGTCTCTATGTAGATGATATGCTAGTCATGGGCAGTACTCACGACATCATCTTGAATATCAAGAAGATGTTAACGACAAATTTTGACATGAAAGACATGGGGGTTGCCAATGTTATTCTAAGAATTGAAATTTCTAGGGTAGCTGAAGGATTGGTCATGTCTCAAAGTCACTATATTGAGTCTGTTCTTAAACGACTCAATGTGCTTGATGCAAAACCGGTAAAGACCCTACTGGACTTAAGTATACACTTAAGGAAGAACCGAGGCGAACCTGTAGCTCAATTAAAGTACTCACAAGTCATTGGGATTCTGATGTACATAACAAACTGTACAAGACCATACTTAGCTTGTTCAGTAAACAAATTGAGTAGGTTCACCAGTAATCCAAGTGATGAACATTGGAAAGCTCTAAATAGAGTAATGAGATATCTGAAATACACAATGAACCTTGGATTACAGTACACAAGATATCCAGCAGTATTGGAAGGTTATTGCGACGCAAACTGGATATTAGATTGTAAGGATTCTAAATCCACAGTGGATGCTTATTCACTGTAGGTGATGGTGCTGTGCCATGGAAGTCTACAAAGCAAACGTGCATAGCTCGGTCAACTATGGAAGCTGAGTTTATAGCACTCGATAAAGCTGGAGAAGAAGCTGAATGGCTTCGAAATTTCCTAGAAGACATTCCATGCTGGCCTAAGCCAATCGCTCCTATCAGCATAAACTGTGACAGTCAGTCAGCTATAGGACGAGATCAAAGCAGCATCTACAATGGTAAGTCACGACACATACGTCGGAGACATAATACCATTAAACAGTTGATCTCTAATGGTGGGATTTCCATTGATCACATAAAATCAAAGGAGAATCTTGCGGATCCGCTTACAAAAGCTTTGCCTAGAGATCAAATGTCAAAGTTGACAAACGGAATGGGACTTAAGCCTACAAAGCATGAATCTTTGTAACGGTAACCCAACCTTGTTGACTGGAGATCCCATAATCTTGGTTCAATGGAAAAACTAAGTTATAAGGGTTCAGTTAGCACTTACTCATTCCGTTAAACAAAAGTGCTATCTGCAGAGAACCGTTAGGTTAAGCTAATGCTTTTAATGATGTCCTATATCTTGACACTTCAAGTGGGGTATGGCAGAATACTCTTGATAGAAATCACCTATGTAAGTGTGAAGTGAGGCCGCTTCTATGAGAATTCTGATAGGCAAGAATTCTCTAAAACACTTTCTGAAACCAGGGTTGTTCATGGCCATAATGAACACAACCATGACAACCAAAAAGGGTGTTAAAGGAAATATTGTGTGAGTATCATTGTCTAGGTTCATAGTAAAGGCTGATAGTTCAAGACATCATGTCACTACCCAGCTGAGTGGATCCGATGGTACATCACTAAGAAAGGTTCAAGGCCAGAAGCTACCTCTTCTGATACAATATTTCTTTGTCTGATTTTTCCATAGAGTCTGCATTCACATTTGCATTAATTTTCATTCATGTGGGGGATTGATGGAGAAGTGAAAATTGAAAAAGTTTGGATGGGAAGTGGGTTTTGTCAAGGACCATACTTTGGGCTTAATTACTATTAGTATTCGTTAATCAAAAACAGAAACTAAAAATTTCTAAATTATTTACGTAACGAGTAGATGATTTTAGGCTTTTGAATCACTCGATTCCGATACCGGGTGAATGAGAAATTAGTACTCAAAGTTGGAGTAAAATTGGGTGGAAATTGGAAAATTGGTGATGTGGCCTCTTGAGGAGTGAGCACATCACCAATTTGCTTGTATACCACATTGCCCACTTACGATGGAAAGGCCACCATATATAGTTTTAGTTGTAGCTTTCTAAAATGTGCCCTTGGGCATGAGAAGTTTTTGACGGAGTCAAGACGCAGCTCAGGCAAGGTTCACCACACACGCATGCACGCGCCGCCGTCGCCTGCCTGTCCCACCGGCTTGGCTCAGCTCGGCTCATGGATCGTGGCTCGTGGCTTCGTGGCTTCATGGCTCTGGCCTGTTCTTATCTTTTTTGAGAATTTTTCATTAAAATTTTCCGAAAAAAATAATTACTTGATCCTACGGTCTACGATTTATCTGCGATGATCCAACGCTCCAGATCAAATCTGATCCTGCGGTTCAACGCGGTTGTTGATCCTACGTCTCAGATTTGATCTTATCTTCAGTTTACAGATCCAATGGCCTACGTATGTTCAGACAAGGATTACGATCAAACGGTTGAGATCTTAACTGTTCTAATCCAATGGTCCAGATTCGTTCTGACCATAAATTGTCTTCAACTTCCTTCAACCACCCTCCATCTATAAATTCGTTTCCATGCATGCGTTCTGAAGGACTGATTTTTCAATACAGCAATCCTCTCCTTCAGCTAAAGCATTTTGCATTCCATTACGATACAGTCCACTCGAGAAAACAGAACACATTTAATAGGTTCGTCGATGTTCCTACGCTGCAGTGCCGCTCGTATGAACTGAAACCGTTGTATCCTGGGAGACGTTTGCTATGTCCGGTTGGGCACAGAATACCGGGCATGTCATCTTAAGGACAGAGTCGTTGACTCGCCTCGGTTTGCGTACTATCATTTTGTGTTGCCGTACACGTTCTGTCCAAAATGCATGCTGTGAATATACTCGTCATATTAGTTTACAGATATGCATAATTACTTACAAAGTACATGTTGTGCGTATGCTTAAATTCTAATTGCTTATTCATGCACGAAAGAATACTGATTCTGGAAATATGTCTGTTTCGTTTTCTTCATACTGCCTCGTTACAATATTCTCAATTCTATTGCAATTCTTTAAATTATGCATGTACACTTTGATTTCAACAAGATGTGAAATCATCCATAAATATTGTTAATGATTTGTTAGATATAAAACAAAGGTTACCTTTGTTGCCTATTTGCATGTTTACTGCATCAGTATTTTTAATATATGTTGTTTGCCATCTACAGAGTTTAATGAATTTATTTTATATCAAAATGCTAGTCTAATTTCATACCAATTATAGTATAGAATATTGTAATTCATAACAGTTTTTTGCTCAATAGATAAATTCAGATCTACACCATTCTGTGGCCGATTGGCAGCGTGACTGGTAAGTGATCAGTATTGACTGTTGAACTTTCAAGTTATTAAAACTTAATAGTGACAACTGCTTAATAACTTGAATTTGAGTTGAAGAACAAGAGTTAATTGCATTTTTTATCTAAATAATTTTTAGTCGTTGTATAAAACATCTAAAACTTTTGAAATTGTAATTTTTATTCAAATATTTTGAATTTGCTTCACTAAATATCTATTTTGGTCGTCATACCTTCGCTAGTTTAACCTTCAAAACCTCCCTAAATATAGAAATGGATATCCAGTGCAATAAATTGTCAAGATTTGGACAAAAACAATAATTTCAAAATTTTTATATGTTTATTACAATAACTAAAAAATGTTTGGATAAAAATGCTCTTAAATCTAAATAATAATTGTTTAGCTGCATATTTTTGTTGGACCGTAACACCTGCGATAAACACCACTACAGGAGGGATGAAGAGTGGTTAGCAGAAATTACACTTTTTTAAACCCTTTGAATTTTTCTCCTCAAAACAGAATCTGAGAGCTACTTAGACACAGTACCCGCTTTAAAAAAATCTAAATTTCTCAGTACACAACTTCAAAAATTATGAAAATTTTTAGAAATCAATTTCAATGTCCTAGGTATATTTTGTACAAAAATGAGCTAAAAATAAAATCGTTTGTCCTATCAATCAAATAAAATGATTCAGATGGTAAATCTGGACAGTTTTGATAGATTTTTGACAAACTTTGAACGAATATAACTCTTTGTTTACCTAGTTAAAAAGATTGATCTTTATCTTAAAATACTGCTTAGAATGTCTAGTTTAAGCTTCTAAAAGGCCTTGACCTGAAAATATGCTTGATAAAATCAAAAGGCACATTTCTTTGAAAGTGGTCAAATTGCTATCAGAATGGAGCAGTTATCTTTCAAAGACTAAAAGACAAACTTTTATTTGCTTAAATCAAGTGATTATTATTGCAAATGAAAGCTAACAGTCTGAATTTTAACACCGCCAAAAATAAACAATTTTGAAAATGTTTTGCTATTTTTTCAAGTCGTATGAAATTGAGTGAAAACTGTAGTAAAAACGGAAAGAATGCAGAAGTAAAGAAGAAAAACAAGAACACCAAGAATTTATCCTGGTTCGGTCAATGTGACCTACTCCAGCCTAAAAGAATGCCTTTCCTTGGATTTTACTATGAAAAAAACAAATAGAACAAGAAGAGCGGAGCTTGATCCCTGGATTGTACACCAACCGTATTCAAGACTTGGCTAAGCACCTCTAATCAACTTATGTTGCAACACCTCTACCACCTATTGATGTAGCCTTATAAAAATGGTTAATCAATCTTAAAAAATATAAAACAAGAGGTGTAAAGTGTATCTTTACAACAATACTCAATGAAACACCTTAGCTACAGAAAGATTGAACAAGAAAGAATAATATAGAAGATAACAAGATAGTATTCTTCAAGTTTGTTCTCAAGTTGTGTGCTCTCTTCTCTTCACTTTGCCTCCTATTTCTAATGTGAGATGGCCCTTGAAGATAAGAATGCTGGTGTATCAACATCTTCATCATCAACCCTTATGTGTCTTCACTTCATTGGATGACCACCTTAGCAACTTGTAACTTGGCAACTTCAAGAAGAATGATTTGTCTACCTTGCACCTTTGTTTGGCTGACTTTTGCTTCTTGAAAATGACATAGAATTTGTTAAGATAATAAGAAAAGATAAGATGGCATATTCCTCCAAGAAACCCTCAACTCCGTGGCATGATAATAGGACATGTGGTGGCTGCAATTTTGACTCCAAAAACAGCTCCTAGCCGTTTCTTTTCAAACTTGGTTTCCAGGTTAGCAATTTTTGCCAACTAGCTTGTATTTGGTTGGTCATGTGGCATAAACATGTACATAAGGCACAAAATGAATAAAACACCTTTGCCACATGTATGAGCATGTTTTTGAGGTATAGATAAGTGTACAAACTCAGATTTGATGAAGAGAAATCAATAGATAAAAGTTAGCAAGACTTTGTCAACATATAATTCACGATTACCAAAATTTTCTCCTTGTATGTCCTGGCGAATTTTGTTTCAAGAATACCTTTAGAATCTCTGCAAGAATATGAATGAGAGTATCCAGTATCCCATATATAAATGTCTTCAAGAGAAAATAAAATGTGACACTCAAAACCGTCACATATTCCGCCAATGGTGATAATATCTTCAATTTAAAGAATAGAATAGATAACCACCCAATAATCTTCAAGAAAACGATAAATAAGCCCCATAATAGAGATAATATCAAACTCAAATGCTGTCCTTGAGTGAAAAGACCAGAATTCCCTTAAAGGGTAATATGAAGAAAGTACCCCTGAAGATAGAAAACTTTGAAAATAACTTCAATTGTCAGAAATAAATATAAGAAGACATTCGTAGTGATGAATAAGTAATAAATAAGTCATTGTATGATTTTCTCTGTGTAATGTACCTACAATAACTCGAAATACCTCTTTTGCCTTTCTTGGTAAGTTTTAGAAACTTCCAAGGTACATTAGCCACAAGACATACTTATAATCATCAAAATCAAGTAATAAAATCACAATAATTGTGTATGGTTCACATGCCAATAAAAACAACTATTTTATCACATTTTATACAAAAATTTTTAAAACTTTAGGGAAATCAATCGATCGATGTGCCTCAGAGCAAGAGATCGATGTCTTGTAGTGAGGTCGTAGTTTTGAATCTGCCTTACATTGACTAATCGATGTGAAAGACTGATATACATCGATCGATCAATGTGTCTCAGGTTTGGAGATTGAGGTGTCACAGAAAGGTTTTGGCTTTATTCTACCTTACATGGATCGATCGATGTGAGGGATCGATGTACATCGATCGATTGAAGTATATAAACCTAAGAGATTGATGTCATTTTCTCCCTTTTTAATATATTTCAACTCCTTAACATTTATAACATCATATGTGACATTTTTAAAACATCCCTTGCTATGTATCACTTAAAATCATAATTTTGAAAATTATCCAAACATATTTATCTACATTCTCCCCATTTTGGATGATTTTCAAAATAACTCTACATGATTTTAATGTCAACAATTTTTACAAATTGTTGTCTCATGTTCATCAATCCTTTACCAATTTTTTTGAAACTTTTTGAATACATGTTCAAATTCTCATAGTAATTCTCCAAATCTTATACCAATAGTTATTGCTCTACGCCTTCAACTTTTTAAATACTATGTTCTTGATCCCCCTCAACTTATACTATCCCCCTTAACCTATGTTTGGAGCCATTTATTTAACATATTCAACTTAAAATCATGTTCTTTTCTATCTCCCCCTTTATTTTGCAAATCATGGAAAAGAAAGAATTATGCGATTGTATCGTAGGTCATCAAACCTTACTTGGCTTGTAAGGTTTTAAAAATAGCATGACTAAGGGGTTTGGTAAAGATATCAACAACTTGATCATCAGTTCATACATGATCTATGGTTATATCTACATTTTGAACATGGTCTTGTAAGAAATGGTACCTAACTTCTATGTGTTTGGCCTTAGAATGAAGTACCGGATTCCGAGAAAGATCGATCGTACTTATGTTATTGCGGAAAATTGGAATCTTATTCATTATAATGCAAAAATCACTATGTTGCTGTTTCAGCAAAAGTATTTGAGTAGTGCATAATCTTAAATCTATATACCCGGCTTCAGTGGTAGATAGGTCCACACTAGCTTCTTTCTTAGAAAACCATAAAATAAGGTTGGTTCCTATGAATCGACAAGTTCCGCTAGTGTATTTTCTATCTATCTTACAACCACTATAATCAGCATCACTATAGGCATATAATTTCAACATAGAGTTTCTATCGTACCAAATACCTTAATGATGTGTATGTTTTATATATATAATTTTTTTCACCGTATTATGATAGGACACATTTGGACAAGATTGAAACCTAGCACACATACACACACTAAACATTATTTCATTTCTTTATGCGGTTAAATATAATAATGATTCAATCATAGATGTGTCATCGAAAGGTTTTCAATTTTCATCCTTGTCTAATTTGATACTGACATTCATCGGGGTAGTTATTGTTTCAACTTTTCAAAGCCAAACTTCTTACAACAACAACAATAATACCCTATTGCCTTAGAGGCTCCCACATATGGCGGGGTATGGGGAGTCAGACGTACGCAACTATACCCATGTGTTAGAAACACACAGAGGTTGTTTCCTGATGATCCATAATGAAAATTACGTCACGCTGTGTCGATCAACTGCTACTTTACAATATAAGAAGCGAAACCAATTTAGTGAGTCATTTTGCTTTATTCAATTATAATGCAAAGTCAAAAAAGAGTGTGTCCTTGACTTTATTGGAAATAGAAATGAAAGCCAAACTTCTTAATCATATCATTTATATACTTAAGTTGGCTGATGTGAATTCCTCGAGGGGTTTGTTTGATTTGTAATCCTAAAAAGTAGTTCAGTTCTCCTTCCATTGACATCTCAAATTCTAACTTCATACACTCTTCGAAGTCTTTTAATAGGGTAGGTTTGGTTGAACCAAAGATAATCTTGTCTAAATATATTTAAACTATTAATAACTCATTATCTTTTCCTTTTATAAATAACGTATTTTCGATGGTCCCCCTTTGATAATTATTTGCAATAAAACTTTTTGCAAATCTATCATACCAAGCTCTTGGAGCTTGTTTTAACCCATATAAAGCCTTCTTAAGCTTGTATACGTTGTCAGGGTTCTTTCGATCCTCGAATCCAGGGGGTTGTTTAACAAACATCTCTTGTTGAATATATCCATTTAAGAACACACTCTTAACATTCATTTAGAAGAGTTTAATGTTGCTTAGACTTGCAATAGCAAGTAATAACCTAATCGATTCTAGTCGTATAACAGGTGCAAAGGTTTCTGCGTAATCTATTCCTTCCTGTCGATTATAACCCTGTGCCACTAGCCCGGCCTTATTTTGTGTTATGTTTCCTTCATCCATTTTATACATAAATACCTATTTTGTGCCTATTATGGATTTAGTTCTGGTTTAGGCACTAAATCCCACATGTTGTTTCGGGTAAATTGATTTAATTCCTCATGCATGACATCTATCCATGATATATCACCTAAGGCTTCCTTAACATTATTAGGTTCTAAGTGTGATATTAAGACATGTCATTCGGGTTGACTTATATACCTACGTATTCTAACCCCATCATTAGGATCACCAATGATAAGTTCTTTAGAGTGTTTATGTTTATCTTTTATGTGCCACCGATTTCTAGGTTGACTAGGTTCACCTACATCTTGTTCAAAGGTTTCATTAGTATGAACATTATCCTATATAATTGGAACATCTTGTAAGTTAGATGAATTATCTTCCGATTGCAAATTTTCTTGATTTATTTCACCTAAGGTTCATGCATGTCTTGTTTAGGGGAAATTGGTTCTAAATGATCACATACAGGCTCAAGTAGCAAGTCGTCATCATCAAAAATATTTTCAACATTACATTCTTGTTTCTTTTGAGTTTTGTCATATGTTTCAAGTCTAAATGCAGGATTATAACACACATATGCTCTTGAGTTAGTTGAATAGCCAACAAATATGCATTCAATAGACTTTTATTCAAATTTTTCAAGATTATCTTTAGTATTGAGTACAAATATTTACATCCAAATACTCTAAGATTGTGGCGCCCCGTACTCGGCTACCCCTCGTACGGTGCACCCGCCGTACTTTCCCTTTCGGAAAAGTACAAAGCGTCGATACTTAACTCGTAAAACCCATGGATAAACATGGATTACAAAGTCACGATCTTAACAGGTAGATAAAAATACGGCAGAATTTGAACCTTAATCCGAAAGCGTCAAATCGCGAATACATAGCAAAATTATACAAACTGAACCGATAGCAAACTACACCGTGAAATTATACAAACATTATCCGAAGAGAATCCGAAAATAGATAAGTCCCAAAATGTCCCAAAGGTTCATCAAAAGCTTCCATCGTCATTCTCTTAATAGTAACTTCAATAACCTACGGATATGGCACCCT
This sequence comes from Eustoma russellianum, assembly GCA_036186865.1. NCBI lineage: Eukaryota > Viridiplantae > Streptophyta > Magnoliopsida > Gentianales > Gentianaceae > Eustoma > Eustoma russellianum. The sequence continues at coordinate 24,668,045 of AP025066.1, forward strand.
TGGCTCATCATCATCCCACTCGACTTCATTACCTGGCTCTGGGGGGAAAAATAAATGGGTGAGCGACAGAGTCGCCAGCAAGTATACAATAACACCATACAATAAAGAGAAAACGGCATACAAGAATCAAACCCCAATTCCTTTAGTTAAAACATACCTGCCAATACCTTTCTGAAGCATCATACTTAAAGTCATATCAACACTTAGCTAAGATCTAAATGTCATCACTTAGTTAGATTCTACGTGCTATAGCCAACCCTTACTTCTATGAATAGGTATCATACATAATGTGTATGAAAATGCGAATGCAATGCAAAAGCAACGGAAAACATTCTTTCTTTCGTTTAGACATGCTCATTAAAATACTTGAACTTTCTTTCTTTCTTTTAAATCATGCTCATCATAAAACAAGAGAGAGTGTGTCAGCTTATTATACCGGGCATGACTCGGTTCTTATAACATGATCTTCTTCAGGTCTATTATACCGGACCTGACTCGGTTCTTACACTCTTCAGACCTATTATACCGGGCCTGGATCGGTTCTTATAATCATGATCATCTTCAGACCTATTATACCGGGCCTGGCTCGGTTCTTATAACTCTTCAGATCAATTAACCCCGGATCTGTAGCGGGTTAAGCTGGCCAGAAGGGACGGAATTCTTTCAAAAAAGAAACTTTATATGAACATCAATAAAATCATGAGCATGGAACATATGAGCATGTCAATGCAAGTGCATGGGATGCAACATGGTAAAATGCACTTATAACATCATAAACAACCTTCTTCATGGGCTGCAAAACAATCCAGCAGCATGTCCTGTATTGCCCGGCCTCAAAATCAACCTTTTGAGCCTATTTTCCAGAAACTAAAAATATGGACATGCATCACATGATCTTAACTACATTCTGTACAAATTTCATGCGATTCCGACAAGCGTAGGTACCTCAATAAAAATAATTCCCAACAAGGGTACAACAGGACTTCTGCTGCACTCTCAACTCCATTCCTTACCTTGTCTCCATCCATAAACTCAATATGGGGCTCATTTAGCACCTGTAAATCTTTTCTATTTCTTTCATGAACAATATCCAAATGCCCATTCACCAAAACAAGTCAAAATAAATACAATACAAGTCATACAAGCACAAAGGGTCAATCTGCCCTGTTTTCCAGAATGTTACACCAACTTTACCTCAATGGTTTACCACCAAGATCAATAGATAAAATCAATTTCTTTACATGGATACTTAGCTCTATGTCTTAAGTACTTCTTGTAAAAATTTCAGGTTAATCCAAGATGTTTAAGGCACTTAAATAATTTTTCTCCTTAAGGTGGTACAACCCGAAACTGTTTTGACCCCTTGATACTAAAAATTCATTTCTGACCAATCCACATATGATTTTCCAGAAATTCCAATCCACAATAAAATAGACATGATAAGCTACGGGAAAACCAAAAATAAGATCAATCCAACGTTTAGAAGGTCCTTAACTAAGTCCATCAATTTAGCATATAATCTGTCCAGAACTCTGTTTTCAACCAACATGCATTGAAGTATCCTTCCCTTCCTAATTTCGTTCTTTAGCCTATAATCCAAGTTAATGGTCATTCAATAGACATAATAAGGCTTCCATATACTAATTCAAGTCCTTTTTAGCATGCAAAAGTCGTTCATATGGGCTGTTCATTCCTTTTAAACAAAACAGTCCTCTAGTCCAACAATTTCACATATTAAAATCACTAAAAATGCTAGGTTTCATACCAATCATGTCTCATTCTATATCAAACATAGGGCAGTCCCTAATCCATCATTTTTAGCTCTTATTTCAAGTTTAAACATGCTTTATATTGCAACATAAGAGAGGTCTATCATCCAACCTTTCAATACATAAGAAAAGGTAACTACTTAGGTATATTTTTGCTAAAATCATGTCTTAAGCTTCTAGACATTCAAGTATGCACATAATCACATATATTGTATGGGGTTAAAGTATACTTGCCTCTTCAAGCTAAAGCTCTTGTCTTTGCTTGGTTATGAAGTGAGATGTGATGAAATCCTTCACCTTCTTCACCTTAAGCATACGGTTTTAAGGAAAGGAAATGAAAAGATTAGTCTTTATTCAATAGAGGAAATAGGATAGGTTTGAGGGCCAGAACATCTTACCAAAATGAGCTTGGAATGGAGATTCAAGCACCACAATATGTCACCACCTAAGAAAGTTGATGGCTTTCACCTATTTGCACCATAAAACCCACGGTTTTGGGTATGGAGAAAGGGAGTTCATGTGAGCTTCATTCTTTACCAAAATTAGAATTCTCTTAAGGAAACTTGGAACAAGACTTACCTAGATGTCTTCTTGAGCCTTGAAAGTGAAGTTGAACTTCTATCCTCCAAGATGAAAGGGCCGAAATATGGTGGTGATAGGAGGAGGGAATCATTGCTAAGTGTTGCTCTTGTTTTAATGTGTCTTGAGAGGAGTCTCAAGATGACAAGAAGGTAGATGTTTCTAGAAGGGTTTTAAATCAAAACATGCTATTGGTGGACGGTTTGGAGGGAGATTTGTGAGGGTTAGGGCTTTCTTGAGTGCTAATCAAGGTTAGGTTAGTATAACCTTGGTTACTTTATTCCAACTAGGGTTACTTTAGTGCTAACCCAAGTTACTTTATCAAATCATGGTTATCTTAACCTTGGTTTAAGGAAAAAGTAACCATGGTAGGATTTAAAATCCTCCATGTCTAGACACTTAAGGGGGCGGTTGGGTTGGGGTCTTTATGACCTCAACCATACTACTTCCTTCTTTAATGAGTTGTCTTAACTTGTTCCTTAAATGCATGTCTATTTTATTTTCTATTTATTCTTTGCATAATAACTTCTTGTCTTATTATTTTAAGTAATAAAATTGGCTAGAGATTTCTAGAACATCTCCATGTATAGGCCGAAATTTTTAGGCTTCTTAGGCCATTTGACATTTCTTGTAACTTTAATTCATATACTATATTGTTTCCTATATTTTATTGTATTCTAAGATTATCATATGTATGTATACATATATATATATATACACGCCTAAGTGTACCATGTGTTTATACATTCCATGCACATATATCATATACACGCTCATACATATATATTGGTATGTATGGTTCATATATCACTATATTTCATGTATTACTTTCTTGAAGTTTCCCTTATTTAATTTGGCTTAGTATCACCTCAATAATAATTAAGTAAAGAGTAACACGCGCTAAAAGAAATTGTCACTTTCATTCCGTCTCATATTCATAGTTTTCATGTACATGATCGTTGGGGTACAACATCCTTCCCTCCTTCAATAAAGTTTCGTCCCCGAAACTTATGAATTGTCAAAGAGATATGGGTACTTTTGCTTCATGCCTTCCTCTAACTCCCAAGTGGCCTCATCAACTGAATGGTTCTTCCATTGCACCTTGACCATAGGAATAGACTTATTCCTCAATGCTTTCACTTCCCTATCAATTATCATTTTGGGTTCCTCAACATATGATATATCAGCTTCAATCCTCAAAGGTTGTTCATCCATAATATGGCTCGAACCATGCACATACTTACGCAATTGAGATATATGAAACACATTGTGTAATTGAGACAACGATGGTGGTAGTGCAAGTCTATAAGCAACTTCTCCAATCCTTTCCAAGATCTCAAATGGTCCAATGAATCTAGGACTAAGTTTCCCTTTAATTCCGAACCGCTTTACTCCTTTCGATGGGGATACCTTCAAGAATACCTTATCTCCTACTTGAAACTCAAGTGGTCGACGCCTTACGTCGGCCCACGCCTTGCTTCTATCCTGAGCAGCCTTCAATCTTTGTCTTACAATCATAACCTTTATCTTGGTTTGCTCCACTAAGTCAGGTCCTGTGAAAATCTTATCTCCAATCTCATCCCAATACAATGGCGATCGACATTTTCTTCCATAAAGAGCTTCATAAGGAGCCATTCCAATGGATCTGTGATAGCTGTTATTGTATGAAAACTCAACCAACTTCAAACTCTTATCCCAGCTACCTCCAAAGTCCAACACACAAGCACGCAACATGTCCTCCAATGTTTGAATTGTTCTCTCTGATTGACCGTCAGTCTGGGGATGAAAAGCTGAACTCATGCGAACTTCCGTACCCATCGCTTTCTGAAATGCCATCCAAAACCTTGATGTGAAGCGGGGGTCTCGGTCACAAACTATGCTCATAGGAACTCCATGCAAACATACAATCTGATCAACATACATAGAAGCCAACTTTTCCATGGGTGCTTTAATTGACATCGCCATGAAATGAGCACTCTTTGTCAGACGATCCACAACAACCCAAATAGTGTCATATCCACTTTTTGTCTTAGGTAAATCGGTCACAAAATCCATAGCGATGTGATCCCACTTCCACTCAGGAACCTCAAGAGGTTGCATTAATCCAGCTGGCCTCTGATGTTCTGCTTTGACTTTCTGACATACAAGACATTTCTCAACAAACTCTGCTATCTGATTCTTCATTCCTGGCCACCAAAACTTTTGCTTCAAGTCATGATACATCTTATTTTCTCCTGGGTGAATAGACAATCGAGAATTATGGGCTTCCTGAAGCACTTCACTTCTTATCACATCATCATTAGGCACACACAATCGACCTCTAAACCACAAACTGCCGTCACTACGGACTTCAAAATCGTCAGATGACTTCTCCTTCAGCTTGCTCTTAACTTTCATCAATGCATCATCCTTAACTTGAGTCTCCTTAATCCTATCGATCAAAGAAGGAACCACTACTAACTTTGCAAGTACGTCGGAAATCGAATTCACTTCTTCCAGACCAAACTCTTCCATATCACGCTGTAGAGGTGGTTGATGGGGATGACTCGTCTTACGACTCAAAGCATCAGCAACTCTATTAGCTTTACCTGGATTCTCTCCATACAGATAATGACGCCAAATCTTCAGAGCAAATACAACTGCTGCAAGCTCAAGGTCATGTACTGGATAATTCTGCTCAAATGGCTTAAGCTGGCGAGACGTATACGCGATCACACGCCCATTCTGCATAAGAACACAACCCAATCCATTCTTGGAAGCATCACTGTAGATCACAAACTGTTCTCCTGAAATGGGTTGAGCCAAAACTAGTGCAGACGTCAACCTTGCGTTCAGCTCAGAAAAGCTACTTTAACAATCCTCATTCCATACAAATTTTGTCTTTTTCTAAGTCAATCTAGTGAGTGGCATAGCTATCCTTGAAAATCCTTCGACAAACTTGCGGTAGTAACCGGCCAGTCCGAGAAAACTCCTTACTTCAGTGACATTGGTCGGCCTCGGCCACTCAGTAATGGCCTCAATCTTTTTGGGATCAACCGAAATCCCATTTTAAGTAATAATATGGCCCAGAAATGACACACTATACAACCAAAACTCACATTTACTGAATTTTGCATAGAGCTGATGCTTTCTTAGAATACCAAGTATTGTCCTCAGATGGGCTGTATGAGTTTCCTCGTCAGGCGAATAAATCAGGATATCGTCAATAAAGACGACCACATACTTATGCAACTGGTCCCGAAACACCCGATTCATAAGATCCATAAACGCTGCAGGGGCGTTGGTCAGTCCAAAAGGCATCACGAGAAATTCATAATGTCCATATCTCGTCCTGAATGCTGTCTTAGGAATATCCTCAGCTCTTATCTTCAATTGAAAATATCCAGATCTTAGGTCCACTTTGCTAAACACCCGAGCTCCCTGCATTAGGATACTTTAGATATTATTCATGATTATTATATTGAAATAAGACTTGGTAATTACTGACCCGAAGCTGGTCGAACAGATCGTCGATCCAAGGCAACGGATACTTATTCTTTACGGTGATCTTGTTGAGTTCTCGATAATCAATACACAGCCGCATACCTCCATCCTTCTTCTTTACAAATAAAACTGGGGCACCCCATGGTGACTCACTTGGACGAATCAACTTCTTTTCCAATAACTCATGCAATTGCTTTTTTAGTTCCTTCAGCTCAGCGGGTGCCATACGGTAAGGAGCTTTAGAAATGGGCTCAGCTCCGGGGATGAGATTTATCTCAAAGGAAATTTCTCGATCAGGGGGAAGTCCTGGTAGTTCCTCTGGAAAGACATCAAGAAACTCTTGAACTACCGGAACTTGCGAAATGTCCACTGCTGCCTGCTCGGCACTAAGAGCATAAACAAGATAGCCTTGACATCCCTTTCGCAACGCTCGGCGGGCACAAGCTGTATTCACAAAAATATTCTTTGACTTCTTCAACTTGGGACCTCCTCTAAATGATACTTCCTCTTGCTCCGGGGCTCTGAAAGTGACTTTCTTCTGATTGCAGTCAATATGGGCATGGTTCTTAGACAACCAGTCCATACCAAGAATAATGTCAAAGTCACTCATAGCAATCGAGATCAGATCAGCCGCGAAACGATGGTCATCGAGCTCGACCGCGCAATTCTTATACAGATAATGAGACGTAAATACTTAATCACCAGCGGCTTGGATTCGATAGGGTGATTTCAGCCAGATGGGATTATGGTCTAATCCCTTTGCAAATTTCTTGGATATAAAGGAGTGGCTGGCGCCACTGTCAAACAACACATTTGCGGGCATACAACATACAAGAATAGCGCCTGAATCATGCAAAGCCTTAACTACGCAGCAATATAATATTTATCAAATTAGCATTGCATAATTTTAAATCATACCAGCCACGACGTCTCCAGCTTCCTCAAATAAAATATTTATCACATGCACACGCGCATTCGAGCGCTGACGTTGGTTCCTCTGCTGCTGACCACCACGCTCACGACAATCTCTCAGAATATGCCCAGTCTTTCCACATCCAGCACAAGCAGCTCCCTTATCAGGACAATCCCTAATTATATGACCAGTCTTGCCGCAACCAAAGCACTTACCATCTTGTACATAGCACTCGCCCAAGTGATTCTTTTGACAATGGGGACACATGGGAATGGCCTGCTGCTGCTGTCCTTGATTTCCTTAATTATTTCTTTGATTATTCTTATTCTGCCCATGGCGCTGTCCACGATTCTGATTTCCTCTTTGGTTCTGATTCTGCTGTCTACCTTGAATCCCATGAAAATTCTGTCTAGTCATTTTCCTTGCTCATTTATCACCGGAAGTGTCCCTTCCTCTTTTCCGGCCCACCGTCGCATCGCGACGAATGATATCCTTCTCGATCCAATAACATGCATCAACAAGCGCCTCAAAATCAGCAGGGATAACATTTACCAACCAAGTGCGAATCCTTGGGTTCAACCCACTCTCAAACTTCACCATCTTAGATTCCTCATCATTCATCGTAGCCAGAGAAAATCTACCCAAAGCCAGAAACTTGCTCACATATTCAGACACAGCCATACCAGGTTCTTGCTTCAACATTTCAAAATCATGCCTCTTTTGCATCTTTACAGACGGGGGAAAATAAAACTTATTGAACTCTTGGATGAATCTCTCCTATGGGATAGGTCGGGGCAAAGGTTGCAGCTTAGCCTTCCACCACTGGTTCGCCTCACCAAGGAGGAAAGGCCTCACAGCTTGGGTTTTCATATTATCAGGGGCTCCATTCAGTTCAAAACAGTTCTCCACTTCATCTAGCCATTTTTCAGCCATATCAGGGTCAGACTTGCCTTCAAAAGGCGGCACATTTGCTCGCTTGAGCTTCTCAAAGTAATACTGCGCATCTCTTATCGGTTCATAAGGGGGGGAGGGGCAACTTGCTGAATCATTCCCTGGCCAATCTGAGTTACGGTCTGACAGAATTAATAGAAATTCAGAATAAGAAGTGGCACTTGCGGAAGAGGGTTTCCTTGAGCTGGTGGGGGATTTTCATTCTGCGGTGGAGGAGGAGGTGGTGGATTCTGATTTTGAGGAGGAGGTGGAGGGACTTGATCTTGAGGTTGTGGAGGGTTTGGTTCGGGTGCATGGGCAGCATCTCTGCGAGGTCTACCACGACCACGAGTCTGAACCATCTGTATACGGAGCAGAAAGATATATATGTATATACGGGTCGAAAGGACTGATTGAATTTAGACATGCTTGGAAAAAGGACTTTAAAGCAGGAAAAAGATATAATACGCGACATATCGGGCTAACAGGTCGACCAGGGGACCCTATTTCCAATCTAAGTTGTCTAAGCTAAGGCCATCTCTCTTCTAAGATCATGACTTAAGTCTAAGATCAATTCTTAGTTTCCTAAGATCATAACTTAGCTTCTACGTTCTGCCCGCATCTAGAGCCTGGGCTCTGATACCACCTGTGGCGCCCCATACTCGGCTACCCCTCGTACGGTGCACCCACCGTACTTTTTCTTTCGGAAAAGTACGAAGCGTCGATACTTAACTCGTAAAACCCATGGATAAACATGGATTACAAAGTCACGATCTTAACAGGTAGATAAAAATACGGCAGAATTTGAACCTTAATCCGAAAGCGTCAAATCGCGAATACATAGCAAAATTATACAAACTGAACCGATAGCAAACTACACCACGAAATTATACAAACATTATCTGAAGAGAATCCGAAAATAACTAAGTCCCAAAATGTCCCAAAGGTTCATCAAAAGCTTCCATCGTCATTCTCTTAACAGTAACTTCAATAACCTACAGATATGGCACCCTTGGCTCATCATCAACCCACTCGACTTCATTACCTGGCTCTGGGGGGAAAAATAAATGGGTGAGCGACAGAGTCGCCAGCAAGTATACAATAACACCATACAATAAAGAGAAAACGGCATACAAGAATCAAACCCCAATTCCTTAAGTTAAAACATACCTGCCAATACCTTTCCGAAGCATCATACTTAAAGTCATATCAACACTTAGCTAAGATCTAAATGTCATCACTTAGTTAGATTCTACGTGCTATAGCCAACCCTTACTTCTATGAATAGGTATCATGCATAATGTGTATGAAAATGCGAATGCAATGGAAATGCAACGGAAAACATTCTTTCTTTCGTTTAGACATGCTCATAAAAATACTTGAACTTTCTTTCTTTCTTTTAAATCATGCTCATCATAAAACAAGAGAGAGTGTGTCAGCCTATTATACCGGGCATGACTCGGTTCTTATAACATGATCTCCTTCAGGTCTATTATACCGGACCTGGCTCGGTTCTTACACTCTTCAGACCTATTATACCGAGCCTGGATTGGTTCTTATAATCATGATCATCTTCAGACCTATTATACCGGGCCTGGCTCGGTTCTTATAACTCTTTAGATCAATTAACCCTGGATCTGTAGCGGGTGAAGCTGGCCAGAAGCGACGGAATTCTTTCAAAACAGAAAATTTATATGAACATCAATAAAATCATGAGCATGGAACATATGAGCATGTCAATGCAAGTGCATGGGATGCAACATGGTAAAATGCACTTATAACATCATAAACAACCTTCTTCATGGGCTGGAAAACGATCCAGCAGCATGTCCTGTATTGCCCGGCCTCAAAATCAACCTTTTGAGCCTATTTTCCAGAAACTAAAAATATGGACATGCATCACATGATCTTAACTACATTCTGTACAAATTTCATGCGATTCCGACAAGCGTAGGTACCTCAATAAAAATAATTCCCAACAAGGGTACAACAGGACTTCTGCTGCACTCTCAACTCCATTCCTTACCTTGTCTCCATCCATAAACTCAATATGGGGCTCATTTAGCACCTGGAAATCTTTTCTATTTCTTTCATGAACAATATCCAAATGCCCATTCACCAAAACAAGTCAAAATAAATACAATACAAGTCATACAAGCACAAAGGGTCAATCTGCCCTGTTTTCAAGAATGTTACACCAATTTTACCTCAATGGTTTACCACCAAGATCAATAGATAAAATCAATTTCTTTACATGGATACTTAGCTCTATGTCTTAAGTACTTTTTGTAAAAATTTCAGGTCCATCCAAGATGTTTAAGGCACTTAAATAATTTTTCTCCTTAAGGTGGTACAACCCGAAACTGTTTTGACCCCTTGATACTAAAAATTCATTTCTGACCAATCCACAAATGATTTTCGAGAAATTCCAATGCCACAATAAAATAGACATGATAAGCTACGACCAAACCAAAAATAAGCTCAATCCAACGTTTATAAGGTCCTTAACTAAGTCCATCAATTTAGTATAAAATCTGTCCAGAACTCTGTTTTAAACCAACATGCATAGAAGTATCCTTCCCTTCCTAATTTCGTTCTTTAGCCTATAATCCAAGTTAATGGTCATTCAATAGACATAATAAGGCTTCCCTATACTAATTCAAGTCCTTTTTAGCATGCAAAAGTCATTCATATGGGCTGTTCATTCCTTCTAAACAAAACAGTCCTCTAGTCCAACAATTTCACATATTAAAATCACTAAAAATGCTAGGTTTCATACCAATCATGTCTCATTCTATATCAAACATAGGGCAGTCCCTAATCCATCATTTTTAGCTCTTATTTCAAGTTTAAACATGCTTTATATTGCAACATAAGAGAGGTCTATCATCCAACCTTTCAATACATAAGAAAAGGTAACAACTTAGGTATATTTTTGCTAAAATCATGTCTTAAGCTTCTAGACATTCAAGTATGCACATAATCACATATATTGTATGGGGTTAAAGTATACTTGCCTCTTCAAGCTAAAGCTCTTGTCTTTGCTTGGTTATGAAGTGAGATGTGATGAAATCCTTCACCTTCTTCACCTTAAGCATACGGTTTTAAGGAAATGAAATGAAAAGATTAGTCTTTATTCAATAGAGGAAATAGGATAGGTTTGAGGGCTGGAACATCTTACCAAAATGAGCTTGGAATGGAGATTCAAGCACCACAATATGTCACCACCTAAGAAAGTTGATGGCTTTCACCTATTTGCACCATAAAACCCACGGTTTTGGGTATGGAGAAAGGGAGTTCATGTGAGCTTCATTCTTTACCAAAATTAGAATTCTCTTAATGAAACTTGGAACAAGACTTACCTAGATGTCTTCTTGAGCCTTGAAAGTGAAGTTGAACTTCTATCCTCCAAGATGAAAGGGCCGAAATATGGTGGTGATAGGAGGAGGGAATGTGTCTTGAGAGGAGTCTCAAGATGACAAGAAGGTAGATGTTTCTAGAAGGGTTTTAAATCAAAACATGCTATGGGTGGACGGTTTGGAGGGAGATTTGTGAGGGTTAGGGATTTCTTGAGTGCTAATCAAGGTTAGGTTAGTATAACCTTGGTTACTTTATTCCAACTAGGGTTACTTTAGTGCTAACCCAAGTTACTTTATCAAATCATGGTTATCTTAACCTTGGTTTAAGGAAAAAGTAACCATGGTAGGATTTAAAATCCTCCATGTCTAGACACTTAAGGGGGCGGTTGGGTTGGGGTCTTTATGACCTCAACCATACTACTTCCTTCTTTAATGAGTTGTCTTAACTTGTTCCTTAAATGCATGTCTATTTTATTTTCTATTTATTCTTTGCATAATAACTTCTTGTCTTATTATTTTAAGTAATAAAATTGGCTAGAGATTTCTAGAACATCTCCATGTATAGGCCGAAATTTTTAGGCTTCTTAGGTCATTTGACATTTCTTGTAACTTTAATTCATATACTATATTGTTTCCTGTATTTTATTGTATTCTAAGATTAGCATATGTATGTATACATATATATATATACACGCCTAAGTGTACCATGTGTTTATACATTCCATGCACATATATCATATACACGCTCATACATATATATTGGTATGTATGGTTCATATATCACTATATTTCATGTATTACTTTCTTGAAGTTTCCCTTATTTAATTTGGCTTAGTATCACCTCAATAATAATTAAGTAAAGAGTAACACGCGCTAAAAGAAATTGTCACTTTCATTCCGTCTCATATTCATAGTTTTCATGTACATGATCGTTGGGGTACAATAAAGATAATCTACCTTAGGTTATCTATTGTTCAATAGCTCATAAGTTGTTTTATTTAACTTCTTTCTAATAGAAAGCCTATTTAATATTTAACATGCACAACTAACAGCTTCAACCCATAAGTATCTAGGTACTTTGTTTTCACATAACATAGTCCTAGCTATTTCTTGAATTGTTCTATTTTTACGTTCAACAACGCTATTGAGTTGTGATGTTCTAGGTTGTGAGAGTTCATGTTTTATTCCATGTAATACAAAAAAATTAATCACATCTTTAAATTTTAAATTCTCTACCTCTATCACTTCTAATCCTTTTAACATTTTCTTCGTAAAGATTTTCCAGTTTTTTATGAGCTTTTCGATTTCTAATGGAGCATCGTCTTTGTGTGTTAAGAACAATTTCCATGTATATCGCGAGTAATCATCTAATATGACACACATATAGTTGTGCCCACCTAGTACTAAGTGAAGTAATTCTAGTACGTGACTAAAACTCACTTCATGTTTTGGCTTTAACGTTTCTTTTATATGTTTTACTTTGGTGCAAGTTTCACATAGTTGAAAATTACCTAAGTCTAGCTTAGGCATTCCTCTAATCAAGTTTTTCTAGAGAAGTTTTCAATGGTTGAAATCCCAATATGGCCTAGTCGTCTATGCCATAAGTTCACGTCCTAGTCGTTTGATACTAAGCATTTAATTTTAGCATTTAACATGTTATTTAATAATAGTGTGTAAATATTACCATCCATATTTCCTTTTAACACAATTTCTCCATTTTCATTCGTTATACCACAAGAAGTAGGGAAAAATGAAACATGATAACCACAATCTATAAGTTGCGAAATATGTATAAATTATATGAAAGATTATTTTTTAGTAACACATTTCTTATTTGAAATGTGTTCGGGTCTCTAAATTTCCTTTTTCCAACAACTCTACCTTGGTTGTTTTCACTGAAGGTCACCTTTCCTCTATTCTTTACTTCATTAAGCTCAGTAAACAAGTTAGGATTACCCGTCATGTGTCTTGAACACCCGCAATCAAAAAACCACTTCTTTGGCTTTATCTCCTTCTTGTCTTCTTTACAATTTACCTACAAAGAAGATAAAGTTTTAGGCACCCTTTATTTGGGTCCTTGCATGTTAGGGGTAGCATCTTTGTTTATGTACCCTTTCTGTATCCAAACTTAGATCTACCTTCTAGGCACATATTTGGCATTTTAATATTAAATGAATAAAAAGGATTTTCATGTACTTGGTCATTCTATTTAAAAGAAGATACGTTGTCATACATGTTATACCTTGATTTATAGGTTCTTCGTTGATTTTGATATGAAATGTGAGGCATATAACGTTTTCTCTTAAATGGCTTCATGTATGTATAATCATATGCATTCTTATAAGTCTTATAAGGAGATTTCCTATTTCTAGGTCAATATGCATCATATTATGTTGAATGTTGTTTATTTTGTCTAGTCACATTTGTATACATATATGCATAATTTTTATGTTTTCTAGATGCAAAATTTTTCCTAGTTGCTTTTGTGGGTATATATTGTATTTTTACCTTAGAATGAGTAATAGGAGGAGTAGGCGAAATATGTACATTTGACTTAGTTGCACGATATGGTAATTTAGACTTAGATGACATAAAGTTAGTCTTTTTACCTAACTTATCATTTTATTCATTATAACCTTACCCATTTTTATCATTTCAATATTTTTGTGATGATATCAGTATGTCGAACATATTAGTTCTAGACTTAAATTGTTCTAACATTTTTTCTAAGTCTAATTTTGATGTTTTTGGTTGTGATATTTCTTTTTCACAATTATCTACCTTAGTTTTTAACATATCATTCTCGTTGTTAAAAGAATCAGGAGTGATAGAGGTGGAGAATTTTAAAACAAAGAAATAGTAAAATTTTGTAAATTAGATGGAATTAAATATGAATTCTCACCACCTAAAACACTACAACTCAATGGAGTTGTTGAACGTAAAAATAGAAAAATTCAAGAATTGCTAGAACAATATTATATGAAAATAAAGTACCAAATTCTTATGGGCTGAAGGTGTTAGTTGTGCATGTAATATTATAGGCTTTAAATTAGAAAGAAATTAAATAAAATAACTTATGAGTTATTAAATAATAGACAACCTAATCTCTTGAGTATATTCTTACCATTATTCTGGAGTTGAGCTATGATCATTTTGAAGATTATATGGTGATTTACTATTATTTCTCTTACATGATGATATTATTGACTATAGCGGGATATATGACGAGTTGTGATGTCACATTCTATTTCTTTTTTGAAGACCCTCTTATATATGTTATGAAAGCAAATTTATCATCATTATACAGAGATATCAAAGGTGTTAAAGGTGTGGAAATGATCACTACGTACAAAAATAAATAGTTGGAATTTTGGTGTTATATATTGACATAATTTTATCAATTATTATTTAGTGATTTCTTCTTCAAAAATTTGAGTTGATATACATATACATATGCTCAAAAATGTGTATTAGCAGATGAGTATGATGTGTTATTCATTTTATGAGTTGGTGACAAGTGGACCAATCAAAAAGGAGCTAGTTGGAAAAAATGCCAACTTGGAAATTGTTGACATAGTAGCCAACGGCTACTACATCCAGGTGAGGGGCTGTTTTGATTTAAAATTGTCAATGCCCACATGCCTATTATCTTGCCAAGGGGTTGAGGGGATAGCGGAGTATTATCCCTTGCTATTATCTCTATTTTTCAAGAAAAATTCCATGCCATTTTTTGAGCAAAAGTTCGGCCAGCATTATGTCTCCAAGGTGGACCAGTCATTTTGTTTTATGTTGCCAAGTGTACAAAGCCAAACAATGATGTGAAGAAACTTGGACTTGATGATGAAGATGATAACACATGTGCATTCTTATCTCCAAGGCTGAACTTCACACTATAAATAGGAGGCAATGGTGAAGAAGATGAAACACACTTGAAGCCCACTTGAAAGCATTTTTTGATTTGCCTAGTTATCATCTTCTTCTTGTTGTTCTTGTTCCATTCTTTGTAGCAAAGGTGTTCTTGTTGTATTTGTTGAGCTACAAGCCTCTTGAGCTTCATTTGTAAGATTGATTAGCCAATTCTATAAGGCTACATCAATAGGTGGTAGAGGTGATGCAACCAAGTGTTGCACAGAAGGTGTTCATCCAAGTGTTGAATAGGGTTGGTGTATAACCAAAGCATCAAGCTTTGTTCTTGTTGTAAGTTGATTCATACCATAGTGAAGTCCAAGGAAAGGTGTTCCTTCGGACTGGAGTAGGTCACATTGACCAAACCAGGATAAATCTTTGGTATTCATGTCTTGTTTCTACCTTTCAATTTTCTGCCAGTCTTTAATGCCGTTTTCACACAATTTCTCATAATTTGGAAAAATAGCTACACACTTTGAAAATTTGTGATTTTTGGTAGAGTTTTACTTCAGACTGTTAGATTTCATTTTCAACAAGAATCACTTGATTTGAGCAAGGAAAAGTTAGTCTTTCAGTCTTTGCAAGACAACTGCTCCAATCTGGATGCAATCTGACCAGTTTTGAGAAAAATTGAATTCTGTATTAATCAAGAATTTTTTAAGGTCAGCGCCTTTTGAAAACAAGGACTACACAAGGAGTGTTTTGACATAAAGATCAACCTTTTTGGTTGAGTATTCAAAGATAAACACGTTTTTTAATTTCAGCAACATTCGGTCCAATCCTGTCCAGATTGAACATTTGAATCTTTTTATTTGTTTGAAGGGTCAAACAATCGTATTTTTGTCTGCTTTTTGGAAAGAGTCTTGTTAATACATTGAAGTTAAATTCTGGAAAGTTTCATAATTTTTGGAGTTGTGTACAGCAACATTCGATCCAATCCTGTCCAGATTGACCATCTGAATCTTTTTATTTGTTTGAACGGCCAAACAATCTTATTTTTGTCTGATTTTGGCCAGAGTCGTGCTAACACATTGAAGTTAAATTCTGGAAAGTTTCATAATTTTTGGAGTTGTGTACAATTATTTTTGAATTTTTCAAAAACGGGTTCTGAATCTGAGGTAGTATCAGATTCTGTTTTCAAAGGGGGTTTTTAATCAAGGGTAGTAGTGTAATTTTCGCTAACCACTATTCACCTCCCTCTAGTGGTGTTTATTGCAGGTGAACGGTCCAACAATTGGTATCAGAGCCAGGTCTACACCACTCTAAGAAGCAAGATTCAACACTGTACAAACAACACAAGGCCAAGAAACAATATTTCAAAGTAGCCTGCTAATCTCAAAACAAATGTACATACAATGGCCATAGTTTCTCACAAAGGTGAGTTGGAAGGTATGTCCACACAACGTCCTCCTCTTTTTGATAGTAATAATTTTGTTCATTGGAAACTAAGAATGAGGCTATTCTTAATGGCTATAGACATCGATTTATGGTCTATAGTTGAAGATGGGCCGTACATTCCAATGAAAGTTTTACAAGTTAGTGGAGTCACACAAGAGGTTGAAAAGTATAAAAGTGAATGGTCATCGGAAGATAAAAAGAAAATGTCTATGAATTCTAAAGCTATGCAATTACTTTTGAATGGACTTACAACTTCTGAAGCAAAGTATGTGTCAAATTGCACAAGTGCACATGATATGTTGAAATCACTTGTATTAAAGCATGAAGGTACAAGCGGTGTAAAAGAATCAAAAATAAACATGCTTATGACTTAATTAGAATCTTTCAAAATATTGCCGAACGAATCCATAACATCTATGGATTTGAGAATTACTAATATTTTCAATGCCCTTGAAGCTTTAGGGAAATCATTCACCAACAATGAGAAGGTGCAAAAGGTGTTACGAAGCCTTCCTACTGAATGGGATCATAAGGTCACGGCAATTGTTAAAACGAAGTCAATCTCTAAGATGGATGAACTAATCGGTTCACTTAGAGTATACGAGGTAAAACTAAACCAACGAAAGTCTGAATCGTCTAAGACATCCGGTAAGTCTATAGCTTTCAAAACAACTGAAACACATGCTAGTAATGATGATAGTCATAGTGATAATGAATTAGACGATGACTTGATATTAATAGCTAGAAAACTTAGAAAGTTTTTCAAACGTCCAAATAGGAATAGACAACGTTCTTCTTCTTCTTCTTCTTTTTCTCAATCTAAGAAAAATAACTCTAACAACAACAAATGGTATAATAAAGAGTTAAAGTTCTACGAATGCGGTCAAAAAGGACATATCTCATATGATTGCCCAACAAAGAAAAATAATAATAACAACAATAATAAACAAGCCAAGGACCAGGAGGCACAAGCGACTAAGGCAAAGGAGTCCAAGTCAAGGAAAGGGAAATGAGCAATGAAGGTGAGCACATGGAGCGACTCATCCGACTCAGAATCTGACACTGAGGAAGCTCAAGTCTGCTTCGTATCCAACGAGGTAAGTTCTTCTTATGATGATGATGATTCTGATATCGACATGACATTTGATGAAATGTTTGAAGAGTTTTTAAGAATGCATGCTCACTGTAAGAGGCTCTCTAAAGAAAAGAAGAAACTAATTGAAGAAAATGACAAGTTGAAAACGTCCAACTTGGAATTTTCCGATCAATTAGAATCTTTTAAACAAGAGTCTACTAATACTCTTGATTTCTTAGAGACTAAAGTTGAATTATATAGGAAAAATGAACATACACTAAAAACTGAAACTAGCGTGTTGAAATCTAAGGTAGAAAGTTGTGAAAATAAAATAGTACAACTTATATCTTCCAAACATATCTTAGGAAAAATGTTAGAACAATTTAAATCTGGTGCAAATATGTTAGATACACTTATATCATCACAAAAATATGGAAATGATAAAACTGGATTAGGATATAAAGAAGAAGATGACAAAGTTGATAAACGACTAAGATTGTATCATCAACTACTAAACAACCTTATAAAGCTATAAAAACGACTTTGCCTGCTAAGTCTTCTTCTACTCCTTCTACTTATTCAAAGATAAAAATGCAACATGCACCCATAAACGTCCCCACATTCAAACATGCAACTAGTCAAAACTTTGCATCTAGACAACCTAGAAATTATGCCTATATATACAAATACAACTAGATATAATAAAATGCATCCAACTTATTATGAACCTAAGTATAGACATCACTCATATAAGACTTATAGAAATGCATATGAACACACTTAAATAGCGCCTTTCAAGAAACAAAATCATATGCTTTATACACATTATCAAAATCGGCCAAGACATAGTACTTATAAACCAAGGTACAACATGTATAACAATTCATCTTCATGGAATGTATATGCTAATTCTCCTTAATTTTCTAATTATTACTATGCTAAAGATGTGCCAAAAAGGTACATCCAAGTTTGGATACCCAAAGGGTATATAAACAAGGATGGTATCCCTAACATTCAAGGACCCAAGTAAAGGATACCTAAAACTTTGTCTTCATTATAGGAAAAACGCAAGGAATGCAAGAAGGAAACAAAGTTAAAGAATCTAAAAACTAAATGGTTTTTAGATAGTGGATGTTCAAAGCATATGACGGGCAACCCCAAACTATTCACCGAGTTGGAACATATCAAGAATGAAGGAAAGGTAACATTCAGTGACAACAACAAAAGACAAGTTGTTGGAAAAGGAACAATCGGGGACCATAACACATTTCAAATACGAAATGTGTTGTCAGTAAGTAATCTTTCTTAGTACCTAAACCCGAAAACAAGTCTATAATAGGAACAAAATGGGTGTTTAGGAATAAAATGAATGAACAAGGAAATATTACAAGAAATAAGGCTAGGCTAGTCGCACAAGGTTATAATCAACAAGAAGGAATAGATTATGAGGAAACCATGCACCCGTTGCACGACTAAAAGCAACTAGATTGTTACTTGCTATTGCAAGTCCAAGCAATATTAAACTCTTTCAAATGGATGTCAAGAGTGCGTTCTTGAATGGATACATCCAAGAAGAGGTGTTTGTCAAATAACCCCCCCAGATTCGAAAATCCAAAGAATCCTAACCATGTATACAAGCTTAAGAAAGCTCTATATGGTTTGAAACAAGCTCCAAGACCTTGGTATGATAGATTTGCAAACTTTATTATTGCAAATAATTATCAAAGGGGAACCATAGACAACACATTGTTCCTAAAAAGAAAAGATAATGACTTATTAGTAGTTCAAATATATGTAGATGACATAGTCTTTAGTTCAACCAACCCTACATTAGTAAAAGACTTCGAAGAGTGTATGAAGTCAGAATTTGAAATGTCAATAGTAGGAGAGTTGAATTACTTCTTAGGACTACAAATTAAACAAACCCCTCAAGGAATCCACATTAGCCAACATAAGTATGTCAATGATATGATTAAAAAGTTTGGCTTTGAAGAGTTGAAACTAACACGTACCCCCATGAGTATTAGCACCAAACTAGAAAAGGATGAAAATGGAAAACCTTTTGATGACACACTTTATAGGTCTATGATTGGATCACTGTTATACTTAACTGCATCAAGACCCGACATCATGTTTAGTGTGTGTATGTGTTCTAGGTTTCAGTCTTGTCCTAAGGTATCTCATTACAATGCAGTGAAAAAGATCTTTAGATATCTTAAACACACACCTCACTTAGGACTTTTGTATAATAAAAACACTAAGTTGGAATTATATGCATATAGTGATACTGATTATGGTGGTTGCAAGTTAGATAGGAAGTCCACTAGCGGTACGTGTCAATTCATAGGAACCAACTTGATCTATTGGTTTTCTAAAAAGCAAGCTAGTGCAGCTCTTTCTACCACTGAACCCGAGTATATAGCCTTGAGTTTATGCACTACCCAAATACTTAGGCTTAAACAACAAATTAGTGATTTTGGCATTAAAATGAATAATATTCCAATGTTCTGCGATAGCACAAGTGCGATCAATCTTTCACGGAATCTGGTAATTCATTCTAAGGCCAAACACACTGAGTGCGATACCATTTCCGTCGAGATCATGTTCAAAATGAAGATATAGTTATAAATCATGTAAGAACTGATCATCAAATAGCTGACATCTTCACCAAACCCCTTAATCAAGCAAATTTTTAAAACTTACAAGCCAGGTTAGGTATGATGACTTATGATACCATTGCATAGTTCTATCTTTTGCATGATTTGCAAAATAAAGGGGGAGATATAATAAGAACATGATCTTAGTTGGTAAGTCATGATTTGGTTGGTTGAATAGTATGCTAAGTTTCAATTGGTATGAGTATTGGAGCATAGCTTAAGGGGGAGAGTAGGTAAGTCATGATTTGGTTGGTTGAATAGTATGCTAAGTTTCAATTGGTATGAGTAGTGGAGCATAGGTTAAGGGGGAGAGGATAAGTCGAGGGGGAGCACATGAATACATGAGATTTGAAAATTTAAAAACAATTGGTAATTGATTTTAAAACAATTGGTACAGATTTGGAAAACAATTGGTAAATCGTGAGGTTTTCAAAACAATCCAATTGGTTTAAACTTGGTAGATTTATGATAAACAATTGGTAAAAAGTTATGACATTAAAATCATGTTAGGTTATTTTAAAAATCATCCAAAAGAGGGAGAATGTAAAGAAATATGTTTGGATAATTTTCAAAGTCATGATTTTAAGTGGTTAATACTTAAAAATATCATACATGGTATCATATGTGATTAAAAGTTGAAAAAGTTGACATCGATCTCTCAGGTTGTTGCACTTCGATCGATCTATGTACTTCGATATCTCACATCGATCGATCTATGTAAGGCAGTGAAAGTTCAAGACCTTACTGTGAGACATCGATCTCTAAACCTAAGACACATCGATCGATCGATGCACATTGAACCCTCACCTTGATCGATCGTTGTAGGTCAGAAACAAATTCTGAAGCTTACTGTGAGACATCGATCTCTGAAGCTGAGGCACTTCGATTGATTGATGTCTAGGGTTTTTAGAAATATTTTTTCTAAAATGTGATAAATTGGTTGTTTGCATTTGTACATGATTTATACATGTTCATTATGTGATTATTATGTGTTTTTGATTATTTTAAATGTATTGTGACTAATGTGCCTTGGAAGTTTCTACAACTTACCAAAAGGGGTATTTTGAGTTTCGTAGGAACATGATATGGTGGAAATACTTCAAGGGCATATTCTTATCTTATTCATCATGACAAAGATGACATTATGATTATTTCTTACCATCGGGGTCATATCTGGAGTTTTCTCACACCAGGGGATTTTGGTCATTTAAATCCTGAGGGTATTTTTGGTATTTTCACTCAAAGAATCTCTTGAATATATTCTTATCATCATTCTGGAGTTTAGCTATGCTCATTTTGAAGATTATATGGTGATTTAATATTATTTCTCTTACATGGTGATATTATTGACTATAGCAGGATATGTGACGAGTTGTGATGTCACATTCTATTTCTTTCTTGAAGACCCTCTTATATATGTTATGAGAGCATATTTATCATCATTATACAGAGATATCAAAGGTGTTAAAGGTGTGGAAATGATCACTACGTACAAAAAGAAATAGTTGGAATTTGGTGTTATATATTGACATAATCTTGTCAATTATTATTTGGTGATTTCTTCTACAAAAATTTGAGTTGATATACATATACATATGCTTAAAAACGTGTATTAGCAGAAGAGTATGATGTGTTATTCATTTTATGAGTTGGTGACAAGTGGACCAATCAAAAAGGAGCTAGTTGGCAAAATGCCAACTTGGAAATTGTTGACTTAGTAGCCAACGGCTACTACATCCATGTGAGGGGCTGTTTTGATTTGAAATTTTCAATGCCCATATGCCTATTATCTTGCCAAGGAGTTGAGGTTATCCCTTGCTATTATCTCTATTTTTCAAGCAAAATTCCATGTCATTTTTGGAGCAAAAGTTCTGCCAGCATTATGTCTCCAAGGTGGACCAATCATTTTGCTTTATGTAGCCAAGTGTACAAAGCCAACAAATGATGTGAAGACACTTGGACTTGATGATGAAGATGGTGACACATGTGCATTCTTATCTCCAAGGCTCAACTTCACACTATAAATAGGAGGCAATGGTGAAGAAGATGAAACACACTTGAAGCACACTTGAAAGCATTTTTTGATTTGTCTAGCTATCATCTTCTTGTTGTTGTTCTTGTTTCGTTCTTTGTAGCAAAGGTGTTCTTGTTGTATTTGTTGAGCTACAAGCCTCTTGAGCTTCATTTGTAATATTGATAAGCCAATTCTATAAGGCTACATCAATAGGTGCTAGAGGTATTGCAACCAAGTGTTGCACAGAAAGTGTTCATCCAAGTCTTGAATAGGGTTGGTGTATAACCAAAGGATCAAGCTTTGTTCTTGTTGTAAGTTGATTCATACCATAGTGAAATCCAAGGAAAGGTGTTCCTTGGGACTGGAGTAGGTCACATTGACCAAACCAGGAGAAATCTTCGGTATTCATGTCTTGCTTCTACCTTTCTATTTTCTACCTGTTTTTACTTCAATTTTCACACAATTTCTCATAATTTTGAAAAATAGCTACACACTTTCAAAATTTGTGATTTTTGGTGGAGTTATACTTCAGACTGTTTTCTTTCATTTGCAACAAGAATAACTTGATTTGAGAAAGGGAAAGTTAGTCTTTCAGTCTTTGCAAGATAACTGCTCTAATCTGGCTGCAATCTGACCAGTTTTGAGAAAACTTGAATTCTGTATTAATCAAGAATTGTTTAATGTCAGGGACTTTTTGAAACATCAACTACACATCCTAAGGAGTTTTTTTTGACATATATATCAACCTTTTTGTTGAGTATTCAAAGAGAAACACGTTTTTCAAAATCAATAACATACTGTCCAATTCTTTCCAGATTGACCATCTGAATATTTTTATTTGTTTGAAGGGTTAAACGATCTTATTTTTGTCTGGGTTTTGGACAGTGTCTTGCTAACACATTGAAGTTAAGTTTTGGAAAGTTTCATATTTTTTGAAGTTGTGTACCCTTATTTTTGAATTTTTCAAAAACAGATTCTGAATCTGAGGTAGTCTAGAATTCTGTTTTCAAAGGGGTTTTTTAATCAAGGGTAGTAGTGTAATTTCCGTTAACCACTATTCACCCCCTTCTAGTGGTGTTTATTGCAGGTGCATGGTCCAACAGCGACAATACAATCTAGCGAGCCCCACGATGCATTTCATCGCGCTACTTCTTTTTCATCACATGAAAAGTATAATTGTGTGCCATATAGATATAAAAGAAAGCAATTGATACATATGCGACAGTCATATCCTACAAATGCATCACGCACCATGCACACTAACACAAATGCATATCAAAAACAAAAATCATACCATGTGCATGATGGCATTCTCGGCCAAAGGCCAAACGGATTTGCACCAAACATCTTACATTGCTTCTTCATCTCTTTTCTTACCTTTTGGAAGACCTAGGAAGGTCACCCAAGGTTGGGTACCAAAAGGTACATTTGTAAAGGGTTAAATAAATAACCCTTAAGAACGCACTTGAAATGCATGAATTTTGTTGATATACTATAAACTGCTATTTCTTTCTTACATGTACTTTTGATATTATTTACAAAATAAAGGGGGAGAGAGATGCATGATTTAAGGGGGAGAGAGAGCATGATTGCATAATTTAAGGGGGAGCTCAACGATATGTGCATAATCGGAGGGGGAGCAATTATATTTAATTTATGAACTAATGTTATTTTGTAAATCATCAAAAGGAGGAGATTATTGAGAAAAAGTGTTTGAATGATTTACAAATGCATAATTTAAATAGTACGAGTTTACGAAATGGATGACAAAATTATTACTTGACATGTTTTTATGATATACATGCCTCATACGCTTTATATATATTGTTGCCGTACTAACAAGCCATGAAGTGTTAAAGCTTACATCGTATGGCAAACATTTTTGTCTTTGAACGATTTTCAGGTGCCACAATTAATGAACTAAACTAGTTCATTAAGTGAAGTGCTTAAGTTAATAAATTAACTAGTTCATTAAATGGAGATATATTTGGACAAAGCTTTATGGCAACAAATTGAAAAATGGAAAGTCTCCTTATTTCTTCAAGATACACGCCATTTATGTATATATATATATATATATATATATATATATATTGAAAGAATCTTTTATTGATTAGAGTATGTATATATATATATATATATATATATATATATATATATATATATTCGTATTCTGTTGCCTGCGGTCTTATTTGACCCAGGCAACGCGGGTATGCACATTTATTTTGTTTCTTCTAATTAGCAGCTTTTATCTTGTGCGAGTTTTACTATCTCACTACATGGTTTGTTTCATGGATGGTCACTTAATGCAAACACTGGAATGCTGGCTGGTTGTCACACAAACGCTGGGGCGAGGACCATCACGGCATCATCTCTTGTGGTCACCTTGATTCTGGGGGAATCAAGGTGACATGGGTACGTCTATCAGTCATTCTTTTGTGCAATTTTATAACTCACAGAAAATAGTGATCCTTACACCTTTTTGCTGTCGCGAGGTACAATGTGGAGGAGGCCCGTTAGCTGTCAGATTCCCTAAGTCGACTTCTGATCGATTGTTGCACTCAAAGGAGACCCACGCAGGAAACAATTTTTTAGTGTACATTTCTTTCATTGTATTTGTGTCCAAAGCCAGTCGTATAAATATGTACGCTTTTTCCTTCGCCAAGGTTTTATCCACAAGGGTGGTTTTACTTGGCAATGTTTTAATGCGGCATATCATATACGACTGGAGGACATCAATCATTCGCTTTTTGTTCAATTGGTTTTCTTACGATGACTATGTAATATGGTATTCCTCCGCCATAAGTGAGGTTTCTCTTCAATAATATTTAATCTTCCAATATATATATATATATATATATATATATTTAAAGAGAGATTTTATTAAAGATTGGGCCTCACTTAAGGTGGAGGAAAACCTTATTACATCGAAATACAGTATAACGCGCAAAGAAAATGAGTGTTATCAACATCCAAACCATATACGATATGCCGCATTAAAACCTTGCCAAGTAAAACCACCCTTGTGGATAAAACCTTGGCGAAGGAAAAAGCGTACATATTTATATGTTTGGAGTGTTGATAGACGTTACAGTGGAAGAAGATAACTACAGTAGACAACGTCGTTCCAGAAAGGATCTTCCTCCCTTACCTCCTTCTACTGTGCTCACACACAGTGCGTCTCACGCCATTCAGGGAAGTAACACTACTCTTTCTCAATGAATATAATGATATGGAATATAAGGGGCATGCGTGCCTCTCTACCTAGATTGCATCAGTTAATTCGTGAACATCGTCTGAATTTTCTTGCTTTGATAGAACCAAAACACTCACCTGTCAATATTACTCGATATGCTTTAGATTTTGGTATTTCAAATTATTTTGCCTCTAAGTCAGAACGCATCTGGGTTTTTTGGCGTGACACAGATTTTCAGTTGATTTCAGTGCAAGATGATGATCAAGTGCTACATTTTACATTACACTTTCGGCCAATGCAGTACTCTTTTATCCTGTCTATTGTTTATGGCAAACATACTATCCTGCAACGACGTGCACTATGGAGTTCTATATGTTCCGTTTCAGACGTGTCCACACTTCCTTGGATTATTGGAGGAGATTTTAATACATTTCGCAGCCTTTCTGATCATGAAGGCCGATCACATCCGTCCCTTTCTAGTCTCCAGGATTTTAATGATTGTATTGAGTCGTGTGGTTTGATGTCTCCACAATTTCTTGGGTCTAAATTTACTTGGACAGATGGTAGAGGTTTGGGCAGAGTACGTCGTCGTCTGGACTGGTTATTTATAAATTCGGCTTTACAGGATACATTTGAGGACTGTCAGCTCACTCATCTGCCACGCGTCACATCTGATCATACGCCTTTGTTATTTAAATGCCGTATTTCTCAGTCATTAGGACGTCGTACCTTTCGTTTTTTGGATGCATGGTTGCTTCATCCAGACTTTCAACATTATATCAAGAATGCTTGGGCGAGTTATCCTACCACGGGAGGCATGTATGGTTTCTACTCAAAATTATCCAGTTTAAAGCGCGACATTCAACGTTGGAACAAAGAGATCTTTGGCAATATTTTTTCCAATGTTCAGCAGGCAGAATCGGTCCTATCGAATGCAGAACGAATCTGGGATGAGTCCCCTACTGAAACAAACCGCATTCAATATCATAAAGCAAAAGCTGATTATCTCCAAGCGTCCGCATATGAATTACGGTTTTGGAAGCAAAAATCTCGGGTCAAATGGTTACAGGAGGGTGACGCGAATACACATTATTTCCATTCAATTGTAAAAGGGAAGCGTTTACAGTTGCGAATCCAACAAATTCATGATGCTAATGGTGTTCTCTATACAACACAAAATGACATTATGGCTGAAGCAGTATCTTTTTACAAAACACTATTTGCCCGTGAGCCTACACATTCTTATGAGGACATCCTCTGTCACATTCCCCGGGTGGTATCTTCGGAAGATAATATGCATCTCACGCGATTACCCATGGAACCCGAAATCAAAGAGGCAGTTTGGCATTTAGATCCTTCTAGCGCAGCCGGACCTGATGGTTTTAATGGACAGTTTTATAGATCATGTTGGTCAATCATCCATACTGACGTGGTAAAAGCAGTACAAGAATTTTTTCTGGGTATCCCTCAGCCTAGAGTGATGGCTTCTGCGTTAATCACACTGATTCCTAAGAAACAATCTCCTGCTACATTCAGTGACTTCAGACCAATCTGTTTGACTAACTTTCTGAGCAAAGTGTGTACCCGTATCATTGCTAGCAGATTAGGCGAGATCATTTCAAGGCTAATTTCTCCAGAGCAAACCGGTTTCCTCCCAGGATCTGACATCTCAATGCAAGTTCTTATGGCTCGGGAGATGATACATAGGCTGGATAAGGGTGGATCACAGGTATGTTTGAAACTGGATATGATGAAAGCATTTGACAGAGTCAGTTGGGAATACTTGGAAAAATTATTGAGCACCTTCGGTTTCACTGATTTTTTCATCCGGATTATTCTCAACCACTTGCGCGCAACCACACTGGCAGTCCTCATTAACGGGCAACCATCCTCCACATTTCAGCCGTATCGGGGTGTAAAACAAGGGGATCCTCTATCTTCGGTATTGTTTATTTTATCTTCAGAAGGATTCAGTAGAGGATTAAAGGCCTTAACCGCCACAGGATACTTACAACCTTTTCGTTTAGGCCGTATACCGTTTACTATAACACACTTGGCATATGCAGATGACTTACTGATATTTTTAAGATGTACACAGCATAATCTCCGACGGTTTCATGTCTTCCTCAATCAATATGAAACAGCTTCAGGACAAAAAGTAAATTTTCAAAAAAGCAATATGATTCCATCGGCTAATATGACTTCCAGGCAGCGAAGGAGTTTGGAAGACATTATTCATATGAAATGTTCCTCATTACCATTTAAATACCTAGGTTCCTACTTACACAAAGGTATCACCCGCGCTAGATATTGTGTTCCTTTATTGCAGCACATTGATGACAGGCTCCATGGATGGCACACTAGACTGCTCTCATCTGCGGGTTGATTAGTATTATTACGTTCTGTCATCTCGGCCTTGCCTTTACATATAATTGCATCTGGTGGACTGCCTAAATCAGTAATTCGAATTATACATCGGAAAATGGCATCCTTTTATTGGGGTCCTCGATACCACTGGGTTTCATGGAATACAATTTGTGCGCCTCAGGATGAAGGTGGTTTAGGGATTCGGGACCTAACCAAGTTGCAGCAAGCGTATCACTGTCGTATTTGGTGGACATATCAGCAACAATCTACACTTTGGAGTACCAATATGCATGCTAAATATGGTCTTCGGGGAGATTTTTTACCACGTTTGTCGGATTCACCGATATGGAAACTTATTTGTCGTATCCACCCTTTCTGTCTAACACAGTCGACAGGAAATGACAGACATCTCACATGGCTACACACACCAACTGGAGAATTTACATTACGCATCGCATATGATGTTTGTCGCCTTCCTCGCCCAAAGCTTCTCTCTGCAAAATTCATTTGGTATAAGCATCACGCCCCAATTATTAAAATCTTCTTATGGCGTCTTTTCCACTCGGCACTCCCACTTGAAGATTATATTAGCCGCTACATTACTGCGCAACCCACTCAATGCCCATTCTGTAAGAAACAGTCAGCGACAGCGGATCATGTTTTCATATATTGTCCATTTGCGCAACACTTATGGACATCCTATGCTGCTGAATTGCACTGTCCTTTACCATCAACTTTGCAACTACGTCAATACATACTTTCTTGGTGGTATCGTTCCGTATCTACATCTCTTTTTGGAGTTTTCAAAATCATCATTCCGGGCATTATTTTGTACAACATATGGCGTGCCTATACATCATTGATTTATGGTGAGCAAACAAATATAACGATGGCATCCCTACAGAACTCTGTCCGCTATGACATCACTACTTGGTATAAATCAATCTCAGGCACTAAACTTGCTGCTGATCCTAGACGATATTTCTCTTGGCTACCATCGCTGAGGCTACCACGGCCTACTCTGATTCGCTGGTTGTGTCCACCATCAGGGCGACTCAAATTAAATACCGATGCGGCAGTGGGCAGACAATATGTAGCAGGGGGTGCAATATTACGGGATCCGATGGGAAGTTGTGTGGGTGCAATTTCCTTTAGGCTGCCCCTAGCATCACCGCAAAATGCAGAAATTCAAGCAGCTTTATTTGGTCTTCTATACTTTCTCCCTATACATCGCAACATCGTATTGGAATCGGATTGTGCTTCCATGATTTCTCGGCTGGCCAACCCGCAACTGGTTCAAGGAAATTATTATCTCCGGCTACTTCATACTCTGATACATCTCCATCGACTTAACTATCATCATATCTACCGAGAGGCTAATATGGCGGCGCATTATTTATCTCAACACGCAATGCTAGACCCCATCACGCATCATTATACATCACAAACTCTTCCCTCATTGGTGCGCGCGGCTGTCACTTTGGATCTCTCATCTGTTAACTTGCGTGTTGTTTAATCCATTACAGTCTTCCACATGGATTGGCTTTTTCTACTTATCCCTGCCTGTATCCTACAAGATTCAGGCAGGCTTGGTACGTATTGCTATCTTTTCAAATATGTATTAGCCTATCACATCTTGCTTCGTAACTGCCTCTTTATGCTTCCTCTCACATGGTTTGGAGTCTACAAACTCGTGGCGAAATACTTCAATACAATTTTGCTGGATCCCATGACATATCAAACTCAGCGACTAGCAACACATTTATCGCCTTGGCATCGACCTTGCCAAGGCGATGTCGGTACGTGTCTGATATTTCTCTTTGGTTTTCTTTGGATGCTCAACATCATCGGTGTAATTTATATGTATATTTTTCCTGAGGTATGGCTTCTACTGGATAAGAAAGTGTCACGCAAGGACTTACATGGCTGCAACTGGCGACCACCGCATACATATTCAACGGCAACAACCACTCATTTAAACTTTATATTAGATTATACACATATCAATGATGGTAGTATAAATATGTACGCTTTTTCCTTCGCCAGGGTTTTATCCACAAGGGTGGTTTTTCCTGGCAAGGTTTTAATGCGGCATATCATATACGACTGGAGATATGTTATCATTTCCTCGCTATTGTATTTATTCACGTACTTTGATGATTGTAATAAGGTTTTACTCCACCAAAAGTGAGGTTTTTCATTAATAAAATATCGGTTTCATCCAAAAAAAATGTATACACACACACACACACACACATATATATATATATATATGACTTCATGCGTTTCTCTCTGGCGATTCCCCGGCGGCGCTAGCCGCCGCTGACCGCTGCTGCCGGATACCTCCGTCATTCATCACTCCGATTCCATCTCCTCTGCACCTGCATTCCGCTTGCCCTTCTTTCGATCCATACGTTCCACCGCCTGCGCTGGGTTTCTTCTTCGTGCTCCTCATGACAGCGGCGCTGACTTTTGCGGCGGTTGTTACCGGCGCCGCCCACTCCAACTCCAATCGCATCCACATTGCCCCGAAAACGGTTTCTCGTCACAAAGGCCTTCCATTGGTTTCCTTTCTTGATGATGAAATTGACGCATTGGCTGAGCCCTACAGGTATTCTTTGGTTGGCACTTTTTGGTATGGCAGGCCTCCTATGAAAGTTATACGTGAAGTGTTTGAAAAAATTGGTTTTCAACAAGATTTACGTATCACACTGCTTGATAAATTGCATATCCTTCTCACATTCTGTAATGAAGCGGATTATTTGCGTTGCTTTTATCGTCGATCATGGCAGATCTCTGGTTGTCATATGCGGATTACAAAGTGGACTGTCGATTTTGATCCAAGTGCTGATGTTCCTATCGTTCCTGTCTGGATCGCTTTGCCATCTTTGCCAATACA
This sequence comes from Eustoma russellianum, assembly GCA_036186865.1. Classification (NCBI taxonomy): domain Eukaryota; kingdom Viridiplantae; phylum Streptophyta; class Magnoliopsida; order Gentianales; family Gentianaceae; genus Eustoma; species Eustoma russellianum. The sequence continues at coordinate 24,698,590 of AP025066.1, forward strand.
TCTTCACCATCGGGCGGCTCTGTTTGAGGTAGTCAGACCGATTGGCACGCCATTGAAGTTAGATGTCGCCACCTCGGGTGGCCTGCGCCCATTTGCTGAAGAGGAATTTTGCGATGCTGCAGATCATCAACTGCCTGTCGACCCCACACATGTTGACACAGGTCTCTCTTCGGATACTGATTTGCCGTTAGAAGGATCAATAGAGAATGTTCTGGATGTTACGGAAGACATTGCCCGTAAAATACAATCTATACCGCCATCGCCGGAGGAAGATGTTCTGATATCCCGCTTAACGGATACTCAGTCTGCGACAGAATTTATGCCGGTCGTCCCAAGACGTAAGCGACGTTCCTGTAAGGACCTGGCACCTCTCCCGCCTTCTACGATCTTAACTCGGAGCGCATCTCACGTTGTTCAGGGAAGTTCCTCTCTTACTCAATGAATCTCTTAGTTTGGAATATTCGGGGCATGCGTGCCTCCTTGCCTAGATTAAAACATTTAATTACTGAACATCGGTTGCATTTACTAGCTTTATTAGAGCCTAAACACACACCTTCAAGCATTTGTCGATTCATGTTGCAGCTTGGTTTTACGCACTCTTATGCTTCTAATTCACAACGCATTTGGTTTTTTTGGCGTGAGGCTGAGTTTCAATTACTTGCTACTCAGGATCAGGGTCAAGTGGTGCATTTTACGCTTCTTTCCATTTCGTTGCAATGGAAGTTTATATTTTCGGTGGTTTATGCCAACACGACGCCTACTCAGCGCCGTCCTCTTTGGCAAGCCTTGGGTGATTTTGCTTGTTCGTGTACTTTACCTTGGCTAGTTGGTGGTGATTTTAACACATTTCGGGCGTTAGAAGATCATCGTGGTCGGTCGGCTCCATCATTATCAGCCTTACAAGATTTTAATGACTGTATTGAACAGTGCTCTCTTATGGCTCCTCCTCACCAGGGCTCCAGATTTACTTGGACTGATGGGAGGGGACTTGGTCGCATATGTCGCAGATTAGATTGGTTATTTGTTAATTCCTCATTTCAAGATAACTTTACAACGCTCCAGTTGTCTCATCTACCAAGAGTTGCCTCTGATCACATGCCACTATTGTTCTTATGTCGCCGCCAGGGAAGGCCTTCTCGGCGCACATTCAGATTTTTAGATCCGTGGTTGCATCACCCAGACTTTCATAATTATATGCAGCAGGCATGGTTATCTTATCCTACTACGGGTGGTATGTATGGTTTCTATAACAAGCTATGCTCATTCAAAAAAGATATCCAAAGGTGGAATATTGACATCTTTGGCAATATTTTTAATAATCTTAAGTATGCGGAGACTAAATTAAATCATGCTGAAGCAGCCTTAGATGCTCAACCTACAGAAGAACATCGTGCCGACTATCATAAGTCTAAGGCTGAATATCTGCAAGCCTCTGCTGCGGAATTGCGCTTCTGGAAGCAAAAAGCTAGAGTGAAATGGCTTCAAGAGGGTGATGCTAATACCCAATATTATCACTCTATTGTTAAGGGGAAACGGGCACAATTACGTATTCAGCAAATACAAGATGCTGAGGGCCATCTGTTAACGGAGCCATCGGACATCATGACAGCTGCGGTTTCTTTTTACACAGATTTGTTTGCTCCAGCTGCTACACAAAATCATGCGGCAATATTATCATATATTCCACGGCTGGTCACAGAAGAGGACAATACACGATTGACCATGCTTCCTACTGCATCAGAAATTAAAGAGGCGGTATGGCACCTGGATCCTCACAGTGCTGCTGGCCCAGATGGTTTTCACGGTATGTTTTATCGCTCATGTTGGTCGGTCATACATTCTGATGTGGAAAAAGCTGTGCAGGAATTCTTCCTAGGTATTCCGCAGCCTTCAATTATGGCAAGTGCAGTTATTACTTTGATCCCTAAAACATCCTCACCACAGTCTTTCAGTGATTTCCGCCCAATCTGTTTGACGAATTTCCTCAGTAAGGTATGTACACGCATTATCGCGACGCGTTTGGGCCTACTTCTCCCTAAGTTGATCTCTCCAGAACAAACAGGTTTTCTCCCAGGGTATGATATCTCCACACAAGTATTATTGGCCTGGGAAATGGTTCATATGTTGGATAATGGCACTTCACATTTATGCTTAAAATTGGATATGATGAAAGCTTTTGATCGCGTCAGTTGGGATTATTTGGAGCGTCTATTGTTGAGCTTTGGCTTTTCAGAGTTTTTCACTAGGTTAATTCTTAATCATCTCCGAGCTACAACATTATCAGTTTTGATCAATGGCGAGCCATCACCATCTTTTCGCCCATATAGAGGGGTGAAACAGGGAGATCCATTGTCTCCTTTGCTTTTCATTCTGTCCTCTGAGGGATTCAGCCGTGGCTTATCGTCTTTAGTGGCAGCAGGCAATATTCAATCATTCGGCCTTGGTCGTATCCCATTTGCCATTTCACATTTGGCGTATGCCGATGATCTCCTTGTTTTCCTGCAAGGTACACAGCGTAATATCCGACGATTTAAAAGATTTCTAATAGACTATGAAACTGCTTCTGGACAAAAGGTCAATTTCCACAAGAGTAGTATGATTCCGTCGAATTGCCTTTCTGTGCGGCGGGTTCGACACTTACAGGAGATTCTAGGGATGAGGCTTTCGACACTACCTTTCCGTTATATGGGATCTTATCTTCACAAGGATATCAACCGCTCTCGTTATTGTGCGACTATGCTATAACATTTCGATGACAAATTACAAGGGTGGCATTACAAACTCTTATCTTCTGCGGGCCGCTTAGTCTTATTACGTTCTGTGATCTCTGCGCTCCCTCTGCATGTCATGGCGGCAGGGGGGCTTCCAAAGTCAGTCATTAAGATGATCCAACGGAAAATGGCTACTTTTTATTGGGGGAATCGCCGCCATTGGGTTGCATGGTCCACTATTACATTGCCTATGGAGGAGGGTGGATTGGGGCTGCGAGATCTTAATTCCTTGCAGCAGGCATATCATTGCAGAATATGGTGGCTATACCATAAGCAAGATACGCTATGGAGCCGGTATATGCACGCAAAGTATGGACGCAGGGGTGACTTTCGGCCACATCTGCCGGATTCGCCAGTTTGGAAGCTAATTTTCAGACTATTCCTATGGCGTTTGTTTCATGCGGCATTGCCATTTGAGGACTATATCGGTTCTTATTTGACAGCACGCCCTACGCAGTGCCCATTTTGCAAGCAACATTCTTCCTCAGTTGACCATGTATTCTTGTATTGTTCGACAATACAGTCCATGTGGATGTTCTTTGCATCGGAATTGCAGGGCATATCTCCCACTACTCTATCTCTGCGACAGTATTTATTGGCTTGGTGGTACCGGTCATCCTCTTCTTCATTTGAGGGGGTGCTCAAGATTGTGGTCCCTGGCATTTTAGTCTATAATATATGGCGTTGCTATGCAAATATGGTGTATGGAGATCAGACATCCTTTTCTATATCTGCACTTCGAAATACAATCCATTTTGAGCTTCATATGTGGGTTCATACACTCCAAGGTGCCAAGCTTGCGGCCAGTACTGCCACGCCACTATCATGGCTTCCAATGCCTCGTCCTCCGCGTCTACAAGTGATTAAATGGCTTACTCCCCCATCAGGTCGATTTAAACTTAATGTGGATGCCGCGGTTGGACGCTTCAATGCAGCAGGAGGTATCATCTTACGTGATTCTTGTGGCGCATGTGTGCGTGCCGTAGCATTCCGCCTCCCATCTTGTCCACCGTTGCAGGCTGAAATTCAGGCTGCACTGTTTGGCTTGCTATATTTCTTGCCATTATACATGTCCCTGATCATAGAGACTGACTGTGCACAACTACTTCAACGTCTACGTCAACAGCAACCTGTGTTTGGAAACTTCCATCTCAAATTCCTACAGCTGTTGATCACTCGTCATAACTTGGAAATACAGCACGTATTCAGAGAAGCAAATATGCCAGCGCATTATTTGGCACAGCATGCAATGATGTCGCCATGCACCTCATTCTTTACATCATCCAGTCTGCCATCAATGGTCCGTGCTGCAGTCTCGTTGGACCTCACGTCAGCAACGTTGCGTAGGCAGTCAACATAAAGTCTTCCAAATGGATTGGCACACTCATTTTTTCTCTGCTTGTGCTCGATTGAGTACAGGCAGGCAGGGTATGTTGGCTGTCCTTTTTCAATTACTTATCATAGGCATTTCTCATGCTTACACACATATTGTTTTTCCATGCACATGGTTTATACTTGGCGAGGACGCTCGATCTGCTTTTATATATGCCGCGGACAGTAATCTCATGGACGTTTGTATTGATTGGCAAAGGTGTACTGTTGCTGCCTGTGCTCTCGATGCAGGCAGCCTTGGGGGGTTCAATATCTTGTCAGTTTATTTTCTTGGGCTGGTATTGCTACGCCTATGTGATGTATATTTTGATTTGGCTGCTGCATGTATTTTTATGTGTCGGCAATCTTGGATGCTCGCTGTTTTCGGGAGTTTCCATCTGGCTGGATACTCATCTCACGCACTTGACTATGCCTTGACGGGCACGCACATGGCGTGGTGGCATTGGCGTTGGCTAGCTCTATATGTCTTCCACTGGGATTGGCATTTTCTGACACATCCTGCCTGTTTCCTAAGGGATCCAGGCAGGTTTGGTATGTCTGCTTATCTATTGGCCTGCATTTTATATTTCCTCCAACTGTATCATAACTTCCGCTTGGCGTCTGCTATTTCATGTATTGGATTATACCCGGCGCTGCCAAATGATGATTTTTACGCCTGGGAGAACTTAACGCTCATTGACAAGCACACGCCTTGGTCTTACCCGCTGGGACTACCGCAGGCGACATTGTTGGGTCATAATTTCGGCTTTATCCGCCATCTCCACCAACTAGAAGAATATCAACATTTGTACTCATATTTCCATTCTATACATTTCAATGATGGTCATATAAATATGTATGCTTTTTCCTTCGCTAGGGTTTTATCCACAAGGGTGGTTTTTCCTAGCAAGGTTTGAATGCGGCATATCGTATATGACTGGAGATATGTAATTCTTAGTTCGTTATTTCATTTTTTCGCTTACTCTGAACTGATGTAATATGGTTTTCCTCTGCCATAAGTGAGGCTTCCCTTTTAATCGAAAAATGTTATATAAAAATATATATATATATATATATATATATATATATATATATATGTATAGATATACTATGATGGCAGCGGCGCTCATGGGTGTTAGCGATTTCCATGGCCTACCCTACTAACGGCGGCGGCGGTCTGCCGTTGCACTCCCCAACTCGTTTTCAACCTCCCCTTTGTTATCATCCTGCATTCTAGAAAAGAATTGTTTTTCCGTATTTCATGCATGATCACGAAGGTGATCAGCAATGGATCAGAAACGAACCTACGCCTCCGTTCACAAACCTTCGTCAATGCTTATCCCTCCTCGCGAAATCACCAGATTCAAAGGCGTTCCTGCTATAACATTTACAGGCGAGGAGGTAAAGAAATTATCCGCCCCTTTCCAACATTGTCTTGTGGGCTCGTTTTGGTATGGTCGTCCAAAGTTAGAAGCTATTCGTAAATGTTTTGAAAAGATTGGATTTTTTGCAGCAATTAAAATTACATTGCTTGATCCTACACATATATTACTGAATTTTGATGCTGAAGTAGATTACTATTGTTGTTTTTCCCATCGTACATGGACAGTCCTAGGTTATCACATGAGAGTTACTAAATGGACATATGATTTTGATCCGAAAATAGATGTTCCCATTGTGCCTGTCTGGATATCATTGCCGGGACTACCTATTTATCTTCACAGCCAAGAAGCACTATACGAGATAGCAAGAATGATCGTGACACCCCAATGTCCAGATACAGCAACATCAAACTTATTGAGACCTTCGGTTGCTTGCATCTGTATAGAGATTGATGTCTCCCAAGAACTGCCACAGAAACTGTTTATTCAAAGTGCAAATTATCAGTTTTTTCAACCAGTTGAATATGAAAATTTGCCTTTATACTGTGCCACATGCAGAACGTTAGGCCATTCTGCAAGCTCTTGTAAAAAGGAAGGCCCAGCAGAAATTGAAACGACTACTGCACCCCAAAACCTTAATCCTACCAAGCCAAATACAAAACGGCCTCAGTGTTGGACCCCAAAAAAAGGAACATTATCAAGGTCAGACACACAACCACATTTGATGTCGTCCACATCTACACACGGGCTGTCTGAGAAAAATATAATAGATGATGATACTACGAATGCGGACGATGAAAAGGAGACAGAAGTCCTTCAAACAGATCACAATAAAGCCTCAGTCTCCAACCCAAACTCAACCGTACACACTGATATACAAATCCAAGTCACTGACAAACAGGATATAACACGACTAATTTCAACTTCAGTGGAGCCTTTACCACAGAAGGACTATATGGGTTCTCCAATATCAGGTCATGCCACAGACACAGAAGAACATTAATCACTCCCATTGGAAGAACCATCTAAACTGCTGCTTGCAACTGAGGATATATCTTTGAGATTACAACAAGAGGGAGGCTCACAACACGTTCTTCAACAGAAAGATCGCAATTAGGATATGGTAACTAGATCGTCCTCAAGCTTGGAGCCTCAGTCTCCATCATGAACTGCATAATATGGAATGTAAGGGGTTTGCGCACCTCCTATAACCGTGTGCAGTACCTGGTGCGTCAGCATCACATTCACTTACTTATACTCATTGAATTAAAGTTGCCAGCTTCTAAGTTAGAATTATATCGTCTAAAACTTGGATTTACTAAAGCAGCAATTTCGTCGGATGAAAATATCTGGACCTTTTCGGTTGTAGCGTTGATGAATCACTCAGAAATAAAACAAGGATACAGAGACATCTCATTTCGTTTTAACTGGATTCCAAATAACACATGGTTCTGGTGGATGGCAGTATATGGTCCTCACACTATGGCAGCACGTAGAAACTTATGGTCTGATCTGCTAAATTTTTCATATAACATTCGGGACCCTTGGATTGTAGGTGGAGACTTTAACACATTCGCTACTTTGGATGAACATAGAGGGGCATCAGTACCAACAGTCCGTCAAACAACAGATTTTGCTGCATGGATTAACACAGTAGGTTTGGTTGACATTCCATATCAGGGTTCCAAATACACTTGGTCAGATGGAAGAGGACTTGGGAGAGTAAGTAGAAGACTGGATAGATTGCTTTGTTCTACATCTTTCCACGACACATTCGGTACAGTACAGGTTCAACATTTAAACCGTGCTACTTCGGACCATGCGCCCTTCTACCTCACGTGCCGTGATACGCAAGTAACAGGTCCATGCTCTTTTCGATTTCTGGATGTGTGGTTGACTCCCCCGGATTTTATGCAATTTATGAAGCACTCTTGGAATTCATATCCAACAACTGGAGGTATGCGCATTTTATACACAAAACTACGCCATCTTAAGACTGATCTTCGACAATAGAATAAAACGGTCTTCGGAAATGTGTTTGATGCTGTAGCGGAGGCAGAATCAAAGGTTGTTGAGAAGGAATGAGCATATGATAACAGTCCTACTGACCATAATCGTGAACAATATCATCAGGCAAAAGCGGTTTTACAGTTAGCGCAGACAAGAGTTTGCCAATATTGGCAACAGAAAGCACGGGTGCATTGGATGCAGGAAGGCGACGCTAACACCGCATATTTTCATAACATTGTCAAAGACAAACAATGAAAATAGAGGTTAGTACGGATCACATCGGTGCATGGCCAAGAATATGATCAGGAAACTGATATCCAAAATGAGGAAGTAAGATACTTTTCTAGAATTTTTCAAGCTGAACCCACATCATGTCACGACAATGTTTTACAGTACCTACAACCATTAATATCAGACTCAGAAAATGATAGTCTGACTACCATCCCACAGCTATTAGAAGTGAAAGAAGAGGCCTGGAAACTTAGTCCGACTAGTGTTGCAGGCCCAGATGGATACAATGGTCGTTTTTACAGACATTGCTGGGATATTATACAAAGTGATGTTCTTAAAGCTGTACATGAATTTTTCATTAGGACAAAGGTACCTACAGCAATGGCAGCTGCATTAATCACGTTGATCCCAAAGGTTGCCTCACCGACCATATTTGCGGATTTTAGACCTATCTGCCTCACTAATTTTATATCAAAGGTCATAACCCGTTTGATTCCTACTCGTCTTGTTCCACTATTATCTAAATTGATTTCGCCAGAACAATCGGGATTTATGCCAGGACATGGCATTATGGAGCAAATTCTTTTAGCCAAAGAAATGGTACGCGTTATTGACAAACCACAAAGAGGAGGACGTGCAATAATTAAACTAGACATGGCTAAAGCATTTGATATAGTGTCCTGGGAATACCTACGCCTTCTCATGTTAAAGATGGGTTTCAAACCTTTTTTTGTGCAGCTGATCATCAATAACCTACATGCTACTAAATGTTCTATATTAATTAACGGTACACCATGTGGATTTTTTAGTTCGAGCCGTGGGGTCAAACAAGGAGACCCACTGTCTCCAATTCTTTTTATCTTGGCATCTGAAGGCTTTAGCAGAGGTCTCAAAGCATTGACAGATTCTCAATGGATCAAAGGTTTTCATGAAGGGAGGGTATCTACACCAACTCATCTGGGTTATGCTGATGACTTACTCATTTTCTTAAATGCGGCACCAAGGAATTTACGTCGTTTCATTTATTTTCTACAAATGTATCAGCAAGCCTCAGGACAGCAAGTCAATTTTCATAAAAGTTCAGTTGTGGTGGGCGAAAGACAAAATGGCCAGCGCACTGTGGATATTCTAGGCATGAGACTCGGCACGCTGCTAATGAGATATCTTGGAGCGCCTATTCACAAAGGAATATGTCGTGGTACATATTGCTCCACTTTGTTGCAGCATTTTGATAAAAAGACTTTTTGGATGGTCAACCAATCTACTCAGTACAGCAGGCAGGTTAGTCCTAATTAACTCAGTGTTGTCTTCCATACCACTTCACTTATTCGCAGCTTCAAAGCTCCCAGTCAGCATACTAAAAGAACTAGAAATGAAAATGTCTACTTTCTTTTGGACAAATAAGCATCACTGGCGATCTTGGAAAGATTTATGTTACCCGGTCTTAGAGGGAGGTGTTGGTGTTCGTTCTTTACATGCAATTCAAAAGGCATTTGATTGTAAAATTTGGTGGTCATTGTAGGATCTGCAAGGCACCACTAGAAGGGGGGGGGGTTGAATAGATGGTGCGGAAAGTGTGCTTTTTAAAATTTCTTTAGACTTGAACAATTCAAGTTCTGAAAACAGATTCTGTTTCCAGTACCAGTTTTAAAACGATTTAAAAACTAGGTTAGAGGTCTCCAAAAATTATGAAATTTTGAGAGAACTTAGCCTCAGATGTTGTGAGGGTCCCCTAAAAATTTCAAATCAAAATTCAACCTTTAACCCCTTCAAAAACCGTTGGCACTCAGGTTGTGCAATTCTGCCAGAAACGGTAGATGGTTTTGAAAAATTAATTCCTATTTGTGTGAATGTCCAAATGATCTGAAAATTTGACCAATAACTCCTCACACACTATATTGAAATGGGTTGAAACAGTTTTTGAAAATTCTTTTGGGAAGTAGGTCAAATACACCCAAAGTCTCAACCTTTGCAAGTCTGAAAATCAGACTGCACTAGTCTCAGAACTTTTGATGTTTGGATGACTTATACTTGTCCAAAAGGGTTGAAACTTGTGCCAAATTAACCCTAGAACGTTTATGTATGTTTCTGGAAAATTTTATAATTTTTAGAAAACGTTTACTATTTTTGCGAACGTCAACAATATAAGTAAACAGCGCAGAAACTGAAACGTAAATGCAGAAAGTAACTTGCACCAAGAATTTTATACTGGTTCGGTTATAAACAACCTACTCCAGTCTTCAAGGAACACCTTCCTTGGTTCACACTAATTTCACACACGCAGTACACCTTACCGCAGGGTTGATAGAGTTACACCTTAACTCCAACCCTTTACAAACCTTGTATTGTGAGTACAATTCACATGAACACCACCACCTCGCTAGAATGAAGATTGATCACACCTTGATCAATCTTGTACAATGATGAATGAATGGTGGTTTCTATGAAGCCTATTCAAGGATGAAAGAAGTAAAGTACAATAGGCTTTTTACAAGAAGAAGAAAGAAAGAAAGTGTAGGAGAAGAAAGCTTTTGCACTTTGATCACTATTGAATATGATTCTTGGTCTTATTTTTGTTTGTTCTTCTCTTCTCTTTTAATCAAGTCCAGGCCGTCCCTAGCACCCTTCTCCCCTCTTGAAACTTTCCTTTTAATTGCTTGAGAGGATGTGAGACATCATGGTGACAACATTTTGCTTACTTGGCATCACTCCATTGGACCATCATTTAGTCATTGCTTACTTGGCACCTTTTGATTGGCTCATTGATGTCATCATTTGATGACATGGATATTCTGAAAAAACACTTTAAACATGTGCCAAATAATCAATTATCAAATCATGCCAAAATAGTCACAATATGTCATAAAGTTTGAGACACAAAAATCCTCTCTTTCCATCTCACAAAAAATCGGCCATAAAGGGGTGTTTCAATGCTGAAATTTTCAGCATTAACCATATGCAATTAAATCTGAATTTCTTCCATTTTTCTTTGATTTCTTCCATAAAAATTCAACCAACATTTAAGGCAAGTCTTGCCACAAGTTTGAGAATGAACTTGGACACTAAGAAGGTTGAAATTCGGCCACAACATTTCTTGCACATGCTGAAATTTCAGCATGTGTAACATCCACTCTTTCTTCAAAATGTTGCCTATTTTGCATTGTTTTAATTTAAGAATTCAATCAACATTAAGTATACAATATTCTCATCATGTAAAGAATAAAACTTGACAACTATGAGACCTACATTTCGGCCATAACCACCACACACATGCTGAATTTTTCAGCATGTGTGATATTCAAGAATATCACTTCCTTTATTCCATAAAGTATTCAAAACATTTCCATAAACTATTTGATTTATTCCTTAATGCAAAATTAACAAATTATCTTCCTTAAGAGTGAAGATTTCGGCCACAATGTGTGTGACATGCTGAAATTTTCAGCATGTGACATAAAAGAGGTGTATGTTGAAAACTTACCTTTTGTAGCTTCTCTCTTTGATCCATCAACATTGTATGATTGATTCTTGACCAATCAACATGCCAACAAGGCTCCACATGTGCTCCACATCAGCTGTAGGTGACGTTTAATGTGTATGTGCATGTGCTGAAATTTACTTTTGCTAACTTTGAAAAATAATGCACATTTAATATTATACACATGTAATATTCCAATCAGCCCTTAATTTAATTTTCTAGAACACTTTAAGATGTATATTATATGTGAAAAGTGTCTAGATACGTGCCACATCATGTTCAAGAAAAACGTTCCATGTCAAGTGCGTAGAAAACCGAATTTTCGATATTTATCGATTACCCGATTTTTCTCTAATTTAAATTCCAACTTTTGCACATGCTATATATATTATGTTATACATAATATATATAATATATACTTTAATTTTCAGCACTTGGCTGATTTAAAGTGGTACCATAAACATGTGACAAAAATAAAATTAGAATCTTCACATTTTGGCCTAAATGTGGGGTGATTTGTGTGTGCCAACATGGAAAGTATTTTTGTCTCAATAAACAGTGTATGGCACGAAAATTTTAATGAATTTTGATGTATATGGGCTGGCCATTTATTTATGGCAAGTACGTGACACGTTGGCGAAGTTTCGGTATCGCCCGATACGACAAATTTCGGTTTAGAACCTTTTATCGTGTCGTATTTAATATGTCATCACCATATCTTATATCATATGATATAAGATCTGAATATACTCATAAATATGAGTTAAGTATAGTGGTGTGACGTAAACGTACGTTCGTAAGATATATAACGTGTCAATAGTACGTTGGAATAAATGTGTATGTGCCTTTTATAAAAATCTGAAAATATAGTATATATATGTATTAAAAACGTGTGACATTTATGTGTGGAGGAGGAGAAGACTTTCCTTCCATAGCAATGTTGCCTTTAAGCCTTTTCCAAATGCATCTTCCTTTAATGAACTACTTAGTTTATCAAACTAAGTACTTCACTTAATGAACTACTTTAGTTCATTAATTGTGGCACCTGAAAATAGTATAAACTCAACAAATGTTCGCCATATGATGTAAGCTTTAAAGCTTCATGGCTCGTTAGTACGGCAACATAATATATGAGGTAAATAAGGCAAGTTATCATGCATACATGTACACTTGTGTATATATATATATACTCAACGTTATATATATATATATACATATTCAAATTTCTTATTTTAAAATCACTCAAACCCTCATATTTCTACAATCTCCCCCTTTTGATGATTTTCAAAATAACAAGTGTACATGATTTAAGTGTTGTCTCTCCCCCTCGAATTGTGCACAGATTTGAAATTTGAATTTCGAATTTCAAATCCGGCTCCCCCTTGATTTTTGCAATTAGGATCAATCAGTGATTTCTCTCCCTTAATCTCTCTCTCTCCCCCTTAAATCATGCTTCTCTCTCCCCCTTTATTTTGGAAAGTTAATCAAAAGATTCCTGTCAAGAAGGAAAGTAAATCAAATAATATCGCATTAAATCACATCAACAGGAAGCATGCCTAATTTAGAACGGAGAGATTCAAATGTGGCTTGATTTAAGGCCTTAGTAAATATATCCGCTACTTGTGATTCGGTGCGTACGTGATCTATGACAATATTACCATTGTTAACGTGATCACGAAGAAAATGATAGCGAACTTCTATATGCTTAGCCTTAGAGTGTAATACGGGGTTCTTAGACAAATTAATTGCACTCATACTATCACAATATATAGGAATTTTATCTACGGTAATTCCAAAGTCCGAAAGTTGTTGTTTTATCCACAACAACTGTGTGCAACAAAGGCTAAGAGCCATATACTCAGCCTCAGTAGTGGACAAAGCAACACTTGCTTGCTTTTTGGAAAACCATGAAATAAGGGAATTTCCTATAAATTGGCAAGTTCCGCTCGTGCTTTTTCTATCTATTTTGCAGCCACCATAATCTGCATCAGTATAAGCATGTAAGTCGAATGTAGAATCCTTATCGTACCAAATACCTAAGGTGGGCGTGTGCTTAATATAGCGGAATATTCTTTTTACCGCATTTAAGTGTGACACCTTAGGTTGACTTTGAAAACGAGCACACATGCATACGCTAAACATGATGTCAGGCCTACTAGCAGTTAAATATAGTAAAGAACCTATCATAGATCTATATAATCCATTATCGACATCTTTACCATGTTCATCTTTGTCTAATTTAGTAGTGACACTCATAGGCGTGGGGGATGGTTTCAAATTTTCAAAATTGAATTTCTTGATCATGTCGTTTACGTACTTAGCTTGGCTTATATGAATTCCTTTACTCGTTTGCTTAATCTGCAAGCCAAGAAAATAATTAAGTTCACCAACCATAGACATTTCAAATTCAGCTTTCATACAATTTTCAAAATCCTTAACAAGTTTATGTGAGGTAGAACCAAAAATAATGTCATCTACGTAGATTTGAATAATAAGTAGATCGGATTTTTCTTGTTTCAAAAATAGTGTACTATCTATAGTACCACGTTTAAAATTATTTTCTAAAAGAAAAGTAGCAAAACGATCATACCATGCTCTAGGCGCTTGCTTTAGTCCATATAGTGCCTTCTTTAGTTTGTACACGTGATCAGGATGTTTCAAATCTTCAAAACCGGGTGGTTGCTTCACGTATACTTCTTCTTGTATAAATCCGTTTAGAAAAGCACTTTTGACGTCCATTTGATACAATTTAAAATCTTTCATGCAAGCAATAGCAAGTAAAAGTCGTATAGCTTCTAAACGTGCTACGGGTGCAAATGTTTCATCGTAGTCTATTCCTTCTTCTTGATTATATCCTTGAGCTACGAGTCTTGCTTTATTTCTAACGACTTTTCCTTCTTCATTCATTTTGTTCCTAAACACCCACTTTGTGCCTATTATTGTCTTATCTTGTGGTCGTGGCACTAAATCCCATACATCATTTCTAACGAATTGATTAAGTTCGTCATGCATAGCATCAATCCAAGATGAATCACTCAAAGCATCATGCACATTCTTAGGCTCAATTTCAGAAATCATAGCATGAAATTCATTTATTTCATCCGAAGTGATTCTTCTACGTGGTCGCACACCGTGAGTGATGTCGCCTATGATGAGATCATGTGGGTGATCTCTATGCCATCTTGGTTGATTATTTTCTAAGTTATCATGCATTTCTATATGATCATGCATTTCTAGTGTTTCATTCATCTCATGCATATCAAAAGACTCATTTTCTTCATCCAAAACGGGTTTCAAATCAAAGTCATCATCATATTCCTTTTCTTTATCAACCTCTCCAAATTCATTGAATTTAACATGAATAGATTCTATGATTTGTCTAGTGAGAGGATCATAACATCTATATGCTTTTGAATTAATGGAATACCCAATAAAAATGCACTCAATCGATTTGGATTCAAATTTATCTAAGTTATCTTTTGTATTCAATACAAAGCATTTGCATCCAAACACACGAAAATAATCTATCTTAGGCATACGATCATTCAAAATTTCGTAAGGCGTCTTGTTTATTTTCTTTCTTATAGATAGGCGATTTACAATATAGCATGCACAATTTACGGCTTCCGCCCACAGAAATCTAGGCAATTTATTTTCGCAAAGCATGGTTCTAGCGATTTCTTGTAGTGTGCGATTCTTTCTTTCTACTACTCCATTTAATTGTGGAGTTCTAGGTGGCGAAAACTCATGCTTAATTCCTTTTTCTTCACAAAATGAAATCATCTCTTTATTTTTAAACTCACCGCCTCTATCGCTTCTTATTCTTTTCACATTTACGCCGTATTGATTTTCAAGTTGTTTAATTAATTTAGCGATTTCTACGGCGCTATCATCCTTATGTGCAAGAAACAAAGTCCAAGTATAACGAGAAAAGTCATCAACAAGTACACATGCATAGTGACGCCCACCAAGGCTTGTAGTACGACTAGGACCAAACAAATCGATATGCAATAGTTCTAGTATTCTAGTCGTGCTTATCTCATTTTTAGGCTTAAGTGACTCACGTGTTTGTTTGCCTTTTATGCAAGATTCACACAACTGAAAGTTGTCTAAATCAAGCTTAGGCAATCCCCGTACTAGGCCTTTTCGTTGCAATTTTTCTAGTGTAGAAATACCTATGTGTCCTAAACGTCTATGCCACAAATTCACATTGGGTTCATTTGACATAAAACATTTAACTTTGGCATCTACTACATCATCCATAGATAGTGTGAATATATTTCCTTCACGTTTTCCTTTTAAAACAGTTTCTCCATTTTTATTTATTATATTACAGTAAGGGTGAGTAAAACACACATTGAAACCATTGTCAACAAATTGTGAAATACTAAGAAGATTGTAAGATAAGTTGCTTACCAAAAACACGTTGGAGATTTGAAGTGTATCCGGGTTTCCAATCGTACCTTTACCAATGATCTTGCCTTCATTGTTGTCTCCAAAGGTCACGGATCCGCCTTTTGTGACCTTCTTTAATTTGGAGAAGAGGCTCGGGTCACCTGTCATGTGCCTCGAGCAACCACTGTCAAGGAACCACTTTACTGATATGTCTTTTGATGAGTGGTCTCCCTGCAATGTAAAAAGGTGATTTAGGTACCCTTTTAATTTTGGGTCCTTTCGAGTTAGTTAATCACCTTTTAGTAAAGGTACCTTTCGGTACCCATACTTGGGTGATCCTTCTCGGTCTATCAAATGGCAAGAAAGTAGATGAAGGTGCGACATAATATACATGTGGTGCATGTACTTTGGGTCTATGCCCAAGGACTCCCCTATACTCAATGTATGAAGGACGTTTGTGATATGTCCTTGTGTGTGTGTGCGTGGTGCGTGGATGATATGTATTCCGTGTATGCATTGATCTCTTCTTCTCATATCTATATGGTACAACATTATATTTCACATGATATGAGGGAGTGGGGCGTGTGGAAGGGGGTGCTTTCTGCGTCATCTTAGACGCCACTTGATGCTTAGGGGTGTCTACCTTTTTAGACACAACAAACTTGGTTGGTTTGGTTGATACTTCGTTAGTATCAACGTACCCCAATCCAGTTTTGTCACTGTCATGCTTTTGCGATAATATGATGCGATGCAGCATGTTTGACCCTGTATCGAATTGTTTCATCATGTTCTCTAAATCTGTATTCCTTGATTTCAAATTTGAAATCTCGGATTTCATTTCATTATTTTGAAAAGTTAATGATGAGATCTCGGTTTTTAATGCAGTGATGGCACATGAAGACTCTTTCTTTGAATCGCTTAATTGAGCGACAAGATTCTCGTTAGAAGATTCTAACAGTTTCTTGTCTTCAATTAAACGTTTCTTTTCTTTTGCGAGAGTCTTAGTAAATTTATGTAACTCAAGATATTGACTAAATAAATCATCGTAAGAAGGTTCAGAGTCAGAGTCAGAGTCAGATGATACCTCATTAGACGCCTTTGAAGCGAAGCAAACTTGAGCGGTCTCCTCTTCGGTCTCAGTTTCAGAGTCTGATGAGTCACTCCATGTGGAGGCCTTTAGTGCACGTTTCCTTTGTTTAGGATCTGAGACGGGTCTATTTTTGTTCCGCTCCTTGTCAGGGTACTTATTAGTTTGCTTTTCTTTGTTTGGGCAGTCATATGATAAGTGTCCGAGTTTGCCGCATTCATAACATTTAATGTCCTTATCATTTGACTTGTTTTTATTTCTCTTAGATGTAGTGCCCTTGTTTTTATTTCTAAATGATTTTCTCATGAATCTTCTTAGTCCTTTTGCCAATAGAATTAAGTCATCATTATCCGATTCGGAATCACTATCATCTATGTGATCGGAGGGAGGGGAGACGTATTCATTTGATTTAAAAGCAATTGTCTTACCTTGTTTGGTTGATTCCGATTTCCGAATAATGAGTTTGTTTTCATACACTTTTAGTGAACCAATGAGTTCTTCCATTTTTATCGACTTAGTCTCCTTGCTTTCTTCTATGGCAGTCACTTTAGGATCCCATTCTGAAGGAAGGCTCCGTAGGACTTTCTGTACTTTTTCCTGCGTTGTAAAGGCCTTACCAAGAGACTCAAGAGAGTTATAGATATTAGTCAAACGAAGATCCATATCAACAATTGACTCATTAGGCAACAACTTGAAAGACTCAAGAGTAGACATAAGCATATTGATTTTTGACTCTTTGACTTGACTCGTGCCTTCGTGTTTCATTTCTAAGATTCTCCACATTTCTTGTGCACTCGAACAATTGGACACATAACTAGACTCACTCTTACTTAAGCCATTTAAGAGTAATTGCATGGCCTTAGCATTCATACTCAGTTTCTTTTTGTCTTCACTAGTATAGTCTTGTCTCGTTTTAATTACTTCTAGTGTGACTCCATCTACAATGGACAATTTAGACGGGACATATGGACCATCTTCAATTATTGACCAAAGGTCTATGTCTATAGCCATAAGAAATAATTTCATCCTAAGTTTCCATTGAATAAAAGACTCACCGTCAAATAGTGGAGGCCTTTGGCTTGACATACCTTCTTGTTCGGTTTTGAGATTTGTGGATGCCATCTCACTGAATCGTTGGATTCCTTGTCGTGAGTATTCCTGCTCTCTGATACCACTTGTAGGATCTGCAAGGCACCACTAGAAGGGGGGGGGGTTGAATAGATGGTGCGGAAAGTGTGCTTTTTAAAATTTCTTTAGACTTGAACAATTCAAGTTCTGAAAACAGATTCTGTTTCCAGTACCAGTTTTAAAACGATTTAAAAACTAGGTTAGAGGTCTCCAAAAATTATGAAATTTTGAGAGAACTTAGCCTCAGATGTTGTGAGGGTCCCCTAAAAATTTCAAATCAAAATTCAACCTTTAACCCCTTCAAAAACCGTTGGCACTCAGGTTGTGCAATTCTGCCAGAAACGGTAGATGGTTTTGAAAAATTAATTCCTATTTGTGTGAATGTCCAAATGATCTGAAAATTTGACCAATAACTCCTCACACACTATATTGAAATGGGTTGAAACAGTTTTTGAAAATTCTTTTGGGAAGTAGGTCAAATACACCCAAAGTCTCAACCTTTGCAAGTCTGAAAATCAGACTGCACTAGTCTCAGAACTTTTGATGTTTGGATGACTTATACTTGTCCAAAAGGGTTGAAACTTGTGCCAAATTAACCCTAGAACGTTTATGTATGTTTCTGGAAAATTTTATAATTTTTAGAAAACGTTTACTATTTTTGCGAACGTCAACAATATAAGTAAACAGCGCAGAAACTGAAACGTAAATGCAGAAAGTAACTTGCACCAAGAATTTTATACTGGTTCGGTTATAAACAACCTACTCCAGTCTTCAAGGAACACCTTCCTTGGTTCACACTAATTTCACACACGCAGTACACCTTACCGCAGGGTTGATAGAGTTACACCTTAACTCCAACCCTTTACAAACCTTGTATTGTGAGTACAATTCACATGAACACCACCACCTCGCTAGAATGAAGATTGATCACACCTTGATCAATCTTGTACAATGATGAATGAATGGTGGTTTCTATGAAGCCTATTCAAGGATGAAAGAAGTAAAGTACAATAGGCTTTTTACAAGAAGAAGAAAGAAAGAAAGTGTAGGAGAAGAAAGCTTTTGCACTTTGATCACTATTGAATATGATTCTTGGTCTTATTTTTGTTTGTTCTTCTCTTCTCTTTTAATCAAGTCCAGGCCGTCCCTAGCACCCTTCTCCCCTCTTGAAACTTTCCTTTTAATTGCTTGAGAGGATGTGAGACATCATGGTGACAACATTTTGCTTACTTGGCATCACTCCATTGGACCATCATTTAGTCATTGCTTACTTGGCACCTTTTGATTGGCTCATTGATGTCATCATTTGATGACATGGATATTCTGAAAAAACACTTTAAACATGTGCCAAATAATCAATTATCAAATCATGCCAAAATAGTCACAATATGTCATAAAGTTTGAGACACAAAAATCCTCTCTTTCCATCTCACAAAAAATCGGCCATAAAGGGGTGTTTCAATGCTGAAATTTTCAGCATTAACCATATGCAATTAAATCTGAATTTCTTCCATTTTTCTTTGATTTCTTCCATAAAAATTCAACCAACATTTAAGGCAAGTCTTGCCACAAGTTTGAGAATGAACTTGGACACTAAGAAGGTTGAAATTCGGCCACAACATTTCTTGCACATGCTGAAATTTCAGCATGTGTAACATCCACTCTTTCTTCAAAATGTTGCCTATTTTGCATTGTTTTAATTTAAGAATTCAATCAACATTAAGTATACAATATTCTCATCATGTAAAGAATAAAACTTGACAACTATGAGACCTACATTTCGGCCATAACCACCACACACATGCTGAATTTTTCAGCATGTGTGATATTCAAGAATATCACTTCCTTTATTCCATAAAGTATTCAAAACATTTCCATAAACTATTTGATTTATTCCTTAATGCAAAATTAACAAATTATCTTCCTTAAGAGTGAAGATTTCGGCCACAATGTGTGTGACATGCTGAAATTTTCAGCATGTGACATAAAAGAGGTGTATGTTGAAAACTTACCTTTTGTAGCTTCTCTCTTTGATCCATCAACATTGTATGATTGATTCTTGACCAATCAACATGCCAACAAGGCTCCACATGTGCTCCACATCAGCTGTAGGTGACGTTTAATGTGTATGTGCATGTGCTGAAATTTACTTTTGCTAACTTTGAAAAATAATGCACATTTAATATTATACACATGTAATATTCCAATCAGCCCTTAATTTAATTTTCTAGAACACTTTAAGATGTATATTATATGTGAAAAGTGTCTAGATACGTGCCACATCATGTTCAAGAAAAACGTTCCATGTCAAGTGCGTAGAAAACCGAATTTTCGATATTTATCGATTACCCGATTTTTCTCTAATTTAAATTCCAACTTTTGCACATGCTATATATATTATGTTATACATAATATATATAATATATACTTTAATTTTCAGCACTTGGCTGATTTAAAGTGGTACCATAAACATGTGACAAAAATAAAATTAGAATCTTCACATTTTGGCCTAAATGTGGGGTGATTTGTGTGTGCCAACATGGAAAGTATTTTTGTCTCAATAAACAGTGTATGGCACGAAAATTTTAATGAATTTTGATGTATATGGGCTGGCCATTTATTTATGGCAAGTACGTGACACGTTGGCGAAGTTTCGGTATCGCCCGATACGACAAATTTCGGTTTAGAACCTTTTATCGTGTCGTATTTAATATGTCATCACCATATCTTATATCATATGATATAAGATCTGAATATACTCATAAATATGAGTTAAGTATAGTGGTGTGACGTAAACGTACGTTCGTAAGATATATAACGTGTCAATAGTACGTTGGAATAAATGTGTATGTGCCTTTTATAAAAATCTGAAAATATAGTATATATATATGTATTAAAAACGTGTGACATTTATGTGTGGAGGAGGAGAAGACTTTCCTTCCATAGCAATGTTGCCTTTAAGCCTTTTCCAAATGCATCTTCCTTTAATGAACTACTTAGTTTATCAAACTAAGTACTTCACTTAATGAACTACTTTAGTTCATTAATTGTGGCACCTGAAAATAGTATAAACTCAACAAATGTTCGCCATATGATGTAAGCTTTAAAGCTTCATGGCTCGTTAGTACGGCAACATAATATATGAGGTAAATAAGGCAAGTTATCATGCATACATGTACACTTGTGTATATATATATATACTCAACGTTATATATATATATATACATATTCAAATTTCTTATTTTAAAATCACTCAAACCCTCATATTTCTACAGTCATACCACCAAGGATCCACATTATGGTCAACATACATGTAGCAAAAATATGGCAGGAGAACACATTACAGAATTCTCTTATATGATGCTACGATGTGGAAACGAATCTGTAGGATAAATGATTTTTGTCAGGAAAGAGTCCAAACAGGATACACTGGATTGACATGGCTACCGGATACAAATGGACAATTCACTTTAAAGGGCGCATACGAAGAATGCAGAAATAAGAAGGTCACATTACGTAGTTGCAAATACATTTGGTGGCCAGGTATCCCGACTTCCTGCAAGATGTTTACATGGAAACTTTGCTTTGGAGCATTGCCTTTACCAGAAAACTTGTCCTCTTTTCTGCAAGCATACCCCTTGCAATGCCCATTTTGCAAAAGAAAGAGCAGCGATAGTAATCATTTGTTTCTGAACTATCCCATGATTGCACAAATATGGCACAAATATGCGGTATTGATTGATGGCCCTTGCTATTCACGTACCTCGTTGTGGTCCCATTTATTGAGCTGGTGGCTACGGTCTTCTTCCTCTTCTATGCATGGTCAACTGAAAGTAATCGTTCCTCAATTCATATGCTGGAATATATGGAAGGAATATGCACAAATAACATTTGGTTTGGAACAAACTCAGCAAGGTCATTTGGAAGAACGAATTCGTATGGATATACACAGTTGGTGTGCGTCAGTTTCTGGGAAAAAGTTTGCAGCTTCCCTACCCTCTTTAATTGCAGTGGGCTTATCTCCCAAAATTCGCTCCTGCCACCTAATGCTAGTTCGTTGGCACACTCCACCAGCTGGTAGACTAAAACTAAATGTAGACACTACAGCGGGACAAAGGAGTGTTGCAGCGGAAGCTATTGTCCGTGATTCATTTGGCCGTTTTATCAACGCAATTGCGTTTGACCTGCCAAAATTATCACCTTTGAGAGCAAAAATACAAGCTTTGCTGTACTCCCTTATATATTTCTCACAACATCATGCAGAGCTAATTCTCAAAACCGACTGCTTAGCCATACAGATGTTATTAGCCTCACATGGTTCCACTAGAGACTTGCAGATGGATTTGAATCGTTTGCGCACATTTTTGCAAATAACTCGATCAGAACTACAACATACGCCTAGAGAAACAAATGCAGCAGCACATCATTTGGCATCCTACGCGATACTACACACAAATCTTCATATTTTCTCGTCTTCAACACAACTGCTGCCGGTTGTCAGAGGATGCACTCTCACAGACTTATCAACTCCGTATTTACGTCCTGAGCATGGCTAGTTTGCTTCTATCTGCCTGTATCATTGCTTTGATACAGGCAGCATCGGTACTCTGCGAATTCTATTGCTTCCCCTACTATTACATACTTCAATTATACATTTATTGCTCTTACATCCTTTATCGATTGATGTTCTTGCGAGGAAAATGGCTATTCACATGGATGCAACGTTTGTGGAGGCACTTCTTCCTACAATGGATTATGCATACACCGCCAATCTTTCCTTCTCTGTTGTCTGTGCTCCAGCCGAGTGCAGACAACGGCGGTACGTTCCTTAAACGCACAAGACTTGGTGAATTTCAGACTTATATTTATGTCTTTAACTTTTGGTTCTCACATGCATGCTCCATGGACTGCTGTCACACGGCTGATGTGGTTACGAGGGCTTTGGATTATGCAACAGAGACAACGTCAACATACACAAACTTCTCTTGTCAAGCAGGATCGCATGTCTCATGGTTTTCATTGCCATTCACGTTCATGTTGTACATTGCCATGCCCAAACACTCCAATTATATAAATATGTACGCTTTTTTCCTTCGTCAAGGTTTTATCCACAAGGGTGGTTTTACTTGGCAAGGTTTTAATGAGGCATATCATATATGATTGGAGAATGGCAATCATCACCTCTTTACATTATCTTTTTACTTACGATGACTCTATTGTATAATGGTTTCCCTCCGCCATGAGTGAGGAATAACGTTTTAATAAAATTTACATTTTGATAATATATATATATATATATATATATATATATATATGGGAAAATTACACTTAAACCCCCTGCGGTTTGGCTTAATTCCAAAAACCTCCCCTCTCGTTTGGAATTATACATTTACCTCCCCTATAGTTTGGGTTAAAAATGCACCGGCCAATTTCCGGCAAAACCACAGGGGTAAACATGCCGGAAATCTGCCGGTGCATTTTTAACCCAAACCATAGGGGAGGTAAATGTATAATTACAAACGAGAGGGGAGGTCTTTGGAATTAAATAAACCACAGGGGGTCTAAGTGTAACTTTTTCTAAAAAGACAAATTTTATGTTTTATTAAATTCTATTCAATTTTAGATGCATACACACACACACACACACACACATATATATATATACTATTTATTTTCTATTCAATTCTATTCACTTAATAAAACACTACGTATTAATGTCTTTAATATAAAAAGGACAAATTTTATTTTTAATTCATTTAGATTCAGTTATATATACACATATGTATATACATGTGTGTGTGTGTGTGTGTATATATATATATTCAATTCTATTCACTTAATAAAACACTACGTATTAATGTCTTTAATATAAAAAGGACAAATTTTATTTTTAATTCATTTAGATTCAGTTATATATACACATATGTATATACATGTGTGTGTGTGTATATATATATATATAAAAGCATTCATACACTTAGACCCCCTGTAGTTTATTTAATTCCAAAGACCTCCCCTCTCGTTTGGAATTATACATTTACCTCCCCTATGATTTGGGTTAAAAACGCACCGGCTGATTTCCGGCATGTTTACCCCCTGTGGTTTTGCCGGAAATTGGCCGGTGCATTTTTAACCCAAACTATAGGGGAGGTAAATGTATAATTCCAAATGAGAGGGGAGGTTTTTGGAATTAAGCCAAACCGCAGTGGGTCTAAGTGTAATTTTCCCTATATATATATATATATATATATATATATATATATAGTTTTTTAAAAAAGGCACAATACACATATATTCCGACGTACTACCGACACGTCACATATATTACAAAAATATGTCAACGTCACACCACTATATACACCTCATATTTATGAGTATATTAAGGTCTTATATCATATGATATAAGTCATGGTGATGACAAAATTATAACCACACGTTAAAAGGTTACAAACCGAAAATTGTCGTATTGGGTGACTACCGAAACTTCACCAACATGTCACGTACTTGCCATGTAAAGATGGCCAGCGCATATACTTCAAAAATAGCCAAGCATTTCGTGTCTTGCATGTAAAATTCAGCCACTAAATCGTTCCTATTGAGAAATATGTTTGGATAATTTTCAAAGCCATGATTTTAAGTGGTTAGTGCATAAAAATATCACACATGATGTTATATGTGATTAAAAGTTGAAAAAGTTAAAAAAGTTGACATCGATCTCTCAGGTTGTTACACATCGATCGATCTATGTACATAGATCTCTCACATCGATCGATCCATGTAAGGCAATGAAAGTTCAAGACCTTACGGTGAGACATCGATCTCTAAACCTGAGACACATCGATCGATCGATGTAGGTCAGAGACAAAACTTGAACCTTTCTGTGAGACATCGATCTCTGAAGCTGAGGCACTTCGATTGATCGATGTCTAGGGTTTTTAGAAATATTTTTCTAAAAAATGTTAAAATGGTTGTTTTCATTTGTATATGATTTATACATGTTCATTATGTGATTATTATGTGTTTTGATGGTGTTAAATGTATTGTGAACTAACGTGCCTTGGATGTTTCTACAACTTACCAAAAAGGGCAAAATTGGTATTTTGAGTTTTGTAGGAACAAGACATGGTGAAAATATTTTAAGAGTGTATTCTTGTATTATTTATCATGAGAAGGGTGATATCTTGATTATTTCTGACCATCAGGGTCATTTCTGGAATTTTCATATACCAAGGGTATTTTGGTCATTTTATCTCCAAGGACATTTTTGGTATTTTCACTCAAGGAATCACTTGAGCAAATTATTATCTTCATTATGGAGCTGATTTATTATTAATTTGAAGATGATATGGTGATTCTTTATTTTATTCTCTCACATGATGATATTATCGACTATAGCGGGATATGTGACGATTTGAGAGGTCACATTCTAATTTTTCTTGAAGACCCTCTTATATGTGTTATAAGAGCATGTTTATCATCATTATTCAAAGATATTAAAGGTGTCAAAGGTGTGGAAATGTTCATGACACATAAGAAGAAATATTAGGAATTTCAGTGTTACAAGTTGATACACATATATATATGTTGAAAAACATGCATATCCAGTTGCATATGATGTGTAATTCATTTTATGGCTTGGTGACAAGTGGACAAATCAAAAAGGAGCTAGTTGGCAAAAATGCCAACTTGGAAAATTCAAAGATGTAGCCAAACGGCTACTTGGTTTTCTTGAGTATTTTCAGCAGATTTTTGAAGTCAAATGAAGACTTCACATGTCCTATTATTGTGCTTGAAGTTGGGGATATTTTTGTGGTATTATCCTTTATTATTTTTTCAACGAAAATCACGATTATTTTTGAAATACATAAATTGGTAGCCAACGGCTACTACTCACCTTGGAGATGTTTTTGGTTTAAATCCTTCAATGCCCACATGCCTATTCTCAATCCAAGGAGTTGAGGGAATAGTGGTGTAGTATCCCTCGAATTATCTTTATTTTTGGCAAAGGATAATCAAGACAATTTTAGTAAAAAAATTTCAGCCAAATGGAGTTGCCAAGGTGGACCAATTATGTTGTCTTATTTTGCCAAGTGTACAAGGCCAACCAATGATGAGAAGACATTTGGACTTGACGATGAAGATGGTGACACATTGGAAGTCTTATCTCCAAAGCTCAAATCACACTACACATAGAGGCAATGGTGAAGAAGATGAAACACACTTGAAGCTTACAAGCATTTGTTTATTGTCTAGCTATCATCTTCTTCTTGTTGTTGTTCTTGTTCCATTTTTTGTAGCTAAGGTGTTCTTGTTGTTTTTTTTTTGAGCTACAAGCCTCTTGAGCTTCATTTGTAAGATTGATTAGCCATTCTTATAAGGCTATATCAATAGGTGGTAGAGGTATTGCAACTAAGTATTGCTTAGAAGGTGATTATCCAAGTCTTGAGTAGGGTTGGTGTATAACCGAAGGATCAAGCTTGGTTCTTGTTGTAAGGTGATTCATTTGATATTGAAATCCAAGGAAAGGTATTCCTTGGGACTGGAGTAGGTCACATTGACCGAACCAGGATAAATCCTCGGTGTTCTTGTCTTGTTTCTTCATTTCTGTTTTCTGCCCGTTTTTACTGCAGTTTTCATACAACTTCTCACGTTTTGAAAAAATAGCTAAACACTTTCAAAATTTGTGATTTTTGGTGGAGTTATACTTCTGACTGTTAGATTTCATTGCAACAAGAATCACTTGATTTAAGCAACGGAAAGTTAGTCTTTCAGTCTTTTCAAGATAACTGCTCCAATTTGGCTGCAATCTGATCAGTTTTGAGAAACATTAAATTCTGTATTTATCAAGAATTGTTTAAGGTCAGGGCCTTTTGGAAACTTCATCTAGACATCCTAAGGAGTGTTTTTATTTAAAGATCAACCTTTTTGGTTGAGTATTCAAAGAGAAATACATTTTGCAAAATCTGCAACATTCTGTCCAGATTGACCATCTGAATCTCTTTATTTGTTTGAAGGGCCAGCGATCTTATTTTTGTCTGATTTTGGGACAGAGTCTTTTTAACACATTGAAGTTCAATTCTGGAAAGTTTCATAATTTTTGAAGTTGTGTACAATTAGTTTTGAATTTTGCAAAAACGGGTTCTGAATCTGAGGCAATTTCATATTCTGTTTTCAAAGGGGATTTTTACAAAGGGTTGTAGTGTAATTTCCGCTAACCACTATTCACCCCTACTAGTGGTGTCTATTGCAGGTGCACGGTCCAACAATTGGTATCAGAGCAAGGTCTACACCACTCAAAGAAGCAAGATTCAACACCGTACGAACAATACAAGGCCAAGAAACAACAATTCATTATACACTGCTTGTCTCAAGTCCAAGGTACATACAATGGCTATTGTTTCTCACAAAGGTGAGTTGGAATGTATGTCTACACAACGCCCTCCTCTTTTTGATGGCAGTAATTTTGTTCATTGGAAACTAAGAATGAGGCTATTCTTAATAGCTATAGACATCTATTTATGGTCTATAGTTGAAGATGGGCCGTACATTCCAATGAAATTTGTACAAGTTAGTGGAGTCACACAAAAGGTTGAAAAGTATAAAAGTGAATGGTCATCGGAAGATAAAAAGAAAATGTCTATGAATGCTAAAGCTATGCAATTATTTTTGAATGGACTTACAACTTCTAAAGCAAAGTATGTGTCAAATTGCACAAGTGCACACGATATGTGGAAATCACTTGTATTAAAGCATGAAGGTACTAGTGGTGTTAAAGAATCAAAAAGAATTATGCTTATGACTGAATTAGTGTCTTTCGAAATGTTGCCAAACGAATCCACAACATCTATGGATTTGAGGATTACTAACATTTTTAATGTCCTTGAAGCTTTAGGCAAATCATTCTCGAACAATGAAAAAGTTCAAAAGGTGCTACGAAGCCTTTCTACTGAATGGGATCCAAAGGTGACTGCAATCGAGGAGACAAAGTCAATCACTAAGATGGATGAATTGATCGGGTCTCTTAAAGTCTATGAGGTAAAACTAAACCAACGGAAGTCCGAGTCATCTAAATCATCAAGTAAGTCAATAGCTTTCAAAACAACTGAAACACATACAAATAATCATGATAGTAATAGTGATACTGAATTAGATGATGACTTGATATTAATAGCAAGAAAACTTAGAAAGTTTTTCAAACGTCCTAATAGAAATTGACAACGTTCTTCTTCTTCTTCTTCTCAACCTAAGAAAAATAACACAAACAAATGGTATAATAAAGAATTAAAGTGTTATGAATGCGGTCAAAAAAGACATATTTCATATGATAAGAAAAATAATAATAACAACAACAATAACAAACAAGTCAAGGACAAAGAAGCACAAGCGACTAAGGTAAAGGAGTCTAAGACAAGGAAAGGGAAACAAGCAATGAAGGTGAGCACATGAAGCGACTCATCCGACTCAGAATCCGAAACTGATGAAGCTCAAGTCTGCTTCGTATCCAACGAGGTATGTTCTTCTTCTGATAGTGATTCTGATAGTGACAAGACATTTGATGAAATGTATGAAGTGTTCTTAAGAATGCATGATCACTGTAAGAGGCTCTCTAAAGAAAAGAAGAAACTAATTGAAGAAAATGACAAGTTGAAGACGTCCAACTTGGAGTTTTTCGATCAATTAGAATCTTTTAAACAAGAGTCTAATAATACTCTTGATTCTTTAGAGAATAAAATTGAATCACTTAGGAAGAATGAGCAAAAGTTAAAAACGGAAAATAGTATGCTACAGTCTAAGTTAGAAAGCTGTGAAAATAAAATAGTGCAGCTTAAGTCTTCTAAACTTACTTTAGAGAAAATGTTAGAACAATTTAAATCTGGTGCAAATATGTTAGATACACTAATCTCATCACAAAAGTATGGAAATGATAAAACCGGCTTAGGATATAAAGAAGAAAATGTAAAAGTAGATAAAAAGACTAAGTTTGTCGCATCTAGTACAAAGTTGACATATAATACAACAAAATCAACTTTGCCTGCTACATCTTCTTTTATACCTTCTTCTACTTATATCAAGGCAAAAATACAACATACACCCACAAATATACACACGTATAAACATACATCTAGGCCAAATTTTGCATTTAGACAACCTAGAAATTATGCCTACATATATACGAATACAACTAGAAAGAATAAAATGCATCCAACTTATTATGAACCTAAGTATAGGCAACACTCATATAAGTCCTATAGAAATGCCTATGAACACACTTATATAGCGCCATTCAAGAAACAAAATTGCATGCCTTATACACATTATAAAAGCAGCCATCATATAATGATTATCAACCATGGCGCAACATGTACAACAATGCATCTTCACGTATGTGGAATGTGTAGGATCTTCAAGGAACCACTAGAAAGGGGGGGGTTTAATAGATGGTGCGGAAAGTGTGGTTTTTAAAACTTCTTTAAACTTGAACAATTCAAGTTCTGAAAACAGATTCTGTTATCAGGACCAGTTTTAAAACGTTTTTAAAACCAGATTACAGGACTCCAAAAATTATGAAATTTTGAGAGAACTTAGCCTCAGATGTTATGAGGGTGCCCTAAAAATTTCAAATTAAAATTCAACCTTTAACCCCTTCAAACACCGTTGATACTCAGATTGTGCAAATCTGCCAGAAACGGTAGATGGTTTTGAAAAATTAATTCCTATTTGTGTGAACGCCCAAATGCTCTGAAAATTTGACCAATAACTCCTTATATGCTATATTTAAATGGTTTGAAACCGTTTTGGAAAATTCTTTTGGGAAGTTAGTCAAATATGATCAAAGTCTCAACCTTTGCAAGCCTGAAAATCAGACTGCACTAGTCTCAGGTCTTTGGATGTTTGAATGACTTATACTTGTCCAAAAGGGTTGACACTTGCGCCAAAAGAACCTTAAAACGTGTGTCTATGTTTCCTGAAAGTTTTTGTAATTTTTGAAATCCGTTTACTATTTTTACGAGCGTGATCAAAAAGGATAAACAGTGCAGTAACTGAAAAGTAAATGCTGAAAGTAAATTGCACCAAGAATTTTATACTGGTTCGGTTATAAACAACCTACTCCAGTCTTCAAGGAACACCTTCCTTGGTTCACACTAATCACACACACACAGTACACCTTACCGCAGGGTTGATAGAGTTGCACCTAACTCCAACCCTTTACACACCTTGTATGACAAGTACAATTTGCACGAACACCACCACCTCGCAAGAATGAAGATTGATCACACCTTGATCAATCTTTTACAAAGATATATGAATGGTGGTTTATCTCAAGCCTATTCAAGATTTAAAGATATGAAAACAATAGGTTTTACAAGAAGAGAGAAAGAAAGAAGATGTAGAAGAAGAAGGCTACAACACTTTTGATCTTTGATTTTGCAACTCTTGTTCTTGTTCTTGTTTTGCTCTTCTTCTCTCCATTTTAATGGTGCAGGCCGTCCCCCCTTGGCTGCCTTCCCCTCTTGAAAATTATCTTTTAAGTCCTTGAGAGAGTGTAAGACATCATTGTGACAATGCCTTGCTTACTTGGCATCTTCCTATTGGATCATCATTTAGTCTCCGCTTACTTGGCACCTCCTTATTGGTTCGACATTGTCATCATGATGACATGGAAAAAATCTGAGATATACACTTTAACATGTGCCAAAAATCAATCACAAAATCAATCCATAATTTAAGAAATACACCATAAATTGCAAGACAAAGAAATCCTTCCTATCCTAGTGAGAAAATCGGCCATTAAGGGTGTCTTGCCATGCTGAATTTTCAGCATGTGCATTCTTCCTTTTCCTTTAAAATAATACCAATTATTCTTTGATTTTTCATCATAAAAATGAATCAACAAGTTATGGTAAGTATTTCTACCAAATAAGAAATGAACATGGACACATTTTGGCACTTAAATTCGGCCATACAATGTTGTACACATGCTGAAATATTTTCAGCATGTGATATATAGAATATCACCATTTCTTTCATTTAAATAATATTCAAAACCTTACCATATCTTCTTCTAATCAATCTCCTAATAGAAGATGACAAAATATGTCATATTGAATAGCTAAAATCGGCCATTAGCTCCTTTGCACATGCTGAAATTTCAGCATGTGTAACATTCACTTTTGGATCAAATTATTTCCAATTTTACATCGATTTAATCCAAGAAATCAAAGAATAATTCAATCATTATTTAGCATATAATACTCTTATCATTTATGAAATAATAAGTAGTCACCAAAGGGCCATAATTTCGGCCATCCTTAAACTTAGTATGCTGAAATTTTCAGCATGTGACATAAGAGAGATATATGTTGAATTCTTACCATTTGTAGTCTTTCTCTTCAATTCACCAACAATGTATGATTGATCCTTGACCAATCAATATCCCAACAAAGCTCCACATGTGCTCCAAATCAGCTGTATGTGACGTTATATGATGTGTATACATGTGCTGAAATTTATTTTTGTTAACTTTGTAAAATAGTGCACATTTAATAATACACACATGTAATATTCCAATCAGCCCTTAATTTAATTTTCTAGAACACTTTAAGATGTATATCATATGTAAAAAGTGTCTAGATACGTGTCACATGATGTACATGAAAAACGTTCCATGTTATGTGCGTAGAAAACCGAATTTTCGATATTTATCGATTACCCGATTTTTCTCTAATTTAAATTCCAACTTTTGCACATGTTATATATATTATGTTATACATAATATATATAATATATACTTTAAAATCTCATCACTTGGCTGGTCTAAAGTGGTACCATTAACATGTGACAAAATTAAACTTGGAATCTTCACATTTTGGCCTTAATGTGGAGTAATTTGTGTGTGCCAACATGGAAAGTATTTTTGGCTGATTATTATGTCATGTGCACGAAATTTACATCATATTTTGATGTATATGGGCTGGCCATTTTTTATGGCAAGTACGTGACACGTTGGCGAAGTTTCGGTATTCGCCCGATACAACAAATTTTGGTTTAGAACCTTTTATCGTGTCGTATTTGATTTGTCATCACCATATCTTATATCATATGATATAGGACCTGAATATACTCATAAGTATGAGTTAAGTATAGTGGTGTGACGTTAACGTACGTACGTAAAATATATAACGTATCGGTAGTACGTTGGAATACATGTGTATGTGTCTTTATTTAAAAAGTCTGAAAATATGTATAATATATGTATATGTGCGTGTGAATTAAAGATGGGGAGGAGGAGAAGACTTTCCTTCCTTAGCCTTGTTGCCTTTGTGCCATTTCCAAATGTAGCTTCCTTTAATGAACTACTTAGTTTATTAAACTAAGTACTTCACTTAATGAACTAGTTTAGTTCATTAATGGTGGCACCTGAAAATAGTATAAACACAACAAATGTTCGCCATATGATGTAAGCTTTAATGCTTCATGGCTCGTTAGTACGGCAACATAATATATAAGCTAAATAAGGCAAGTAATGGCAAGTTATCATGCATGCATGTACACATTTATGTATGTATACGTTTATACATATATATATATGCATTCAAATTGCTTATTTTGAAATCACTCAAACCCTCTTATTTCTACAATCTCCCCTTTTTGATGATTTTCAAAATAACTTGTGTACATGATTTAAATGCTATCTCTCCCCCTTGAATTATGCACAGATTTGAAATTCGAATTTTGAATTTCAAATCCGGCTCCCCCTTGATTTGTGAGATTAAGATCAATCAGTGTCAAATAAGATCAATCAGTCTCTCTCTCCCATAAATCATGCTTATCATGCTTTTCTCTCCCCCTTTATTTTGGAAAGTAAATCAAAAGATTCCTGTCAAAAAGGAAAGTAAAGCAAATAACGTCAAATCAAATCATATCAACGGGAATCATGCCTAATTTAGAACGAAGAGATTCATATGAGGCTTGATTTAATGTCTTTGTAAATATATCCGCTACTTGTGATTCTGTGCGTACGTGATCTATGACAATATTACCATTGTTAACGTGATCACGAAGAAAGTGATAGCGAACTTCTATATGCTTAGCCTTAGAGTGTAACACGGGGTTCTTAGACAAATTTATTGCACTCATACTATCACAATATATAGGAATTTTATTTACGGTAATTCCAAAGTCCGAAAGTTGTTGTTTTATCCACAACAACTGTGTGAAACAAAGGCTAAGAGCCATGCACTCCGCCTCAGTAGTGGACAAAGCAACACTTGCTTGCTTTTTGGAAAACCATGAAATAAGGGAATTTCCTATAAATTGGCAGGTTCCGCTCGTGCTTTTTCTATCTATTTTGCAGCCACCATAATCTGCATCAGTGTAAGCATGTAAGTCAAATGTAGAATCCTTATCGTACCAAATACCTAAGGTGGGCATGTGCTTAATATAACGGAATATTCTTTTTACCGCATTTAAGTGTGACACCTTAGGTTGACTTTGAAAACGAGCACACATGCATACACTAAACATGATGTCAGGCCTACTAGCAGTTAAATATAGCAAAGAACCTATCATAGATCGATATAATCCATTATCAACGTCTTTACCATGTTCGTCTTTGTCTAATTTAGTAGTGACACTCATAGGGGTTAGGGATGGTTTCAAATTTTCAAAATTAAACTTTTTGATCATGTCATTAACATATTTTGCTTGGCTTATATGAATTCCTTTACTCGTTTGCTTAATTTGCAAGCAAAGAAAATAATTAAGTTCACCAACCATAGACATTTCAAATTCAGATTTCATGCAATTTTCAAAATCTTTAACAAGTCTATGTGAGGTAGAGCCAAAAATAATGTCATCTACGTAGATTTGAATAATAAGTAAATCTGATTTTTCTTGTTTCAAAAATAGTGTACTATCTATAGTACCACGTTTAAAATTATTTTCTAAAAGGAAAGTAGCAAAACGATCATACCATGCTCTCGGTGCTTGCTTTAGGCCATATAGTGCCTTCTTTAGTTTGTACACGTGATCTGGATGTTTCAAATCTTCAAAACCGGGTGGTTGCTTCACGTATACTTCTTCTTGTATGAATCCGTTTAGGAAAGCACTTTTTACATCCATTTGATATAATTTAAAATCTTTCATGCAAGCAATAGCAAGTAGTAGTCGTATAGCTTCTAGACATGCTACGGGTGCGAATGTTTCATCATAGTCAATTCCTTCTTCTTGATTATATCCTTGTGCAACAAGTCTCGCTTTATTTCTAACAACCTTTCCTTCTTCATTCATTTTATTCCTAAATACACACTTTGTGCCTATAATAGTCTTATCTTGTGGTCGTGGCACTAAATCTCATACATCATTTCTAACGAATTGATTAAGTTCGTCATGCATAGCATCAATCCAAGATGAATCACTCAAAGCATCATGCACATTTTTGGGCTCAATTTTAGAAATCATAGCATGAAATTCATTTATTTCATCCGAAGTGATTCTTCTACGTGGTCGCACACCGTGAGTGAGGTTGCCTATGATGAGATCATGTGGGTGATCTCTATTCCATCTTGGTTGATTATTTTCTAAGTTATCATGCATTTCTATAAGATCATGCATTTCTAGTGTCTCATTCCTATCATGTATATCAAAAGAATCATTATCTTCATTCAAAATGGGTTTCAATTCAAAATCATCATCATATTCCTTATCTTTATCAATCTCACCAAATTCATTGAATTTAACATGAATAGATTCTATAATTTGTCTAGTGAGAGGATCATAACATCTATATGCCTTTGAGTTTATAGAATATCCAACAAAAATGCACTCAATTGATTTGGATTCAAATTTATCTAAATTATCTTTTGTATTCAAGACAAAACATTTGCATCCAAACACACGAAAATAGTCAATCTTAGGCATGCGATCATTCAAAATCTCATAAGGCGTCTTGTTTATTTTCTTTCTTATAGATAGGCGATTTATAATATAGCATGCACAATTTACGGCTTCCGCCCACAGAAATCTAGGCAATTTATTTTCGCAAAGCATAGTTCTAGCGATTTCTTGTAATGTACGATTCTTTCTTTCTACTACTCCATTTAGTTGTGGAGTTCTAGGTGGCGAAAACTCATGTTTAATTCCCTTTTCTTCACAAAACGAAATCATCACTTTGTTTTTAAACTCACCGCCTCTATCGCTTCTTATCCTTTTCACATTTACACCGTATTGATTTTCAAGTTGTTTAATTAATTTAGCAATCTCAACGGCGCTATCATCCTTATGTGCAAGAAATAAAGTCCAAGTATAACGAGAAAAGTCATCAACAATTACGCATGCATAGTGACGCCCACCAAGGCTTGTAGCGCGACTAGGACCAAACAAATCGATATGCAATAGTTCTAATATTCTAGTCGTGCTTATTTCATTTTTCGGCTTAAGTGACTCACGTGTTTGTTTGCCTTTTATGAAAGATTCACACAACTGAAAGTTGTCTAAATCAAGCGTAGGCAATCCCCATACTAGGTTCTTTCGTTGAAGTTTTTCTAATGTGGAAATGCCAATGTGTCCTAAACGTCTATGCCATAAATTCACATTGGGTTCATTTGACATAAAACACTTAACTTTAGCGTCTACTACATCATCCATAGATAGCGTAAAAATATTGCCTTCTCGTTTTCCTTTTAAAATGGTTTCTCCATTTTTATTTATTATGTTGCAATAAGGGTGAGTAAAACACACATTAAAACCATTGTCAACAAATTGAGAAATGCTAAGAAGATTGTAGGATAAGTTGCTTACCAAAAATACGTTGGAGATTTGGAGTGTGTTCGGATTACCAATCGTACCTTTTCCAATGATCTTGCCTTCATTGTTGTCTCCAAAGGTCACGGATCCGCCTTTTGTGACCTTCTTTAATTTGGAGAACAAGCTCGGGTCACCCGTCATGTGCCTCGAGCAACCACTGTCAAGGAACCACTTTATTGATGTGTCTTTCGAAGTGTGGTCTCCCTGCAATGTGAAAAGGTGATTTAGGTACCCTTTTAATTTTGGGTCCTTTCGAGTTAGTTAATCACCTTTTAGTAAAGGTACCTTTCGGTACCCATACTTGGGTGATCCTTCTCGGTCTATCAAATGGCAAGAATGTAGATGAAGGTGCGATATAATAGACATGTGGTGCATGCATTTTGGGCCTTTGCCCAAGGACTCCTCTATACTCATAGAATGAAGGACGCTTTTGATATGTCCTTGTGTGTGTGTGTGCGTAGTGCGTGGATGATATGTATTTCGTGTATGCATTGTTCTTTTCTTTTCATATTTATATGGTAAAACATTATATTTCACATGATATGAAGAAGTGGGGCGTGAGGAAGGGGGCGCTTTTTGCGTCATCTTAGACGCCACTTGCGGCTTAGGGGTGTCTACTTTCTTAGACACAACAAACTTGGTTGGTCTGATTGATACTTCGTTAGTATCAACGTATCCCATTCCAGTTTTGTCGCTATCATGCTTTTGTGATAATATGATACGATGCAGCATGTTGGATCCTGTGTCAAACTGTTTCATCATTTTCTCTAAATCGGTATTCCTTGATTTCAAATTTGAAATCTCGGATTTCATTTCATTATTTTGCGTGGTTAATGATGAAATCTCTGCTTTTAATGTAGTAATGACACATGATGACTCTTTCTTTGAATCGCTTAATTGAGCGACAAGATTCTCGTTAGAAGATTCTAACAGTTTCTTGTCTTCAATTAATCGTTTCTTTTCTTTAGCGAGAGTCTTAGTGAATTTTTGCAATTCTAGATATTGACTAAAAAGATCATCATAGGAAGGTTCAGAGTCAGAGTCAGAATCAGATGATACCTCATTAGATGCTTTGGAGGCAAAGCATACTTGTGCGGTCTCCTCTTCGGTCTCAGTTTCAGAATCTGATGAATCACTCCAGGTGGCGGCCTTTAGAGCACGCTTCCTTTGTTTGGGTTCTGAGACGCGTCTATTTTTGGTCCGCTCCTTGTCAGGGTATTTAGTATTTTGCTTTTCTTTATTGGGGCAGTCATATGATAAGTGTCTGAGTTTGCCACATTCATAACATTTAACGTCTTTATCATTTGACTTGTTTTTATTTCTCTTAGTTGTAGTGCCCTTGTTTTTGTTTCTAAATGACCTTCTCATAAATTTTCTTAGTCCTTTAGACAATAGAATTAGGTCATCATTTTCCGATTCGGAATCACTATCATCTACGTGATCGGGGGGAGGGGAGACGTATTCATTTGATTTAAAAGCAATAGCTTTACCTTGTTTAGATGATTCTGATTTCCGTATGATGAGTTTATTTTCATAAACTTTAAGTGATCCGATTAGTTCTTCCATCTTTATTGATTTAGTTTCCTTGCTCTCTTCTATTGCGGTCACTTTTGGGTCCCATTCAGAAGGAAGGCTTCGTAGGACTTTCTGTACCTTTTCCTGCGTAGTAAAAGCCTTACCAAGAGACTCAAGAGAGTTGTAGATATTAGTCAAATGAAGATCCATATCTACAATAGACTCATTGGACAATA
This sequence comes from Eustoma russellianum, assembly GCA_036186865.1. Classification (NCBI taxonomy): domain Eukaryota; kingdom Viridiplantae; phylum Streptophyta; class Magnoliopsida; order Gentianales; family Gentianaceae; genus Eustoma; species Eustoma russellianum. The sequence goes on from AP025066.1 coordinate 24,735,999, forward strand.
ATTTAAAAGACTCAAGTGTAGACATGAGCATGTTAATTTTTGACTCTTTTACTTGACTCGTGCCTTCGTGTTTCATTTCTAGAATCCTCCACATTTCTTGTGCACTCGAACAGTTTGACACATAACTAGACTCACTCTTACTTAATCCGTTTAAAAGCAATTGCATAGCCCTAGCATTCATACTAAGTTTCTTTTTGTCATCACTCGTATATTCTTGTCTAGTTTTAATAACCTCTAAAGTGACTCTGTCTACGGTGGATACATTAGATGGGACATAAGGACCATCTTCAATGATTGACCAAAGATCTATATCTATAGCCATAAGAAAAAGCTTCATCCTAAGTTTCCACTGAATAAACGACTCACCGTCAAAAAGAGGAGGCCTTTGGCTCGACATACCTTCTTGCTCGGTTTTGAGATTTGTGGATGCCATCTCACTGAATCGTTGAATTCCTTGAAGTGAGTGTTCCTGCGCTCTGACACTAATTGTTGGGTGCAGCAGTTGTCCCGTGGCGTAGGCCGGTGGGCGTAGGCCGTGTGGGCTAAGTCACAGTCGAATGCCGTAGGCGCTTGTGTGCTGAATGCACTATATGGCTAGGGTATGTGCATCTCCTGTCACCAATTGGTTTTGGGAGAGATGGTAGCGCCTGAGGTCCTACAAGTGGTATCAGAGCGAGGTCACGGGTTCGATTCCCAGCAGGAGCGATTGCTGAGGGGGAGATTGTTAGGTGCAGCAATTGTCCCGTGGCGTAGGCCGGTGGGCGTAGGCCGTGTGGGCCAAGTCACAGTCGAATACCGTAGGCGCTTGTGTGCTGAATGCACTATAAGGCTAGGGTATGCGCATATCCTGTCACCAATTGGTTTTGGGAGAGATGGTAGCGCCTGAGGTCCTACAGAATGATCATTTATATACTAATTCTTCTTATTTTACAAATTATAACAATGCTAAAAATGTGTCTAGAAGGTATGTTCATGTTTGGATACCTAAGGGATATCTAAACAAGAATAGTGCCCCTAACATTAAAGGATCCAAATAAAGGGTACCTAAAACTTTGTCTCCATTGTAGGACAAAAGCAAGGAATGAAAGGAGGTAAAGTCAAAGAATCTAAAAACCAAATGGTTTTAGATAGTGGATGTTCAAGGCATATGATGGGAAACCCCAAACTATTCACCGAACTTGAACATATTGATGGTGGAAAGGTGGCATTCGGTGACAACAACAAAGGAAAAGTTGTTGGTAAAGGAACAATCGGGGACCCAAACACATTTCAAATACGAAATGTGTTGTTAGTAAGCAATCTCTCTTATAATTTACTTCGTATTTCTCAACTTATAGATCGCGGTTACAATGTTTCTTTTCTTCCCAATTCTTGTGATATAATAAATGAAAAAGGAGAAATAGTTTTAAAAAGAAATAGAGATGGTAATATTTATACTCTAACCTTAGATAATATGTTAGATGCTAAGGTTAAGTGTTTGATATCACATGACTTAGATGTGAATTTATGGCATAGAAGATTAGGCCATATAGGAATTTCAACCATTAAGAAATTATCTAAGAAGAATTTAATTAGAGGAATGCCTAAGTTAGACTTAGATAATTTTCAAATATGTGAAACATGTATTAAAGGAAAACACACTAAAGAAACATTAAAACCATAACATGAAGTGAGTAGTAGTCATGTACAAGAATTGCTTCACTTAGACTTATTTGGTTCAAGTAGGACAAGAAGTCTAGGTGGAGACTACTATGTGTGTGTCATAGTAGATGATTACTCACGCTACACACGGACATTGTTCTTAATACACAAAGACGATGCTCCATTAGTAATCGAAACTCTTATTAAGCAACTTGAAAACATTTATGAAGAAAATGCAAAAGAATTAGAAGTGATAGAGGTGGAGAATTTAAAAACAAAGATATAATCAAATTTTGTGAATTACATGGAATAAAATATGAATTCTCACCACCTACAACACCACAACTCAATGGAGTTATTGAACATAAAAATGAACAATTCAAGAAGTTGTTAGAAATATGCTATGTCAAAATAAATTACCTGAGTATTTATGGGCTGAAGCTGTTAGTTGTGCATGCTATATTATAAATAGGCTTACTATTAAAAAGAAATTAAATAAAACGCCTTATGAATTGCTAAACAATAGACAACCTAAGATAGATTATCTTAAAGTATTTGGATGTAAATGTTTTGTGCTGAACACTAAGGATAATCTAGATAAATTTGAACAAAAGTCTATTGAATGCATATTTGTTGGGTATTCAACTAACTCAAGAGCATATAGGTGTTATAATCCTGCATCTAGAAAGATAATTGAATCCATACATCTAAAATTCAATGAAAATGCATGATTTGAAGTTAGTGATAAAACTCAACATAAACCTGAGAATAATGTTGAAAATATGTTTGATGATGATGTAATACTTGAGCCTGTACTTGATCATCTAGAACCAACTACCCCTGAACAAGACACGCATGAACCCTTAGATGAAATAAATCAAGAGACTTTGCAATTGGAAGATAATAAGACTAATGATCCAATTACATACGATAATGTTCACACAAATGAAACATTTGAACAAGATGAGGGTGAACCTAGTCAATCTAGGAATTGGTGGCATCCTAGAGAACTAATCATTGGGGATCCAAGTGTTAGGGTTAGAACACGTAGAAATATAAGTCAACTTGAAGGACATAGCTTAATCTCACAATTAGAACCTAAAAATGTAAAGGAAGCTTTAGGTGTTATATCATGGATAGATGCTATGCATGGGGAATTAAACCAATTCACAAGGAACAACGTATGTGACTTAGTACCTAAACATGAAGACAAATCTATCATAGGAACTAAATGGATCTTTAGGAATAAAATGGACGAACAAGGAAATAGTACAAGAAATAAGGCTAGGCTAGTCGCACAAGGATATAATCAACAAGAAGGAATAGATTATGAAGAAACCTTTGCACCCGTTGCACGACTAGAAGCAATTTGATTGTTACTTGCTATTGCAAGTCTAAGTAATATTAAACTCTTCCAAATGTATGTCAAGAGTGCTTTCTTGAATGGATACATCTAAGAAGAGGTGTTTGTCAAACAACCCCGTGGATTCGAAGATCCAAAGAATCCTAACCATGTGTACAAGCTTAAGAAAGCTTTATATGGTTTAAAACAAGCTCCAAGAGCTTGGTATGATAGATTTGCAAACTTTCTTATTGGAAATAATTATCAAAGGGGAACCATAGACAACACATTGTTCCTAAGAAGATAAGATAATGATTTGTTAATAGTTCAAATATATGTAGACGATATTATCTTTGGTTCAACTAACCCTACCTTAGTAAAAGCCTTCGAAGAATGTATGAAGTCAGAATTTGAAATGTCAATGGTAGGAGAGTTGAATTATTTCTTAGGACTTCAAATCAAACAAACCCCTTAAGGAATTCACATTAGCCAACTTAAGTATGTCAATGATATGATTAAGAAGTTTGGCTTTGAAGAATTGAAACCAACACCTACACCCATGAGTGTTAGCACCAAACTAGATAAGGATGAAAATGGTAAACCTTTTGATGACACACTTTATAGGTCCATGATTGGCTCGCTGTTATACTTAACTGCATCAAGGCCTGATATCATGTTTAGTGTGTGTATGTGTGCTAGGTTTTAATCTTGTCCTAAGGTATCACATTACAATGCAGTGAAAAAGATCTTTAGATATCTTAAGCATACACCTCATTTAGGACTTTGGTATGATAGAAACGCTAAGTGGGAATTGTACGCGTATAATGATGTTGATTATGGTGGTTGCAAGTTAGATAGAAAATCCACTGGCGGTACATGTCAATTCATAGGAACCAACTTGATCTCTTGGTTTTCTAAAAAAGCAAGCTAGTGTAGCTCTTTCTACCACTGAAGCCGAGTATATTGCTTGAGTTTATGTACTACCCAAATACTTTGGCTTAAACAGCAACTTAGTGATTTTGACATTAAAATGAAAAAGATTCCAATTTTCTGCGATAGCACAAGTGCGATCAATCTTTCACGGAATCCAGTGCTTCATTCTAAGGCCAAACACATTGAGGTGCGATACCACTTTCTTCGCGATCATGTTCAAAATGAGGATACAGTCATAAACCATATAAGAACTGATCACCAAATAGCTGACATTTTTACCAAACCCCTTAATCAAGCCAATTTTGAAAACTTACGAGCCAAGTTAGGCATGATGACTTACGACACCATTGTATAGTTCCATCTTTTGCATGATTTGCAAAATAAAGGGGGAGATAGAATAAGAACATGATTTTAGGGGGAGAGTATAAGTTGAGGGGAAGCACACTATTTAAAAGTTTGTTAACAACAAAGTTTGAAAATAATTTGTAAGGTTGCGAAATTAAAATCATATTGAGTTATTTTGAAAATCATCCAAAAGGGGGGATAATGTTGAGAAATATGTTTGGATAATTTTCAAAGCAATGATTTTAAGTGGTTAGTGCATAAAAATATCACACATGATGTTATATGTGATTAAAAGTTGAAAAGTTTAAAAAGTTGACATTGATCTCTCAGGTTGTTACACATCGATCGATCTATGTACATAGATCTCTCACATCGATCGATCCATGTAAGGCAATGAAAGTTCAAGACCTTACTGTGAGACATCGATCTCTAAACCTGAGACACATCGATCGATGTACATCGAACCCTCACTTCGATCGATTGATGTACGTCAGAGACAAAACCTGAACCTTTCTGTGAGACATTGATCTCCAAAGCTGAGGCACTTCGATCGATCGATGTATAGGGTTTTAAGAAATATTTTTCTAAAAAATATTAAAATGTTTGTTTTCCTTTTTATATGATTTATACACGTTCATTATGTGACTATTATGTGTTTTTAAGTCAAGTGAAGACTTCACATGTCCTATTATTGTGCTTGAAGTTCAGGATATTTTGGTGGTATTATCCTTTATTATTTTTTCAAGGAAAATCACGATTATTTTTGAAATACATAAATTGGTAGCCAACGGCTACTACTCACCTTGGAGATATTTTTAGTTTAAATCCTTCAATGCCCACATGCCTATTCTCAATCCAAGGAGTTGAGGGAATAGTGGTGTAGTATCCCTCGAATTATCTTCATTTTTGGCAAAGGATAATCCAGACAATTTTAGTAAAAAAATTTCGGCCAAATGGAGTTGCCAAGGTGGACCAATTATGTTGTCTTATTTTGCCAAGTGTACAAGGCCAACCAATGATGAGAAGACATTTGGACTTGACGATGAAGATGGTGACACATTGGAAGTCTTATCTCCAAAGCTCAAATCACACTACAAATAGAGGCAATGGTGAAGAAGATTAAACACACTTGAAGCTTACAAACATTTGTTTATTGTCTAGCTATCATCTTCTTCTTGTTGTTGTTCTTGTTCCATTTTTTGTAGCTAAGGTGTTCTTGTTGTTTTTGTTGAGCTACAAGCCTCTTGAGCTTCATTTGTAAGATTGATTAGCCATTCTTATAAGGCTATATCAATAGGTGGTAGAGGTATTGCAACTAAGTATTGCTTAGAAGGTGATTATCCAAGTCTTGAGTAGGGTTGGTGTATAACCGAAGGATCAAGCTTGGTTCTTGTTGTAAGGTGATTCATTTGATATTGAAATCCAAGGAAAGGTATTCCTTGGGACTGGAGTAGGTCACATTGACCGAACCAGGATAAATCCTCGGTGTTCTTGTCTTGTTTCTTCATTTCTGTTTTCTGCCCGTTTTTACTGTAGTTTTCACACAACTTCTCATGTTTTGAAAAAATAGCTAAACACTTTCAAAATTCATGATTTTTGATGGAGTTATACTTCAGACTGTTAGATTTCATTTACAACAAGAATCACTTGATTTAAGAAAGGGAAAGTTAGTCTTTCAGTCTTTGCAAGATAACTGCTCCAATGTTATTGCAATCTGACCAGTTTTGAGAAAACTTAAATTATGTATTTATCAAGAATTGTTTAAGGTCAGGGCCGTTTGAAAACTTCATCTAAACATCCTAAGAAGTGTTTTGATATAAAGATCGACCTTTTTGGTTGAGTATCCAAAGAGAAATACATTTTGCAAACTCCACAACATTTTGTCCAATTCTGTCCAGATTGACCATCTGAATCTTTTTATTTGTTTGAAGGGCCAACGATCTTATTTTTGTCTGATTTTTGGAAAGAGTCTTGTTAACACATTGAAGTTCAATTCTAGAAAGTTTCGTAATTTTTGAAGTTGTGTACAATTAGTTTCGAATTTTGCAAAAACGGGTTCTGAATCTGAGGCAGTTTCAGATTCTGTTTTCAAAGAGGATTTTTACAAAGGGTTGTACTGTAATTTCTGCTAACCACTATTCACCCACCCCCCTCTAGTGGTGTCTATTGTAGGTGCACGGTCCAACAATTCCATGTTGGCACACACAAATCACCCACAGTTTAGGCCAAATTGTGGAGATTTAAAACTCAATTTTTTTACCACATGGGGGAACCTCTCAGTCAGCCAATAGAGTTGAATATCTACTTTATTTTATATATATTATGTGTGACATAATATATATAACATGTAAAAAATTTTGAATTTAATCGGAGAAAAATCGCGTTATCGACGAAAGTTGAAAATTCGGTTTTCTACGAACACAACACTTGGAACGTTTTTTGGCATGAGTTGTAATATGTATCTAGACACTTTTTACACATTCAAGACATGTTAAAGTGTTCTAGAAAATTCAAATTAGGGCTGATTGCAATTTACTATATATGTGTAAATATTGTGTATTATTTGACAAAGCTTGCAAAATAAAATTTCAGCACATGTGCAGCCTTTCTACACGACTACTACATCCATGTTGGAGCTTAGGTGGAGCTTATTTGGCACTTATTTGGTACTTCAATTGGTAAAAAATAAGCCACACATGATTGGTGACATTGATGAAGGCAATATACAAGGAAACAATTCAAAATACAACACATGCTGAAATTTCAACATATGTTGTTTATTATGGACGAATTTTGGTGCATTTTTGTCTTGCATTTTTATTCCAAAATTGAAGGGGATTAATGTGTAGTTCTTTGGTAATATTTTAACTACTATATGGCACATGTTTTATGAGTTTTATTCAGATTTTTACAGCACATTAAAGGATGCCAAGTATGTTGTACCCCAACGACATGTACTTGAAAACTATTAATAAGTGACGGAATGGAAACGATAATTTCTTTAAAGCGCGTGTTACTTAACCTTCTCTACTCAAATACTTTTGAGATGATACTGAATAATTAAATAAAGGGACTTTGAGAAAGTGACACATGAAATATATATAGTTATAGGAACTATACACACTAAAATATATGTACATGCGTGTATAAGGGTGTGAAACATATATGTATGCGTGTGCATACGAAGATACATACATATATATATATATTTAAGATATACACGTATGGACACATATATATATTATGTATGTTATCGTGTATACGTATATATACGCGTGTACATAAACAAGTATATGTATACTATTACCTAATGTACATATAGGCGTGGTCACATATGTATACATGAACATTTATACATGTTTAAGAGACTTACACATTGTACCCCCTACAATATACATATATATGATAATCATAGAATAGAATAAAATAAATAAAATAATCGAATACATGAAATACAAAATATAAGAAATACCCAAAACCCTCAAGGACTCCCCTAACTTTCGGCCACTACCCCCAAAGCAAGTTTAGAATTCTCTCTAACTTCTCAATTCCTCCCTAGAATTTAAAATAACAAATTTGATTATCAATTAAATAAATAATAAGCATGCAAGACAAGCATGCAGAGGAAATGAATTAAATAATGAGGGAATCTTGCATGAAGGGGGCAAAAAGGTAGTCAAACACCAAAGACCAAGACCCCTTGTCTTGTGCATTCCCTTCCCCCTTGACCCTTGTACCGCCGGTTCTTCCCCTTCCCTAACTCCCCAACATGTTTTATTCTAACACTCCACCTTCTTGTCTTCTTGCATTCCTTCAAAAAAACTCAAGACAAACATCTTAAGTAAACCTCCTCTCCCATACTCCTAAACTTTCGGCCACTCTATCTTGAAGGCTAGAAGATCTCCTTCAAGTTCCATCTTCAAGCCAAGAAGTGTATAGGTAAATTCCTTCTAAGTCCATTAAGTAACTTCTTCATGACAAGATAATGAAGCTCATACTAGTGCCCCTTTTCTTGTGGAAACCGTGACCCCCAAGAGGTCACTAGGTGAAGATTTTCAAAACTACCAAGAGGGATTAGCTTCTTTGTGGGGAGAATTCATCTCAACCTCCATTCAAGATTCAAGTTGGTAAGAAAAACTAAACTCAAAATAGCCTCATTTTCATCATGGAAATAACAACTAACATTCTCCTCTTCTTCATCATCCCAACCTTGTGTTCAAGGGTGTAGGAGGAGAAGGATTTCAACTCAACTCACTCCATAACCAAGCAAAGACAAGAGTTTTAGCTTGAAGAGGCAAGTATACAATGATCTCTCATGATTTATTTAAAGAGTTAGTGACTTGAATGACTAGATGTTCTTAAGATTTAATCTTTAGTTGAATATCCTAAGTTTGAGATTATATCTTATAGATTTCTTAAGAACAATGCATTGCATGTGGCTTATTCTCTCAAAGATGGAATCTTTGATTTCATGCATTAATATTCAAGGCTGTTTTAGGATGATTTAAGTTGCAGCTAAGTGAGTCTAGGCAAGATTGATGCTTGTTTGAAACTTGGAAGATTTATGGAAAGGCATGCATATGTAAGATAGGAGCTTTATGAAGTTGTTAGTAAGATTAGCTTGAGTTGAATTTTGAATGGGAATTCATGCTTGAAAATGTGTGGAAAAATGGTGGCTAAAAGAGGGAAGAGGAGGTGAGTATTGTCTTAAAGCTGAACACTTATTTTGGTGCATAAATGACACTTGCCTTATTACTATCTACAAACTGTTTAGTATGATGAAAAGGTGATTTTATTGTAAGCATGAAACCTGGACATTTATGTTACAATGGAGGGTAAGTGGTAATCAATCATATATTTCATAAGGACAAGATGAATGATGAACATTTGATTTGAATAGAAGAACAAATGGCAAACCACTAGAACTAGACTGAATGAAGTGACATTTTCAACGACCTGAGAACTAACCTTGAAGACCTTCAATGAAGCTAATTTTTGGCACAAAGTTATCCTTATGAATGTAGCACAAGTGAGAGTTGGAATTTTGTTAAAATAAGCTAAGGATTATTTTTAAGAAATTACGCGGTAAAACTGCTCCAAAAGCAAATTCTGGAGCTAGGCAGAATTGACCACTGAATTCAACGAATTAAAAGATGACCTTGTGGACATTCAATAAATCTGATTTTTGACACAAACCTAGCCCCATGAGTTTAGTGGAGATGCCATCTTGAATTTTGGTAAAATGATCTATGGTTGATTTTTAATAAAATATTTGGTAAGACTGGTCAGACTTGAAAGACGGGAATTGGGCAGAATTGTAACCTCTCTTGACAGACTTGAAAAGGGATCTTGTAGATGACCAATAAAGCTGATTTTTGGCATGGTAATAATACTATGAGTATAGTGGACACATAAGCTGGAATCTTGATAAAACAAGTTCTGGATTCTTTTTAATGAATTATTTGGTAAAACTGCTCAACTGAAATTATTGGAGCCAACCTGAAATTAGTAACGACTTTCCAGGCCACAGAAAGGACACTTAGAGATACGAAAATGGGATAAATTTCGGTAGGATACTAGTTCCATATGTTTATGACTTGGGAGAATTGGAATTTCTGGAAAACAAATTACGGATTCGCCGCAATTAAATTTTTAGTAAAATTGGTCAGATCAGTTTCAGCACTTGAACCGTTTCAGAAAAGTAATTAAATGAGCCCTTATAGTTATCAATTTAATCTGAAAAGTTTATTACAAATCCCCGAGACACATAGGAATAAGTCACGAAAGTTAGTTAGGTTAACCCTAACGCTTTGGAGAGTAATCACGAGCGCAAAGTTGATGTACTAAAGCTGAAATTTAGGCTGAACAAGGAAATACATTAAATGGGGTTAATTTATCCGCTTATGAGTATGACATAGGAATTTAGGGATTCCATAAGTCCGAACCATGCATGTTAATATGTTATTTCACGCCATGACTTGCATTGCATATCACTGCATGTATCATGCATGATCATGAAACCGATTTTATGGATTTTACTTATGCAAGCAAGTTTTAAAAGCGACTATGTATTTGTTATGCATGAAAATTTTACGGTCCCATGTTTTAAAAAGCTTCATGATTCCTTTGCTGGCCAAGCATGCGACTAACCCGACTCCAGACCTGGGGGTTAATTGGTCTGTTGACATGATATGTTCCGTTCCCGTTCAGATCAGGGGTTAATTGATCTGATATCTGTTCTGGACTCGCTCAGATCTGGGGTTAATTGATCTGATATCTGTTCTGGACCCGGTCAGATCCGGGGTTAATTGATATGATATATGTTCTGGACCCGCTCAGATCCGAGGTTAATTAATCTGATATCTGTTCTGGACCCGCTCAGATCCAGGGTTAATTGATCTGACACTCTGTTTTTATGACACGTTATTTTATGGGACCAAAATGATGTTTTGCCATGACATCACATGACATCATGCATTGCATATTGCATAACTCATGATCACGCTAACATGTTTTATGATACAGTTAAGGACTTAATAAGCTAATAGTGGTTAGCAATATCTAGAATTATGCTTAGGCCATACCGTCAGTTGACTTCAGGACTCAAGACAGGTATGAGTTATTATTTAAAGTTTTCACGTTACTACATTCATGTTATAATTCTTTATGTATTTCATGGTCGTTTATTGTATTCTTGCTGGGTGATTTTTACCACTTACACTTTATTTTTCCCCTAGATAATGCCAAGATAGAATGGATCGAAGATGAACCAAGGGTACCATATCCATAGGCGTGGAGATATGAAGGGAGCTGAGCTTAAGGACTTTTGTGCTGCTGAGATGTTTGTATTATGACTATGTTTGAACTCTGTGGGATTTGACTATGACGTTTTATGAGACTGCTACTTTGGGGACTTAGTTATTTCGTAATGCATGTTTAATTTGAAAAGTTTTAATTCTGCCTAAATTTTACTACCATGTTAAATGTCAGCATGGGAGTCCATGGCTTATGTTATGGATTTTTGCATGTTATGCACGACGCTTTGTACTCTCCTTAGTGAAGTACGGCGGGTGCACCGTATCCGGATGAGGCCCGGGTACGGGGCGCTACAGGTGGTATCAGAGCCGAGGCTCTAGATTTCGGGCAGAACGTAGGACTAAGTTCTGATCCTAGCAATCTAAGTTTGATCTTAGACCTAAGTCATGACCTTAGATGAGTGATGGCCTTATACTAGAACCACTTAGACCGGGTTTAAGATGTAATTTAATAACTAATCCTAAACTATGAAAGCTAAGTCTATGACATAAGATGTGCCCTTTTATCTCTTGTACTTAAAAGTTTTCGATTTTGGTCCTTAGTGCAGATGGTGAGATCACGTGGCAGACCTCCGAGAGCACGACCAGCTGCTCAGGAGCCCATTCCACCACCACCAGCACAGGTTCCGCCGCCACCTCAGCCGGACCAGAATCCTCGAGCACAGAATAATCCACCACCAGCTCCACAGGCACCTGTTCCTCCGGTCATCCCGGATATGAATGCTTTTCAGGCCTTTTGTCAAGTTGTTACTCAGATAGGGCAAGGCCTAATTCATCAGGATTCTCCACCTCAGCCACATCAGCCAGTAAGGGATGCCCAGTACTATTTTGAGAAGCTCAAGAGGGCTAATGTACCACCGTTTGAGGGAAAGCCAGACCCAGATACCGCAGAAAAGTGGCTAGACGAAGTTGAAATTTTTTTGAGCTAATTCAAGCCCCAGAAGAGATGAAAGCTCAGGTTATCAGACCTTTCTTAATCAGTGAAGCTAATCAATGGTGGAAGACGAATCTGCAACCTTTGCCCAGACTGATTGTCTGGGAAAGATTTCTGCAAGAATTTCACAAGTTTTATATCCCTCCATCAGTCAAATTGCAAAAGAGGCATGGGTTTGAATCTCTGAAGCAAGAGCCTGGCATGACAGTGGCAGAGTACGCAAATAAGTTCATCGCACTTGGGAGGTTTTAGCCTGTTACTATGAATAACGAAGAAACGAAAATGTTAAAGTTTGAAAGAGGTCTAAATCCGAGGATCAGGACATGGTTGGTAAATGCAAATCCTGCCAATTTTGGAGCACTTCTAGATGCATGCTACCGCATAGAGAGAGATATTATCCGAAGAGATGACGTGGGTCAAAAACGAGAAAGACAAGGGACCGGGAATGAGAAATATAAGAAAGTGGCAAAGAAAAATTTCAGAGGATCAGTTCGTTAGGGACAATCTCAGGGACAAAATCAGCGCCGCAAGCAAAACCAAAATAATCAGCAGAAGAATCAGGCCTCATCTCAACAGCCAGCAATACCGGTATGCTCTCACTGCCAGAAGAGGCATATGGGTGAGTGCAGGTGGAAAACAGGCAAATGGTTTGGATGCGGCAAAGATGGCCACATGATTAAAGATTGTCCAGAAAAAGGAGCACAACCACAGCAGCAGCAAAGGAACCAACGGCCACGTACAAATGCAAGATTGCACGCCATGACAGACGCAGATGTCGAGGAGACTACAGACGTAGTGACTGGTAAGATTTAAAGTTTTATGCCTTTCATACATTTCACTTATGCATGTCTATCATATTGCTTAGTAATTGTGCATGGTTCAGGAACTATCTTAGCATGTAGCATACCTGCAAATGTGTTGTTCGACAGTGGAGCTAGCCACTCATTTATCTCAAGAAAGTTTGCTAAGAATGTCGATCATAATCCAGTCCGATTAGATTCACCTTATAGAGTACAAGCAGCTGGTGACCAGGTGCTTGTTTCCAATCACATATTCAGAAATTGTGCGCTCGAGTTTAATGACCAGATGTTTGAAACCAATTTGATTCCCATATCTATGAGTGATTTTGATGTGATACTTGGAATGGATTGGCTCTCAAAGAATCATGCTCACATTGACTGCCGAAGCAGGCAGGTTAACATTAAGAACCCAGCTCGAGATGAGATATCCTTCCCAGGAGGAGCTAAGCTAAAGAAAACATCTAAAAAAGTCTTTGTCAATGTAGCTCGTGCCAGCCAAGCATTAAGGAAGGGTCATGAAGGATTCTTGGTTTATGTTCTAAGTGCTGAGCAAGAAGGCCCTACCCTTGCACAAGTTCCAATTGTTAAAGAATACCCTGATGTATTTCCTGATGATTTGCCTGGACTACCTCCTGATCGGGAGATCGCTTTTGAAATAAACCTTGTTCAAGGAGCGAAACCCATATCAAAAGTCCCTTATCGCATGGCACCTGCTGAACTAAAGGAATTAAAGGAACAATTACACAAACTGTTAGAGAAGAAACTTATTCGCCCCAGTGTTTCACCTTGGGGTGCTCTGGTACTATTCGTGAAAAAGAAAGATGGAAGTATGCGCTTATGCATCGATTACCGGGAGCTCAACAAAATCACCATAAAAGAACAAGTATCCCTTTCCCCGGATTGACGACCTATTTGACCAGCTAAGGGTAAGTAACTCATAAACCTTAATTTAATTAGGATTTAAATCTTTTCCAGCACCATATCTAAAGTATCTTAATGCAGTGATCTCGAATCTTTAGTAAGATTGACCTACGATCTGGGTACTTCCAGTTGAAGATAAAGGCGGAAGATGTCCCTAAGACTCCTTTCAGAACCCGATATGGACACTATGAGTTCTTAGTCATGCCTTTTGGTGTGACCAATGCCCCTGCCGCCTTTATGGATCTCATGAATCGAATCTTCCCAGAATAGCTGGATAAATTCGTGGTGGTCTTTATAGACGATATCTTGATATATTCACCCGACGAAGAGACACACGCAGCCCATTTGAGGACATTCCTGAATATTCTAAGAGCGAGGCAGTTGTATGCCAAGTTAAACAAATGCGAGTTTTGGCTGCAAAGTGTATCCTTCCTTGGTCATGTGATTTCAGAAGATGTGATTTTAGTAGATCCCAAGAAGATTGAAGCTATCACAGAATGGCCCAGGCCAACAAATGTTACTGAAGTAAGAAGTTTTCTCGGTCTGGCCGGATATTACAGAAAGTTTGTTGAAGGATTCTCGAGGATAGCTGTTCCTCTCGCCAGATTGACCCAAAAGAAAACCAAGTTCGAGTGGAGTGCCGACTGTGAAAGGAGTTTCTCGGAGCTAAAAGCAAAGTTGACGTCCGCACCTATCCTAGCTCAGCCCACTCCTGGTGAGAAGTATGTAGTATACAGTGATGCTTCGAAGAATGGTCTCGGATGTGTTCTTATGCATAATGGAAAAGTGATAGCTTATGCATTCCGACAGGTGAAGCCATTTGAGCAAAACTATCCTGTCCACGACCTAGAACTTGTTGCAGTGGTTTTCGCATTAAAGATATGGAGACATTACTTGTATGGCGAAAGATGTGAAATTTATATAGATCACAAGAGCCTAAAGTACCTATTTACCCAGAAGGAGCTTAATATGCGGCAGCGCAGATGGCTGGAGTTAATAAAGGATTACGACCTTTCCATTCAATATCATCCGGGAAAAGCTAACAAAGTCGCTGATGCATTAAGTCGAAAAACAAGTCACCCACGGCAACCACCTATTCAGCGAGACATGGAAGAGTTTGGCCTAGAAGAAGTTGACTCAGTCGAGGAAGTTCTCGCTAAGTTAGTTCTTGTCCCTTCATTGATTGAGAAGATCAAAAAGGCTCAAGGGAGTGATGAAGCATTGAGAAAAATCAAAGAAAGGATGAAAGATAAGCCACGAGACGACTTTGAGATTCGCAGTGATAGCAGTTTATGGTATCGAGGACGGTTGTGTGTCCCCGAAAGAAAAGAACTTAAAGATGAAGTTTTGAGTGAAGCTCATAATTCTCGATTGTCTATACACCTTGGAGCTAATAAGATGTACCAAGATCTCAAGCAAAAGTTTTGGTGGCCCGGTATGAAGAATCAAATAGCAGAATTTGTCGAGCGATGTCTAATTTGTCAAAGAGTAAAAGCCGAGCACCAAAGACCCGCTGGATTATTGCAACCCTTAGAAGTGCCAGAATGGAAATGGGATCACATCACCATGGACTTTGTAACCGACTTACCCAAGACTAAGTATGGGAATGATGCTATATGGGTCATTGTGGATCGTTTGACTAAGTCCGCACACTTTTTGGCTATGACGATTAAGGAATCTAAGGAGAAGTTAGCCTCTATGTACATTGACCATATCGTTTGCTTGCATGGGGTTCCCATAAGGATTGTATGCGACCGCGATCCCTGTTTCACTTCGAGATTTTGGACATCCTTTCAAAAGGCAATGGGCATAGAGATTAGAATGAGTTCTGCATTTCATCCTCAAACAGATGGCCAATAAAAGGACAGTCCAAACCCTTGAAGATATGCTTAGCGCTTGTATTCTTGACTTTGGAGGAAGCTGGGATAAAAGCCTCAAGCTCGTTGAGTTTTCTTACAATAATAGCTTCCACAGGTCTATCAGGATGGCACCATATGAGGCGTTGTATCGACGAAAATGTCGATCCCCACTCTATTAGGATGAGATTGGAGATAAGATCTATGCGGGACCCGACATTGTTGAGCAAACACGAGAAAAGGTAAAAATGGTCCAACAAAGATTCAGAGCAGCACAAGACAGGATGAAGATATGGGCAGACGAAAGGAGGAGACCCTTGGAGTTTCAAGAAGGAGAGAAAGTTTTTCTAAAGGTTTCTCCGACTAAAGGTGTTAAAAGATTTGGCATCAAAGGAAAACTAAGCCCAAGATTCGTTGGACCTTATGAGATACTTGAGAGAGTGGGCGAAGTTGCATACCGCTTGGCGTTGCCACCATCTCTTTCTCAGTTGCATGATGTATTCCATGTTTCTCAACTTCAACAATACGTATATGACCCCAGCCACATCCTTGAAGATCAACAGTTGAAAGTTGGTGAAGATGTATCTTATGAGGAAGAGCCTATAAGGATCGTTGATCGAAAGGAGAAAGCCTTAAGGAAGAGATACATACCCATAGTGAAGGTACAATGGAAGCATCATTCAGAGTCAGAAGCGACATGGGAAATAGAGGAAGATATGAGAAGTAGGTATCCGCATCTTTTTGACTAGTTTGGAAGTTTCGAGGACGAAACTTATGATAAGGGGGGAGGATGTTGTACCCCAACGACATGTACTTGAAACCTATGAATAAGTGACGGAATGGAAGCGATAATTTCTTTAAAGCGCGTGTTACTTAACCCTCTCTACTCAAATACTTTTGATATGATACTGAATAATTAAATAAAAGGACTTCCAGAAAGTGACACATGAAATATATATAGTTATAGGAACTATACACACTAAAATATATGTACATGCGTGTATAAGGGTGTGAAACATATATGTATGCGTGTGCATACGAAGATACATACATATATATATATATATTTAAGATATACACGTATGGACACATATATATATTATGTATGTTATCGTGTATACGTATATATACGCGTGTACATAAAGAAGTATATGTATACTGAGGTTTTCCGTAATAAAATTTCTCTTACATAAAAAAAAAAAAAAGAAGTATATGTATACTATTACCTAATGTACATATAGGCATGGTCACATATGTATACATGAACATTTATACATGTTTAAGATACTTACACATTGTACCTCCTACAATATACATATATATGATAATCATAGAATAGAATAAAATAAATAAAACAATAGAATACATGAAATACAAAATATAAGAAATACCCAAAACCCTCAAGGACCCCCCTAACTTTCGGCCACTACCCCCAAAGCAAGTCTAGAATTCTCTCTAACTTCTCAATTCCTCCCTAGAATTTAAAATAACAAATTTGATTATCAATTAAATAAATAATAATCATGCAAGACAAGCATGCAAAGGAAATGAATTAAATAATGAGGGAATCTTGCATGAAGGGGGCAAAAAGGTAGTCAAACACCAAAGACCAAGACCCCTTGTATTGTGCCTTCCCTTCCCCCTTGACCCTTGTACCGCCGGTTCTTCCCCTCCCCTAACTCCCCAACATGTTTTATTCTAACACTCCACCTTCTTGTCTTCTTGCATTCCCTCAAAAAAACTCAAGACAAACATCTTAAGCAAACCTCCTCTCCCATACTCCTAAACTTTCGGCCACTCTATCTTGAAGGCTAGAAGATCTCCTTCAAGTTCCATCTTCAAGCCAAGAAGTGTATAGGTAAGTTCCTTCTAAGTCCATTAAGTAACTTCTTCATGACAAGATAATGAAGCTCATATTAGTGCCCATTTTCTTGTGAAAACCGTGACCCCTAAGAGGTCACTAGGTGAAGATTTTCAAAACTACCAAGAGGGATTAGCTTCTTTGTGGGGAGAATTCATCTCAACCTCCATTTAAGATTCAAGTTGGTAAGAAAACCTAAACTCAAAATAGCCTCATTTTCATCATGGAAATAACAACTAACATTCTCCTCTTCTTCATCATCCCAACCGTGTGCTCAAGGGTGTAGGAGGAGAAGGATTCCAACTCAACTCACTCCATAACCAAGCGAAGACAAGAGTTTTAGCTTGAAGAGGCGAGTATACAATGATCTCTCATGATTTATTTAAAGAGTTAGTGACTCGAATGACTAGAGGTCCTTAAGATTTAATCTTTAGTTGAATATCCTGAGTTTGAGATTATATCTTATAGATTTCTTAAGAACAATGCATTGCATGTGTCTTATTCTCTCAAAGATGGAATCTTTGATTTCATGCATTAAGATTCAAGGCTGTTTTAGGATGATTTAAGTTGCAACTAAGTGAGTCTAAGCAAGATTGATGCTTGTTTGAAACTTGGAAGATTTATGGAAAGGCATGCATATGTAAGATAGGAGCTTTATGAAGTTGTTAGTAAGATTAGCTTGAGATGAATTTTGAATGGGAATGCATGCTTGAAAATTTTTGGAAAAATGGTGGCTAAGGCACCCCCTAGGTCCGGCCTAAAAGAGGGAAGAGGATGTGAGTATTGTCTTAAAGATGAACACTTATTTTGGTGCATAAATGACACTTTCTTTATTACTATCTACAAACAGTTTAGTATGATGAAAAGGTGATTTTATTGTAAGCATGGAACCTGGACATTTATGTTACAATGGAGGGTAAGTGGTAATCAATCATATATTTCATAAGGACAAGATGAATGATGAACATTTTACTTGAATAGAAGAACAAATGGCAAACCACTGGAACTGGACTGAATGAAGTGACATTTTCAACGACCTGAGAACTAACCTTGCAGACCTTCAATGAATCTAAGTTTTGGCATAAAGTTAGTATTATGAATGTAGCACAAGTGAGAGTTATAATTTTGTTAAAATAAGCTAAGGATTATTTTTAAGAAATTACGCGGTAAAACTGCTCTTGTAGCAAATTCTGGAGCTAGGCTGAATTGACCACTGAATTCAACGAATTAAAAGATGACCTTGTGGACCTTCAATAAATCTGATTTTTGACTCACACCTAGCCCCATGAGTTTAGTGGAGATGAGATCTAGAATTTTGGTAAAATGATCTATGGTTGATTTTTAATAAAATATTTGGTAAGACTTGTCAGACTTGAAAAACGGGAATTGGGCAGAATTGTAACCTCTCTTGACAGACTTGAAAAGGGATCTTGTAGACGACCAATAAAGCTGATTTTTGGCATGGTAATAATACTATGAGTATAGTGGACACGTAAGCTGGAATCTTGGTAAAATAAGTTCTGGATTCTTTTTAATGAATTATTTGGTAAAACTGCTCAACTGAAACTACTGGAGCCAACCTGAAATTAGTAACGAATTTCCAGGCCTCAGAAAGGGCACTTAGAGATATGAAAATGGGCTAAATTTCGGTAGGATAATAGTTCCATATGTTTATGACTTATGAGAGTTGGAATTTCTTAAAAACGAATTACAGATTCGCCGCAATTAAATTTTTAGTAAAATTGGTCAGATTAGTTTCAGCGCTTGAACCGTTTCAGAAAAGTAATTAAATGAGCCCTTATGGTTATCAATTTAATCTGAAAAGTTTATTAAAAATCCCCGAGACACATAGGAATAAGTCACGAAAGTTAGTTAGGTTAACCCTAACATTTTGGAGAGTAATCACGGGCGCAAAGTTGATGTACTAAAGCTGAAATTTAGGCTGAACAAGGAAATACATTAAATGGGGTTAATTTATCCGCTTATGAGTATGACATAGGAATTTAGGGATTCCCTAAGTCCGAACCATGCAGGTTAATATGTTATTTCATGCCAGGACTTGCATTGCATATCATTGCATGTATCATGCATGATCATGAAACCGATTTTATGGATTTTACTTATGCAAGCAAGTTTTGAAAGCGACTATGTTTTTGTTATGCATGAAAATTTTACGGTCCCATGTTTTAAAAAGCTTCATGATTCCTTTGCTGGCCAAGCATGCGACTAACCCGACTCCAGACCCGGGGTTAATTGGTCTGTTGACATGATATGTTCTGGACCCGTTCAGATCCGGGGTTAATTGATCTGATATCTGTTCTGGACCCGCTAAGATCCGGGGTTAATCAATCTGATATCTATTCTAGACCCACTCAAATCTGAGGTTAATTGATCTGATATCTGTTCTGGACCCGCTCAGATCCGGAGTTAATTGATTTGATATCTGTTCTGGACCTGCTCAGATCCGGGGTTAATTGATCTAACACTCTGTTTTTATGACACATTATTTTATGGGACCAAAATGATGTTTTGACATGACATGACATGACATCATGCATTGCATATTGCATAACTCATGATCACGCTAACATGTTTTATGATACAGTTAAGGACTTAATAAGCTAATAGTGGTTAGCAGTATCTAGAATTATGCTTAGGCCATACCGTCAGTTGACTTCAGGACTTAAGACAGGTATGAGTTATTACTTAAAGTTTTCATGTTACTACATTCATGTTATAAATCTTTATTATTTCATGGTCGTTTATTGTATTTTTGCTGGGTGATTTTTATCACTCACACTTTATTTTTCCCCCAGATAATGCCAAGATAGAATGGATCGAAGATGAGCCGAGGGTACCATATCCATAGGCGTGGAGTTATGAAGGGAGCTAAGCTTAAGGACTTTTGTGCTGCTGAGATGTTTGTATTATGACTATGTTTGAACTCTGTGGGATTTGACTATGACGTTTTATGAGACTGCTACTTTGGGGACTTAGTTATTTCGTAATGCATGTTTAATTTGAAAAGTTTTAATTCTGCCTAAATTTTACTACCATGTTAAATGTCAGCATGGGAGTCCATGGCTTATGTTACGGATTTTTGCATGTTATGCACGACGCTTTGTACTCTCCTTAGTGAAGTACGACGGGTGCACCGTATCCGGACGAGGCCCGGGTGCGGGGCGCTACAAAGTTGGACCAATCATCAAGTGACAAGTTAGAAAGGTCAAGTCATCCTCCCAATCGTAGTGTGCCAAGTAAGCAAGATGGTGTCATATCTATACAAGGAAATCTTCCAAGGGCATTAAAGAGAATTCTCAAGAAAGGAAGAAGGCCCTAGGGGGCGGCCACATATGGTTAAAAAGGAGAATATTGCAAACAAGGCTAAGAAGAACACAACTCTCATTCTTAAAAGATCAAGAAGCTCTACTACTTTCTTCTTCTCTTTTTCTTTCTTCTTCTTCTTCTCTCAAGCCTATTCTTTATATATTCAAAATATTGTTAAGGCTTTGATTATACAACCCACACTCATACATTGTTGTAAAAGGTTGATCAAGGTGTGATCAAACCTTCATTCGATTAGTGGTGGTGTTCGTGATCAGTTTCTTTGGTTGTTTTGGTTGTTTTGGTTTTAAAAGGGTATAGTTGGGGTATAACTCCAGTAACCCTTGTGTTAAGGTGTTTTTGGTATTTAGTGATAACCGAGGAAGGTGTCCTCGAAGGCTGGAGTAGGTTGTTTTAACTGAACCAGTATAAAACTCTTGGTGTTCTTTTTTTAGCATTTTACTTTCAGTTTCCTGTTTTCTGCATCGTTTTCATTACAACGGTAAAAATAGCAAATGATTTTCAAAAATTATAAAACTTTGCAGAAACATAGCCACACATCCTAGATTTCATTTGGCATAAGTTTCAACTTATTTGGATAAGTATAAGTCAGTCAAACGTGAATAGTTCTGAGACTAGTGCAATCTATTTTTCAGATTTGCAAAGGTTGAGAACATCAACATAGTTGACTTACTTTCTAAAGTAATTTTCAAAAACAGTTTCAACAAATTATAATACATACCTTGAGAGTGTTGTCATTAAATTGTCAGACCATTTGGAGTATCTAATTAATAGGAATGAAGTTTTCAAGTCGGAGCACGGTTTCTGGCTGATTCACGCAATCTAACCAAGAATGTATTTTCAAGGGGTTAGAAGCGGAGTTTTATTCTGAAATTTCTTGAGATACTTATAATATCTGAAAGTTCATTCACACCGAATTTCATAACTTTTGAATGTGTTTAACTAGGTCATTCAATTATTTCAAATCAGAATCTGAAAACAAAAACTGTTTTCAGAAGTGAGGTTTTTGGTTCAAAAAGTTTTAAAAACCAAATTTTCCGCACCCACTATTCAAACCCTCCTTCTAGTGGGTCTATACAGGTCCTAAAAGCAGTATCAGAGTGCAGACACACTCACTACAAGAAGATCCAACAATCTTTGTGAGATGGCATCCACTAGCCAGAAAACCGAACAAGAAGGTATGTCAAGCCAAAGGCCTCCACCTTTTGATAATGAGGTAAATTGTGATTCTGATTCGGATTCTAAACTATCTTATATTGATTTGTATGTTGAATATCTTGAATTACATAAGTTTACTAAGACTCTTGTAAAAGAAAAGAAACGCTTAATTGAAGACAAAAAATTGTTAGAATCCTTTAACACAAATTTTGTATCTCAATTAAACGATTTAAAAGAGGAGTCTTCTAATTTGATTGTTTTCATTGAGATCTGAAATTCAATCCTTGACATCCGAAAACATGGTAATGAAAGCTGAGATCTCAGATTTGAGATCAAAAAACGAAGATCTAGAAAAGACGATAAAACTATTCGATAGAGGAACTTGCATGTTAGATCGTCTCATTTCTTCGCAAAAATATGAAACTGACAAAAACGGATTAGAGTATATTGAAGATAATCATGTACAAAACAAATCTACAAATTTTGCTTTATCTTCATCTAAGCAACAAAATGTATTTAAAACGATCGTAAAGCCTAAGAAGGCAACAATACAATCTAGCGAGCCTCACGATGCATTTCCTCGCGCTACTTCTTTTTCATCACATGAAAAGTATAATTGTGTGCCATATAGATATAAAAGAATGCTATTGATACATATGCGATAGTCATATCCTAAAAATGCATCACGCACCATGCACACTAACACAAACGCATATCAAAAATGAAAATCATACCATGTGCATGATGGCATTCTCGGCCAAAGGCCAAACGGATTTGCACCAAAAATCTATTACATTGCTTCTTCATCTCTTTTCTTAACTTTGGAAGACCTAGGAAGGTCACCCAAGTTTGGGTACCAAAAGGTACATTTGCAAAGGGTTGAATAAATAACCCTTAAGAACGCACTTGAAATGCATGATTTTTGTTGATATACTAAAAACAACTATTTCTTTCTTACATGTACTTTTGATATTATTTACAAAATAAACGGGGAGAATGAGCATGATTGCATAATTTAAGGGGGAGCACAACGATATGTGCATAATCGGAGGTGGATCAATTATATTTAAATCATGAACTAATGTTATTTTGTAAATCATCAAAAGGGGGAGATTGTTGAGAAAAAATGTTTGAATGATTTACAAATGCATGATTTAAATAGTACAAGTTTACGAAATGCATGACAAAATTATTGCTTGACATGTTTTTTGTGATATACATGCCTCATATGCTTTATATATATTGTTGCCGTACTAACAAGCCATGAAGCGTTAAAGCTTACATCATATGGCAAACAATTTTGTCTTTGAACTATTTTCAGGTACCACAATTAATGAACTAAACTAGTTCATTAAGTGAAGTGCTTAAGTTAATGAACTAACTAGTTCTTTAAATGGAGATATGTTTGGACAAAGCCTTATGGCATCAAATTGAAAAATAGAAAGTCTCCTTATTTATTCAAGATACATGCCATTTATGTATATTATATATATATATATATATATATATATATATATATATATTTAGATCAAAGCTTTTATTAATGAGAAGAAAACCTCACTTATGGTGGAGGAAAACCTTATTACAATCATCAAAGTATGCGAATAAATAAAATAATGAACTAATGATAACATATCTCCAGTCGTATATGATATGCCGCATTAAAACCTTGCCAGGAAAAACCACCCTTGTGGATAAAACCCTGGCGAAGGAAAAAGCGTACATATTAATACGGCCGTCATTGATATGTGTGAAGTCTAAGATGAAGTACAAATGTGTGATTGTTGTAGGTGGAGATGTGAGCTTTTGTCGCCAGTTGAAGCAATGGACGTCATCGCGTGAGTTGTCCTTGTCCAGGAGATGCCACACCTCGAAAAAAATCCAAAAAGAAATTATGCTGGTGATGGTGAACATCCAAAGAAAACAAAAGAGAAATGTCAGACACATACCGATGTCGCCTTGACAAAGCTGTTGCCAAGGCGACAAGTTTATAGATGGTCGCTGAAGGGTATGTGTCGCTGTGTCCATCAGTGTAGGATAGCAGGATTCCGCCACGAATTTATATACTCCAAACCATGCGAGAGCAAGCATAAAGAGGTAGTTATGATGCAAGAGGAAACAGGCTAAAACATATGTCAAAAGATAATAATACATACCAAGCCTGCCTGAATCCCGTAGGAGACAGGCAGAGAGATGTGAGAAACGCCAATCCATGTGGAAGACTATAACGTATTAAACAACATGCAAGTGAACTGATGAAAGATCCAACATGATAGCAGCTCGCACCAATGAAGGAAGAGTTTGGGATGAATAATATTGGGTGATGGGATCCAGCATTGCGTGTTTAGATAAATAATGAGCCGCCATATTAGCCTCTCGGTAGATGTGATGATAATCAAGCCGGTGGAGATGTATAAGCGTGTGAAGTAGCCGGAGATAATAATTACCTTGAACCAGCTGCGTGTGGGACAGCCGAGAAATCATTTGGGCACAATCAGATTCCAATGTGACATTACGATGCAGAGGGAGAAAGTATAAAAGACCAAATAATGCTGCTTGAATCTCAGCATTTAATGGTGTAGCTAGAGGCAGTCGGAACGAGATTTCTCCCACACAACGTCCCATGTGATCGCGTAATATCACACCCCCTGCTGCATATTGTCTGCCGAATGCCGCATCTGTATTCAATTTCAGTCGTCCTGATGGTGGACATAGCCAGCGAATTAGCATAGGCCGTGGAGGCTTCAGCGATGGCAGCCAAGAGAAATATCGTCTAGGATCAACAGCAAGTTTAGTGCCTGATATTGTTTTGCACCAAATGGTAATGTCATAGCGGACTGAAGCCTGAAGGGATGTCAGTGTAATATTCATTTGCTCTCCATAAACCAATGATGTATATCCTCGCCATATATTGTACAAGATAATTCCCGGAATGATGATTCTGAAAACGCCAATAAGAGATGTAAATGATGAGCGATACCACCAAGCAAGTATATATTGGCGCAGTTGCAAGGACGATGGTAGAGGACAGTGTAATTCGCCAGCATAATAACTCCATAAGCGTCGCACATACGAACAATACAGGAAAATGTGATCTGCTGTCGCTGACTCTCGCTTAGAGAATGGGCATTGAGTTGGTTGTGAAGTAATGTATCTGCCAATATAATCCTCGAATGGGAGTGCAGAGTGAAAAGGGCGCCATAAGAAGATTCTAACAACTGGGGCATGCTGCTTATACCAAATGAATTTTGCCGAGAGATGGTTTGAATGAGGTACGCGACAAGCATCATATGCGCTGCGCAATGTAAATTCTCCTGTTGGAGTATGTAGCCATGTGAGATGAATGCCATTGCCTGCAGACTATGAGAGACAGAAAGGGTGTATACGACAAATAAGTTTCCAGATTGGTGAATCTGGCAAACATGGCAAATAATCTCCCCGAAGACCATATTTTGCATGCATATATTTGCTCCAAAGTGTAGATTGTTGCTGATATGACCACCAAATACGACATTGGTAAGCTTGCTGCAACGTGTTTAAGTCCCGAATCCCTAAACCTTCTTCTTCCTGAGGCACGCAAATAGCTTTCCAAGAGACCCAGTGGTAGCGTGGACCCCAATAAAATGACACCATTTTTCGATGTACGATCTGAATGACTGATTTAGGTAGCCCGCCAGATGCGAGAATATGTAGAGGCAATGCTGATATAACCGAGCGTAACAGAACTAAACGACCAGCAGACGAAAGTAAACGAGAGTGCCGTCCATGGAGCCTGTCATCAATATGCTGTAATAGAGGAGCATAGTATCTGGCGCGGGAAATACCTTTATGTAAATAGGAGCCAAGGTATTTAAAAGGTAAAGAAGTACATTTCATATGAATGATGTCTTCTAAATTCCGTCGCTGCCTGGACAACATAGTAGTAGATGGAATCATACCGCTTTTTTGAAAATTAACTTTTTGTCCAGAAGCAGTTTCATATTGAACGAGGAAGACATGAAACCGGCGTAGGTTATGCTGTGAACCCCGTAAAAATATCAATAAGTCATCTGCATATGCCAAATGTGTTATAGTAAATGGTATTCTGCCTAAGCGAAAAGGTTGTAGGTACCCTACTGCTGTTAATGCCTTCATTCCTCTGCTAAATCCTTCTGAAGATAAAATAAACAGCAACAGAGATAGAGGATCCCCTTGCTTTACACCTCTATATGGCCGAAATGTTGAGGATGGCTGTCCGTTAATTAGGACTGCTAATGTGGTTGCCTGCAAGTGGTTAAGAATAATCCGTATGAAAAAATCAGAGAAACCAAAGGAGCACAATAATTTTTCCAAGTATTCCCAACTGACTCTATCAAATGCTTTCATCATATCCAGTTTCAAACATACCTGTGAACTGCCCTTATCCATCATATGTATCATTTCCCTAGCCAGAAGCACTTGTGTTGAAATGTCTGAGCCAGGAAGAAAACCGGTTTGTTCCGGCGAGACTAAACGTGAAAGGATAGTGCCCAGTCGACTAGCAATTATACAGGTACACACTTTGCTCAGAAAATTAGTCAAACAGATTGGTCTGAAATCACTGAATGTAGCAGGAGATTGTTTCTTAGGAATCAGTGTGATTAACGCAGATGCCATCACTTGAGGCTGTGGGATACCAAGGAAAAATTTCCTGAACTGCTTTAGTATGAATGATTGACCAACAGGATCTATAAAACTGCCCATTAAACCCATCAGGACCAGCTGCACTAGAAGGATCTAAATGCCAAACTGCCTCTTTGATTTCAGGTTCCATGGGTATTTGCGTGAGTAGTATATTATCCTCCTAAGACACCACCCGTGGAATGTGACAGAGAATGTTCTCATAATTATGTGTATGCTCACAGGCAAATAGTGATGTATAAAAGGATTTTGCTTCAGTCATAATGTCATCTTGTGTAGTGTACTGGACGCCATTAGCATTATGTATTTGTTGAATTCGTAATTGCAATCGTTTTCATTTGACAATAGAATGGAAATAACGGGTATTAGCATCACCTTCATTTAACCATCTGACCCAAGATTTTTGCTTCCAAAACTGCAATTCATATGAGGATGCTTGGAGATAATCAGCTTTTGCTTTATGATATAAAATTCTGTTTGTTTCAGTAGGGGACACATCCCAGTTCCGCTCTGCATGTGAAAGTGTCGACTCAGTCTGCTGAACATTGGAGAAAATATTGCCAAAGATCTCTTTGTTCCATCATTGGATGTCTCTCTTTAAACTGGATAATTTAGAATCGAAACCATACATGCCTCCCGTAGTAGGATAACTCGCCCAAGCATTTTTGACATAACTATTGAAGTCCGGATGGAGCAGCCATGAATCCAAAAAACGAAAGGAACGACGTCCCGAGGTCTGATTTAGACGGCATTTAAATAACAATGGTGTATGATCAGATGTGATGCGTGGCAGATGAGTGAACTGCAAGTCCTCAAATGTATCCTATGAAGCCGAATTTATAAATAACCAGTCTAATCTGCGACGTACTCTACCCAGTCCTCTACCATCTGTCCAAGTAAACTTAGACCCATGAAATTGTGGTGACATCAAACCGCACGACTCAATACAATCATTAAAATCCTGTAAAGCAGAGAGAGATGGCTGTGATCGGCCTTCATGATCAGACAGGCTTCGAAATGTATTAAAATCTCCCCCAATAATCCAAGGCAGTGTAGATGTCTCTGAAAATGTGCATAAAGAGTGCCATAATGCACAGTGTTGCAAGAGAGTATGTTTGCCATAAACTATAGACATGACAAACAAATAATGCATTGGCTGAAAAAGTAATGTAAAGTGCATCACTTGATCATCATCCTGCACTGAAATCAACTGGAAATCTGAGTCACGCCAGAAAACCCAGATTCGTTCTGACTGAGATGCAAAAGAATTAGAAAAACCAAAATCTAAAGCATAGCGAGTAATATTGACAGGTGAATGTTTTGGCTCTATCAAAGCAAGAAAATTTAAACGATGCTCACGAATTAGCTGATGCAATCTAGGGAGAGAGGCACGCATGCCCCTTATATTCCATATCATTATATTCATTGAGAAAGAGTAGTGTTACTTCCCTGAATTGCGTGAGACGCACTGCGTGTGAGCACAGTAGATGGAGGTAATGGAGGAAGATCCTTCCTAGAGCGACGCTGTCTACGTGGAACAACAGGAATAAATACCGCTGAGTCGTCTGTGTCCTGCAATCGTGAGATAAGGGTATCCGAGTCTGGTGTTGGGGCCATGTGCTGCATACGACGGACAACCTCATCTGGGACTGTCGGAATGTCAAAGGGAGGTTCCGCAGTTGGAAGATCAGTATCCGAAGAATGGCCTATATCACAAGCATCCGAAGAATCTTGCAAAGTAGTAGTGACTGCATCGTCGGGCATGGCGACCTGGATATCAGTTGGGGCGGTCGAGAGATCAATTGGTGGTTGTGAGACTGGAGGGAGTATTGGTTCGTCCACTGGAGTTTTTGTAAGCGGTTCTGATGGTTTCTTTTTTATTGGTGTCCAACGCTGCAGGGGACGGCGTGGAGGTGGCGGAGGTGGAGGAGGTGATACCGTGGACGACTTTTGTGGCGGACATGAGGATGCAATATGTCCTAAACGTCTGCATGTTGTACAAAATAACGGCAAGTCTTCATATTCTACAGCCTGCAGAATAAACCGATTTTTGGCCTGCAAATATATTTTCCTTGGTAACTCTTGAGAAACATCAACTTCCACACAAACCCGAGCAACTGACGGGCATAATCCATCGGTCGTGGCAATATCAAGTTTAAGAGGGGAACCAATCGGGCGAACTATCTCAAACAGTGCCTCTTTATGATGAAGATGAATAGGTAAACCAGGCAATGCAATCCAGACAGGTACAATAGGTACATCCGTAGTTGGATCAAAGTCGACTGTCCATTTCGTAATTCGCATATGGCATCCGGAGATATGCCATGATCGACGATAAAAGCATCGCAAATAATCAGCCTCATTTTGGAATTTTAGCAGGATATGAGTTTGATCTATCAAGGTAATCCGGAGATCATGATGAAAGCCAATCTTCTCAAAAACATCACGTATGACCTTCAATGGAGGTCTGCCATACCAGAATGTACCAACCAATGCATATTTGAAAGGAGCAGCGAGGGCATCAATTTCCAAATCCAAAAAGGAGATTAAAGGGATACCTTTGTATCGTGATACTGTCTTTGGTGAAATGTTGATCTTTTCGGCGGAGGAAGAGCCGGCAACAACAGCCGCAAAAGATGGCGGTGAATTCTCCATAATCGCACACAGCAGAAAACGAAGGGATCACAGTAGCGAAAGAGATTGAGAACGGATTGAGGGATGACAACAGATTGAGGGATGATCTGTTCGACGTCTAAAAGAGAACGGCGGCGGCGAAAGCTAAATCTTTGTGGAAGTTGTATAACTTGCAAGAAAGCTAAATCTACATCACATCAACATGGTTTGTGCACCCCATTACCTGTCCCTATGTCACCTTGGATTGATATATCTATGGACTTTGTGTTGGGATTGCCCAGATCAAAAAATGGAAGTGATAGTGTGTTTGTTGTCGTTGATAGATTTTCTAAAATGGCACACTTCATAGCTTGTAAAAAGGTTGATGATGCATCTCACGTTGCCAACTTGTTCTTTCAGGAAGTTGTACGTCTACATGGCATGCCTAGAACCATTATTAGTGATAGGGATACTAAGTTCTTAAGTCACTTTTGGCGTGTGTTGTGGGGTAAACTTGGAACAAAACTCCTATTTTCTACTACTGCTCACCCCCAAACAGATGGTCAAACTGAAGTTGTGAATAGAACTTTGTCTCAGTTATTGCGTGCTATAATTCAGGAGAACCTTAAGAATTAGGGAGATTGCTTTCCATATATTGAATTTGCTTATAATAGAAGTGTTCACAGTGGCACCACACATTCACCGTTTGAAGTTGTATATGGTTTCAATCCTTTATCTCCACTTGATCTTGTGCCTATTCCTGTTCACGAACGTGCAAGTATTGATGGTAAGAATAATGCTGAACTGATTAAGAAATTGCATGCTAAGGTTAAGCTACAACTTGAAAAGAGAAACAAACAGTATGCAAAACAAGCTAACAAAGGATGCAAGGAAGTTCTGTTTGAACCAGGTGATCTTGTTTGGCTGCATTTAAGGAAAGAAAGGTTTCCTAGAGAAAGGAAATCTAAGCTCATGCCAAGAGGAGATGGCCCTTTCAAGGTACTTCAAAAGGTTGGAGATAATGCTTACATTCTTGACCTTCCTGAGAGTAAGTATGGTTCAATTTCTCATACTTTTAACGTTGCTGATCTTACCCCTTTTGGTGATCTTACCCCTTTTGGTGATGGTTCATAACCCTCATCCATGTCAAGATAATGAGAATGCACATAATGTTACGAAAATGCAAGATCAAGGACCCTTAACAAGAAGTAAAACTAAGAAATTAATGCATGAAGTTGGGGCCTTCCTATTTAAACATGTGCAAGATGAACCAAGGCAACTTATACATTGGGTTCACCTTATTGAACCTACAACATGATTTCTAAGAAATTTAGAACCATTCTAAAATATCATTAGCATAGAATGTGTTCTTTATTTTGTTTTTTTTATAAATGTTTATGTTGTATTAGTTTAGGCCCATCTCGGATTGTGAGTTTCTGCAGGACCCGTTTTGGTAGAATTGATGTATTTCTCCAACCACAAGGCCAAATTAGGGGTTTCAAGATGCGTTTGCAAAGCTAAGACAAAGATCTAAAACTATCATGTTTTGTACTTTTCTAAAATCGGTCGTCTTGGTATCCAAAAAGAGCATGCAAATGGAAGTACTGTTCCTACCGAATTCTGTGACATATCTTCAGTAATTTGGACGTATCTCCTCAATGGTTGAGCCAAATGCAAAGAACTTTATATGCTTATTTTCTAAACTCAATTGGCTACAATTATCCAAGAAAGAGCAAGGTCTAATTCGGATTGGAAGATGTCCAAAAATCAGTCACAAACCAGAAAAGATTTCAAGATAAAGACAAATCCTTAAAGTCTTCCATGAATAGTACTTGAGGGACCTACTTTGAAAATCATCATTCAAGACTTGCAAGACTTGTTTTTATGGAGCCTACATGAATAGTTTTTAGAAGTGTGTAGTCTTTTCAATCATTATTTCCATTTGTAAGATAGTTTGTTGTCTTGTGATATTTTTGCCTATAAAAGGCACATAAGAGAAGCTTTGTAATCTCACACCTTCAATGAAAATTTCTTCTTCTTCAAGAGTAATTCTTGTGTGTTTTCTTGGTTCATATTCAAAATCAAGGCTAGAATCTTTCAAGGCTTGAGCATCCTTGTGAGAGTTGTCCAATTTTGGGGAGGGAAACATCCAAGAGGGAGGTATCTTGCTTGTGTTATGTAGAACTCATTGGAGGACTTATGTTCAAAAGGTTTTCTTCAACTTATTTGGAAGCAAGGTGAAGCTATATTCATTGTGCCTAAACCATATTTGGATGAGGAGCTTTAGAGTTAAAGAAAGGTCCATTCTTGCACGTATCAAAGTGGTATCAGAGAGAAGGTTTTTCTTTAACTCAACTTATCATTTCTTTATGTCAATTTTTCTTTTTTTTTGTTCTTCTCTTCATCCACCATTCAACCATCTTCTTAGAAGGTTGAATTCTATTTGGTTTAGTGTCTTCTTCTTGTTTTGAATTGTACACTTCAGAAACAAAAAGAAACCAAAACCAAAACACTTTATCCGTGTGTTTTCTAGTTTTGTCTATTAAATTCACTTCTTTTTCTGTTACATCTTGTTGCTCAACAAAAAAAGTGTCATCTTTTTTTTCATCAAGTTTGTTTGTTTCTTCCTGTTCAACAAGCAAAAAAAAACTAAAAAAAAACCGATATATAAACTTACCGTATCAATTGATGATATAAGGTTGGATTGGACTCTGGACAATTACCGTAACGCTGGACCTACATGAAATTGGTGATATAAGGTTGGATTGGACTCTGGACAATTACCGTAATGCTGGACCTACATGACATTGGTAATATAAGGTTGGGTTGGACTCTGAGAACTTACCGTGACGCGGGACCTATATGAAATTGGAAAGGACTAAGGACAAACATATCATAAAACACTTAAAGATTATTTCTTTGTGATGATTTATGGTTTGTTTATTTCATTTGGTTGGATTTCAATTTCTTTATGTTTAGACACTTTCTTGGACTGTAAGTTCTTTGTTTAGAAGCTTTTCTGCATTACTTATATTCAGCCCATTGCTTATATATCTACCTTGGTCTATCCTATATTCTTGTTGTTATCGAAGCTCTTAACTTGTTTTAGACTTTGTGTTTGTTTAGTTGTATTGTGTGGTGATTTTAGTTGCATTTTCTTGTGTTCAATATCTAATTTGGCAACCTCGAAAAGAAAGAAAATCAATTTGTTCATCTTGAACAACTTGACAGCCTACTACACACAAAAACATCAAGATATCCAGCCAAAACAAATACACAAAGCCTTACCAATCAATTTTACCGAGATATATACACCTTCTTTAGCTTTGAACAAGGAAAAAGAAAGAAAAAGAAAGAAAAAGAAGCTTATTTCAAAGAAAAGTTTGCACAAAACAATCAAAAGTGCAAAGAGCAAAAGAGCTGGTCTTGTTTCCTTCATAAACCCGAAGTACCCATTTGTTTTCACTTTTGAACACTTGAGTGCTTCTAGTTCATTCATACTTGCATCTAGCTTGCATAAAGCCTAAGATTAAGTTAAGGATTGCCCAGGGCAACCCCTTAGCATTTCTTTGGCTCAGCTTATTACATCAAATTTGGTTTCAATTCCCTTTGAATCTTAGTACAGTCCAAGTTTGTTGTTTATAACATTGGAATTGTGAGTGAATTGGTGGGAGACTTGTGAAGAAGGTTTACTTTACATGTTTAAAGTTATCGGAATGGATACTCATTTGGCAAGTTTGTTTTGAATTGTTCTAGCCTCAGATTCTTCAAGAAGACACAAGATTGTGTGAACTACAAAAAGAGAGAGAGAGAGAGAGGGACAAACACTTGTTTTTTTTTGTTTTCCACTAACATAATCAAGTTTCTTTTGTCTTTGTGTTAGTTTTCCTTTTTCTTTGTTATTTTTTTTGTTAAATTTCAGATAATTGTACCATGGATAAGACACCTGAGAGTACCGTGGGTCTTAACAAAGAAGGAGAAAGATTGCTCACAAACGTGGACGATTTAGCACAACTAATGCAAAAGATGTTATGGGAAATGAAATTGATGAGTAGTCGTGTAGAGGGCACAGAAAAACAGTCACAAACTCATCTACAAAATCCTTTACATGAAGGACAAACATCACATATACCGAAACATAGGCTTGAAAGCCATGGGTCTTTTGCTCCGGAAAGAGGAAGAGGTAGAGGCAGAAACAGAGGGAGAGGGCTTAATAGATACCTATGAGGACCTTTGATGAAAGAGAAGAAGAACCACACCAAATGTTTGATGACTATAACATTGAGGAAGAGTACAACCAATTTCGAAACCGTGGGAATCAAAAGAATAACCCACAAGAAGATGAATTCATCAAAACAAAAGTGAACATCCCCACATTCCATGGAAAGAGTGATGCTGAGGCATATTTTGAATGGGAGAAAAAGGTAGATCTCATATACTCTTGTACAAATTATACTGATTTGACTAAACTGCGCTATGCAGTTATAGAGTTTGCAGATTATGCCTTAATTTGGTGGGATCAACTACACAACGTAAGGAGAAGAACTAGACAAGCACCAATCTCTACTTGGGAAGAAATGAAAATTGAGATGAGAAAAAAAATACATTCCTTCAGACTATGAAAGAACCATCTACCAAAACTTGCAAAAACTCAGTCAAGGAAGCCGTAGTGTAGATGAGTATTTCAAAGAGTTAGAGATCTTATTGATAAGAGCTAACATTGAAGAACCAGAGGAAGCTACCATGGCTAGATTTCTAGCTGGATTGAACAAGGAAATTACAAACAGAGTTGAACTTACCACATATATTGATATGACTTCCATGGTTCATAAAGCTGAAAAGATTGAAAGACAACTCAAGGTAAAACCCTTTGCATCTAGTTTATCTTTTCGAGCTAATTCTTCATCCTATCCAAGAATGCCGCCTAGGACAAATCAAGGCACAAGTTTCAGGCCAACTACACCTCAAGGCCGTGGATTTCAAGGCAAGACTCAACCAAATCAAAGACCACCTCAACCACCTCAACAAAACTTGGATAAAGGGAAAAACAAGGTTGAAGGTAACATTTCTAATTCCACTACTAGATTTAGAGACATTCAATGCTATAAATGTTTAGGTAAAGGTCATTTTGCAAATCAATGTCCCAACCCTAAACGTATCATGTTCATTGAAGAATCTAATGAATATTATTCTGATGATGAGGAAGTGGAACATGTTAATGTTGAGGAAAATCATGATGAAAATGAAGAAAGTGTGAGTGAAGATGAAGAACTTGCATTAAAAGAATTCTTGGTTGTTAGAAGAGCTCTTAATGCACATGTTAAGATTGATGAACAAGATCAACATAGAGACAACATTTTTCATATCCATTGCATGGTTAAAGGGAAAGTTTGTACTTTGATTATTGACTCTGGATCATGTACTAATGTGGCAAGTGTTGAACTCGTTAGAAAACTTGATTTGCCATTACTTAACCATCCACATCCTTATAAACTATCTTGGTTGAATGATTGTGGAGAAGTGAGTGTTAGCAAACAAGTTTTGATCTCATTGTCTGTTGGTGGGTATAAAGATGATATCTTATGTGATGTAGCTCCTATGCATGCAAGTCATATCCTGTTAGGTAGACCATGGCAGTTTGATAAGAAAGTTACTTATGATGGATACTTGAATAGGTATTCGTTCAGGTTTAACAATAAGTTGTTTAAGATACATGCATTACCCCCACACAAGGTATTTGAAGATCAAAAGAGAATTGTAAGAATAGGAATGACCCTAAGGAGAAAGAGGCAGAAAAGAAATTTCTGGAGTGTATTAAGAGTGAAAGAAAGAAAAATGAGTCTAAAGGCAAAGAGATAGTAAACATTGATGAAGACAAATCTCAAAAGAAATTTGCTTTCTTTGCCAAACCAAGTGAAGTGTCACATGCCCTAAACTCAAAGAAAACTGTCTACGTTTCGATGTTTAAGAAGTCTCTGTTTTCTATGAGTGACTTACCCTCCACTTTGCTCAGTGGAGTTGTATCTTTGCTTGATGAGTTTTCAGCGTTGTTTCCTGAAAAAGAACCTTCTGGTTTGCCGCCTTTAAGAGGAATTGAGCACCAAATAGACTTCATACCTGGTGCTATCCTGCCTAATAGGCCAGCCTACAGAGCAAACCTTGCTGAAACAAAGGAAATTCAACGCCAAGTAGAAGAACTCTTGGCCAAAGGAAAAGTGAGGGAAAGCATGAGTCCTTGTGCTGTTCCTGTGATCATTGTACCAAAGAAAGATGGTACATGGAGGATGTGTACTGATTGTAGGGCCATCAACAAGATAACTGTAAAATACAGGTACCCTATTCCTAGACTTGATGATATGCTAGATGAATTGCACCGTGCTAAGTATTTTACCAAGATTGATCTTAAAAGTGGTTACTTTCAAGTACGCATTAGAGAAGGTGATTAATGGAAAACTGCATTTAAGACTAAGTTTGGATTGTATGAGTGGTTAGTCATGCCATTTGGCTTAACTAATGCACCTAGTATTTTCATGCGATTAATGAATGAAGTCTTACGTGCATTCATTGGAAAATTTGTTGTTGTGTACTTTGATGATATCTTGATTTACTCTAAGACTTTGCATGAACACATAGGCCACTTAAGAAGCGTTTTTGAAGCATTGAAGAAAGAAAAATTATATGCAAATTTCAAGAAATGTTCTTTTTGTATGGAAAAATTTGTGTTTCTAGGATTTGTGGTTAGTGCAAATGGAATTGAAATGGACCAAGATAAAGTGAACTCAATTTTAGAATGGCCAATCCCCACAACTGTTGGAGAGGTGAGAAGCTTTCATGGATTGGCTAGTTTCTATAGAAGATTTGTTAAGGACTTTTCAACTATTGCTGCACCTTTGAATGAGATTGTTAAAAAAGACATAGGATTTCAGTGGGGAGAGTCACAACAGAAAGCCTTTGATGAACTTAAAGCAAGGTTAACTTCTGCACCTATTCTAAGACTACCTAGCTTTGATGAAACATTTGAAATTGAATGTGATGCTAGTGGTGTTAGCATAGGAGCTGTACTATCTCAGTCTAAACAACCGATTGCTTATTTTAGTGAAAAGCTTAAGCTCATTGAATTATTCAACCTATGACAAAGAGTTGTATGCATTGGTTAGATCATTGCAGACTTGGCAACATTATTTACAACATAAGGAGTTTGTGGTTCATACTGATCACGAAAGTCTTAAGTTCCTTAAAGGCCAAGGAAAGTTAAATAAGAGGCATGCAAAATGGGTTGAATTTATTGAACAGTTTCCTTATGTGATAAAATATAAGTAAGGAAAAGATAACATTGTAGCTGATGTATTATCTAGGAGATATTCTTTGATTACTACATTGTCATCTCATTTGCTTGGATTTGAGTGCATCAAGGAATTGTATACATCTGATCCTGACTTTCAATCAATATTTGACGCATGTGCCGATTCTCCATTTGGTAAGTATTATTTACATGATGGATACTTGTTTAAAGAAAGAAAATTGTGCATACCTAAGTGTTCTGTCAGAGAGATACTTGTCAAAGAAGCACATGGTGGAGGTTTAATGGGCCATTTTGGCATCTTTAAGACATTAGAGATGTTTAAGGAACGTTTCTTTTGGCCTCATATGAGAGTTGATGTAGAGAAGATTTGTGGAAGTTGTATAACTTGCAAGAAAGCTAAATCTACATCACATCAACATGGTTTGTGCACCCCATTACCTGTCCCTATGTCACCTTGGATTGATATATCTATGGACTTTGTGTTGGGATTGCCCAGATCAAAAAATGGAAGTGATAGTGTGTTTGTTGTCGTTGATAGATTTTCTAAAATGGCACACTTCATATCTTGTAAAAAGGTTGATGATGCATCTCACGTTGCCAACTTGTTCTTTCAGGAAGTTGTACGTCTACATGGCATGCCTAGAACCATTATTAGTGATAGGGATACTAAGTTCTTAAGTCACTTTTGGCGTGTGTTGTGGGGTAAACTTGGAACAAAACTCCTATTTTCTACTACTGCTCACCCCCAAACAGATGGTCAAACTGAAGTTGTGAATAGAACTTTGTCTCAGTTATTGCGTGCTATAATTCCGGAGAACCTTAAGAATTGGGGAGATTGCTTGCCATATGAATTTGCTTATAATAGAAGTGTTCACAGTGACACCACACATTCACCGTTTGAAGTTGTATATGGTTTCAATCCTTTATCTCCACTTGATCTTGTGCCTATTCCTGTTCACGAACGTGCAAGTATTGATGGTAAGAATAAGGCTGAACTGATTAAGAAATTGCATGCTAAGGTTAAGCTACAACTTGAAAAGAAAAACAAACAGTATGCAAAACAAGCTAACAAAGGACGCAAGGAAGTTCTGTTTGAACCAGGTGATCTTGTTTGGCTGCATTTAAGGAAAGAAAGGTTTCCTAGAGAAAGGAAATCTAAGCTCATGCCAAGAGGAGATGGCCCTTTCAAGGTACTTCAAAAGGTTGGAGATAATGCTTACATTCTTGACCTTCCTGAGAGTAAGTATGGTTCAATTTCTCATACTTTTAACGTTGCTGATCTTACCCCTTTTGGTGATGGTTCATAACCCTCATTCATGTCAAGATAATGAGAATGCACATAATGTTACGAAAATGCAAGATCAAGGACCCTTAAAAAGAAGTAAAACTAAGAAATTAATGCATGAATTTGGGGCCTTCCTATTTAAACATGTGCAAGATGAACCAAGGCAACTTATACATTGGGTTCACCTTATTGAACCTACAACATGATTTCTAAGAAATTTAGAGCCATTCTAAAATATCATTAGCATAGAATGTGTTCTTTATTTTGTTTTTTTTTATAAATGTTTATGTTGTATTAGTTTAGGCCCATCTCGGATTGTGAGTTTCTGCAGGACCCGTTTTGGTAGAATTAATGTATTTCTCCAACCACAAGGCCAAATTAGGGGTTTCAAGATGCGTTGCAAAGCTAAGACAAAGATCTAAAACTATCATGTTTTGTACTTTTCTAAAATCGGTCGTCTTGGTATCCAAAAAGAGCATGCAAATGGAAGTACTGTTCCTACCGAATTCTGTGACATATCTTCAGTAATTTGGACGTATCTCCTCAATGGTTGGGCCAAATGCAAAGAACTTTATATTCTTATTTTCTACACTCAATTGGCTACAATTATCCAAGAAAGAGCAAGGTCTAATTCGGATTGGAAGATGTCCAAAAATCAGTCACAAACCAGAAAAGATTTCAAGATAAAGACAAATCCTTAAAGTCTTCCATGAATAGTACTTGAGGGACCTACTTTGAAAATCATCATTCAAGACTTGCAAGACTAGTTTTTATGGAGCCTACATGAATAGTTTTTAGAAGTGTGTAGTCTTTTCAATCATTATTTCCATTTGTAAGATAGTTTGTTGTCTTGTGATATTTTTGCCTATAAAAGGCACATAAGAGAAGCTTTGTAATCTCACACCTTCAATGAAAATTTCTTCTTCTTCAAGAGTAATTCTTGTGTGTTTTCTTGGTTCATATTCAAAATCAAGGCTAGAATCTTTCAAGGCTTGAGCATCCTTGTGAGAGTTGTCCAATTCCGGGGAGGGAAACATCCAAGAGGGAGGTATCTTGCTTGGGTTATGTAGAACTCATTGGAGGACTTATGTTCAAAAGGTTTTCTTCAACTTATTTGGAAGCAAGGTGAAGCTATATTCATTGTGCCTAAACCATATTTGGAGGAGGAGCTTTAGAGTTAAAGAAAGGTCCTTTCTTGCACGTATCAATATATATATATATATATATATATATATATATATGTATATATATATACATATATATATATTCAGATTTTTTTAAAAACGTACAATACACATATATTCCGACGTACTACCGACACGTTACATATATTACAAACATATGTCAACGTCCACTATATACACCTCATATTTATGAGTGTATTACGGTCTTATATCATATGATATAAGTCATGGTGCTGACAAAATTATAATGAGACGTTACAAGGTTATAAACTAAAAATTGTCGTATCGGATGACTATCGAAACTTCACCAACGTGTCACGTACTTGCCATATAAAAATGGCCAGCCCATATAATTCAAAAATAGACAAACATTTCGTGTCTCACGTGTAAAATTCAGCCACTAAATCATTCCATGTTGGCACACACAAATCACCCACAATTTAGGCCAAATTGTGGAGATTTCAAATTCAATTTCTTTACCACATGGGACCACCTCTCAATCAGCCATTAGAGCTGAATATCTACTTTATTTTATGTATATTATGTTTTACATAATATATATGACAAGTCAAAAAGTTTGAATTTAATCGGAGAAAAATCGTGTAATCGACGAAAGTCGAAAATTCAGTTTTCTACGAACACAACACTTGGAACATTTTTTGGCATGAGTTACAACATGTATCTAAACACTTTTTACACATTCAAGACATGTTAAAGTGTTCTGAAAAATTCAAATTAGGATTGATTGCA
The DNA here is from genome assembly GCA_036186865.1 of Eustoma russellianum. Classification (NCBI taxonomy): domain Eukaryota; kingdom Viridiplantae; phylum Streptophyta; class Magnoliopsida; order Gentianales; family Gentianaceae; genus Eustoma; species Eustoma russellianum. The sequence goes on from AP025066.1 coordinate 24,775,744, forward strand.
ATTTACCATATATGTTTAAATATTGTGCATTATTTGACAAAGCTTGCCAAAATAAAATTTCAGCACATGTGCAACGTTTCTACAGGCCTACTACATACATGTTGGAGCTTAGGTGGAGCTTATTTGGCACTTATTTGGTACTTGAATTGGTGAAAAATAAGCCACACATGATTGGTGACATTGGAGAATGCAATACACAATGAAACAATTCAAAATACAACACATGCTGAAATTTCAGCACATTTTGTTTATTATGGACGAATTTTGGTGCATATTGTTGAGAAATATGTTTGGATAATTTTCAAAGTCATGATTTTAAGTAGTGAATACTTACAAACGTCACACATGATGATATATGTGTTTAAAAGTTGAAAAGTTGAAAAAGTTGACATAGATCTCTCTGGTTGTTGCACGTCACATCGATCTATGTACATAGATCCATCACATCGATAGATCTATGTAAGTCAGTGAAAGTTCAAGACCTTACGGTGAGACATCGATCTTTGAACCTGAGACACATCGATCCTTCACCTCGATCGATCGATGTAGGTCAGAAACAAATTATGAACCTTACTTTGAGACGTCGATCTCTGAAGCTGAGGCACTTTGATCGATCGATGTCTAGGGTTTTTAGAAATATTTTTCTACAATATGATAAAATGGTTGTTTTCATTTGTGTATGATTTATACATGTTCATTGTGTGATTATCATGTGTTCTTGGTGATTATAAATGCATTATGACTAACGTGCCTTGGAAGTTTCTACAACTTACCAAAAATGGCAAAATTGGTATTTTGAGTTTTGTAGGAACATCACACGGTGAAAATATTTCAAGGTGTATTCTTATACTATAGGTTTACGAGGCTTAGTTAGATAAAATATCGGTGAGAAAATAAACAAAAAGGGTGAAATTAAGAAATTAGGCTGAAATACCCAAAATACCCCTCCCCACATAAATGATGGAGGAGTTACACAAAGGACTATAACTCCCCATTAGTATAAGAAATAGTTAGAAGGCTAAAAGGAGAGGGTGAAATTCGGCTGGAGAAAGAGAGGGAGAGAAGGAAGAGAAAAGAGAAAGAAGAAGAAGAGAAGAAGAGGAAGAAAGAGCGGCCGATCTAGGTTCAACCTTTCCCAAAATCCTGCAGTACACTCGTAAGGCTAACTAGAAACAAAGGCAAGTAATCTTTCTATACGATTTACGCGAATTTTGATTCTATAGGCCCTATGTTCTTATAAAGAGAAAATGCGGATCACACATTGGTAATCTCGTCTTGTCTATGTTAAATGCTTTACTATATGTAATTGTTGTTGTTAGTTGTGTAAAGCCATGTTCTTTGGGCCAAATTCCAAAGAATAGCTATGTGGTGCTTTGTTGTTTGTCAAGCATGCCCATGAAAGTGTATTCTTGATGTGTTTACTGTCTTGTTATATTCTTGTGTTGGGTTGTCTACACTTTAGATGTTTGAGAGGATTTGCAGAGAATTGAAGAATGAATGATGTCATTGTTATAGACTTGTTGTGTCGGGAAGGTTGAAGATGTCTATTGGAGGTTGTAAATGATAGAAGGTTAAGAGTGGATATTATTAGACATGTCTAAGAATCAATTCATGTTAGTTGAGTGTTAAGCATGATGAATCTAGATGGTAAGATGGATCTTGAGGTGTTCAACATGGAAGGGGTGAAGAAGAAAGGTGTTGGGTGGAAGTTACTGCAGAAAAACTGCAGTTCTGAACCGTCAGAACACTTCGAACACCTACATTAGGCGCTTCAAGTCAGATTAGGCGTCTAATGTAGGCGTTCAATGTATCCCAGAGCATCCCTGTACACTTCGAACACCTACATTAGGCGCTTCATGTCACATTAGGTGCTTCATGTAGGCGTTCGATGTATACGGCACATCCCCGAACACTTCGAACGCCAAGTATAGGCGCTCCAAGTCACTTTAGGCGCCTCATGTAGCGTTCCAAGTATACTGGAAGTCTTTTTCACCCTTTAGGTGCCCTATGTATGTGTAGTAACTCTATACACTTCTTTTGAACATAAAATGCAAGGGTATTTGAGGTGTAATTGAGGAATATATGGTAAGTTCGACTAAGTAAGAATAAGATTGAATTCCAAGTGAATTAGTGAGACGAACAGACTTGGAAAAGATACAAACAGAGAGTGTTTGAGGTGCAAGACTGTATACTTGATATGTAAGATGTGTGTGAGATACCTTTATTCTCTTCCATTGCTCATAAATTACAAAGCGTTTTGAAAGTGTGCTAGAATTGTAAACATTAAGTGTGAATGAGTAGGGTTAAGTATGAATTCGAAGTGGATTCGCGATACGAAAGGGCATGAAGTGGTATGAATGAGGTGTATTTGAGTTGTAAACATTAAGTGTGAATGAGTAAAGTTAAGTATGAATCCAAAGTGAGTTAGCAATATGATAGAGCACAAAATGGTACGAAAAAGGTGTGTTTGAGGAAGTATGGATGAGCAAGGTTAAGTGTGAACTTGAGATGATTTCGTAATACGAAAGGACATGGAATGGTACGAGCAGGAGGTGATAGAGGTTCAGGACTTTGTACTTGATATGTAAAGTGTGTGTGCATGTTTACACGTTTGATATGATGTTACATGAGCATTCTGCATCATGACATGAACACTTTGCATTTCGACATGAGTTTCGGTTTGCGAAATGAATACGAGTTTGAAAAGAAGATTAAAGTTTTAGAAAAGCAACGATGACTGCTGGTTGATCGCAGGGTATAAAAGTCACGCCTGCGAAAGCAGGGTATAAAAGCGTGATCTGTGAATCAACAGCATGATATAAAGTATTTTATGGGGCCGTGGACCTATCAGCACGGAAAATAAAGTTATTTTATGGGGTCGTGAACCTATCAGCACGGATATATGATATATGTAATGGGGCCGTGGACCTTTCAGCACGGATATATGATATATGTAATAGGGCCGTGGACCTTTCAGCACGGGGTATAAAGTTATATGTTATGGGGCCGTGGACCTTTCACCACGGGGTATAAAGTTATATGTTATGGGGCCGTGGACTTTTCAGCACAGGGTATAAAGTTCTGTTTGCTGTGGACTGATCACCCACAGGGTATAAAGTTCTGCTACACGAAGAATATGATAAAAAGTATTATGAAAAGTTTTGTGAAATGACACGCATGACATGTTTACGAAAAAAGACATATGCATGGGTTTTGTGTGTGGTTTTGAAGAAGTACATGCATCATGTTACCCGAAGCATAAGATTTGACATGCAAGAAATATTACTAGCATATGTTCTGTTTATGTGGTATGTTTGGCTCTATATGTTGGTTTCATTTTGTGTGTCAATTATGTGGCTTATTTGGATATGATGAATCATTATAAAGATGATATTTGCTAACCCGAGCGCCTTATTTTGGGCATTGTTTTATATACTGGTGACTCGTCATGTGTGGTCCCGTAAGGTGTATAGACGGGTTACTTGCTGGCGATGTTTTCGCTAAGAACAATTACTCTATCTGCTTTTCAGGTTAGCCAAAGTACAAGATGATTTTCGTAGAAGAGATCGACGAGTGGGTTCATTGGGACAATAGTCACTAAAATGGACAGGCTTACAGTTCTTATCCTTTAGTTGCGGGAGTTACTGTTAACACTTTGTGTTGAAGGATACTTTAGACACTCTCCCTGACACGTTATATTTCCGCTGTATTTCTGTTGGTTACATTGATGTTAGTGAAGTTTTAATTCTACGATGTTTCCGCTAATTTATCTTACGTCATAAATGACGTGTTCTTGATCTGTTTTAACGCTTTGTAGTTCTCGTAGTAGGCTACGGCAGGTGCACTGGTACCGATGTCCAGTATCGGCCCGGGGCACTACATTATCATTATTCTGGAGTTGAGTTATTATTATCTTGAAGATCATATGGTGATTCTTTATCTTATTCTCTCATATGATGATGTTATTGACTATAGCTGGATATGTGACTATTTGAGATGTCGCATTCTATTTCTCTCTTGAAGACCCTCTTATATACGTTATGAGAGCATATTTATCATCATTATTCAGAGATATCAATAGTGTCAAAGGTGTGGAAATGTTCACTACATGCAAGAAGAAATATTGGGAATTTTGGTGTTACACGTTTCCATAATCTTGTCAACTATTATCTATTGATTTCTTCTCCAAAAATCTGAGTTACTACACATATATGTATGCTTAAAAACATGATTTATTAGGTGGATATGATGTGGCATTCATTTATGGCTTGGTGAGAAGTGGACTAATCAAAAAGGAGCTAGTTGGCGAAAATTGCCAACTAGGATATTTTCAAATGTAGCCAACGGCTACATGACTATTTGTGGCAGATTTTTTAGTCAAAATGAAGATCTCACATGCCCTATTCTTGTGCTTGGATTTGAGGTTATTTTGGTGGTATTATCCTTCCTTATTATCTCAAAGTTACAAAGGATAATTAAGGTTAATTTTTTGAAAAAATGAAATAGTAGCCAACGGCTACTACCCTATTTTTGAAGATGATTTTCATTTGAAATGTTCAAAGCCTTACATGCCTATGTTTATGCCAAAAAGTTGAGGTATTATCTTCTCCATATTATCTTTATTTTTCAAAGGATAAATGAGACTTGCCAAGGTGGAAAAATCAGCCAACATGACATTTCCAAGGTGGATCAATTATGTTGTATCATTTTGCCAAGTGTACAAAGGCCAACCAATGATGTGAAGACATTTGGACTTGATGATGAAGATGGTGACACATGTGCAATCTTATCTCCAAGGCTCAACTTCACACTATAAATATGAGGCAGTGGTGAAGAAGATGAAACACACTTGAAGCTCACTTCAAAAGCATTGTTGATTTGTCTAGCTATCATCTTCTTGTTGTTGTTCTTGTTCTACTCTTTGTAGCAAAGGTGTTCTTGTTGTTTTTGTTGAGCAACAAGCCTCTTGAGCTTCATTTGTAATATTGATTAGCCATTTCTATAAGACTATATCAATAGGTGGTAGAGGTGTTGCAACTAAGTGTTGCATAGAAGGTGATTATCCAAGTCTTGAATAGGGTTGGTGTATAACCCAAGGATCAAGATTGGTTCTTGTTGTAAGGTGATTGATTTCATAGTTAAATCCAAGGAAAGGTGTTCCTTGGGACTGGAGTAGGTCACACTAACCGAACCAGGATAAATTCTCAGTGTTCTTGCCTTGTTTCTTCATTTCTGTTTTCTGCCTGTTTTTACCGCAGTTTTCACACGATTTCTCACGATTTGAAAAAATAGCTAAACACTTTCAAAATTCATGATTTTTGGTGGAGTTATACTATAGACTGTTATCTTTCATTTGCAATAAGAATCACTTGATTTGAATAAGGGAAAGTTAGTCTTTCAGTCTTTGCAAGATAACTGCTCCAATTTGGCTGCAATTTGACCAGTTTTGAGAAAACTTGAATTCTATATTAATCAAGAATTGTTTAAGGTCAGGGCCTTTTGAAAACATTATCTACACATCCTAAGGAGTGTTTTGATATAAACCAACCTTTTTGGTTGAGTATTCAAAGAGAAACACGTTTTTCAAAATCAACAACATTCTGTCCAATTCTGTTCAGATTAACCATCTAAATCTTTTTATTGGTTTGAAGTGTCAAACGATCTTATTTTTGTCTGATTTTTGGATAGAGTCTTGTTAACACATTGAAGTTACATTCTGAAAAGTTTCATAATTTTTAGAGTTGCGTACAATTATTTTTTAATTTTTCAAAAACGGGTTCTGAATCTGAGGTGGTCTACAACACTCAAAGAAGCAAGATTGAACACCGTACAAACAACACAAGGCTAAGAAGCAAGAACTCATAGTAGCGTGCTAATCTCATTTCAAAGCTTTGGAGCATTTGAACACTTCTAGAAGGTTTGGAGCATTTGTATTCACTTTAAGTTATTCATCTAAAATCATACAGCATGTCATCAATCTCTCAAAAAGGAGTGTACTCAAAGTCTATGACAGAGGTAACATCTACTCCCGATTTTGATTCTGATAACGAGATGACTTTTGATAAAATGTATGATGAATTTATGAAAATGCATGCTCATTGTAAAAGGTTGTCAAAAGAGAAAAAGAAACTAATTGAAGAAAATGAAAAGTTGAAGACAACCAACTTGGAACTTTCTAATCAATTAGAGTCTTTCAAAAAAGAGTCATAAAATACTCTTGATTCATTAGGGACTAAAAATGAGTCATCTAGAAATAATGAACAAACCTTAAGAACCGAAAATAGTGTGTTGAAAACCAAGATGCATGATTATGAAAATGAAATGTCTACACTTAAATCATGTAAACTAGACTTAGAAAAAATGTTAGAACAATTTAAATCTGGGGCAAATATGTTAGATACACTTATATCATCGCAAAAATATGGAAATGATAAAACCAGGTTAGGATATAAAGAAGAAGATGACAAAGTAGATAAAAATACTAAGTTTGTATCATCAACTACTAAGCAACCTTATAAAGCTATAAAAACAACTTTGTCTGCTAAATCTTCTTCTACTCCTTCTTCTACATATTCAAAGATAAAAATGCAACATGCACCCATAACCGTACACACGTATAAACGTACACTAGGCAAAACTTTGTATCTAGACAACCTATAAATTATGCCTACCTGTATACAAATGCAACTAGACCTAATAAAATGCATCCAACTTATTATGAACTAAGTATAGGCAACACTCATATAAGTCTTATAAAAATGCATATGAACATACATACCTAGCGCCATTCAAGAAACAAAATTACATGCCTTATACACACTATCAAAATCAGCCAAGACGTAGTACTTATCAACCAAGATATAACATGTATGACAATGCAATATCTTTTTGGAATGGTCAAACATATGTTAATCGTTTATATTCAACCTATGTCAAAAATATGCCTAGAAGGTATGTCCAAGTTTGGATACCTAAGGGATAACTAAACAAGAATGGTGCCCCTAACATTAAAGGACCCAAATAAAGGGTACCTAAAACTTTGTCTCCATTGTAGGACAAACGCAAGGAATGCAAGAAGGATGCAAAGTTAAAGAATCTAAAAACAAATGGTTTTTAGATAGTGGATGTTCGAGGCATATGACGGGAAACCCCAAACTATTCACCAAACTTGAACATATTGATGGTGGAAAGGTGACATTCGGTGACAACAACAAAGGAAAAGTTGTTGGAAAAGGAACAATCGGGGACCCTAACACATTTCAAATACAAAATGTGTTGTTAGTAAGTAATCTTTCTTAATCTATTAAGTATTTCTCAACTTATAGATTGTGGATATAATGTTTCTTTACTTTCCAATTCTTGTGATATAATAAGTGAAAAAGGAGAAAAAATATTAAAAGGAAATAGGGATGGTAACATTTATACTCTTACCTTTAATAACATGTTGGATGCTAAGATTAAGTGTTTAATATCTCATGACTCAGATGTAAATTTATGGCATAGAAGATTAGGCCATATAGGAATCTCAACCATTAAGAAATTATCTAAAAAGAATTTAATTAGAGGTATGCCTAAGTTAGATTTAGATGATTTTTAAATGTGTGAAACATGTATTAAAGGAAAACACATTAAAGAAACATTAAAACCGAAACATGAAGTGAGTACTAGTCATGTACTAGAATTGCTTTACTTAGACTTATTTGGTCTAAGTAGGACAAGAAGTCTAGGTGGACACTACTATGTGCGTGTCATAGTAGATGATTACTCACGCTTCACATGGACATTGTTCTTAACACACAAAGACGATGCTCTATTGGTAGTCGAAACTCTTATTAAGCAACTCGAAAACATCTACGAAGAAAATGTTAAGAGAATTAGAAGTGATAGAGGTGGAGAATTTAAAAACAAAGACATAACTAAATTTTGTGAACTACATGGAATTAAATACGAATTCTCACCACCTAGAACACCACAACTCAATGGAGTTGTTGAACGCAAAAATAGAACAATTCAAGAAGTTTCCAGAACAATGTTATGTGAAAATAAATTACCTAAATATTTATGGGTTGAAGTTGTTAGTTGTGCATGCTATATTATAAATAGGCTTTCTATTAGAAAGAAATTAAATAAAACACCTTATGAGTTGTTAAACAATAGACAACCTAAAATAGATTATCTTAGAGTATTTGGATGTAAGTGTTTTGTGTTGAACACTAAGGATAATCTAGACAAATTTGAACAAAAGTCTATTGAATGTTTGTTGGTTATTCAATTAATTCTAGAGCATATAGGTGTTATAATCCTGCATCTAGAAAAATAATTGAATCCATACATGTAAAATTCAATGAAAATGCATGTTTTGAAGTTAATGATAAAAATCAACATATACAAGAAACTAATGTTGAAAATATGTTTGATGATGATGTATTACTTGAGCCTGTACTTGATCATCTAGAACCAACTCCCCTGAACAAGACATGCATGAACCTTTAGATGAACTAAATGAAGAAACTTTGCAATTGGAAGATAATACAACTAACTTACAAGATGATTCAATTGTATACGACAATGTTCACACTAATGAAACATTTGAACAAGATGAGGGTGAACCTAGTCAATCTAAGAATTGGTGGCATCCTAGAGAATTAATCATTGGGGATCCAAGTGCTGGGGTTAGAACATGTAGAAATATAAGTCAACTTGAAGGACATAGCTTAATCTCATAATTAGAACCTAAGAATGTAAAGGAAGCCTTAGGTGTTATATCTTGGATAGATGCCATGCATGAGGAATTGAATCAATTTACAAGGAACAACGTGTGGGACTTAGTACCTAAACCCGAAAACAAGTCTATAATAGGAACAAAATGGGTGTTTAGGAATAAAATGAATGAACAAGGAAATATTACAAGAAATAAGGCTAGGCTAGTCGCACAAGGTTATAATCAACAAGAAAGTATAGATTATGAAGCAATTAGATTGTTACTTGCGATGGCAAGTCTAAGGGCTATTAAACTCTTCCAAATGGATGTCAAGAGTGCGTTCTTGAATGGATACATCTAAGAAGAAGTGTTTGTGAAACAACACCCCTGGATTCGAAGATCCAAAGAATCTTAACCATGTTTACAAGCTTAATAAAGCCTTATATGGTTTGAAACAAGCTCCAAGAGCTTGGTATGATAGATTTGCAAACTTTCTCATTGCAAATAATTATCAAAGGGGAAGAATAGACAACACACTATTCCTAAGAAGAAAAGATAATGACTTATTAATAGTTCTAATCTATGTAGACGATAGTATATTTGGTTCAACTAACCCTACCTTAGTAAAAGACTTAGAAGAATGTATGAATTCAGAATCTGAAATGTCAATGGTAGGAGAGTTGAATTACTTCTTAGGGATTCAAATCAAACAAACCCCTCAAGGAATTCACATTAGCCAACTTAAGTATGTCAATGATATGATTAAGAAGTTTGTCTTTGAAGAGTTGAAACCAACAACTGCCCCCATGAGTGTTAGTACCAAACTTGATAAGGATGAAAGCTATAAACCTTTTGATGACACAATTTATAGGTCTATGATTGGATCACTGTTATACTTAAATGCATCAAGACCTGATATCATGTTTAGTGTGTGTATGTGTGCGAGGTTTCAATCTTGTCCCAAGGTATCACATTACAATACGGTGAAAAAGATCTTTAGATATCTTAAACACACACCTCACTTAGGACTTTGGTATGATAGAAACGTTAAGTTGGAATTACATGCATATAGTGATGCTGATTATGGTGGTTGCAAATTAGATAAAAAATCCACTAGCGGTACGTATCAATTCATAGGAACCAACTTGATTTCTTGGTTTGCTAAAAAGCAAGCTAGTGTAGCTCTTTCCACCACTGAAGCCGAGTATATAGCCTTGAGTTTGTGTACTACCCAAATACTTTGGCTTAAACAGCAACTTAGTGATTTTGGCATTAAAATGAAAAAGGTTCCAATTTTCTGTGATAGCACAAGTGCGATCAATCTTTCATGGAATTCGGTACTTCATTCTAAGGCCAAAAAACATTGAGGTACGATACCACTTTCTTCGAGATCATGTTCAAAATGAGGATATAGTTATAAACCATATAAGAACTGATCACCAAATAGCTGATATCTTTACCAAACCCCTTAATCAAGCTACTTTTGAAAACTTACGAGCCACGTTAGGTATAATGACTTACGATATCATTGCATAGTTCTATCTTTTGCATGATTTGCAAAATAAAGGGGGAGATAGAATAAGAACATGATTTTAGTTGGCAAGTCATAATTTGGTTGGTTGAATAATATGCTAAGTTTCAATTGGTATAAATTGAGCATAGGTTAAGGGGGAGAGTATAATTTGAGGGGGAGTATATGAGCATATGAATACATGAGAGTTGAAAATTTAAAAAAAATGTGAAAACAATTGGTAATTGGTGGAGGTTAGTTTCTAAAACAATTGGTACAAATTTGGTGAAACAATTGATAGATTTATGATAAACAATTGGTTATAAGTTGTGACATTAAAATCATGTTAGGTTATTTTGAAAGTCATCCAAAAGGGGGAGAATGTTGAGAAATATGTTTGGATAATTTTCAAAGTCATGATTTTAAGTGGTGAATACTTAAAAATGTCACACATGATGATATATGTGTTTAAAAGTTGAAAAAGTTGACATAGATCTCTCTGGTTGTTGCACGTCGATTGATCTATGTACATAGATCCCTCACATCGATCGATCTATGTAAGGCAGTGAAAGTTCAAGACCTTGTGGTGAGACATCGATCTTTGAACCTGAGACACATCGATCAATCGATGTACATCGATCCCTCACTTCGATCGATCGATGTAGGTCAGAAACAAATTCTGAACCTTACTGTGAGACATCGATCTCTGAAGCTGAGGTACTTCGATTGATCGATGTCTAGGGCTTTTAAAAATATTTTTATTGTGTGATTATCATGTGTTCTTGGTGATTATAAATGTATTGTGACTAACGTGCCCTGGAAGTTTCTACAACTTACCAAAAAGGGCAAAATTGGTATTTTGAGTTTTGTAGGAACATCACATGGTGAAAATATTTCAAGGGTGTATTCTTATACTATTTATCATGAAAAAGGTGATATCATGATTATTTCTCACCATCCGGGTCATTTCCGGAGTTTTCTCATACCAGAGGCATTTTGGTCATTTCACTCCGAGGGTATTTTTGGTATTTTCACTAAAGTAATCTCTTGAGCATATTATTGTCTTCATTCTGGAGTTGATTTGTTATTATCTTGAAGATTATATGGTGATTGTTTATCTTATTCTCTCATATGATGATATTATTGACTATAGCTGGATATGTGATAATTTGAGATGTCACATTCTATTTCTTTCTTGAAGACCCTCTTACATATGTTATGTGAGCATATTTATCATCATTATTCAGAGATATCAATGGTGTCAAAGGTGTGGAAATGTTCACTACATGCAAGAAGAAATATTGGGAATTTTGGTGTTACACGTTGCCATAATCTTGTCAACTATTATCTATTGATTTCTTCTTCAAAAATCTGAGTTGCTACACATATATGTATACTTAAAAATGTGATTTATTAGGTGGATATGATGTGGCATTCATTTTATGGATTGGTGAGAAGTGGACTAATCAAAAAGGAGCTAGTTGGCAAAAATTGCCAACTAGGATATTTTCAAATGTAGCCAACGGCTACATGACTATTTGTGGCAGATTTTTTTAGTCAAAATGAAGCTCTCACATGCCATATTCTTGTGCTTGGATTTGAGGTTATTTTGGTGGTATTATCCTTCTTTATTATCTGAAAGTTAAAAAGGATAATTAAGGTTAATTTTTTGAAAAAAATGAATTAGTAGCCAACGGCTACTACCCTATTTTTGAAGATGATTTTCATTTGAAATGTTCAAAGCCTCACATGCCTATGTTTATGCAAATAAGTCGAGGTATTATCTTCTCCATATTATCTTCATTTTTCAAAGGATAAATGAGACTTGCCAAGGTGGAAAAATCAGCCAACATGACATTTCCAAGGTGGATCAATTATGTTGTATCATTTTGCCAAGTGTACAAAGGCCAACCAATGATGTGAAGACATTTGGACTTGATGATGAAGATGGTGACACATGTGCAATATTATCTCCAAGGCTCAACTTCACACTATAAATAGGAGGCAATAGTGAAGAAGATGAAACACACTTGAAGCTCACTTCAAAAGCATTGTTGATTTGTCTAGCTATCATCTTCTTCTTTTTGTTCTTGTTCTAGTCTTTGAAGCAAAAGTGTTCTTGTTGTTTTTGTTGAGATACAAGCCTCTTGAGCTTCATTTGTAATATTGATTAGCCATTTCTATTAGGATATATCAATAGGTGGTAGAGGTGTTGCAACCAGGTGTTGCATAGAAGGTGATTATTCAAGTCTTGAATAGGGTTGGTGTATAACCCAAGGATCAATCTTGGTTCTTGTTGTAAGATAATTCATTTCATTGTGAAATCCAAGGAAAGGTGTTCCTTGAGACTGGAGTAGGTCACATTGACCAAACCAAGATAAATTCTTGGTGTTCTTGTCTTGTTTCTTCGTTTCTAATTTCTGCCCTTTTTACTGCAGTTTTCACGCAACTTCTCATGATTTGAAAAAATAGCTAAACACTTACAAAATTCATGATTTTTGATGGAGTTATACTTTAGACTGTTAGCTTTCATTTGAAACAAGAATCACTTGATTTGAGCAAGGGAAAGTTAGTCTTTCAGTCTTTGCAAGATAACTGCTCCAATATGGCTACAATCTAACCAGTTTTGAGAAAACTTGAATTCTGTATTAATCAAGAATTTTTTTTAAGGTTAGGCCATTTTGAAACATCAACTACACATCCTAAGGAGTGTTTTGATATAAATATCAACCTTTTTGGTTGAGTAGTCAAAGACAAACACGTTTTTCAAAATCAGCAATATTTTGTCCAATTCTGTTCAGATTTACCATCTGAATCTTTTAAAACGATCTTATTTTTGTCTGATTTTTGGACATAGTCTTATTAACACATTCAAGTTAAATTCTGGAATGTTTCATAATTTTTGAAGTTGTGTACAATTATTTTCGAATTTTTCAAATACGGGTTATGAATCTGAGGTGGTTTCAGATTCTGTTTTCAAAGGCGATTTTTTCAAAGGGTTATAGTGTAATTTCCGCTGACCACTATTCACCCCCCTGTAGTGGTGTTTATTGCAGGTGCACGGTCCAATACATTTTTGTCTTCAAATTATTCTAAAATTGAAGGGGATTAATGTGTGATTGTTTGATAATATTTTAACTACTATTTGGCACATGTTTTATGAGTTTATTCAGATTTTTTACAGCACATTAAAGGTTGCCAAGTTGGACCAATCATCAAGTGACAAGTAAGCAAGGTCAAGTCATCCTCCCAATCGTAGTGTGCCAAGTAAGCAATATGGTGTCATATCTATACAAGGAAATCTTCCAAGGGCATTAAAGATAATTCTCAAGAAAGGAAGAAGGCCCTAGGGGGTGGCCACACATGGTTAAAAAGAAGAGAATAGTGCAAACAAAGCTACGAAGAACACAACTCTCATCCTCTAAAGATCAAGAAGCTTTACTGCTTTCTTCTTCTCTTTTTCTTTCTTTCTTCTTCTCTCAAGCCTATTGTTCATATATTCAAAATATTTTATAGGCTTTGATTATACCACCCACACTCATACATTGCTGTAAAAGTTTGATCAAGGTCTGATTAAACCTTCATTCGATTGGTGGTGGTGTTCGTGATCGGTTTGTTTGGTTGTTTTGGTTGTATTGGTTGTAAAAGGGTGGAGTTGGTGTATAACTCCAGTAACCCTTGTGTTAAGGTGTTTTTGGTGTTTAGTGATAACCGAGGAAGGTGTCCTCGAAGACTGGAGTAGGTTATTTTAACTGAACCAGTATGAAATTCTTAGTGTTCTTATTTTCAGCACTTTACTTTCAGTTTCTTGTTTTCTGCATCGTTTTCATTACAATGGTAAAAATAGCAAACGATTTTCAAAAATCATAAAATTTTGCAAAAACATATCCACAGATTCTAGCTTTCATTTGGCACAATTTCAACTTATTTGGATAAGTATAAGTCAGTCAAACGTGAATAGTTCTGTGACTAGTGCAATCTGTTTTTCAGATTTGCAAAGGTTGAGAACATCAATGTAGTTGACTTACTTTCCAAAGGAATTTTCAAAACAAGTTTCAATCCATTATAATACATACCTTGAGGGTGTTGTCATTAAAATTTCAGACCATTTGGAGTCTCCAATTAATAAGAATAAAATTTTCAAGTCGAAGCACGGTTTCTGGCAGATTCGCACAATCTGATCAAGAACGTATTTTCAAAGGGTTAGGAGTGGAGTTTTATTCTGAAATTTTTATGAGATACTTATAACATCTGAGAGTTCATTCATACTGAATTTCATAATTTTTGAAGGTGCATAACTAGGTCATTCAATTATTTCAAATCAGGATCTGAAAACAAAAACTGTTTTCAGAAGTGAGGTTTTTGGTTCAAAAAGTTTTAGAAACCAAATTTTCCGCACCCACTATTCAACCCCCTTCTGGTCTTACTATACAGATCCTACAATTTCTCTTGAAGGATGACACAAGAGAAAGGAAATCGGTAGCGCGTGGATCCCTATATATTTGATAGGCAATGTAATTGAAGTCATGTGCAATTCCCTTTCCATAAAGCGAACACCTAGAAGCTGACAAATATGATGAAGGAACAAAATGACTCTTGCGAAAATTAACTAATTGACCCGAGGCATTCTGGTAAAGTTGGAGAAATTCCCGAAACTTCTGCAAGTTCCTCAACCCGCCATTAAGAAAAATAAGCAAGTCATCACCAAAGGCCAAGTGAGTGATATACGGTCAAACTCTACAAGCATTATAAGGCTGAATGATACCATAAGAAGCCAAATGATTCAAACCCCTTGAGAACGCTTCAGAAGCCAGAATAAATAATATTGGAGATAGAGGATCTCCTTGATTAACCCCTTGAGTGGGCTTGAAAAAGCCAGATGGGACCCCATTAATCAAGATGGACAAAGTAGTACCCTGCAGATGATTAAAAATCAATGTGATAAAATAAGTTGAGAAGTCAAACCGAGATAACAGTTCCTTAAGGAACATCCAATGGACACGATCAAAAGCTTTCATCATATACAATTTAGCCTGAACATTTGAGCCTCGAACTTTCTTATCCAACATATGCACCATGTCCTTTGCCAACAACACATGATCAGTAATATGACGACCTTTAAGGAAGCCAGCCTGCTCCATTAAGATATTCTTATGTAATACGGGTTGTAGTCAGGAAACAAGAAGACGTGTCGCCACCATGGCAATAAAATTTGAGAGACTAATAGGACAATATTCCGAGAAACTATGTGGTCCAACAACCATAGGTAACACTATAATCAAGGTGCTGCCCATGGCCGGGGGTAAGGGAAAGCCTAAGAAAATTCATGGACTTTAAAACATCATCCTTAATAATATCCCAACAGATACAATAAAAATGGCCATTATATCCATCGGGGCTTGGAGCACTATTGGGATCTAATGTCAAAACAGCACTTCAACGTCAACCAAAGTGAGCTGGCTATTATTCGAGGCAGAGATAAGACAAGGTATAAAGTTAAGAAGAGTGGCTTCATTAGAGATGGGTTCAGCAAAAAATAGATTAGAATAAAAGGCAATTGTTCCCGCTGAATACTTTCCTGAGAAGTACAGATCTCTCCAGTCGCTGTATGATATTCTGTGATGCTTTGGCGTTGATGGCAACCCTTCACAAGACTATGAAAATAGGATGTATTTGCATCCCCAACCCGCAACCACTTTGTCCGGGCCTTCTGCTCCCAAAATAAAAGCTCATGACGGGAAGCAAGCATGTACGCTGCCTGAGCTGCATGGTACGCCATACGAGAATCAGGAGTAGGAGACTGATCAAAGATGCGCTCACATCGCACCACTTCTTGTTCCACGGCTTGTCACTTGTGGAATATATTGCCAAACAAATTGGTGGTCCAATCCATCGTGGAATTAGCACCCCATGATGCCCAAACAAATGCTAGAAAATCCGGATGTTCTGTCTAACATTCAAAATGTGAAATGATTAAGGCCCCTGACATGGCTACATAATACAACACAGTAAAAGAGGTGCATGATCTGATGTCAGCCTTGGTAAACCACGCACCTTGAGTTGGGGAAATAAACTCATGAAAGACTCTGAGCACAACATTCTATCCAAGCGGCGCTTGACTATCCCCAACCCGCGACCACCCACCCAGGTGCATATGAGACCGTCATATGGCAGATCAATCAGTGAACAACAACGCATACAATCATTAAATTCCGCCATAGATGATAGAACTGGTGAGGATCGGCCAATATGGTCATCCACGGATAGATATTTATTAAAATCGCCCCTGATGATGTCGGATTTTATCACCAAGTGTTTGTTTGATGTGGTACCGTTTGAAGTCCGTCAGTTGTCCTTAGTGAGCGAGTTGCTGACCTGCACAAAGAGAATGGGTCAGGGGACCCAGGATCTATGGCCCCGGGTAATACCCTCCGACGCTCAAGTCAGTTTGGGCCATTTTTGAGGAGAGGTTTATATATGATGAAGGTTTAGTAAACTGAGGGTTTCTGTAAAACCTGCGTTTTCACTGCTGAGAAGATGAGTTACTAGCGTGTAGTTTTTCTGGGTTTGTTGTTACTTGTCTTCCTCTCTCCTGCTGTTCGGCCTTTTTATATGGCGGCTTGGACCAATGCATGGGCAGAGCTCGGATATCGTGACAGGCAAGGAGGTCAGTCGGATGACTCTTGCTCTTGCATGCTCGCCACGTGGCTCAGTGCTGAGCTGAATAAGCTACCTTGGGACACCTGGCTGGGAGTTTCTCCTGGTAGAATTATCTAAGGTAAACTCCTAGAACCGAGATGAGATCTTCTAGAAGCACTCAGAAGTGCCCGAGATAGCTGATGATGTGGGGTCAGCACGCCGAGATGAAAGTGTCCAACTTCGAAGAGCATTGGTGGGCCCTTCATGATGCTCGTGGCTGACGCCGCTAAAGATGACCCGAGATCAGTCAGTAGATCGGATCCGAGGCCGAGCCCAACTCCTTGGCCGAGATGAAACTGCGGGCCGGGATGAGGACTTGAGGCCGAGTTAAAAACCCTTAGACTTAAGTGAGGCCTTTAGACCGAGGTAGGATCTTTAGCCCCCAGGGAGCATTGAGACTGTATGGCCGAGATGGCGGTGGGGCCCTGTGGCCGAGATGAACTGTTTGTCCACATGTGTCCTGACCAGCCTCCGGGCCGACCCGCCATACTTAACCATTTTTGCGCCCCACTTCAACGTTGACCGTTGTTGACTAACAAGGGGTATTTTTTGGCTCATCAGCCCCCTATTAACCACGGCTCAGTCAAATTGTCATACGGCATTTGAAGATCCATCCACAACGTCTCCTAGTAGTAATTTTATAACCCCCATAGATTGGTGTAAAGTAGTCTGAATTTGTACTACCCACCAGATTATAATGGAAATGAGAACACTGATCACCGTGAGCATGAGAGAGTAAATGAAGAACAGAATTTTGCCAGAAAACCCAAAATTTTCCTCCACATGTTGCCTCGGCATTCGAAAATTGGAATTTCAAGCAATACTGAGAAATTTGTGTGTTTGGTTGCTTCAGCGTAATTATAGTTAATAACTGAATTTTATGAGAATGCAATAAGTGTTTTACTCGCACCAGAGAGGTTGATAAACCTCCCACATTTCATACCAGACAGTTCACTGATCAACTAAGGATTGAGAGGTGAAGATCAAGTCAAACATGTCTCTCTTGTAGCCTGTCTAATCCGAGTCATCTCATTATTTGTACGATGCTTTCTTGGAGCAGCATCCGGAAGACGTTGTCCAACTTCTTAAAAGAGAAATGCCTCCTCACGCTGTCTAGCTCTTCAACATCCTTCAACCGTCGCTGCAGTGCCTCGGCTGCAGCTTTCATTTCTGCCTTCCAAGATGACGAGACAATATTATAGAGGATTAGCTGATAAATCACCCATTATGGCTGCATCAGTATATTCTGCCAATGGATTTGCATTAACGCAACACTGATAACATCCACCTATCTCAAAATCAGAGGCAATATCGCAGAGTACATCATTGTGTTTCTCTAGTACTTCCTCTAGTGAAGTGCCAATTCTGGTTTTGCTATGCGAAGAAATAATAGGATCAGCCTGTAAACTAGGATGCTCCATCTGGTGATGAGCGTCCTTAATTTTGGGGGAACTCAGGACTCCTATCTCAACCTCCTGTACTTCTAATTCCTGAGTAGGGCATGCATTAATTGGTGGCTGAGATGGATCAAGACAAGATGGAGAATGGCTCTCCTCAACTAATGCTGTATCATGATGAATTGCTGTCACTAAGAAATTCTGTGGGTGAACTGCGGGCTGAGAGGCCTTCTTTTTTGGTGTCCATCGTTGTAGTTTGTCTTCCATAGATGCTCACTGATTTTTTGGGTGAGAATCAACCTTAGAGGGAATATCCACCTGATCTTGTCATGTATCAGAGCCACACTGTTTCTGTTCATGTCCTAAAGTGCGACAGGAACCACAAAATAAAGGGATGTTTTCATACTCCACTGAGGGGTAAAACTCATAATCCCCTCCTTGAATATGCAGCTGCCGGAGAAGTGGTTTAGATATGTCCATCTCAATGTATTAGCGAACAACCAATGATCATAAACTATTTGACGTGGCCGAATCGATTTTAAGTGGGACACCAATCAAATGAGCAATCTCCCATAAAGCGGACTTATTATGAAGAAAGGATGGTAGTCTCCGAATTGAAACCCACAAAGGAAAAATTGTATTATTGACCAGACCGGATTTGCTCATCGGGTGGATCGGAGACGATCCGGATATAATGCCGTTAGTCTTCCGTCTAACTCCGTCGCTGGAACCTGAGAGGGAAGAGAAACGTTAGAGGTCCCAGGGCGCTGCGTGAAAAACCCTCCGACGCTTAAGTCAGTTGCGAGCATTTTAACGTATAGCTTAAGCTGGAATAAAGGCTGTCTAAAACCTGTTTGGGGGTCGGCCAAGGTGTAGGCCGAGCTGAGATGAAGTCTGCTGATGACTCACCAGAGACTTGGGCTTCTTACTGTTGAGGAAGCTCTTTTATAGTTGGCGAAGCTGGGAGCTAAGTGTCCCAAAGGGATGAGATGACAACGCCTGGCGGGCTTGCATGATAGCCGTGTGGCAGCTGGGGGTTGCTATGCTGGCAACCATCCGCTGCATGGTTGACAGCTGGAGACATAAGGTGGCATGAAGACCACGTAGCAAGGAATATCGTGGCTGAGTTATGACCTGGCCGAGATGAACAGTCGAAGACCCATGGCCGAGATAAATAGTCGAAGACCCATGGCCGAGATGAGCAAAGCTGAAGACCCCTAGCCGAGAACCAGGGGCCGAAGACCATTGTGGCCGAGACCCAAGGCTGAGATTTATCAGTGGTCGAGGCCGAAATATCAATCTGGCCGAGATGCCTTATAGTGCCCAAAGTTAATTTGGCAGAGATGCCTTGACAAAAATGCTAGGGCCTCGTCAATTTGCTAAGGCCTTGTTTGATATGCTGAGATAATCCTAGCCGGCCGGCACTTGGCCGAGATGCTGAGGCCGAGCTGAGGCCTGGCCGAGACCAACTGTGGCTGATTTCGGCCTCTGGCCAGGAATGATGGGGGCCGAGGTTGACCAGTCAACTGCCTGAGTCGAGGTTAGGTTGACTGTCGCTGACTAACTCGAGTCTTGTCTTTATCCAAGTAGGTGGATTTGGGTCTCATCATTATGCCTCCAGATTAGTCTTGCCGAGCCGAACAGGAAGGGCAGACTGATCTATTTAGAGTATTAATGTGCGGTCGTGTGGTTGCCGAGATCGTAGCTCAGAAGTAAACTCAGAAGACGAAAATAAACCATGGCTGAGATGCACTGCGGTCATCCAGGGCCTGGCCGAGAACCAATGGTTGAACATTATACTGGCCGAAATGCCCAGTGGCAGAGATGCTGTAGTGGCCATTTTACCAGTGGCCAAGAATAATGGGCTGAGGTGCACCATTCTTTTTCAAATGCAAATGTGAATATATTAAATGTTGTGCACTTTGAATCCTGCGTAGGACTTTTCTTTCGGCCGGGCTGTTTTGGCCGAGATTGACAAGGCCGGGTTGAGGCGGCCGGGCTGAGACCTGGCCGGGGCTTGAAGTTTGCTTTGTACTTGACAATTTTTATGCCTGCAAATAGTTTTTAATAAAAATAAACTGTAAGCTTTAAAATGTAGAATAAACCTGTTATTCTGCCGAGCTGAATCAAAATCGATAAAGCATGGATTCTGCATTGCTTTAGCCGAGCCGTAGAGAATTGTACTTCGGTGCGGTTCTGCCTAGCCCTGCTAGGTCTAAAGAGGTGCATGTACACTGCGACACTTTACCTCTGCTCCCCGCATTGGAGGATTTATGAAAGTCTACTCATATAAGTTTACCCTCTGGCGGGTTTTTGCCTCGGACCTGCCGAGGTCTTGATTTACCCTATGGCGGGCATTTGCCTCGGACCTGCCGAGGTCTTGATCTACCCTTTAGCGGGCTTGTGCCTCGGACCTGCCGAGGTCTTGAGTCTATCCTTTAGCGGGCTTTTGCCTCGGACCTGCTGAGGTCTTATGAGTTTACCCTTTAGCGGGCTTTTGCCTCGGACCTGCCGAGGTCATGTAATTTTACCCTTTAGCGGGCTCTTGCCTCGGTCCTGCCGTGGTCTTACAGGGAAGCCTGTCCCCATTGAAGATGAGAATGAGAGTCGGCCGAGAACCAATAGTGGCTGAGACAAATGCCCTGGGGATAAGCTGTTTGGCCAAGAACTGAGGGCCGAGTTGCACTCTATGGCCTCAAACTAGGATAGTCAATTTGGCAGCACATCCGTATTTTGACAAATATGATGTCAATGTTGAAGGCCCTGTATTGAACAAGACAATGGCCAAGAACTTCTCATCCGTGGCCGAGACTAGGGAGGCTGGGCTGTGATGTCTGGCGGAGAAGTCAAACAGAAGGCTTACAATGGCGTCGCCCAGCCGGAGCGGCACCAGCGGGAAGAACAATCTCATCCGCAAGTAGAGTAGCTCTCAACTGAAATTCGAGGTGGCGTCGTCGGCTACGGCGCTGCCCTAAGCCGAGCTTCAAGTGCCAGCTCAGGTTTATCGGCTTCAACATGCCCCCGGATATGATCGCCGAGGTCTTATATTGAGCAACTTGATGGTACCATAGTGGCCGAATACCATGTCAGCCGAGTATCACAGTGGCCAAGAATCCGGCCTTTGAGTATTTGGAAAATCAACTAGCCGCACAATATGTAAGCTTCATCTTCAAGAAAGGGGCCTCCATGCAGAGATGCAAGTTGCACTTGCATTTGTAACCGGAGGATTTTCTGCAACAGGTGAAGATGTGACAGGAATCTGCTCATCCAAAGTCTTATCATTTGGTTCCGTGTGATTTTGAGAGCTGGAATCAGGAGTAGCTGGCGCCTCCCCTTCTGATGGTTTCAAATTTGAGTCTGTAGGAGGAACACCACCATCTGATTGCCGAGAATCATCTGACGATGGTGCTGCTATACCCGGAGCACCTGAATCAGACTGAGATGGAGCACTAACATCAAATGGCTGAGCAGCAGGTTGGTGGGGGCCGGGCTGAGATCTGGCCAAGCTCAACTGTGAGGGTCCATTTAATTTGATGAACTTGCAATTGCTTTATCAATATCTGAGAATCATTTTGCTGGTTGCGTTGATTGTTTCCAACTTGCAGGAGTGGTTTTGGTGGCCGAGATGTCTTGGTTGGCTGAGAATTAACGTTGTCGGCAGTGGCTCATATCCTCGCAAGATTAGATTCAGGCCAAAACTCCAGTCATCGTGTGGAGAGAAAAAACGAATGAAACGGAGGTTTAGGCCCTCCTTCTAGCACCACTTGACGAGACCTGATTTGCTCATCGGGTGGATCGGAGACGATCCGAGTATAATGCCGTTAGTCTTCCGTCTAACTCCGTCGCTGGAACCTGAGAGGGAAGAGAAACATTACAGGTCCCAGGACGCTGCCCCGGGAAAAACCCTCCGACGCTTAAGTCAGCTGCAAACATTTTAGCGTATAGCTTAAGCTGGAATAAAGGCTGTATAAAACCTGTTTGGGGGTCGGCCAAGGTGTAGGCCGAGCTGAGATGAAGTCTGTCGATGACTCACCAGAGACTTGGGCTTCTTACTGTTGAGGAAGCTCTTTTATAGTTGGCGAAGCTGAGAGCTGAGTGTCTTAAAGGGATGAGATGACAACGCCTGGCGGGCTTGCATGATAGCCGTGTGGCAGCTGGGGGTTGCTATGCTGGCAACTATCCGCTGCATGGTTGACAGCTGGAGACATAAGGTGGCATGAAGGCCACGTAGCAAGGAATATTGTGGCTGAGTTATGACCTGGCCGAGATGAACAGTCGAAGACCCATGGCCGTGATGAACAGTCGAAGACCCATGGCCGAGATGAACAAAGCTGAAGAACCCTGGCCGAGAACCAGGAGCCGAAGACCATTGTGGCCGAGACCCAAGGCTGAGATTTATCAGTGGCCGAGGCCGAAATATCAATCTGGCCGAGATGCCTTATAGTGCCCAAAGTTAATTTGGCAGAGATGCCTTGACAAAAATGCTAAGGCCTCATCAATTTGCTAAGGCCTTGTTTGATATGCTGAGATAATCCTAGCCGGCCTGCACTTGGCTGAGATGCTGAGGCTGAGTTGAGGCCTGGCCGAGACCAACTGTGGCCGATTTTGGCCTCTGGCCAGGAATGATGGGGCCCGAGGTTGACCAGTCAACTGCCTGAGTCGAGGTTAGGTTGACTGTCGCTGACTAACTCGAGTCTTGTCTTTATCCAAGCAGGTGGATTTGGGTCTCATCAATTATCATGCTGAGGGTCGAAATCAGGGGTCTATTTCATGACATGCATATGATATCCATTGAGGGTCTACGATTTCTGCAGAAAACGACGATAATAATCCTCTTGGTGAAGAAAGGTAATGAATACATGCTTATCATCCAAGAGACCTAATTTTGGAGTGGACTGAAAACCAATTCGTTCAAAGCAGTTGGCAAGTTGTTTTATATTTGGACGACCATTCCAGAATAAGCCAATGAGAGAGAATTGATAAGGAAGAGAATAGCGGCTGACCTCATCAGCTGGAAACCTCATCGAAGGTAAACCCTTATAGCGATGAATAGGTAGGATTGATGTCAACAGCGAGAAGACTTTTGGTGCCACCACATCCACAAGTGATTGCACCGGAGGAGGGGCCTTCGGCTTGTGGAATCCATGAATAATCCAAAAGAATGGCGACAGAGGGAATATGCAATACCAATACGAAAAGAATCAAAAAAATGGCAGAAAAGGACAATGCAGAATGTTAAAGAATGCGAAAACACAAATTAAGGCTGTAAAGTCAATCATGAGGATGCTGAAATCCATGCTGTGTCGATGATCGCCGCAGACAGAGAGAATCGCAGCCTCTATATATATATATATATATATATATATATATATATATATATATATATGCAGCGAATAACAGATTCCCCAGTTTGGAAAAGAATATGTCGTATATATTTGCTATGTCTTTCACATACGACAACAGGTTCCGGCTCCATTGAATGGACAAGTATACAAAATGAAGATTTTAGCCTAAAGGTAGCTTATACTCAATTGAGGACTGCAGGGGTTCGACTTTGCTCCCATCAATTTATTTGGCATAAGCTTGTGTATCCAAAGCAAAGACTCTTTCTATGGAGGTTCTATCACGGTGCACTACCTAGCTATTCCCAAGAACTGAGCCAGATTTGCAGCGGTTTACCCAACTAGATGTCCCTTTTGTTTTATGGACACAATTACAAGTGATCATATTTTCCTAACATGCTCAGAGGTGTTACCGATATGGAGAGGGCAGCATCTTTTTTTAAATATGTATATGTGTGTATATAAATATATTTTTTAAATAAAAGCGGACATTTTATTAAAATCAAGCCTCACTTATGGCAGAGGAAACCATTGTACATAAAGTATTTGAAACAATAGAGACTAAATCCGATGGATGAAATGGTTGCCAATTATATACGATATGCCGCACTAAAACCTTGCCAAGTAAAACCACCCTTGTGGATATAACCTTGGCGAAGGAAAAAGCGTACATATTTATATAATTGGGCATATAACGTTAATACATAGTAAATGTGTTTGGTAAATCAAGGATAGCCAATTGCAATGGTGCATTGGCCCAAGAGTGAGTCCTGTCCAGAGTTGTTGAATTGGCCCTTCGTAGCCGCTGTTGAAAGGTGAATCCCCAGAGTGGTAGCGAACTTGATGTGACCAGTGTTCCTCAGCACAAAACAGCAAGAAAAGTCGTAAGCATGTAGTGTTGAAATAACGCATGATGAATTGATATAACAACGCCAACCACGTACCAAGGTTGCCCATGGTGCAAAGACCACGGGCAACTGAGAGCAAAGCAAAGCAAATCTCCAAGGAATTAGTTGTAAGGAAAACTTAATAGTAGTTGCAGCACGTACCGGAGTTGCCTGCACAAAACCCATGCAGGCAACGAGAGAAACCAGAAAGATGTTGCAGTTATGTCCTGAGCGCCTGTATGACTCCATCAGTATAATAATGTCCACGAGCCGTGTAGGGTAACTGAATTGCCGAAGTAAAACGTTGAGGAAGTGGATGCACGCGAGCATACTAACTCAAATAGTGAGCCACCATGTTCGTTTCGCGGGGCATATAAGAGAGGGTGCTGCATGTGATATCCAACAATTCTTGAAGTCGCGCGTATTCTGGTAAATGGCAGAAATGTGAACTGGACATTTGTACCAACTGAGTGCAATCAGTTTCAATGATCAAATGCCTATGAATGAGACCAAAGAACAGTAAGCTATATAGAATAGCATGTAACTCAGCCCTCAAGGGAGACAAGAGCGGAAGTCTGAATGATAGAGCTGCCACCATGCGGCCATTAGAGTCACGCAGGATAGAGCCAGCAGTAGCGTATGATTGTCTAGCAGAAGCATCAACATTCAGTTTCAATTTGCCGGATGGAGGAAGTTGCCATTTTAATGTCGAAATGAGTTTAGAGCGAAGTATTGGTGAAAAGCCAGTCTGTATGAGAGAGGGAACATATTGTGCCAGAGTAGTTCCCGAGAGTGACGAAGACCAATCATAACACGCTTGCCGTATGAGATGAAAATTTTTTGATACAGGCAGATCGCCATCACCATAAGTATGATTGGTATATAGTTTCCATATGTTCCAGCAGAGCAATATAGGGTCAACTACCCGAAAATTACCTTTGAGAGACTTCTTCGAGGAGATTAGCCACCAGTGGAGGAGATGCTGGCGTATATTATGATGCTGCATTGGTGGCCCGTCAAGCACCCAAGATAGATTCAACCAGATTGCTTTACAACGGAGCAATTGAGAAAAATATGACTGATTGTGGCGGAGGCATTTTGACAAAATGGACATATAGTGGGACGGTGGATAGAGAAATGACGGAGATTGTCTTCAAACGGTAACGCAGAATGTAGCAAGCGCCATAGAAAAATACTAGTTGTTTTCGAAATACCTCTCCACCAAATGAACTTGTGCGAAAGGAGCTGGGCATGATGTGGGCGCACATCGTCATAGGCTAGACGCAGGCGAAATGCGCCAGTAGGACTAGAGCGCCACAACGGAGTGGGAAAGTCTGTCGTATGCTGTAGACATAAATCATGGACGGAACATATTCGTTTCCAACTAGGTGAGTCATAAATGCGGGGAAGATAATCTGTGCGCAAGCCATAACGTGAATGCATGAACTGTGTCCAAATGGAGTGACCTGTGTGATATGTCCACCATAATTTGCAGTCATAAGCTTTATGGATGTGTTCTAAACTTCGGATGCCCCAGCCTCCTTCACTTTCTGGAAAACATAGATTATGTAGAGCAGACCATGTATATTTGGCTCCCCACAAAAAGGTTGTAATCTTTCTGTTGATGGCAGAGATGACACTTTTAGGAAGACGGGCAGCAGCAAGATAATGCAGTGGTAGGGAAGTCAACACAGTTTGTAACAACAAAAGGCGACTGCCTGGAGACAGGAGCCGACTGGCCCATCCCGTTAGTTTTTCATCAAAATGCTGCAGCAAGGAGACACAATAAGAAGCTCGATTAATACCGCGATATAAATACGAGCCCAGGTATTTAATGGGTAGAGTGGATGGCTACATGGCTAATATTCGAATTACATTCTGCTGCTGTGACGAAGTGATGTTGGAACTCATAACAAGCTGACTTTTGGAATAATTGACTAGCTGCCCAGAAGCTTGTTGATAATCATGTAAAAAGGACTGAAACTTCTGAAGATTAGCTGTTGATGCATTCAGAAAAATTAAAAGATCATCCGCGTATGCCAAATGAGACACAGGGGGGACTCGGCCAAGCGCAAACCCGTGCAAGTCAGCCGTGGAAAACAATCTGTTTATACCGCGGCTGAAGCCTTCTGAACAAATTATAAAGAGAAGAGGGGATAGAGGGTCCCCTTGTTTAACTCTGCGAGTGGGTGAGAAAAAACCGTAAGATGTGCCATTGACACTGATAGACAACTTAGACAGCTGCATAGTGTTCAATATCATACGAATGAATCTTGATGCAAATCCAATGCGGACTAAGATTGACTCTAGATATGTCCAATCAACTCGATCAAATGCTTTAGCCATATCAAGCTTGATCATGACATTACCCCCACGGGATGGCCGATCTAGTGAATGGACCATCTCATTGGCCATCAAGACGTGTTCACTTATGTCATGTCCTTTGAGAAATCCAATTTGCTCGATGGATATAAGTCTGGGCAGCAGGGTGTTCAAGTGAGAAGCGATTATTCTAGTAGTAACTTTGCTTATGAAGTTGGATAAACAAATGGGTCGAAAATCCGAATATGTTGCCGAAGCCACCTTTTTGGGGATTAGGGTGATCACGGAAGATAGCATTTGCCGTGGCGGGGGAATGCCAAGGAAAAACTCTTGAACTGCAAGAGTGACATCAAGATGAACAATATCCCAACATGTTCTGAAAAAATGGCCGTTATAACTGTCGGGGCCGGCAGCACTGGTGGGACTTAGGGTCCAGACTGCAGACCGCACTTCTTGCGCATCCGGAATGGCCAGTAACATGTCATTATTTGCATGAGTTATCAGAGAAGGAATATGACGCAGAAAATCATCAACCCCTGAAACTTGTTCCTTTGTGAATAGTGTTTGGTAAAAGGTTACTGCCTCATGTCCAAGCGCCGCATTATCATGAAGAATGTTGCCCGAAGAGTCCCTTATGTTTCGAATTTGGAGACGCCGATGCCTATCCTTTACCAACGCATGAAAGTATGCTGTATTGGATTCTCCCTCGGCAATCCATTTTACGCGCGATTTCTGCGCCCAATAAGATGTTTGAGCGTTGGTTGCTTGTATCAACTGAGCTTGTGCCAAAGATAAGGCAGAACGATTTGAGGGAGAAGGATCTGTGTCAAATGCAGTCTCTGCACGCTGATAAGTGGTTTCCGCCTGAGCCACATTGTTAAAAATGTTACCATACACCTGCTTGTTCCGTTGTCTGAGCTCCTTTTTAAGCTTGTTTAATTTAGAGTAGAGACCGCGCATGCCTCCAATCGTCGGATATTGTTGCCACATATCCCTGACAAATGCGAGGAAATCCGAATGTAAAGACCAGGCATTGAGATATCTGAATGGTGTATGGGCCGGCGTAGAGGAGATGATGCAAGTAAGAAGCAATGGAGCATGATCAGAAGTTGCCCGAGCTAAGTGATGCACCCGCATGTCAGAAAACCAATTAGAGAAAGAAACTGAGCATAGATATCGGTCTAGACATCGCATTATGCGCTCTTGTCCAGTACCACGAGACCAAGTAAAAGGAGATCCTTGAAAAGGAATTTCTTGCAAACCACAAACATCAACACAATGTTGAAAATCCGATAAAGTGCGAAGAGGAGGTGAAGAGCGTCCAGAGTGCTCCTCTAAAGTAAGAAAGGTGTTGAAATCACCTCCCACTATCCATGGGACTGTAGCGTTGTTGCTAATATCCTGCAAAGCGTTCCAAAGTGGCCTTCTATCTAATATAGTGTGTCTGCCATACACCACAGACCATGCAAAGATTGTATGTGTGGGCCGATAAGTAAATGTAAGTAATGAAGTCTGAGAACCATGACTGATATCTTGTAGGTCCAACAACAAAGAATTCCAAAAAATCCAAATATTACCTTGACACGTGTCAAGTGCATGAGAGAATCCCATTTTTAAACGATAGTGAACGAGCTTAGATGAACGTTGCTTTGGCTCAATGATGATTAAAATATCCAATTTAAACTTACGCAACAACACCTGCAAACATGGCAAGGAGGTTCTAAGACCTCCAACATTCCATGTGAGAGCATTCATGAGGAGGTAGCGGGAGTAGTGGAGCTCAGACGGGAAGCACTTCGCGTAACAACCGTGGATGGTGGCCTCGGAGGTAGATCAGACTTAAGTCTACGGCGGCCTCTAGGGGCTACCGGTATAAAACCTTCTTAGTCTGGAGCTTGCCCTGCGAAATAAGATTGTAGAATGTCGTAATCACTGGATAAAGGCGGTCTGGAAGATAAACGATGAGCAATTGATTCAGCAGCTTCTTTCATCGATTGGTGGAAGGCAGATTTGGAGGCAACATCGTTGTGGATCACCTGGTTAGCCTGATTGTCAGCATCCGAATCTGAGACTTGACATATGTCTGGGTCATCCATTGGATCACGTTCATGCGCTATTGACGTGCATAGGATGTCATGCGAATTAGGGTTCCTGAGCATAGTTGGGGATGATGGAAGGTTGCATGCGTCCATATTGTCTAGCGGCACAGTAGGGGAGGGATGTGTCCCTGGGCCTGATGTGTCAGCGGCCAAGATATTACAGTGCGTGTTGATGTCAGTCATCTGTATAGGTTGGGTAGGATCTGGGGCGTTTACGCGGGCAACGGCCTGCAACGCATCCGGAATTGCACTAGGTTGAGGCAAAGTGGCATCTTTTTGAATCTTTATGGGTGTCCACCGAGTATGAGGTTTGGATGGCTTTTCCGGTGGCGCTGGCGCTATGCCGCTGCATGCTGTCACGTGATGCCCTAAGCGGCGGCAGTCCGAACAAAAAGAAGGGAGATCTTCATAAACGATTTGTTGTGCAATAATTTTGTTTTTGCCCTGCAAAAAGAATTTCTTGCGAAGCTCCGTGGAGATATCCGCCTCCTCGCAGACCCTAGCCACCGATGGACGTAGGCCATCAGCAGTGGCAACATCAAGCTTGAGAGGGTGTCCGACAATCCGAGAAATTTCAAAAAGGGCCTCCTTTTGATGATAATGGACTGGTAAATTCGGAAAAGAAATCCATATGGGGACAATGGGGCGTTTGAGGAGGGGTCGAAGTTTGTTGTCCACTTCGTGACTCACATAGAACAGCCGGCGACGGTCCATGAACGGCGATAAAAGCAGCGGAGATAATCCGGTTCATGATGGAAGCGCAGCAAAATATGTGTCTGATCCAAAAGTGTGATCTTGATATCCGATTTAAATCCAATACGATCAAAAACATCTCGGATTATCTTCAATAGTGGCCGGCCATACCAAAAAGTACCGACAAGCGTTAACCGGTATGGTGCTGCTAGAGCATCGATCTCATCATCTATAAAAGCAATTAAAGGATGGCCTTTATGCTTGGATATGGATTTTGGAGCAATCGGCGCAGCAGAGGGGGATAAATTCGACACTACCGAAGCAAACGTTCGAACAGCGGCGGCGGTGGGGAGTTCCGAGTTTCCTGGGGAAGAAGAAGCCATCGATCAAAAAAGATAATATATCTGTGTGTATATATATATATATATGTATGTATATATATATATATATGCATATATATATATACATGTATATATGTAAGAGAAAAAGATGGGATGGACGGCGGCGGCTCCGACGATCTTGCTGTAGACGGCTGAATGGCTAAATATTCCGTCTTTCTCCTCAATTCACTGCGTTCTTTGATCTTTTCTTGCCTGCATAATCTATTCTTCTGGATTTTGCGTCTCATAATATATCATTCTGCGTGTTTTCTTTCATCCGATAATGTCGGATCAGCCTCTCTTCTCGAAAACCTTTGCGGCGGTGGTTGCTTCTACTTCACTGGAGCCGGTTTCATCCCTCAGATCAATATCTCGTTATAAAGGTATGCCATCTATCTCATTCACAAAGGAGGAAGTTGATCGTTATTCACTGCCATATAAATATACGTTGGTTGGTTCTTTTTGGCATGGAAGGCCAAGCATGAAACATTTAGCTGCGTGCATGGAGCGAATCAGTTTCAAAACCACTCCAAAGTTAGGACTTTTAGATGATCAGCATATTATTTTGACATTTCAACAGCCCGAAGATTATCATAGATGCTTTCTACGTCGTTCATGGTCTGTTAATGGCTATCTAATGAGGATAACGAAGTGGACGCCTGATTTCGATCCTAAGATTGATAAACCAATTGTTCCAATATGGGTATCCATTCGTGGTGTTCCCCTATATTTGCAAAATAAATCTGCTTTGTGGGAGATTGCTCACATGATAGGACTGCCCCTAAAAATGGATTCTGCGACCTCTAATGGTGTGAGGCCATCGGTTGTATGGCTATGTATTGAAGTAGACATCTCTAAGCCCCTACCCACACGTTTTCATATTCAAGGGGGAGATAATGAAATTTATCCATCAGTAGAATATGAGAATGTCCCCCTATTCTGCACTGTTTGTCGTATACTGGGGCATGATGACAAAAGCTGCAAGCAACTAAGTCAAGAGGATCAGGAAGTACAGCCTCCCGTTCCAGCTCAAAACCCTACTAAACCAAGAGAAAAGGCCAAGCGATGGACACCAAAGAAAATCAATCCAAAACAGCCAATGTCAATTGCAGAGGACACGGATGACGATATTGCCCCAGAAACTAACCATCCAGATGCAGACTGCCATGAAGATGAGGTGCATGACACAGTAGAAAATTTAGAAACCAATGCTGTATTGAAAACACTCTCTGAAAAACAAGACCTTTCAAAAACTGGAGTATCCATGGAACAAGTCTTGGAGGAGAATGATGATGTATTAGATGCCACAAGATCATATTCAGAATTATTCTCACATGCCATAGAACCTTTGAGTATGCAACCTCCACAAAATCCTCTCTCAGGCTCATTGCCACTGGATGATCAGCAACTTGCACGCTCAATCCATGAAGGCTGTGATCCACAAGCAGAAGCCTCGTTTGCAAAAACAACAGATCAACTACTGCAAGAGCTGGAGGATCCTAACCCAACCACAAGGAGACTTCGTACCAGGCAGGAAATGGCGGCGTCGTATGCACATCCCACAGACAGGTTGGCCCGTTCTTCACACTTATCATCATCTTCTTCTCAATGAATTGTCTAGTATGGAATGTCCGGGGAATTGCGGCTTCCATGGTCCGCATTCGCAAATTAGTAAAGACTCACAAACTGCAATTATTAGTAATCATAGAACCAAAGCGAGATGTGATTCAATTGCCTCAAATGCAACGTCGTCTAAAATTTTCACATTCCGAATCCGTTTGTCGAGACAAAATATGGATTTTTTGGGAAAATCACCACCTCCAACTTCTTTCCACAGTGTATGATGAACAATGCTCTCATTTCAAATTTCAGTTAGTGGGCACAAACATTACATTTTGGTACACTTCAGTATATGGGTTGCATTCCATCACGGATCGTCGGAGATTATGGGCGGCATTGCAGCTTCATCATGATAATAATTCAGATCCATGGTTAATTGGAGGAGATTTCAACACATTTCTTACTCTTTCGGAACATGATGGGCTCTCAACTCCTTCGCTTTCTTCATTGGAAGAATTTAATGACTGTGTTTCTTCTTGTCAACTAATAGATCTGCCATATGAAGGCTCACCGTATACTTGGGCAAGCGGCCGAGGATTAGGAATGGTTCGGAGGAGATTAGATCGTATGTTGTGTTCAGAGTCTTATAATGCTTTGTTTCCTAATCTTCGGGTCAAGCATCTGGCTAGGCTGACATCAGATCATGCACCACTGTTTCTTCGTTCAATACGGACCTCATTCAGTGGTCTTAAGTCCTTCAGATTTCAAAACATGTGGGTAGAACATGCAGACTTTTATATCTTTGCGAAATCATCTTGGGAGACTTATCCCACAATAGGGGGCATGAGAGGATTGTACAACAAATTACAACGTCTGAAAAAGGACCTTCAGACATGGAACAAAAATGTCTTCGGCAATATCTTTGACCAAGTGTCCCACCTGGAACATCAACTGGCTCGGTGTGAAAATACTTATGATGCGAACCCAACCCCTGAAACACGAATGCAATATCATGAAACACAGGCGCAGTATAAGATTGCCGCATGTAAGCAACTACAATATTGGGCTCAAAAGGCCAGACAGAAATGGATATCTGAGGGGGCTGCAAATACGGCATTCTTTCATAATATAGTGAAGGATAGACACACAAGGCAGACAATCCACCAGACAAGAGATGAGGCAGGGTTGATCATTGACACACAAGCTGGAA
Organism: Eustoma russellianum; assembly: GCA_036186865.1. NCBI lineage: Eukaryota > Viridiplantae > Streptophyta > Magnoliopsida > Gentianales > Gentianaceae > Eustoma > Eustoma russellianum. Next base: position 24,808,544 of record AP025066.1, read on the forward strand.
TACAAAATGCTGCCATAGAATATTTTAGCAAATTATTCACAGTAGAATCAATATCGGATGACATTTCTATTCTTGAGCACATACCTCAACTAATAACTTCAAGTGAAAACCAAATGCTCATGGCCTTACCAACACAATCAGAGGTGAAAGAAGCAGTTTGGACTCTGGACCCAAACAGTGCCCCTGGACCAGATGGTTATAATGGCACTTTTTTCAGATGCTATTGGGATATAATCCGAGAGGATGTGCACAAAGCGATGCAAGAATTTTTCCTAGGCATTCCTCTCCCAAAGGCAATGGGGAGCACTTTAATTATCTTGCTGCCAAAGACACAATCCCCTCGTTCCTTCTCGGAGTACAGGCCTATAAGCCTAGCAAATTTCATATCCAAGGTAGCGACCCGTATTATTGCAACGCGTATACAACCCCTACTCCAAAAAATAATTACTGTTGAGCAGGCAGGCTTTGTGAAGGGTAGGGACATCTCAGATCAGATACTGCTAGCACGTGAGATGATACACCTACTGCCCATGAAATCCAGAGGTTCCAATGTTATCCTAAAATTAGATATGATGAAGGCGTTTGACAGGGTTAATTGGACCTTTCTCTCCCAATTGTTACATAAGTTTGGTTTTGCGGACAGGTTTATCCAGCTTATCTTTATTCATTTTAAAAGGCACATATATGTCGGTATTAGTCAATGGCATACCATCAGGCTTTTTTCAACCAACAAGGGGTGTTAAGCAAGGGACCCGTTGTCACCCATTCTATTCATCATTGCATCTGAGGCATTTTCAAGGGGCATAAACAACTTGGTGGACCAAGGAAGAATCATTCCCTTCTCAGCAGGCAGGGTTAAACCGGTTACTCACCTTGCCTTCGCGGATGATCTATTGGTGTTTCTTAATGGTGGGCTGAGAAATCTTAGAAAATTCAGAGAATTCCTACAATTATATCAGACGTCTTTGGGCCAGGCGGTAAATTTTCATAAAAGTCATTTTATACCACCAGATTACCTTACTCGAGCGCAGGTTACTCGAATGGAGCATGCTTTGCACATGACATCAGTCAGTCTGCCAATCAAATACTTAGGAGTGCAACTGCATCGTGGTAAGGAACGAACTGCACATTTTGCGACTCTGCTCTCCACAATTCAGACCAAACTAGCAATGTGGCAAAACAAGTTTTTAGATCAAGCAGGCCGGTTAATCTTGATCAAACATGTTCTTGCGGCTATACCTCTACACATATTATCGGCCTGTCAACTACCCCAACGTATTATACATGCAATAACGCAAACAATGATCAAATTTTTCTGGGGGAGTACGGACACAAGAAAAGGATATGCATGGATTTCGAGTGCTCAGCTCTTTGGACCAACATCTGAAGGGGGCCTAGGACTAAGATCTTTAAGTGATCTGCAAAAAACGTACTCCTGCAGGATCTGGTGGCGTTATCAAGAAAACAATTCTCTATGGAGCAATTTTCTACATGCACGGTATGCTCATCGTAATAATTATGACATACGTATCACGGATTCACCAGTATGGAAGCGTATTTGTCGTATTCACATATTTTGCAATGAGCATCTTGACCAGGAACATCGTACCATTCGAGCTGCGTATGAACATGTTAGACTCACAAGAAACTCTCGCATGTCATACAGTTTCATTTGGCATAAGAGCACTCCTCCTCAAGTCCGTCTGTTTCTATGGAGGCTGTATAAAGGTGCACTTTCTGTCCCAGAAAACTTGCAGAAGTTTGTGTATATCCACCCTTCGCAGTGTCTTTTCTGTCTCAAATCGCAAATAACTATTAATCATATATTCTTGCGGAAATCGCTGGGATATGGAAAATGTATGCGACTCATTTGGATGGTCCATCAACTAATGCTACAAGTGTCCAACAAAATTTAATGCAATGGTGGATCTCAACAAAAGGCAAGACACTTAAGGGCATGTTTCGTATTGTGGCTCCAGCTATCATTGTATGGGAGATATGGAAAACATACACATCTATAATCTATGGCGAAGGAAAATGGAAACCAGCAACAGTGGGTGAAAATATTAGACGAGCTTTGTATGACTGGGCATCAGCACAAAGTGGAAAGAAATATGCAATATCAGATCAGTCTTTAATTACTCTTGGTTTGTCACCAAAGCTCCGTCCTTCTCGTTGCATCATCGTCAGATGGATTCATCCACCACCGGGCAGGATGAAATTAAATACAGACGCAGCCCATGGGAGATTTTCTGCGGCAGCAGGAGCAATATTGAGGGACAGTTCTGGCACATTCGTTAGGGCGATTGCTTTTCACTTACCCCTCTCTACACCTAATGTAGCTGAATTACAAGCAGCTTATCTTAGCTTCTTATATTTTGCAACCCAATGGGGCTCAATAGATGTTGAAGTGGATGCATATGGGTAGTTACAGCAACACAGCACAATATTGATGGTCTTGCCACAATGTTCCGAGCACTACTCAGATCAACCATGGCTACAATTACATACACTCCTCGCGAAGCCAATCAGCCTGCGCATTATCTAGCACAATATGGCCAACTCCATCAACAGCTTACTGTCTTTCCCACGGTTGCATCTTTGCCATCAATGGTTCGGGCTTGCTACCTGACGGAGAGCATACCACATCTTCGATATGAACATGGCTAACATTCGAATTAGTTGCCCATATCACACGATATGGGCAACATGGGTACGCTTTGTTTCTTGCATCATACTGTCTTTCACCATGGATACGCCATTGTCATTTTCAAATTTCCAGTTACCCATATCCCTCGATATGGGTAACTTGGGTAATGTGTTATACTCGAATTATTGCTTACGTGCATGTTCAACAAATGCCATATTTCATATTCCTCTGTGTACTAATTGGTTTCTGTTTCTATGCATGGCTTTATTGATACAACACTGCTGGCGGAGATATCTCTTCAACACGAATCCACTCGCCGTATACAACATTCAACTATGGATTTCAGCAAGCGTCACACATCCTATATTAGCCTACTCAAAAGCTCACTCCTTTCATATATGTACGCTTTTTCCTTCGCCAAGGTTTTATCCACAAGGGTGGTTTTACTTGGCAAGGTTTTAATGCGGCATATCATATATGATTGGAGATTAGAAATTATTTGTGCATTGTACTATTATTATTCATACGCTGAAATATTGTAATATGGTTTCCCTCCGCCATAAGTGAGGCTTAATAAAATCATTTCTTTCGGCAAAAAAAAATATACATGTATATATATATGTATATATATATATGTATGTATGTATGTATATGTGTGTCTGTGTCTATATATATATATTTTTAAAACAAAACTATTTTATTAAAGAAAAGACCTCACTTCTGGTGGAGGAAAACCATATTACAAGTGACATAGAGTATAACGCGCAAAGTAAATGAGTGGTATCCGCATTCAAACCATATACGATATGCCGCATTAAAACCTTGCCAAGTAAAACCACCCATGTGGATAAAACCTTGGCGAAGGAAAAAGCTACATATGTATATGATTGAAGTGTGGATAGTTGTTACAGTGTAATAAGATAAATACAGTAAACCACATATGATACAGATGGGACGAATGATGGAGATGCCGCAGAAAACCCCAAGCGTGATGGTGTAGGCTAATGTCGTAAGAACAAATGAGGCCGCCAACGAAAGGAAGATGTTGAAACTGTGATGCACCATTGTGAACCTCGGCGTTGGTGATAGTGGAGACCAGAGAGAAACAGGATCCCGTCCATGCACAATAGAAAAGTAGAGGTGAGTAAACACGATACAGCCAACTTGCAGAAAACTTGAGGGATGACGAGAACATACCGGGTCTGCCGGCACCTATTAAGGGACCGACAGAATAGTGAATGAATGCCAATCCATCTGGAAGACATGCAACAACAATAGAATGTGCGGTTGAATGTTTGAAGCTCGCATCGTCATAGAATAATATGTTTCAGCATCGTGGTCCGCCAAGCAAAGACAAACGCCAATCCATGCAGAATATATTGGAATCACAATGTAAGGATGGAAAAGAAAACATGTTAGGTGGTTTAGGATAGAGAAAAAACATATCATACCGAGCCTGCCTGCCTCAAGTAGGAGACAGACAGAAATAACGAGTGAAAGCCAATCCCTGTGGAAGACCGAAGGTTGATGTATGTGAAATCCCAGCAATTTGAAAGGTGCCGTGTAAAGGGAGTCAGAAAACAATGTAGCCATATGGATCCAACTTCCTTGCAGCATGACAGCCAAAGTCCACTCGACCATGATATGAAAATGCCCAAATCACCCATAAAGACAGAAAACAACAAAGTCATCGACTATCAGCCAGCAATCATGAAGATAAGAAATCCACGGGCAAAATAACATACCCGACCTGCCTGAACCTAGAGAGGCGCAGGCAGGGAAAAAGAGCTCATGCCAATCCATTTGGAAGACTTAAGTATCAAAGCACGCGTAAATGTATTTGACGAGAGATCCAATGTTGACGCACTAACGTGTACAGCAAATGGAGACAATAATTTCCATGAACCAGTTGTGGGGTGTGACAATCATGTGATAAGCAAGGCACAATCTGATTCTAATATAATCGATCGATACAGTGGCAGAAAGAACAATAAACCAAAAACGGCAGCCTGTATCTCGGCATTAATGGGTGTACTTAGAGGCAAGCGAAATGAAATAGCACCAAGGCATGCTCTAGCATGGTCTCGTAATATAGCACCACCTGCACCATAGTGCCTGCCAACCGCAACATCTGTATTTAACTTGAAACGACCAGATGGAGGCAACCCCCATCGGATCAGTATCGGGCGTGAGCGCTGAAGTGGTGGGATCCATGGAAAAGGTTGACACGCACCAGTCAACAATTTAGAGCCAGCTAGGGATTTACACCACATTTTGATGTCATACTGTACAATGAAGTTTAAAGATAATGCTGAGAAAGTAGTTTGATCACCATATACCAGCGAAGCATATGTGCGCCACACATTATAAGTGACAATTGCCAGGATAACAATGTGGAACACACCAAGTAAAGATGTGGACGTAGAACGATACCACCAAGATAGCAAGTATTGGCGGAGCATCAAAGATGCTGGAAGCAGACAATGTAACTCACTGGCAAAATACGTCCATATCGATCGTATTCTCAAACAGCGTAAGAATATATGATCCACCGTAGCTGAGTCCTGCTTACAAAAAGGGCATTGAGTAGGACATGTGGAGTAGAACTTCCGAATGTTGTCCGCCGAGTGAAATATACGCCATAGAAATATATGAGTGGTTGGCGAATGATGTTTAGCCCAAATAAATTTCGCAGAAAGTAGTGTGGAACGAGGATGCCGACATATATCATATGCACTACAGAGAGAAAACTCTCCTGTTTGTGTCGGAGTCCATGTAAGATGGTCCGCTGCCCCAGTAGTGTGCACAACACAGGTAGGGTGTATCCTGCAAATAAGTTTCCACACTGGCGAGTCAGGTAGCCTAGGTAGATAATCCCTGCGTTTTCCATATTTGGCATACATGTATTTACTCCAAAGCGTGGTCTGATGTTGATATGACCACCAAATACGACATACGCTCTATGTACCACACTTAGGTTCCGTAGGCCTAATCCACCCTTTACACATTATTTGATTACATATTTGACTGCTCTAATTGATACATCTAATTATGGTAACTATTTCTTTCCTAACACGGATGTCAGTGCTCTGTCCAGTCTGGTACATCTGTTCAATGCTGCCTCTGAGATCCATGTATTCTTCTAAGTTGTCTTAGCTCGTCATATCTGCTTTTTACTGCTGTCATCTTATTGCGCTACTGAGATCTTTATTTTGCTCACTTGTAATTATGCGCAGCACAACTCGGCGTATCCGCTTACCGCTGTCAATTTGCTAAGTGCCTTCACCTCATCTCCTCAGCTCGGCATCTCATTGTTTTTGTTTAAATCTTCAGTGCCTTCTCTTCGTCGCCTTGGCTCGGCATTCCATCCTTCAGCTCAACCACTTTATCACCTCGACACTACTCATTCTTGCTCGTCACTACATCACCTCGCCTCGAACATTTCATCACCTCGACACTCCATACTTTAGCTTGACATTTCATCATATCACCTCGGCATTGGATGCTCCAGCTCTGCACTTCATCATGTTACCTCGGTATTGCATGCTCCAGCTCTGCATTTCATCATGTCACCTCGGCACTGCATAATCTATCTCGGCACTTTATCACCTTAGCTTGAATACTTCACTTCTGTACTCTTCACTTCGGCTTGATACATCGACCCGATATTTTACTCTCCTTTTTATTTCTGGAGACTTTCCTTCAATAAAACATAACATGGGGAAGAATAGGAAATAAAAGAATTCAACTAAGCTATCGCTATTCTGTGGCTCATTGGAGACAACTATTTCCATTACTTATTTGTCCATTTGCGTAGAACGGTGCTTTACCAATCGGCAATAGGAAGTGAACAACAATAAGTTACACGAACTGCTCATTTCATCTTCGTTTCTGTTTGGGAGTAATTTGTTTGAGCATAGTTTTTTACCCAAAAAAATTGCAAGGATCTTGTGGCTTAATTCAAATCTTTGTAAAAATAATAGCATCTCTCACTGAAAAATGATAACCTAAAAATAATAGCATTAGTTTTATTTAGCTTTGGTTCTTTACACAGAGTGTAATGACCTTTATCACCAAGACATATCCACTTCTTTCAATAATAATATTAGATCTTTTACCTTGTAGCAACCACATCTAGCCTTCTAATTGACATAAAAATGATGCTGGAAATCGATTTCTCTGTGTTTCATGAAAAGAATTATAAAAATGGTTGAGAAATATGTTTGAATAATTTTCAAAATTATGATTTTAAGTGATACATACCAAGGGATGTTATAAAAATGTCACATATGATGTTATAAATGTTAAGGAGTTGAATTATATTAAACAAGTGAGAAAAATGACATCGATCTCTCAGGTTTATACATTTTGATTTATCGATGTACATCGATCGTCCATGTTAGGCAGAATAACACCAAAACCTTACTGTGAGACATCATCTCTAAATCCGAGACACATCAATTGATCGATGTACATCAGTCTCGCACATCAATCGATTGATGTAAGGCAGATTCAAAGCCACGACCTCACTGTGAGACATCGATCTCTCACTCAGAGGCACATAGATTGATGGATGTCCCTAGGGTTTTGAAAAATTTTGTCTAAATTGTGATAAAATAGTTGTTTTAATTTGCATATGTTCTGTACATGATTATTGTGATTTTATTACTTGATTTTGATGATTATAAATATGTCTTGTGACTAATGTGCCTTGGATGTTTCTAAAACTTACCAAGAAGAGTGTGGTATTTTGAGTTCTTGTAGGTACATGAAATGGAGAAAATAGTAAAATGACTTATTTATGACTTATTCATAACTGCGAAGGTCTTCTTATATTTATTATTGATCATCGAAGTTATTTTCGGAGTTTTCTATCTTCAGGGGTATTTTCGTCATTTTACTTCTAAGGGCATTTTTGCCTTTTCACTCAAGGACTGCACTTGAGTTTAATATTATCTCTATTATGGAGCTCATTTATGGTTTTATTGAAGATTATTTAGTGGTCATCTATTCTATTCTTTAAATTAAAGATATTATCAATATCGGCAGAATATGTGACGGTTTTCGATGTTACATTTCATTTTCTTCTTGAAGACATTTTAAGAATATGGGACGGTTTTAAGATTATGATATTGGAGGCTCTTATTCATATTGTTTCAGAGATTCTAAGGATATTATTGGAACAAAATCCACTACAACTTACAAGGAGAAAATTGTGGGAATTTTGAATTATATGTTGACAAAGTCTGTCAACTTTTATCTATTGATTTCTTTTCATCAATCTGAGTTTGTACACTCATGTATGCCTAAAAAACATGCTCATAATTTTGGAAAAGGTGTTCCACTCATTTTATGGCTTGTGTACAAGTTTATGCCAGATGGACCAACCAAATACAAGCTAGTTGGTAAAAGCTGTCAACCTGGAAACCAAGTCTGAAAAGCAAAGGCTAGGAGCTGTTTTTGGAGTCAAAATTGCAGCTCTCACATGTCCTATTATCATGCCAAGGAGTTGAGAATTTCTTGGAGGAATATAACATCTTATCTTTTCTTATTATCTTCACAAATTCCATGTCAGTTTCAAGAAGCAAAAATTGGCCAAACAAAGGTGCAAAGGAATTTTTATTATCTTCAGACTTTTCTTTCATTAGCAATAAGAATCACTCGATTTGAGCAAAGGAATGTTAGTCTTTTAGTCTTTGAAAGATAACTGCTCCATTCTGACAGCAATCTAACAAGTTTCAAAGAAACGTGTCTTTTTATTTTATCAAGCACAGTTTCAGGTGATTTAAGCAAGATATTCTAATGAGTATTTTGCCATAACGATAAAACTTTTTGGCTGAGTAAACAAAGAGTTATAGACTTTCAAAGTTTGTTAACAATCTGTCCAAAACTGTTCAGATTGACCATCTAAATCTTTTTATTCATTTGAAGCATCAAACGGTTTTATTTTTGGCTCATTTTTTGGATAGAGTATACTTAAGACTTTGAAATTGATTTCTGAAAAATTTTTTAATTTTGGAGTTGTGTACTGAGACATTCAGACATTTCAAAAATTGGTACTGAATCTAAGTCGCTCTCAAATTCTGTTTTGAGAGAAAATTTTCAAAGGTTTTAAAAATAGTGTAATTTCCGATAACCACTTTTCACTCCCCCTGCAATTTTGTTTATCCCAGGTGTTACGGTCCAACAATACCACCAAAACGAGGTTAACACCACTATAAGAAGACAAGGTTACACGCAAGAGTTCATTGAAGTATACACATTCCAATTAAAGGTAAACTATATTATGGCTATAGTTTCTCACAAAGGTGAGTTGGAAGGTATGTCTATCCAATGTCCTGCTCTTTTCGATGGTAATAATTTCGTTCATTGGAAACATAGGATGAGGCTATTTTTAATGGCTATAGACATTGATTTATGGTCTATAGTTGAAGATGGCCCATACATACCTGTGAAAATTGTACAAGTTAGTAGAGTCACACAGTAAATAAAAAAGTATAAAAGTGAATGGTCAATTGAAGATAAAAAGAGAATGTCCACAAATGCTAAAGCCACACACTTCCTATTAAATGGACTTAGTGCTTCTGAAGCATGTTACGTTTCAAATTGTACCAGTGAACATGGTATGTGGAAATCATTATAATTGAAGCATGAAAGATTAAGTGGTGTAAAAGAGTCGAAAATAAATATGCTTATGAATAAGCTTGAATTGTTTAAAATGTTGCCGAACGAATCCATAAAATCTATGGATTTGCAAATTATTAATATCTTCAATGTACTTGAGTCTCTATGTAAACCTTTTACCAACCAGGAAAAGGTTTAGAAGCTGCTGCGAAGTCTTCCCGCTGAATGAGATCCCAAGATAGCGGCAATTGAGGAGACAAAATCAATCGCAAAAATTGATGAGTTAATGAGTCGTCAAATCCGAGTCGTCAAAATCCACCGATAAGACTATTGCTTTCAAATCATTGAGTCTTCTTATGTAAATGATAATGAAAGCAATAGTGACAATGAAGTAGATGATGATTTAATAGTAGTGGCTAGAAAACTTAGAAAGTTTTTCAAACGTCCTAATAGGAATACACAACAATATTCTTCTTCCTCTTCTCAACTTAAGAGAAATAATTCAAATAGAAATAGTGACAAATGATATAATAAAGAATTAAAAAGCTATGAATGTGGTCAAAAAAGACATATCTCATATGATTGTTCAACAAAGAAAAACAACAACAATAATAATCACAAACAAAATAGGGAGTTCCAATGACCCGAGCCAAAGGAGACCAAGGCGATAAAAGGAAAGAAGGCAATGAAGGTTAGCACGTGAAGTGACTCCTCCGACTCAGAATCCGAACATTCAGAAAATGAGGAAGTACAAGTATGTTTCATATATAATGAGGTAATCTCTTCTTCTGGTGTAGATTCTGATAATGACATGTCATTTGATAAAATGTATGAAGAATTCTTAAACATGCATGCTCACTGTAAACGGTTTCAAAAGAGAAAGAAACTAATTGAAGAAAATGATAAGTTAAAGCGTCCAGCTTGGAATTTTCCGATCAATTAAAATCTTTTAAACAAGAGTCTTCTAATAACTCTTGACTCTTTAAAAGATGAAATTGAGTCATACCGGAAAAATGAGCATGCATTAAAAACTGAGAATGATATGTTAAAAACTAAGGTAGATAATTGTGAAAAAGAAATATCACAACTAAAAACATCAAAACTGGACTTAGAAAAAATGTTAGAACAATTTAAGCCTATAACTAATATGTTAGACATACTTATACCATCACAAAAATATGAAAATGATAAGAATGGATTAGGTTAGAAAGAATAAAATGACAAGTTAGGTAAAAAGACTAACTTTATGTCATCTAAGTCTAAATTACCATATAATGCAACTAAGTCAAATGTACATATTTCGCTTACTCCTCCTTATACTCATTCTAAGGTAAAAAATACAATATATGCCCACAAAAGCAACTAGGAAAAATTTTGCATCTAGAACACATAAAAATTATGCCTATATGTATATAAATGTGACTAGACAAAATAAACAACATTCAACATAATATGATGCATATAGACCTAGAAATAGGAAATCTCCTTATAAGATTTATAGGAATGCATATGATTATACATATGTGGTGCAGTTTAAGAAAAAAAACATTATATGCCGCACATTTCATATGATTATACATATATGGTGCCGTTTAAGAAACAACAATATACGCCTCACATTTCATATCAAAATCAATATAGAACCTATAAATCAAGGTATAACATGTATGACAACGTAGCTTCTTTTAAATGGAATGACCAAATACATGAAAATCCTCTTTATTCTTTTAATATTAAAAATGCCAAATATGTGCCTAGAAGGTACATCTAAGTTTGGATACACAAAGGGTACATAAACAAGGATGCTACCCCTAACATGCAAGGACCCAAAAGGGTACCTAGAACTTTAACTTCTTTGTAGGTAAATTGTAAAGAGGACAAGAAGGAGATAAAGCTAAAGAATCTAAAAACCAACCTATTGACGGGCAATCCCAACCTATTTACCGAGCTGAATGAAGTAAAGACACATAAGTGGTTTTTAGATTGCGGTTGTTCAAGACACATGACGGGTAATCCCAACCTATTTACCGAGCTGAATGAAGTAAAGAATAGAGGAAAGGTGACCTTCAGTGACAACAACCAAGGCAGAGTTGTTGGAAAAGGACAATTAGGGACCCGAACACATTTCAAATAAGAAATGTGTTACAGATAAATAATCTTTCATATAATTATTAAATATTTCGCAACTTATAAATCGTGGTTACCATGTTTCATTTTTCCCTACTTCTTGTGGTATAATGATTGAAAATGGAGAAATTGTGTTAAAAGGAAATATGGATGGTAATATTTACACACTATTATTAAATAACATGTTAGACAGTAAAATTAAATGTTTAGTATCATACGACTAAGACGTGAATTATGACATAGATGACTAGGTCATAAAGGGATTTCAACCATTGAAAAATTCTCTAGAAGAACTTGGTTAGAGGAATGCGTAAGCTAGACTTAGATAATTTTCAACTATGTGAAACTTGCACCAAAGGAAAACATATAAAAGAAACGTTAAAGCCAAAACATGAAGTGAGTTTTAGTTACGTACTAGAATTACTTCACTTAGACTTATTGGGTCCAAGCGGGACAAGAAGTCTATGTGGACACTACTATGTGTGTGTCATCTTAGATGATTACTCAAGATATACATGGAAATTGTTCTTAACACACAAAGACGATGCTCCATTAGAAATCGAAAATCTCATAAAACAACTTGAAAATCTTTACGAAGAAAATGTTAAAAGGATTAGAAGTGATAGAGGTGGAGAATTTAAAAATTAAAGATGTGATTAAGTTTTGTGTATTACATGCAATAAAACATGAACTCTCATAACCTAGAACACCATAACTCAATGGAGTTGTTGAACGTAAAAACAGGCTTAATAAATAGGCTTTCTATTAGAATTATGGTGTTGAAGCTAGTACTAAATAAGGAGGTAATGGCAGTGATTTGCGCCTACGCACCCCAAGTGGGACTAGGAGAACAGGAGAAGAAAAGGTTTTGAGATTTCTTAGATGTAGTGTTAAAGGCAATACCCAGGGAGGAACGAATTTGTATCGGAGGTGATTTTAATAGACTTATTGGAAAGAATAGCGATGTTTTCAGTCGGTACATGTCGCGGTTGGTTATAGAGATAGAAACAAACCGGGTAGAGATATGCTAGACCTAGCAGTAGCCCATGCCCTACGCATTATAAACTCGTTTTTTAAGAAAAAAGAATCGCATTTGATCATGTTTAGCAGCAGAGGACGTCACACGCAGATCGACTATTTTCGGATGAGGCGAGTAGATCGACGGTTGTGGCGGGACTGCAAGATTATACCAGGAGAGACAACGATGATGCAACACCGTTTATTAGTGGTAGTTATAGCATTGAGGCAAAAGCTGAGTAAGGGGGTTGTTAAATTCCCACCCAGGATTCGATGGGGAAGTTTGAAAAACGAAGAAATTAATATATTCAGAGACAAGGTCATCTCTGCAAAACTAGATCGTCTGGGTGATGACACAAATCATATGTGGGAGGCTATATCGACTACTATTACTCAAGCGGCGAGAGAAACGCTTGGGGTAACAACAAGAAAGACGTCCGTACATAAAGAGACATGGTGGTAGAACAAGGAGGTGCAACAAAAAAATAAAAGACAAACAAAAGATTTTTAGAGAGTTGTTAAGCTGCACAAATGGGGAAGAGAAAGTGCGATTGAAGGAGAATTACAAAATCGCCAGGAAGGAGGCGAAGAAGGCAGTGACAGAGGCAAAGACTGCAGCTTATAAAAGGATGTATAAGAGACTGGAAACAAAAGAAGGAGAGTATGATATGTTCAAGATTGCCAAAGCTAGGGATCGAAAGAGGCAGGACCTAGGAGGCAGGAAGTTTATAAAAGGAGAAGATGGACATGTGTTAGTCAAAGCACAAGACATCAAGTTGAAATGGCAAACATACTTTCACAATCTTTTCAACGGTAGTAGTGCCGACAACGAAGAACGAGAAAACACAACTAACCAACAATGACAACATAATAACTCCGACTATCAGAACATCACACAAGGAGAGGTGATGAGAGCACTGAAGAAGATGGAAAGAGCTAAAGCAGTCAATCTAGATAACATACCCATTGAGGCGTGGAAGTATTTAGGAGAGGAAGGGGTTCAATGGCTAACTACTCTGTTCGACCGTATTTACAAAACAGGGAAGATTCCATATGAATGGAGAAAGAGTGTCGTGGTCCCCCTATATAAGAACAAAGGAGACGCACAATGTTGTAGTAACTATAGAGGGATTAAGTTGCTAAGCCATACCATGAAGTTATGGGAGAGAGTAATCGACACTCGAATTAGGAGAGAAACTCAGGTTACGGTGAACCAATTTGGTTTTATGCCAAGAAGGTCAACTACGGAAGCAATACACATTCTCAGGAGATTAATGGAGAAGTATAGGGAGAAGAAGCGTGATTTACATATGGTTTTCATCGATCTTGAAAAAGCGTATGATAGTGTGTCACGTAGCCAGATATGGGATAGTCTGGATGCAAGAGAGATCCCTATGAAGTATATAGACATAATAAGAGATATGTATTCTAGGACAAAAACAACAGTTTGTACGCTTATGGGGAATACAGACTTCTTTCCGGTGGAGGTCGGTCTCCATGAAGGGTTTGTGTTGAGCCCATTTCTTTTTGCAGTTGTCCTTGACAAGTTGTCAAAGCCGATATGGGAGGCGGTTTCGTGGTGTATGCTCTTTACTGACGATATTGTATTAGTCACAGAAAGTAGACATACCTTGAGTATGAGACTAGAGCAGTGAAGAGGTGTTTTAGAGAGAAAATACTTAAAAATTAGCCGTTCTAAGACTGAGTATCTACATTGTGACTTCAGCGGCGTAGCAGACAGTGAGGATAGCCATCTCACCATCGATGGTCAAGTGGTACCACAGGTAAGTAAGTTTAAGCACCTAGGATCATTTGTGCAGCAGAATGGCGACATAGATAATGATGTAGCACATCGAGTTCAAGCAGGCTGGTGTAGATAGAGGGCGGCCTCAGGGGTGATGTGTCACAAAATTTTCCAACTAAATTAAAGGGAAAATTTAATAGGGTGGCAGTATGACCGGCAATGCTATATGGGACAGACTGCTGGGCCATCAAGAGGTCGCAATTACAAAATATAGAAGTGGCAGAGATGAAGATGTTGAGGTGGATGTGTGGGCATACAAGGATAGACCAGATCAGAAACGAGGTGTTTCGAGAAAGGTTAGGCGTGGCTAGTATAGCAGATAAGATAAGGGAGGGAAGAATGAGATGGTTTGGGCATGTCAAGGGGAGACAGACAACGGCGTCGGTCAGAGCAATTGAAAGCCTTATTATAGAGGGGAACAGGAGTAAAGGCAGGCCCAAACTGACTTGGGATGAGCAGATTAGGCACGACCTACTAGATTTGCATCTCTCTGAAGACATGGTGAAGGATAGGAGTTCATGGAGACATAAGATTAAGGTTAATGAGGTATAGGTCACATATAGGGATACTTTAGAGTATATTTAGGGACTTAGATAGGCGTAGACACTATCTACGCTTTAGGTTGACTTTCCACTTGGTTGCATATGTTATACCATTGTTTTACATTACATGTACATATACACGTGATGTGTATTTTAATATCGAAAGTCTTTTCTTTGTATTTCTTAAATTCTCTCACTAACACACTAGCAGAGCATATCTTTATTATTATGTCATTTATGCAGGTACAAATAGAGACGGGGGTCTCACTGGAAGCAGACTCTCTATCCCTTGGGATAGAGGTATTGTCTGCCTACCACTTATTTTCCCCAAACCCTAACGATAACGTTTGCTGTCGTTGGGATATACTGGGTTAAGATGATGATGATGATGAACTTATAAGTTATTGAGCAATAGATAACCTAAGGTAGATTATCTTAGAGTGTTTGGATGTAAAAATTTTTGTACTCAATACTAAAGATAATCTTGAAAAATTTGAATAAAAGTCTATTGAATGCATATTTGTTGTAACTCAAGAGCATATGTGTGTTATAATCCTGCATCTAGACTTGAAGCACATGACAAAACTCAAAAGAAACAAGAAAATAATGTTGAAAATATTTTTGATGATGATGACTTGCTAGTTGAGCCTGTATGTGATCATTTGGAACCAATTCCCCCTGAACAAGACATGCATGAACCCTTAGGTGAAATAAATTAAGAAAATTTGCAATTGGAAGATAATTCATCTAACTTACAAGATGTTCCAATTATATATGATAATGTTCATACTAATGAAACCTTTGAACAAGATGCAGGTGAACCTAGCCAACCTAGAAATTGGTGGCACATAAAAGATAAACATAAACACCCTAAAGAATTTATCATTGGTGATCCTAGTGATGGGGTTAGAACATGTAGGAATATAAGTCAAGCCGAAGGACATGTCTTAATATCACACTTAGAGCCTAATAATTTTAAGGAAATCTTAGGTGATATATCATGGATAGATGTCATGCATGAGGAATTAAATCAATTTACCCGAAACAACGTGTGGGATTTAGTACCTAAACAAGAAAATAAATCCATAATAGGCACAAAATAGGTATTTGTGAATAAAATGGATGAAGGAAACATCACACAAAATAAGGTTGGGCTAGTGGCATAGGGTTATAATCGACATGATGGAATAGATTACGAAGAAACCTTTGCACCCGTTGCACGACTAGAACCCATTAGGTTATTACTTGCTATTGCAAGTCTAAGAAACATTAAACTCTTCCAAATGAATGTTAAGAGTATGTTCTTAAATGGATATATCCAAGAAGAGGTTTTTGTTAAACAACCCCATGGATTCGAGGATCCAAAGAACCCCTAACAACGTATACAAGCTTAAGAAGGCTTTATATGGGTTAAAACAAGCTCCAAGAGCTTGGTATGACAGATTTATAAAATTTGTTATTGCAAGTAGTTATCAAAGGTGGATCATCGATAATACATTATTTATAAAAAAAATGATATATTAATAGTTCAAATATGTGTAGACGACATTATCTTTGGTTCAACCAACCCTATCCTATTAAAAGACTTCGAAGAGTGTATGAAGTCAGAATTTGAGATGTCGATGGAAGGAGAACTGAACTACTTTTTAGGGTTACAAATCAATCAAACCCCTCGAGGAATTCACATCAGCCAACTTAAGTATATAAATGATATGATTAAAAAGTTTGGCTTTCGTTTCTATTTCCAATGAAGTCAAGGACACACTCATTTTTGACTTTGGATTATAATTGAATAAAGCAAAATTACTCACCAAATTAGCTGCGCTTTTTATATTGTAAAGTAGCAGTTGATCGGCACAGCGTGACACAATTTTCATTATGGGTCATCGGGAAACAACCTCTGTGTGTTTCTAACACATGGGTATAGTTGCGTACATATGACTCCACATACCCCACCATATGCAAGAGCCTATAAGGCAATGGGGTAATGTTGTTGTTGTTGTTTGGCTTTGAAGAGTTGAAACCATAACTACCCCCATGAATGTTAGTACCAAATTAGACAAGGATGAAAATGGAAAACCTTTTGATGACACATCTATGATTGAATCATTGTTATATTTAACCGCATATAGAACTGATATAATGTTTAGTGTGTATGTGTTCTAGGTTTCAATCTTGTCAAAATGTATCCTATCATAATATGGTGGAAAAAAATTTATATATATAAAACATACACCTCATTTATGTCTTTGGTACGATAGAAACTCTAAGTTGGAATTACATGCCTATAGTGATGCTGATTATAGTGGTTGTAAGGTAGATAGAAAATACACTAGCCGAACTTGTCGATTCATAGGAACCAACCTTATTTTATGGTTTTCTAAGAAAGAAGCTAGTGTAGCCCTCTCTACCACCGAAGCCGAGTATAAAGCTTTAAGATTATGCACTACTCAAATACTTTGGCTGAAACAACAACTTAGTGATTTTTGCATTATAATGAATAAGATTTCAATTTTCTGCAATAACACAAGTGCGATCGATCTTTCTCGAAATCCAGTACTTCATTCTGAACACATAGAAGTTAGGTACCATTTCTTACAAGACCATGTTCAAAATAGAGATATAACCATAGACTCTGTAAGAACTGTTGATCAAGTTGTTGATATCTTTACCAAACCCTTTAGTCATGCTATTTTTAAAACCTTACGAGCCAAGTTAGGCTTGATGACCTACGATACAATCGCATAGTTCTTTCTTTTCTATGATTTGCAAAATAAAGAGGGAGATAGAAAAGAACATGATTTTAAGTTGAATAGGTTGAATAAATGGCTCCGAGCATAGGTTAAGGGGGATAGTATAAGTTGAGGGGGAGCCAGAACATAGTATTTAAAAAATTTGAAGTCATAGAGCAATAACAATTGGTATAAGATTTCAAGATTTACTATGAGAATTTGAACATGTATTCAAAAAGTTTCAAAATGATTGGTATAGAATTGATGAACATGAGACAACAATTTGTAAAAATTGTTGACATTAAAATCATGTCGAGTTATTTTGAAAATCATCCAAAATGGGGAAAATGTAGAGAAATATGTTTGGATAATTTTCAAAATCATGATTTTAAGTGATATATACCAAGGGATGTTTTAAAAATGTCACATATGATGTTGTAAATGTTAAGGAGTTGAAATATATTAAAAAAGGGAGAAAAATGACATCGTTCTCTTAGGTTTATACACTTCAATCGATCGATGTACATCGATCTCTCACATCAATCGATCCATGTAAGGTAGAATAAAACTAAAACCTTACTGTGAGACATCGATCTCCAAACCTGAGACACATTGATCGATCAATATATGTCAATCTCTCACATTGATTAATCAATGTAAGGCAGATTAAAAACTACGACCTCACTGTAAGATATCGATCTCTCGCTCAGAGGCACATCGATCGATTGATGTCCCCAGGATTTTGAAAAATTGTGTCTAAAATGCGATAAAATAGTTATTTTCATTTGCATATGTTCCATACATGATTATTGTGATTTCATTACTTGATTTTGGTGATTATAAGTATGTCTTGTGGCTAATGTGTCTTGGAAGTTTCTTAAACTTACCAAGAAGGGCAAAAGAGGTATTTCGAGTTCTTGTAGGTACATAACATGGAGAAAATCATACAATGACTTATTTATTACTTATTCATCACTATGAAGGTCTTCTTATATCTATTTCTGACCATCGAAGTTATTTTCAGAGTTTTCTATCTTCAGCGGTACTTTCTTCATTTTACCCTTTAAGGGCATTTTGGTCTTTTCACTCAAGGACAGCATTTGAGTTTGATATTATCTCTATGATGGGTCTTATTTATGGTTTTCTTGAATATTTTTGGGTGGTTATCTATTCTATTCTTTAAATTGAAGATATTATCACCATTGGCGGAATATGTGACGGTTTTGAGTGTCACATTTTATTTTCTTCTTGAAGACATTTATATATGCGATATTGGAGGCACTCATTCATATTTTTGCAGAGATTATAAGGGTATTCTTGAAACAAAATTTACCATAACTTACAAGGAGAAAAGTTTGGGAATTGTGAATTATTTGTTGACAAAGTCTTGTCAACTTTTATCTATTGATTTCTCTTCATCAAATCTGAGTTTGTACACTTATGTATACCTCAAAAACATGCTCATACATGTGGCAAAGGTGTTTTATTCATTTTTTGTCTTATGTACATGTTTATGCCACATGACCAACCAAATACAAACTAGTTGACAAAAATTGCTAACTTGGAAACCAAGTTTGAAAAGCAATGGCTAGAAGCTGTTTTTGGAGCCAAAATTATAGCCACCACATGTCCTATTATCATGACATGGATTTGAGGGTTTCTTGGAGGAATATTCCATCTTATCTTTTCTTATTATCTTAACAAATTCCATGTCATTTTCAAGAAGCAAAAATCAGTCAAACAAAGGTGCAAGGTAGACAAATCATTCTTCTTGAAGTTGCCATGTTACAAGTTGCTAAGGTGGCCATCCAATGAAGTGAAGACACATAAGAGTTGATGATGAAGATGTTAATACACCGGCATTCTTATCTTCAAGGGCTATCTCACATTAAAAATAGGAGGCAAAGTGAAGAGAAGAGAGCACACAACTTGAGAACAAACTTGAAGAATACTATCTTGCTATCTTCTATATTATTCTTTCTTGTTCCGTCTTTCTGTTGTAGGATCTGAAAGGCACCACTAGAAGGGGGTTGAATAGTGGGTGTAGAAAATTTGGTTTTTTAGATTGTTTTGAACCAAAAACCCAACTTCTGAAAACATTTTCTGTTTTCAGGACCAGTTTTAAAATATTTTGAAAACTAGGTTGCAGGTCTTCACAAATTCTGAAATTTGGAGAGAACTTAGCCTCAGATGTTATGAGTATCTCCTAAAAATTTCAGATTTAAATTCAACCTCTAACCCCTTGAGAATTTGTTAATGGTCAGATTGTGCAAATCTGCCAGAAACGGTAGACTAATTTGAAAAATTAATTCCTATTTGTGCACAACTCCAAATTCTCTGAAAATTTAACCACTAACCCCTTATATGTTATATTTAAATGGGTTGAAACAGTTTTGAAAAATTCTTTTAGGAAGTTAGTCAAATATGATCAAAGGCTCAACTTTTGCAAGCCTGAAAATCAGACTATACTAGTCTCAGAACTTTAGACGTTTGATTGACTTATACTTATCCAAAAGGGTTGAAACTTGTTCCAAAAGAACCTTAACACGTGTGGCTATGTTTTCTGAAAGTTTCGTGATTTTTGAAATTAAAAACAGTAAATGGTGCTGAAACAGAAAATTAGTGCTGAAAGTAAATGACACCAAGAATTTTATACTGGTTTGGTTATCAACAACCTACTCCAGTCTTCGAGGAACATCTTCCTCAGTTCACACTAATCACACAACTCAAAAACACCTCACCACAGGGTTGATGTAGTTACACACCAACTCCAACCCTTTACAAACCTTGTACGATGAATACAATACGCACGAACACCACCACCTTGCAAGATTGAAGATTTATCACACCTTGATCAATCTTTTATAAAGATAAAGAATGTGTGGTGGTCTAAGATAAGCCTATTCAAGAATATGAATATAAGTACAATAGGCTTTTAGGAAGAAGAGAGAAAGAGAGTGTAGAAGAAGAATGCTAGAACACTTTTGATCTTTGAATTTGCAACTCTTGTTCTTGTTCTTGTTTTGCTCTTCTTCCTTCTTTTTAACAAGTCTTGGGTGGTGTCTTCCCCTCTTGAAAATTATCTTCTAAGTCCTTGGGAGAATATGTGGCATCATTGTGACATGATCTTGCTTAAATGGCACCTCCTCATTGGATGATCATTTAACTTTTGCTTACTTGGCACTCATTGATTGGTTGAATGTTGTCATCATTTGATGACTTGGAAAATCTGAATATTTCTCTAAAAATATGTTCCAAAATCATCATAGAATAATTGCCATAATTCATAAGATTATCATCCAAATCAAGCAAGACAAAATTTTTCCACACAAGGTAAAAATTTCAGCCATAATGAGGAGTTAACTTGCTGAAATTTCAGCATGTGATACATGCCTCCTTAATTCAAATTATTTCCAATTTTCTTTGATTTTTCCTTTTAAAATAAATCAACAATTGGTAGCAAATATTCTCATTATTTTGGAAATGAAATTTGGACAATAACAAGGCCTAGAATTAGGCCAAGGTTCATTCCACACATGCTGAAAAATTTCAGCATGTGTGATATTCAAGATATCACACTTTATGTCTTTGTATCTTATTCAAATTACTTCCATTTCTTCTTCCAATTAACCACATGTTTCAAGACACCAACTATATGCTCATTAATCCAAAAAATCGGCCATCTATATCTTCCACATGCAGAAAATTTCAGCATGTGTTTCAAATGAGATAAAGTTTGAAACCTTACCTTTTGTAGCTTCTTTCTTTAAATCACCAACATTGTATGATTGATTCTTGACCAATCAATATGCCAACAAGACTCCACATATGCTCCATCTCAGCTGTAGGTGCGTGTATACATGTATATGCATGTGCTGAATTTCATTTTTGCTAACTCTGTAAAATAGTGCACATTTAATAATACACACATGTTATATTCCAATCAGCCCTTAATTTTAATTTTCTAGAACACTTTAAGATGTATGACATATGTAAAAAGTGTCTAGATACATGTCGTATGATGTGCCAAAAATGTTCAATGAGTTGTGTACGTAGAAAACCGAATTTTCGATGTTTATCGATTACCCGATTTTTCTCTAATTAAATTCTAACTTTTTGCACATGTTATATATATTATGTTACACATAATATATATAATATAAACTTTAATTCTCAGCACTTGGTTGGTCTAAATTGGCGCCATTAACATGTGACAAAATTGAAATTGGAATCTCCACAATTTGGCCTTAATGTGGGGTGATTTGTGTGTGCCAACATGGAATGATTTTATGTCTGGAAATATCATCATATGAACGAAATTAATAATGATTTTTGAGGTGTAGGGGCTGGGCATCTATTTATGGCAAGTACGTGACATGTTGACGAAGTTTCGGAATTCGCCCGATACGACAATTTTTGGTTTAGAACCGTTTAACATGTCGTTTTTAATTTTTCATCACCATGACTTATATCATATGATATAAGACCTCAATATACTCATAAATATGAGTTAAGTATGATGGTGTGACGTTAATGTACGTACGTAATATATAATGTGTCGGTAGTACGTTGGAATACATGTGTATGTGTCTTTTTTCAAAATATCAGAAAATATATATTTATACATGTATGTAGGCGTGCCATAAGGTGAGAGGAGGAGAAGGAGACTTTCCTTTCTTATTCTTGTTGCCTTTGTGCCTTGTTCAAATGTAGCTCCCTTTAATGAACTACTTAGTTTAATTAACTAAGTATTTCACTTAATGAACTAATTTAGTTCATTAATGGTGGCACCTGAAAATAGTATAAACACAACAAATGTTTGTCATTTGATGTAAGTTTTAAAGTTTCATGGCTCGTTAGTACGGCAACATTATATATAAAATATATAAGGCAAGTAATATGCAATGTATCATGCACATTTATGTCATGCACGTTTTTAAGCACATTTAAATCATGTATTTGAAAATCACTCAAACCCCTTTTTCTCTA
Organism: Eustoma russellianum; assembly: GCA_036186865.1. Lineage (NCBI taxonomy): Eukaryota > Viridiplantae > Streptophyta > Magnoliopsida > Gentianales > Gentianaceae > Eustoma > Eustoma russellianum. The sequence continues at coordinate 24,831,029 of AP025066.1, forward strand.
CATCTGTAGCTAAGGTCACCTCTTGTTTCATATTTTTTAAGATTGATTAGCCATTTTTATAAGGCAACATCAATAGGTGGTAGAGGTTATGCAACATAAGTTGCTTAGAGGTGCTTAGCCAAGTCTTGAATAAGGTTGGTGTATAATCCAAGGTCAAGCTCGGCTCTTCTTGTTGTATTGGTTTTGTTCATAGTAAAATCCAAGGAAAGGCATTCTTTTGAGCTGGAGTACGTCACATTGACTAAACCAGGATAAATTCTTGGTGTTCTTGTCTTTCTTCTTTACTTCTGCATTCTGTCTATTTTTACTGCGACTTTCACTCAATCTCACACGACTTGAAAAAATAGCAAAATATTTTCAAAATTATTGATTTTTGGCGGCGTTAAAATTCAGACTGTTAGCTTTCATTTGCACCAATAATCACTTGATTTGAGCAAATGAAAGTTTGTCTTTTAGTCTTTGAAAGATAACTGCTCCATTCTGATAGCAATTTGACCACTTTCAAAGAAACATGCCTTTTGATCTTATCAAGCATAGTTTCAGGTCAAGGCCTTTTAGAAGCTTAAACTAGACATTCTAAGCAGTATTTTGAGATAAAGATCAACCTTTTTGACTGGGTAAAGAAAGAGTTATAGTCTTTCAATGTTTGTCAATATTCTGTCGAAAACTGTTCAGATTGACCATCTGAATCATTTTATTTGTTTGAAGTGTCGAACGATTTTATATTTAGCTCATTTCTTGGACAGAATATACCTAGGGATTTCTGAAATTTTTTTATAGTTTTTGAAGTTGTGTACTGAGAAATTCAGATATTTTTAAAACGAGTACTGTGCCGAAGTAGCTCTCAGATTCTGTTTTGAGGAGAAAAATTCAAAGGGTTTAAAAAAGTGTAATTTCTGTTAACCACTCTTCATCCCTCCTTTAGTGGTGTTTATCGCAGGTGTTACGGTCCAACAAAAATATGCTACTACAATTATTCTTTAGAGGTAAGAGCATTTTTATCCAAACATTTTTTAGTTATTGTAATAAACATATAAAATTTTCAAATTATTTTTTTTGTCCAAATCTTGACAATTTATTGCACTGAATATCCATTTCTATATTTAGGGAGGATTTGAAGGTTAAACCAGCGAAGGTATGACGACCAAAATAGATATTTAGTGCAGCAAATTCGAAATATTTGAATAAAAATTACAATTTCAAAAGTTTTAGATGTTTTATACAACGACTAAAAAATATTTAGATAAAAAATGCAATTAACTTTTGTTCTTCAACTCAAATTAAAGTTATTAAGCAGTTGTCACTATTATGTTTTAATAACTGCAAAGTTCAACGGTCAATACTGATCACTTACCAGTCACGCCGCCAATCGGCCACAGAATGGTGTAGGTCAGAATTTATCTATTGAGCAAAAAAACATCAAAACAAAAATGATTTCTTGAAATGGATTTAAACTATCCATACTCGACGGATAAATATAAGGGTAAAGATCCATTATCTTACCACATACATCATTCAACGAAAAGTGGAGTACATTTTGCATTTTCTAATTCAAGGAGTTAGAACATGTGACATGAACATGTATACGAAAACGATAAAACAAATTTTATTGTTGAAAACAAAATTTAAGAAGACAACATGCATTCCACCTGATTTGATCACTCTTGTTCTCTATAAGGTTCACAACCAAAACCAGATATTTCTCCACTCTCGTATGGGTAACATCCGCAGCCTTCTGGGCAAAGGCCTTCATTTCCGAACTGGCATGGCGAACATATTCCTGATTCATAAGGTTCACAAAAATATGCATCGTTACTCGGATCTACAGCATATTTTGTTTGGCATTCGCAACCGAGAGGACACGAGTTTTCCACAAATAACTGGCATGGCATCCGACAATCGGCTTGAAGTAGTTCTCGAGAGCTTGATTTGAAAACTTGTCTTTCGTCATTTACATATTCTTTTGGGCTAGCATGGTTTGAGGACAGATAGATTATGTGTCATTCTAGCGACTTCAGCTTTGCCCTCAATACTTTGAGGTTGTGTGCTGACCGATACAATAGGGTCATTTGAGGTTGTGTGCTGACCGATACAATAGGGTCATTACGAAATTGCTTGTAGGCATAAGTTTGTTGTTTTGACATAATGTGCATCTTTTGTACTGATAATGGAGTTACTCCGCCGCAAGTGAGGCTTACTACTATTTGATTAAATCATACACGGGCGTCGACCTCTTTTATAAACAAAATGTATATATGTGTCTACACACAACACACACACACACACACATACACACACACACACACACACATATATATATATATATATATATATATATATATATATATATATAATATGAAAGACGGGCAATACCATCCGGCAATTTACTAATATAAGCAGCACTCATTTGTGGTGGAGGAATACCGTGGCTACATATGTTATCCTATCTCTACGGGAGACTCTCTCAAAATAATAAATGCAAAAAGTACATGAGTCTAGGAACATGTGAAAATAAAAGCCTCGTGTGATCAAGATACCGTAGATATAGTAGCGATCCAAAGAGTGTAGCTCAGCTCCAGCCGGAATAAGAAGAAGATAAAACCGAGCATCAGTTATTGTAATATAAAAGGAATGAATAAGGATACATGTATAAGTTGATGATCCATGTACCAACGTTGCCTTGTCCGGAAGAGGACCAAGGCAACATCCAAAAAGGCGCGCCAACCTAAATGGGAGACATGATGAGAAAATGGCGCCAGGGAAATGAAGTATACCTCAAACAACATGAAAATGTAAATGGCATCAATATATATATATATATGTGTGTGTGAAATAAAGCATAATGATGAGTGGTAGTAAAAGCGTACCCAGGTTGCCCATAGCCATGGCAGCTACGGGCAACACATGTATGGAATTGCAAGACATAGAGAATGCATTTTCAAGGCAGTCGTGCACCATGAGGAGTGTCAGTACTAGTATGCCAAAATGTAGGTAAGACGACATCAGCCAGAACCATGCCGCAGACATAAGAAGGCAATGTAACGAATGTGTCATATGTAGTGAACAGTTGTGTGGGTAGCGCCAACCATGCAAGTAAATGAGCAGGCACGTTTGTTTCACGGGGAGTGTGGACAATTGTCAAGGATAGCGATTGCATAAGTACTCGCAAGCGCATCAAATCTGATGCCAGTGATGTGGAAGTAGAGAAGAGTGCCGCTAGAAGCTCAGCACAATCCGTCTCAATAGTAAAATACCATAACGTGGAAGATACTACATAGTTGCAAGAAGAACAACCTGAGCCTCCACCCTCAATGGCATATCAAGGCATAGGAGAAAAGAGATGACATGCTGAAAGACACAGAAGAATTGCGAATAATGGCTCCACCATTGACTGCAAATCGTCTGACTGCAGCATCGGTGTTTATTTTGAGACGACCAACCGGAGGAGGCGACCATCTAAGTATGCGGGGCTCAAGGAGATGCAAGGGTGGTGAGAGACCAACAGAGATAAGTTGCGGAATATCTGCATCATTCTTAGTATTAGACATAGATCACGCCCAGGCAAACAGATCCAAACGTATAGAGCAAATAACTAAACGAGAAGACCATTGAGAGGTATCAAAAACAATGGAGGCATACATTTTCCATACATTCCGCATTAACACTCCAAGAGAGATAATCCGCATAGCCCCCATAAATGTAGGGGGTGCCGAACACCAGATGAGCAATAAATAAGATCTCCAGGGACCCGCCAGTGAAAAAGGAAACATCAAGCACGACAACAAAATAGGACCATATGATGCGTACCTTAGGACAGGTGACGAAAGGATGTAACATCGTAGCGTGCTTTAGGATAGGTAGAGGGAGGGAACCATGATACAGATGCCAAAGAAAAAACTGAATAGCTGGTCCTTGTATTCGATGCTAGATAAAGCCATGGGACAGGAGCGATGGCTTGGCTGATCGCACCAGAGAGTATGCTGCACTCAACATAAAAGAATAATAAGGAGTAGGCCAAACTGGGGTAGAAAACTGCAAAGTAGTATGCTTAGCACAAAACGGGTGAACGGTACAAATGCGCTTCCACTCAGCAGAATCATATAGTCGGGGGCAAAAGTCTTGGCAGTGCTTATTGTGATGGCACATGTAGCGGCCCCATAGAGAATTGCTGGTGTGGTATAGATGCCAAGCCTTACAAGAAAAAGTGTCTTGCAAGGCATTTAACTCACGAAATCCAAGTCTGCCTTCAAGCGTAGGCAAGCGTAGCTGTGGCTGAGAGATCCAGTGATGACGGCCTGGGCCCTAAAGGAAACAAGCAAAATGGGTCTCAAGAGATCGGATGACACCCCAAGGTAGACAGGTCCCGACTATAATGTGAAGGGGCACGAAAGATAGGATAGACCGTATAAGGGTGGTAGGGACTGCAGTCCCCAAAACCCTTTGCTGCCAACTGAATAGTCGACTATCAACATGAGATAAGAGCTCAGTACAATGTAATGTGCGTGAGTATACCCTTATGTAAGTATGATCCCAACTATTTGAGGGATAGAGATGATTGGCGCATGGCCAGGATGGTAATGAGATCACGCCGCCGATTGGGAGAGATTCCTGACGAAAAAAACACTACTTTTTGATAGTTAACTGCTTGGCCTGATGCCTGTTCATACATAGACAAGAAATGTTTGATGTGACTTAAATTGCACCGATCAGCTGCAAGAAAAAGCAGAAGATCATCCGCGTAGGCCAAGTGGGAAATGGTGAGCGATAGCCGACTTAGAGGTAAAGGACGTATAACACCGTGGCTGATACTAAGAGTTATAGCCCAGAAAAGACTTTGGCTATGACCATAAAGAGCAAGGGTGAGAGATGATCACTTCACACCCCCCCACCCGTGTGGGCCTTAAAAAACCACTAGGAACACCGTTGAGTAAAATAGAGAAGTAGGTGCTACAAAGATGGTTAAGCATTAATGTGATGAAAAAGGCGAAAAACCCAAAGCGCACCAATACTATTCACAGGAACTGCCAGCTCTCACGATCAAAGGCTTTTGCAAGGTCAAGTTTAATGATACAATTAAAAGATCGAGGGGTGTGATCGAACCGATGGACCATCTCATTTCCAAGTAGTACATGCTCGGCAATACCTTTACCTTTTTGAAATCCTGTCTGTTCCGGAGAAATTATTTTGGGGAGAATAGCGTTTAGCCAAGTTGCAAAAATTTGAGTCTGGATTTTGCTAAAAAAATGTACACAGTGCAATAGGTCGGTAATCAGCAAAAGAGTTTGCAACGAGCCCTTAGGGTGCAGAACAAGTAATGTGTGGCTATGGGAAATCGAAGAAAAATTCTTGAACGGCCTTATAGACATCTATAAGAATGATTTCCCAACATGTACTGTAAAAATGGCCATTGTAACCATCATGACCTGTGACATTGTGAGGCTCTAAAGCCCAGATAGCGCTGCAGACCTCATCTTCGGATGGCATAGAGGTCAAGTAATCGTTATCCGAACTAGTTAGAAGAGGAGGAATGAAATGTAGTAAGTCAGAATCCTCAAGTGTATGCTAAGCAGTAAACATAGTAGTATAAAAGTCAATGGTAGCTTGCTGAATAGTTTCTTGAGTATCCCAGAGAGTGCCGTCAATGTGGTTGATATTATGAATATGTTGTCGCCGATGGTGATCCCGAACAATAGCGTGAAAATATTTTGTATTAACATCACCTTCCTTTAACCACTTGACACATGTCTTTTGTTTCTAGAATTCAGTTTCTTGTGTACAGGCTATGCGAAATTCCGCCTGTGCTGTGTGATATGCAAGGCGGGTGGCGTCTGAGGGATAAGCATCATAGGCAATCTCAGCACCTTGGACTCTTCGCTGAGTGTATTCAACCTGACGAAAGATGTTTCCAAAGACATTTTTATTCCAATCTGATAGATCACGCTTTAATGGCCGCATTTTATTGCATAAACCCCTCATGCTCGCAGTGTTCGGGTAAGAATTCTATGTATGCCGAATGAAGGAAAGGAGGTCATGTGAGAAGTCCATACAGAAAGGAAACAAAATTGACTAGGGGCAGCTGCTCCAACCGAGCCACATTCAAGCAGTAGCGGATAGTGATGTGATGTGACACGGCTTAAATGAGTAAGTTTCAGATATGGAAGAAGATCATAAAAAGCTGAATTGCAAAAATGCCCAATCTAATCAACGCCAAACTCAACTCAATCCTCAACTACCCAACCATGTAAAACTTGTGCCAACATGCGGAATAACATGCCATGCATAGTGATCAACTGTAGCATTGAAGTCTACAAGGGATGAAGGAGCTGGCCGAGCAGCCTGCGAAAAATGTTGCAGATGCAACAAACAAGATCAAACAACCAACTAATCAAAGGATACGAAATGAAATGATTGAATCCAGAAAGCAAAACAGAGAGAGAATTCAAGGATTGAAAAACACAAATCTCAATTTCATTGATTGTTCTATTCACAGTTGGAGACGGTTATAAACCCCCAACGAATACATGGATGCAAAATTACAAAAGCGGACAGCGGTTATAGCGAACTAAGTTCAGTACTCAGGGGTATTCTTATCTTTTCGCTATGTTTATAAAATTTCCCGCCCACACCTTTCTTCCTCTTCTACCTCCTTCGCATTGCGTCCCTGGCTCATGACTTTACGTATTGACTGTGTTCAATCCTGATGTTCTTTTCGCTCCCAATCAGTTGCGTTCTTTGGTACGTCCATCTACCTTCCACACCGTACCACTGTTGCACTTAACCGTTTTCCCTTTTACACGTTCTTGCCATTTCTTTCAAGTGTTCGACCCATATCCTCGTGCCACTTTTCTGCCTTCACTGTGCTGCTCATCTACAATTTCAACACCCCCCTCAAGCTCTACTTGGAATAAATGTTGTACATCCCAAAAGCTTCTATCATGCCTTCCAACTTCCTTGCATCTAGGGCCTTCGTAAACACATCTGCCAATTGAAATTCTGTTTTGACAGGCATTAGCTTGATGATGCCTTCCTGCACTTTATCTCGAGTAATGTGGCAGTCAATTTCAATGTGCTTCGTGTGTTCGTGGAACACTGGATTTTCTGCAATATGCATTGCATTTTTGCTATCGCAAAACACCTCCACAGGTGTCTGTCTATCAATACTCAGGTCTGCAGCCAAATATAACAACCACTGAACCTCACACGTTAGGCTAGCCATGGCTCTATACTCTGCCTCTGCCGATGACTTCGATACTGTTGTTTGTTTCTTTGCTTTCCACGACACTAGAGCATCCCCAAGGAATACGTAATAGCCTGTTACGGATCTTCTAGTTTCAGAGCATCCAGCCCAGTCTGAATCAATGAATGCTTTCAATCTGATTTGGCCTCCTGAAGGGAATAACAGTCCTCGTCCAACACTCCCTTTTAGGTACCTCAGCAACCTATGTGCAGCCTTCATATGGTTAGTCGTTGGGCATTCCAAGAATTGGCTGAGCTGCTGTACAGGAACGCAATGTCAGGTCTAGTGATTGTTAAGTAAATCAATTTCCCAACCAAGCTTCTGTAACTTCCCACTTCAACTAATGAGTCTGAGTCTCCATGTGTCAACTTTGTGTTTGTGTCCATAGGGCTCTTGGCAGGTTTTGAGTCTAAAAATCCTGTGGTCTCTAGCAGCTCTAAAGTGTATCTTCTCTGGTTGATGAAGAGCCCCCCTGTGACCTAGCTACTTCTATACCTAAGAAGTATCTGAGGTCACCTAGATCCTTAATTTTGAAGGCTGTATTGAGCTGTCTTTTGATGTCCTGAATAGCCTGTATGTCAGAGCAAACAAGTATTATGTCATCTACGTATACCACAAGAATAAGCAAGTAGCTTGGAGTATGTTTGAGGAACAGTGTGTAGTAATTCTTGGATTGCACAAATCCCGTCTGCAGTAGGAACTTTGTTAGCTTCGCGTTCCATTCCCTACTTGCCTGCTTTAGTCCATATAAAGATTTCTGAAGTTTGCACACCATGTTGGACTGTGGAAGTGTTAGCCCTGGTGGTGGTACCATATATATCTCCTGATGGAGATCTCCGTGCAAAAAAGCGTTGTTGATGTCCAGTTGTTGTAAATACCAACACATGCTGGCTGCAAGTGCCAAAACCATTCTGAAAGTGGTCATCTTTGCCTTTGGGGAAAACGTGTCTTGATAGTCTATCCTGTACTGTTGCGTGTATCCCTTTGCAACTAGTCTAGCTTTGTACCTCTCTACTGTGCCATCAGATTTGTGTTTAACTTTGTATACCCACTTGCATCCAATTGGTTGTTTACCTGCAGGTAGAGGCATAACAGTCCAGGTGTGGTTAGCTTCCAATGCAGCAAGCTCAGTCTGCATGGCCTCTTGCCAAGCTGGAGAGCTGGATGCTTCAATATAAGATGTAGGTTCAATATGCATGCTAGTATTTAATACATAAGTTTTATACTTAGGTTCCAGGGATTGGTATGTGAAGCATTTGTGAAGGGAATGTGGTGAAGTGTGGTGCCTTGACTTGGATGTGTCCATCAGTGTTTGAGAACTGCAGCAATAGTCCTGGAGTTTAGCAGGTGGTCTTCTGGTTCTAGTAGGTCTGGGTGAATGGTGTAGAGGGAGGCAAATGTTGATGCCAGTAATAGGTTGATGGTTAGTCTGTCGAATATCCGTGTCAGGAGTGGATTCAGCTGATGAAGGTGATGAGTCAGGGTGTGTCACTATTTGGTCATTTTGCATTGAAGCAGAAGGTGATTCTGGCGTTGTTTGGTGATGGGGTGTAGTCAGGTCAGGTGTTGGCATGCCAAAGGTATCATGGTTGGATATGGCTGAGGGTGCAGTTTCAGTAGGTGTGATGTCAAGGGTATTTTTGAATGATGGCATAGGATTCTTGGCTAAAGGAAAAACGGATTCGTGAAAGTCGATATCTCTGGATATTAGAACATCTTTTGTAGCTAGATCCTGGACGATGTATCCTTTTGTAGTGGAAGACAAACCAAGGAATATACAAGGTCTTGATCTAGGGGCAAATTTCTCTTTGTGAGGTCTGGTGTCCAACGCAAAGGCTAGGCAACCGAATACTTTGAGGTGTGGTGTTGGTAAGGAGGTGGCTTGCTGTAAATGAGTTGGTATGGAGTTTTGTGTTGGATGAAAGGGGATGGAATCAAGTTGATAAGAAAAGCTGCGTGCGAGACACAGAACCCCCAGTATGTTATGGACATATTTGCACTGAACTTCAAGGATCTTGCCACTGTCAGTGTGTGCTGCTGTTTCCTTTGTACTAGACCATTCTGCTGTGGTGTGTAAACACAGCTAGTCTGGTGTATAATTCCAGCTGAAGCATAAAATGAATCTATCTTGAACTCTAATCCATTATCAGAACGTATTACTTTGACAGTGGCATCAAAATGGACTTTGGCAAAGATACAGAAATTTTGTATGAGGACCCTTGCCTCTGATTTGTTTTTCATCAAATATAACCAACCATATCTACTGTAATCATCAACAATAATGAGAAAGTATCTCTGATGGAACAGTGTGGGGTGTTTATATGGTCTCCAAATATTTATATGTATTAATGAGAAGGGGTTTTTGGATACAGAATGAGATAGAGGGAATGGTAAACGTTTTTGTTTAGCTAAGGGACAAATGGTACAAGAAGATTTTGAACTAGGAATTACTACTGATGGATACAAATTCTGGATGTCTCTCATCCTGGCCTCAGAAGGATGACCTAATCTTGAATGCCATAGCAACTCATTTAAAGATGGTCCATGCTTAGTTGGTGCTTTCAGCACTGAGTTCACTTTTATATTTCTGCACCTTGGATCCATATTCATCAAACTGAGTTCAGGAGTCTCATGTAAATGGTAAAGTCCTCTAACAACTTTAGCTGAACCAATCATCATCATGGTTTTCTGCTCATATATTATACAACAGTCACAACTGAAAAATAATGCAACATTGTTCACTGATGTAAGCTTTCTGATGGACACTAGATTGAAGGTGAATGAAGGTATATAGAATACATTGTCAATGGTGAGGAGGGTATTGAGAATAACTGTGCCAACATGTGTGACCTCAACCAGTTGATTATTTGGCAATTTAACTTCTAGGTTACTGACAGGCTTATAGGAATCAAACAAGGTAAGAGAACAACAAATGTGGTATGTGGCACCTGAGTCTAAAATCCATGTATTAATATACTTACAAGATATCTTATCTGCCATCTTACCTGAACTGCCCTGCTGCACAGCTGACATCACAGCATGTCCCTCCTCATTATCATCAACAGGGATCATAACATTCTTGGATCCTTTTCTTTGGTGATCATGCAATAATCCAATCAACTGATTATACTGCTCTTGAGTAAACATATGTGGCATCTGAGAAAAGGAATACTGTTGGGGCTGTGAACCTGTCATTGATCTAACATATTCGGAATCATTGTGGTAATTGGGATCTGCCTGAGCATCCTCCTCTAGGTCATTTCCAACGCAATTTATTTGTGATCTGGGCTTGAAGCCTGGGGGAAACCATGAAGTCTATAGCACCTGTCTACTGTGTGGCCAGTCCAACCACAGTGACTATACATGGGCTTCTTTGAGCCATCAACTCCCATTCTCTGTGGATTAACTCCTCCTTTCCTGAAACCTCCCCCTCGCTTCAATCCTGCCACTCCATAACCCGCACCTTGAGGCCTAGGGCCGTGGTAACTCTGGTTATTCATATTGTGCTGCACATTGCCAACACTCAAGGCAGCACAAGGATTGTTTACAAAATTGTTGTGCTGACTGCTATATACAATCTTTCTCTCATATTTCACTGCCATAGCAAATGCAGTGTTTATGTCCGGCAAAGGAGACATTAACAGTACTTGTGATTTAACAGCTTCATACTCATCCGAAAGTCCTTTCAAGAATTTTATTACGAAATCATTCTCAACAAACTTGGTTACTTGAGCAGAAATATTACAATTACATCTACCACATGTACACGCAGGAACTGACCTCAGTACCGTCAGTTCCTCCCAGACCACTTTAAGTTTCGTATAGTACTCTGTTAGTGACAAGGTTTCTTGCTTAACGCTATAAAATTGTTCTTGTAAATCTAATAAACGAAATCTACACTTCCATATCTCAATTTTAAATCATTCCATATATCCTTAGCATCATCAATCCACATTACACTTTGAGAAATAGGGCGTATTACCGAATTAATGATCCAAGAAACCACCATGTTGTTGGCCTTGAGCCAGTTGGAATATTTTCGATCATTCTGTGCTGGATTTTCAACAGTTCCATCCACGAAGCCAATCTTGTTCTTGGAATCCAAAGCACGCCTGATAGTACGACACCACCCATGGTAGTTATGTGAATCAAGGAGCGGCTGAGCAAGAACCAGTGAGGGTGAATCACTAGGATGCACATACAAAGGATCCTCAGTTGGATCAACAACACCTGAAGCACTTGACGAGGAAGATGCCATTCTCATCAATACGCATTTAAAATTCAAACAAAATCAATTCAGAGTCAATCAATGGATGATACGCTCTGATACCATGCGGAAAATGTTGCAGATGCAACAAACAAGCTCAAACAACCAACTAATCGAAGGATACGAAATGAAATGATTGAATCGGGAAGGCAAAACAGAGAGAGAATTCAAGGATTGAAAAACACAAATCTCAATTTCATTGATTGTTCTATTCACGGTTGGAGACGGTTATAAACCCCCAACGAATACATGGATGCAAAATTACAAAAGAGGACAGCGGTTATAACGAACTAAGTTCAGTACTCAGGGGTATTCTTGTCTTTTCGCTATGTTTATAAAATTTCCCGCGCACAACTTTCTTCCTCTTCTACCTCCTTCGCATTGCGTCCCTGGCTCGTGACTTTACGCATTGACTGCGTTTAATCCTGATGTTCTTTTCGCTCCCAATCAGTTGCGTTCTCTGGTACGTCCATCTACCTTCCACACCGTACCACTGTTGCACTTAACCGTTTTCCCTTTTACACGTTCTTGCCATTTCTTTCTAGTGTTCGACCCATATCCTCGTGCCACTTTTCTGCCTTCACTGTGCTGCTCATCTACAATTTGAACATAGCCCCTTGTGACCTTGGAGTGATAAAAATGTATTAAAGCCGCTAATACCATCCAAGGTTCTAAATTGGAATCCCCAAATTCTTTGAGATCAGACCATAAACGATGATGCTCCATTATGGTATGTCGGCCATATATATAAGAGTGCAAAAAACTAAGATTGGTAGAAGAAATGCGCAACCGTAGATGAGACACCTGTTCCCCTATCTGCGATTCCAATAAATCAAGCGACTACATATGTCAGAAACACCACATACAGTCCTCACATAAAGACAGACAAGAAGAAAATCCCAACTGAAGTTTAGCACGTTGTAAGCGAGCGACAGACTGCTGGGGCTCAATAATAATAAGAAACATAACAGAGTAATACTGAAGTAATAAATGAAATCGAGATAGAGAGGTTCACAGACCTCGAATATTCCATTAAGAAATGCATTAAGAGGACTGAGATAGTGAGTGTGAAGTACGGGCCAAACTATGGCTACCTGTCAAGGAGGACGAGAGATTTGAGCCGTTGTGCGACGATGTCGCTTTTTAACGTACATGACAAACCCTTGATCATCTAACAGAGCAGGAGGATGAAGAAGTTGTTGAAGCAACGCCTCATCAGTCGGAAATTAATTAAAGTGTGACATGCGACGTGGAACATCATCTGAAACAGCCTGGCAAGTATTATGAAGGTCGTCAATAGTTGAGAGACTTGAATGGGTGGGATGATATACCTCCGAGTCAGAGTGTCCGTGAGTAATATCTAACGAAAGAAATTGCGGTTGCTGAGAATCATCATTAGCACGGCCAAGGAGATGTAATCCACAGGGAATGTGGGGTTGGCAGCAATGGTAACTGAAGCAGGAACATCGGCCACGGTCGTGGATAGTGGAGCTGCAATGCGTGGCGGCAAAGGTCAGTCACTGGGGGATCCGATACAGGAGCTGCAGGTGGCTTTTCCTTCTTGATTTTTTGAGGCATGGCAGGCTGTTCCGGGGGAACTGCAGGGGACAGCTGCCGGATTTATGCCCTAAGATGCAGCATTTGGAACAAAATGGCGGGACATCCTCGTATGTCACAGCATGGAAAAACTCATGATCATGACTTTTAATGTGGAGCTTTTGAGGTAATTTCTTAGAAACATCAACCCCAATACATACTCGGGCAACAGATGGGCGGAGTAGCTTCTGTGTTGCAGTGTGAGACCAAATGGGTGTTCCCACATTGCAGCGGTGGCGAAAAGCACAGGCTGATGATGTAAATAAACAGCAAGGCCAGGCAAGGAGATCCGAACTAGAACAGTAGATGGATTATAACGAGGATCAAAATCAAAGGTGTATTTGGTTACACGCATCACTGCATCAGATATCCAAGAATCGACCATGTACGACGACAAACAGAACGGCTATAATCCTTTTCCATATCAAAACAATAAGAATGTGAGACTTGTCCAGAAGGCCGACATGAACGGCACCTTCAAAACATATGCGATCGAAGGCCTTCTTCAAAGCAGTGATAGCCGGCTGGCTATGCCAAAAGGATCCAACAAGAGTGAATTAAAATGGAGTTAACAAGGAATCTAACTCTTAGTCGGAAAAGCGGATTGATGGAAAGCCCTAGAATCGGGATGGTTGTTTTGGGCGAATGATCGGTTGGGTACTGCCACAGAGAATTTCTGCGAAGGATGCCAAGGCGGAAGGGCCTGATGGTGCTGCCATGATCGGAGATAAAGGTTGCTGTTTTGAAATCATCGGAGGGGTGGCGGCCACGTCTTTTTTAATATATATATATGTACATATGTAAATCTATACATATACATACATATATGCATATATATATATATAGACATGCATATATACATACATACATATGTATATATTCACACGTATCTTTATTAATATATACGTATATATATGTGTTCATGTGTGTGTTTCCATCGGCCCGAGCAGACCTTTGGTCATAACTTGAGCTAAAAAAATCAGAATGAGCTGATTCAAATTGCGATGATTGTCTCTGTACAATTTTTTGTCTTTAAGAAAGTTCAGAATATGTCTCTTCGATGGAAAGCTGACTTGAGCTGCTTGTTCTCTACCTAGAGCTTCATATTCGGACTTGGTGGTCTCGAGCTCCTTGGTGAATTGCTCATTACTACTGGCCAGCTAATCTATGTATGAGACAGCAACTATAAACTCTTCAGCTCTGGCTGCAATCTGCAGTTGTTGCCCTCTGAACTGAAAGACGGCCAATCAAGTTAGACTTAAGATGCAGGTAACGAACAGGAAACAACCAAGCACAAAAGAGTTGCCAAATCCATATTGTGTTGGAAGACAGTAATTAGCCCATTTTATGAAAACTAAGGGGCTTTGCAGGCATCCTCTAGCAGAATAGACACAGTGTTGAGGCGCTTGGCCACCATTGAATCCCTACACCAACCCCAGTCACTTGAGCGTTGATCATCATAGCTTCAACAGTCTCATGGACATCCACGGTAGCTGCTGCTGGCCCAGCTTCACACAACAAACCTGCAAAAAAGGTTTCTAGTTTAGAAAAGGGGAGATAGAAAAGGGTTTGTGAGATATGGCTGACCCGACACCAGAAAGACATGCTCTTCATGCACTTCTTGTAGCTGCTTGACCACTGGCACTACTGGAATACCATGGTTTTATTCTTTGATAGCTGGCACCCTGAGTTAGAAGATTGTTAAAATTCTGCCGGTAGGATCTGCAAGGCACCACTAGAAGGGGGGTTGAATAGTGGGTGTGGATAATTTTGTTTTTAAAATTGTTTTAGACCAAAAACCCAACTTCTAAAAACAGTTTTTGTTTCCAGGACTTGTTTTGAAACGTTTTAAAAACTAGGTTACAGGTCTTTAAAAATTATGAAATTTGGAGAGATCTTAGTCTCAGATGTTTGAGTATCTCCTAAAAATTTCAGATTAAAATTCAACCTTTAACCCCTTTAAAAACAGTTGGTGGTCAGATTGCGCAAATCTGCCAGAAACGGTAGTCTGATTTGAAAAATTAATTACAATTAAACCATTACTACAAATGCTTTGAAAATTTAATGAATAACCTCTTATTAGGTGTATTTAATTGGGTTGAAACGGTTTTGAAAAATTCTTTTGAGAAGTTATTCAAATACGTTCAAAGTCTCAACCTTTGCAAGCTTGAAAATAAGACTGCACTAGTCTCAGAACTTTTGACGTTTTGATGACTTATACTTGTCCAAAAGGGTTGAAATTTCTTCCAAAAGAACCTTAAGACGGGTGTTTATGTTTTCTGAAATTTTCGTGATTTTTGAAGTTCGCTTACTATTTTTAAGAACGTGATAAAAATTATACACTGTGCTGGAAACTAAAAGTAAGTGCTGAAAAGTAAAGAACACAAGGCATTTTATACTGGTTCAGTTAAATTAACCTACTCCAGTCTTCGAGCACACCTTCATCGGTTAGCACTAATCACAAAACACAAATAACACCTTAACACACAGGGTTAATGGAGTTACACAGCAACTCCAACCCTTTACAAACCTTGTAAGTGATTACAACGATCACGAACACCACCATCTAACGAATGCAAGATTGATCACGCCTTGATCAATCTTTTACAACAATATAAAGAGTTTGTGGTGGTATATATGAATCCTATTCAAATGTATGAATATGAATACAATAGGCTTTTAGAGAGAAGAAAGAAAGAAAGTGTAGAAGGAGATGAACAAGTTTTAGATCTTGAGAATTGTAAGCCTTATCTTGTGTTTTTGTTTGCTCTCTTTCTTCTCTTATTATTACCATATGTGCCGCCCCCTATTGCCTCTTTATTCTCTTGAAAATTATTTTCTAAGTCCTTGGAATAGTATATTACATAATTGTGACATTTCCTTGTTTATTTGGCAATTCCTCATTGGATGATCATTAAGCCCTTGCTTACTTGGCACTCATTCATTGGATGGAAGTTGTCATCATTTGATGACTAGATAAACCTGAAAATAATCCTTAAATACATGTGTCAATTAGCCATAAAAGTGTTGCCATAAGTCACATATCAATTCCACATAATTAGAAAGAGAATTCATCACCAATTTCCTTCCAAGATTTTGGCCACATGCTTTCTACACATGCTAAAATTTCAGCATGTGTGATATTCACACTTTATTCAAATTGTTGCAAAGTTTGCATTTGATTAATTCCTTGAAACTAAAGAATAAATCAATAATCATTTAGTACATAACATTTCTACTAATTTTGGAATAAAATTTATAGTCATGGAGGCCATAAAATCGGCCAAGTGCATTACACACATGCTGAAATTTTTAGCATGTGTGATATTTAAAAATATCACTTCATTATTTCCATAGCATCTTTAGAACATTTCAATTTTATCTTTCAGTTAATCCATTTGATTCAAAGTAGTAAATATGGCACAATTAATAGCAAAAATTCGGCCACTCTAATGCACACATGCTGAAATGTTCAACATGTGTAAAAAATGAGACATAGTTTGAAATGTTATCTTTTGTAGCTCCTTTCTTTATGTCATCAACATTGTATTCTTCTGTCTTGGCCAATCAACATGCCAAGAAAGCTCCACATGTGCTCCAACAAGGCTGAAGTAGGCGTGTGCTATAGCTTGCACATGTGCTGAATTATTTTTGCAAACTTTACAAAATAGTGCACATATAATTATACACATATGGTATATTCCAATCAGCCCTTAATTTATTTTTCTAGAACAAATTAGAATGTATAGAGTATGTGAAAACTGTCTATATACATGTTATATGTCATGCCAAAAACGTTCCATGTGTCGTGTTCGTAGAAAACCGAATTTTCGACGTTTGTCGATTACCCGATTTTTTCCGATTAAATTCCAACTTTTTGCACATGCTATATATATTATGTTACACAAAATGCATCTAGATCACGCCCCGTGCATGCAAACCGAAATGCATATCAAAAACAAAAACCACACTATATGCATGATAGGATTCTTGGCCAAAAGCCAAACACATTCTCCCCTAACGTGTATTATGTTGCGTCTTCATCCCCTTTCTCACCTTTTGGAAGACCTAGAAAGGTCACCCAAATTTGGGTACAAAAAGGGACATTTTCAAAGGGTTGAATAAATAACCCTTCCGAACGCACGTTTGATATTATTTGAAATGCATGGTTTTTTTGCTATCTTTATCTTTACATACGCTTTTGATTGTCTTTCCAAAATAAAGGGGGATAGAATGCATGATTTAATTGGGAGAGAGAAAGATTGATTGCACAAATCAAGGGGGAGAAAATTCAAATTTTGAATTTGTGCATGATTGGAGGGGAGCGACAAAATTTAAATCATGAACGTAGGTTATTTTGTAAATCATCAAAAAGGGAAGATTGTTGAGAAAAAGAGGTTTGAGTGATTACAAAATGCATGATTTAAATAACATGTATTAAAGAAATGCATGACATGTTTTATGACATGACATGTTTTTGCATGAAACCTGCCTTATATAGTTCATATATAATGTTGTCGTACTAATGATCCATGAAGCTTTAAAGCTTACGTCAAATGGCGAACATTTGCAGTGTTTGAACTATTTTCAGGTGCCACCATTAATAAACCAAACTAGTTCATTAAGTGAAGTACTTAGTTAAATGAACTAAGTAGTTCATTAAAGGAAGCCATATTTGGAAAAGGCACAAAGGCAACAAATAGAGGAATGGAAAGTTCTCTCCTACCTATGTCCACACGCCTTATATATATATATATATATATATATATATATTCATATTTTTTCCTAAAAGGCACTATACACATATATTCTAACGTGCTACCGACACGTTATATATTTTACGAACATACGTTAACGTCACACTATTATGTTTACCTCATATTTATGAGCATATTCAGATCTTATATCATATGATATAAGTCATGGTGATGACAAATTTATTACGACACGTTAAAAGGTTCTAAACCAAAAATTGTCGTATCGGGTGAATACCGAAACTTCGCCAACGTGTCACGTACATGCCATATATCGATGTCCAGTTCCTACACTTCAAAAATGGCCACAAATTTCGTGGCTCACATGGTATATACATCCATAAAATCATTCCATGTTGGCACACACAAATCACCCTAAATTAAAGCCAAAATATGGAGATTCCAAATTCAATTTTTGTCACATGTGAGGCGCCACTATAAATCAGCCATGAGTGCTGAATATTAAAGTTATGATATGAATGTCGCATATGCATCAATAGTCTCTTTTCATATTTGTACGATGCAATGTTATATCTCGTATGATATGAAGATGCTGCACGATGAGATGTCATAGGTGAAGGTCTAGGCGTCTTCCTAGATGCCACATATGTCTTTGATGCATCTATTTTCTTAGATAGAATGAATTTGGTTAGTTTGTTTAGTGACTCATTTTTCTCAATGTATCCTAGTCTGTTTTTGTCACTATCATGCTTTTGTGAAGAGATGATGTGATCTAGCATGTTTGTTCCCGTGTCAGATTGTTCCACCATTTTCTCTAAATTTGCATTCCTTAATTTCAAGTTTGAAATCTCGGATTTCGTTTCATTATTATGCGTGGTCAGTGACGAGATCTCTGATTTTAATGCATTAATGATGCATGACGACTCTTCTTTTGAATCGTTTAATTGAGAAACAAGGTTCGTGTTAGAAGATTCTAACAACATCTGGTCTTCAATTAATTGTTTCTTTTCTTTTGCAAGAGTCTTTGAAAACTTATGCAACTCTAAATATTGACTAAATAAATCATCGTAAGAACATTTAAAATCAGAATCAGAGTCGAAAGATACCTTATTTGATGCCTTAGATGTAAAGCATACTTGTGCCTTTTGTTCTTCTATATCATCAGTCTCAGAGTCGGATGTGTCACTCCAAGTGGAGGCTTTGAAGGCTCTTCTCCTTTGTTTAGGTTCTGAGACGAGTATAGTTTTGGTCCGATCATTCTCAAGGTATTTGTTCGTTTGTTTGTCCTTGTTCGGGCAATCATATGACAAGTGTCCAAGTTGTCCACATTCATAACACTTTATTTCCTTATTTTTATTTCTATGATCCTTAGATGAAGTAGAATTATGTTTATTTTTAATCGATTTTCTCCAGATTTTTCTTAATCTTTTAGCCATCGTGATTAAATCCTCATCATCGGAATCTGTATCACTATCATCTACAACGTATTCATTTGATTTAAATACTATAGCCTTATCATTTTTAGAAATAGACTCGGAATTTCTTAAAGTGAGTTTGTTTTTATATACCTTAAGTGATCCAATTAGTTCTTCCATTTTAATTGATTTGGTTTCTTTGCTCTCCTCGATAGCCGTCACTTTTGGGTCCCACTCGGATGGAAGGCTTCGTAAGACCTTTTGGACCTTTTCCTGCATAGAGAAGACTTTTCCAAGAGACTCAAGAGAATTGTAAATGTTAGTCGAGTGTAGATCCATATCAATGATAGATTCATTTGGCAATAGTTTTAATGACTTTAGTGTGGACATAAGCATGTTGATTTTGGACTCTTTTACTTGACTAGTGCCTTCGTGTTTCATTTCAAGAGTTCTCCACATTTCTGGAGCACTAGAAAAATTTGAGACATAACTAAATTCACTTTTACTTAGTCCATTTTAGAAGTAATTTCATGGCCCTAGCATTCATGCTCAATCTCTTTTTATCATCACTAGTATACTCTTGTTTAGGCTTAACAACCTCTAGTGTGACTCCATCTACAGTGGATAACTTTGACGGAACAAATGGAGTATCTTCTATAATGGACCATAGATCAATATTAATAGCCATAAGAAAAAGTTTCATTCTTAACTTCCATTGAATGAAATACTCACTGTCAAAGAGAGGAGGCCTTTGACTGGACATACCTTCTTGCTCAGTTTTGAAATTCGTGGTTGCCGTCTCACTTAGATTGTTGGAACCTTTTTTGTGAGTGTTCCTGCGCTTTGATACCACTTGTAGGATCTGCAGGGCACCACTAGAAGGGGGTTGAATACTAGGTGCGGAAAATGTGGTTTTTAAAATTGTTTTAGACCAAAAACCCAACTTCTGAAAACAATTTCTGCTTCAGGACCTGTTTTGAAACGTTTTAAAAACTAGGTTACAGGTCTTCAAAAATTCTGAAATTTGGAGAGATCTTAGTCTCAGATGTTATGAGTATCTCCTACAAATTTCATATTAAAAATCAACCTTTAACCCCTTTAAAAATTGTTGGTGGTCAGATTGCGCAAATCTGCCAGAAACGGTAGTCTGATTTGAAAAATTAATTCCAATTAAACTGTTACTCCAAATGCTTTGAAACTTTAATGACTAACCCATTATCAGGTTTATTTAATTGGGTTGAAACATTTTTAAAAAATTCTTTTGGGAAGTTAGTCAAATACGTTCAAAGCCTCAACCTTTGCAAGCCTGAAAATCAGACTATACTAGTCTCAGAACTTTTGACGTTTGGATGACTTACGCCAAATGAACCTTAAGACATGTGGCTATGTTTTCTGAAAGTTTCGTGATTTTTGAAGTTTGTTTACTATTTTTAAGAACGTGATAAAAATGATGCACTCTGCTGGAAACTAAAAGTAAGTGATGAAAAGTAAAGAACACAAGGAATTTTATACTGGTTCGGTTAAATCAAACTACTCCAGTCTTCGAGCACACCTTCCTCGGTTAGCACTAATCCCAAAACACAAATAACACCTTACCACACAGGGTTGATGGAGTTACACACCAACTCCAACCCTTTACAAACCTTGTAAGTGATTACAACGACCACGAACACCACCACCTAGCGAATACAAGATTGATCACACCTTGATCAATCTTTTAATACAATATAGAGAGTTTGTGGTGGTACATATGAAGCCTATTCAAATGTATGAATATGAATACAATAGGCTTTTAGAGAGAAGAAAGAAAGAAAGTGTAGAAGGAGATGAATACGTTTTTTGTCTTGAGAATTGTAAGCCTTGTCTTGCGTTTTTGTTTGCTCTCATTCTTCTCTTTTTATCACCATATGTGCCGCCCCCTATTGCCTCTTTCTTCTCTTGAAAATTATTTTCTAAGTCCTTGGAATAGTATATTGCATCATTGTGACATTTCCTTCATATTTGGCAATTCCTCATTGGATGATCATTAAGCCCTTGCTTCCTTGGCACTCATTGATTGGATAGAAGTTGTCATCAATTGATGACTAGATAAACCTGAAAATAATCCTTAAAAACATGTGCCAATTAGCCATGAAAGTGTTGCCATAAGTCACATATCAATTCTACATAATTAGCAAGACAATTCATCACCAATTTCCTTCCAAGATTTCGGCTGCATGCTTTCTACACATGCTGAAATTTTATCATGTGTGATATTCACACTTTATTCAAATTGTAGCCAAGTTTGCATTTGATTAATTGCTTGAAAATAAAGAAGAAATCAATCATCATTTAGTACATAACATTTCTACTAATTTTGGAATAAAATTTGTAGTCATGGAGGCCATAAAATCGGCCAAGTGCATCACACACATGCTGAAATTTTCAGCATGTGTGATATTTAAAAATATCACTTCATTATTTCCATAACATCTTTATAAAATTTCAATTTTATCTTCATTTAATCCATTTGATTCAAAGAAGTAAATATGGCACAATTAATAGCAAAAATTCGGCCACTCTAATGCACACATGCTGAAATTTTCAGAATGTGTAACAAATGTGACATAGTTTGAAATGTTACCTTGTGTGGCTCATTTCTTTATGTCACCAACATTGTATGCTTTATTCTTGGCCAATCAAGATGCCAAGAAAGCTCCACTTATGCTCCAACAAGGCTGAAGTAGGCGTGTGCTATAGCTTGCACATGTGCTGAATTATTTTTGCAAACTTTGTAAAATAGTGCACATATAATTATACACATATGGTATATTCCAATCAGCCCTTAATTTATTTTTCTATAATACTTTAGAATGTATAGAGTATGTGAAAACTGTCTCGATACATGTTATATGTCATGCCAAAAACGTTCCATGTGTTGTGTTCGTAGAAAACTGAATTTTCGACGTTTGTGGATTACCCGATTTTTCTCTGATTAAATTAAAACTTTTTGCACATGTTATATATATTATGTTACACATTATATATATTATGTTACACGTAATATATATAAATTAAACTTTAATATTCAGTACTCATGGCTGATTTATAGTGGCGCCTAACATGTGACAAAAAATTGAATTTGGAATCTCCTCAATTTGGCCTTAATTTGGGGTGATTTGTGTGTGCCAACAGGGAATGATTTTATGGCTGTATATACCATGTGAGCCACGAAATTTGTGGCTATTTGTAAAGTGTAGAGGCTGGCCATCTATATATGGCAAGTACGTGACACATTGGCGAAGTTTCGGTATTCACCCGATACGGTAATTTTTTGTTTAGAACCTTTTAACGTGTCGTAATAAATTTTTCATCACCATGAATTATATCATATGATATAAGAACTGAATATACTCATAAATATGAGGTAAATATAGTGTTTTGACATTAACATACGTTCATAAAATATATAACGTGTTGGTAGCACATTGGAATATATGTGTATAGTGCCTTTTAGAAAAAAATCTGAATATATATATATATATATATATATATATATATATAAGGCGTGTATACATAGGTAAGAGAGAACTTTCTAT
Source organism: Eustoma russellianum (assembly GCA_036186865.1). Classification (NCBI taxonomy): domain Eukaryota; kingdom Viridiplantae; phylum Streptophyta; class Magnoliopsida; order Gentianales; family Gentianaceae; genus Eustoma; species Eustoma russellianum. Next base: position 24,853,837 of record AP025066.1, read on the forward strand.
TCTTCAATTTGTTGCCTTTGTGACTTTTCCAAATATGGCTTCCTTTAATGAACTACTTAGTTCATTTAACTAAGTACTTCACTTAATGAACTAGTTTAGTTCGTTAATGGTCGCACCTGAAAATAGTTCAAACATAACAAATGTTCGCCATTTGACGTAAGCTTTAAAGCTTCATGGCTCGTTATTACGACAACATTATATATGAACTATATAAGACAGGTTTCATGAAAAAACGTGTCATGTCATAAAACATTTCATGCATTTCTTTAATACACGTTATTTAAATCATGCATTTTGTAATCACTCAAACCCCTCTTTCTCAACACTTCCATCACACCAACTTTTCATAGCCTCTAGTTTTTCCTGACTTGGCCTACGGAAGTTTGAACCTAACACCTAGTGATCCAGATTGGCCTTCTTTAAAATGGCATCATTTACCTTTAACAGATCGAGTATCATGTTCATATCTTGGAGCCTTTCCACCTCCTTGCAGAACACCTCGTCGGGTCTAAGGTTACCGGCCTTCTTAAACCTTTATATGTTGGCCTCTGTCGCTGCATATTTGTCGATTAGAATACTTGCCTTTCTAGTTCTTGGTGAAGGTCAGTATTAATACGGCAAGGCTGGACTCCTCACTAGAAGACCGCCTCCTGAAGTAGTATCAGATTTTCAAGGCCCTACATGTGAAAAAGCCTCTCAAGACTTGGAGATCGAACTCAGCCTCAGCAGCTCTAAGATAGAGAAAAAAAAAAGAAAAGAACGGAACTTAGCCTATTGGGCATGATCTATGAAAGCCTAACCCATAGTAGTTTAAGATATGTCTCAAAGAACTATGAATGGAAAAGCCGAATCCAAATTTAAAATATTCTTCATAAATAGCCTTGCATGCCTCTTGGGGATCGTAGGTTGCTTGGCCAAAAGGTGGAGCGATAGATCAAACTGGAGGCAATCGATTTTCCAGACCTAGCAGATTGTTGCTAAGTCAAAAGGGTCAAGAGTGCAGAACGACTCTTGAACCTTAGGAGAAGGGGAACCTCGAGAAATTAGCCCTAAGGAAAGTTTAAAAAATCATCAACTTGAGACATATAAAATGTATGCTGCTGATCAGAGCTTAACGCAGGAGGCGATGCCAAAGCCTCTGTCACCCAAGTAGCGCAGCCAAGCACAACATTCCTATTATGCCTGGTACAAGGAATGGTAATCCTCATAAGCCACCAGAGAGGAGGATGATTATCCTCTAAAGACTTCCTCTCCAACAAAGTGGAAGATTCATCCCCTCCTACTGTTGAGAAATCCACGAGATCACTGCTATCAAAAACATGCAACGGAAAAATCGATCTCTGATTTCCTGTCAAGGATACATGTTGTTTGTTTAATTTGATGAAAGAAATTCAAAAACTTATCTCTGTAGATTCAAAATATGCAGGAGAAAGAGGTGTGATGACACGATCACCTCTGTTAGTATCCACACGAATGCTTCCGCTGGAGTGATAGCTCTCTAGAACGAAGCAGTTGAAGAACTTGTTTTTCTCCGAAATCAAGTTCAGGTTTCTATTTTTCCTGTGTAATCTCTATACGGGATACAACAACATATATACATATATATAGACCTAAAAATCCGATTCCAACTTAGATTGGTTTAAGGCCAATCATAATCCATATCAGGATTGGATAAGACCATTCAGAATGTTGTTATTATCCGATAATATATATATATATATATATATATATATATATATATATATATATATATATATAATATAAGCATATTTTAAGAACTCGAAAATAATAATAATAATAATAATAATAATAATAATAATAATAATAATAATAATAATAATAATAATAATAATAATAATAATAATAATAATAATAATAATAATAATAATAATAATAATAATAATAAAAATAAAAATTAATATCGAATATTAATATTATTAATATTATTAATATCAGCTCATACGTATTCTTGTTTGTGACCCGATAAGCCCATATTAATTGGCAATCAGTTAAATCTCTATTAAACCAAAAGGTCGTAATTGGCCTCTAGTAAGGCATTACGACTACCCAATTAATACGATTACAATCCAACTAGCCTGATAATAGCACATGTATTAATCTCTTGTCACACGATATCTAGTTTGAATATAAGCCATGGTCAGCATCATACTTATATTGTTCAAACGTATGATTACTCGATTTTCAAGTAGACTAATAAAACAAATGATATTGATCACACTATCAATTCATTTGAGCATGGTCAGGCATTTTATAGTCTCACTAATCGAGGGCTCCAAAAGATATATCTCTCAAAGGAGGGACAAATCATATCTTGATTGTTCAATATCATCTACATAATTTCTATCATATTCAATCTTGGCCTTTATTATTATCCAGTTACAAATAATGTTTGATCATGTCAAAATATAATAGTCCTTATGTCGAAAACTATGACAATCTCAAGTCTAATGATTAAAACATAATTATCATGAAATTTATTTATGACGCTAATCCATGCAGTAATCTCATGATGGGTCTATCCAATATATTGTTCTTTAACAAGTATCTACGAAATTGATTTGTATCATCATACACATAATCGTCTCATGATTATCAAATCAACACTCATACTGGTTATAAATTATTTTATCTCTATAACAATAATGAACCATGGACATACATCATAATTGTGTAACGTTCTAACCAACAATAATGATAATAAAACCTCTTCATTAATAATAAATGTATAACATAAACATCCGAATCATGATCTAGGGCACATACATTAACACCTACGTCACCGTGAACATAGGATAACTCTTCTGATGCGTTTTGAGAATTAGAAGAGTGAGAGGAAGACATGATTTCAGCAGCAAAGAAGAAAGGAATGGTGAAAAACTTACTTGGCAAATAGGATGAAGGCGAAATAAGGTTGGGATGGCAAACAAAACCTAGCTGAGGAAGGCACATCAAAGAAGGAAAATTGATAGATTGCAGGCAGTGCTATGAGATCAAAGGCAAAAAATGCGAGGGCAGGAGGCCTAAGTGGAGTTTTGACATTTGGAGTTTTTGGGATTTCGACTCCGAAATATATAAGGTTGGCAGAATACATTAAAAAAATGCGTCTGGCACCGCTTTGAATTCCACACTGGCTAAGCCTCATTATTAAATGTATGCATAACACCTAATTAGAATATGACATGGCAAAGGGGTGTATCGGTGGAATGGTAGGGAGTTTCATCTGTAATCAAAATATGACACGCCAAAGGCGTGTATCGGTGGAATGACAGGGAGTTTCATCCGTTACCAGAAGATTACCCTTCCCTCTTGTGTTTGACATGTCTAATCTGAGTGCATCTGATAAGGACGAAACCATTATTGACTAGAACTACAAGTGTGTCCAACAGGGTCTATCATAGTCAACGTTGCTTGGCTCCATAAAGATGCAGGTCACCGTGAACACATCTTCATTACTATCCCTGAGTACATCTTTCACTCAACTGAGTTTAGAGGATGCAAGACACCTCTCGACATCGGCCTTGCAATTGAAGCCCGTTTGATCAATCCAGAGGGTTAGCCCAGTCATCTAGCACTATGGCAGATACATGCTTCAGACTCTCATTGTGGGTCGACTCAAAATCCAATGTCTTAACTTTACTGCTCAACTCTCACGGGTCCTCTGCTCGACTCGGCAAAATCTGACATCTGACATCAAGCAATATTATTCTTGCGACATAACACATGGCATCATGCGGCAACATGCAAATGCATCCAGCCAACGGGGCAAGACACATGGCGCATTCACATAACTTCTCAACATGCACTGGTTGTCCATGACATGTAAAAGCGTGAAAATGTATCATAGAGGACCAAGTTCAATCGACTACATAAAAAGACAGCCATAAACAGCAAATTGAAACATGTTTTTCTATATTTCCAGCATACAACTAAGACTACGCCCAATAGAGTAATAACTCCGAGAGCTCTAACGTCGTTTGACTTTTACAGATTTCTGAGAACGTTATATCTAACAACAAATTGCGTTCGTGTACAACGTTGACAGTGTTTTCTCTTTTTGGATCACCTCTGATCTGGATGAAGATTCGACTCTGCCAAATCCTTATAAAATAATAGCATATCTCGCCAAAAGATGATTACGTGAGAGGGTAAAGCATAAGATATGGATAATAGGAAATAGAAGAATTGAACAAGGCCATCGCTATCATTGATAGTGATTGATTAGTTTAGTATTAACGAAGGAAGAGGCTCGTGATTTGAATTCTGGTTGACACCAAAATAATGCAACGATCTTTATAAACAGTAAAAATTCAAGTCCTTATGAAAATAATAGCATCTCCTAGTAAAAAATTATAATATGAGAAGGTTAAACACGTTGGAATTTCAGAAGCGCATATAGTTAAGTATAGAAGCGTGTATTGTAGAATATAAGGAAGTATGTATTGGAGCTTGAACTGTAAAATATTATTCAGACTTCCTCAGTTCAAATGTATACTGCTATGCTTTTAATAAGGCTCAGAAAAAGATAAGAAACGTCAAGCTACCAAGGGCTCTCTAACTGCTATATTATATTTATAATTGTCAGTTTCTCTAATTCACTGAGCTAGTGGATGTATAAAATGTAAGTATATGCAGTGTATTTGTATATGTACATGTGCCCTTTTTTGTATCTTGCGGCTGTGTTATGCTCGGATTGTTAAGTAGAAGAATTTTGCAGTATGCAAACTCTGTAATTTGTATTCATTCAATCGTATTTTACACAGTACATCCTACCACCAACTTATACACCCAAGTATCTCTATACAAGGTAAGTAATCTTCCCTAATTATCCTCCCTAATTACATCACAAATAAATACACATTATTTGATTACATATTTGACTACTCTAATTGATACACCTAACTGTGGTAACTATTTCTTTCCTAACACTCCCCCTCAAGTTGAGCAGGAGGGGTTAACAATGCCCAACTTGACCAAAGTTTCATCAAACGCTCTTCATGCAACATCTTTGGTTAGAATGTCAGCCAACTGATCTTCTGTTGGAACAAATGGTAGCTCCACTACTCTACCTTCAATATTGTCTTTGATGAAATACCAATCTATCTCCACAGGTTTGGTTTGTTCATGTTGTACTGGGTTTTTTGAGATGTTAATCGACGTTTTTTTAATCACACATTAGCTTCGCTGGAAGAGACGAATATTGGCCCAAATCAATTAATAGTTTCTTCAACCATAACACTTCCATAACCCCTTTTGCAATCCCTCGAAACTCTGCCTGAGCACTAGACAAAGCTACAACTTTTTGCTTCTTACTTCACCGCATGACCAGATTAACTTCTACTAAAGCAAAGTAGCCTGAGGTAGATCAATCATCTACTATATTTTCTACCCAATCTGCATCAGTATATACTTGTATGTCCATATCACCATGATTTTTGAACCAAATCTCATGTCCCGCTGTTCCCTTTAAATACCGCATGATTCTCATTACAGCCTCCAAATGATGGCTCTGAGGTCGGTGCATAAACTGACATACAAGTATGACTGCAAAGGAAATATCAGGACGAGTATGCGCTAGATATATCAGTTTTCTGACTAACCGTAAGTATCTTCCGCAATCAGTGTCAGGTCTTCCCCTTTTAAAGGCTAACTTTTGATTCACCAGTATTGGAGCTCCAGCAGGTTTGCACTCTATCATACCCACCTACGCAAGTAAGTCCAAGATATATTTCTGTTGAGAGATAAAGATTCCTTGGTTAGTGCATGTCACATGGATCCCTAAGAAATATCTTAGGTCCACTAGATCCTTCATTTCAAATTTTGAGAACAACTGTTGTTTCAACAACGCCATTTCTTCCATGTCGTTTCCTGTTATAATCATATCATCTACGTAGATAATGAGACAAGTCACCTGAGTTCCCTTTCTCTTTATGAACAATGTAAGATTAGCATTGCTTTGTCTGTAATTTTGCCTTTTTATGAACTCAATGAACCTTCCGAACCTCGCCCTTGGGACCCGCTTAAGTCCGTATAGCGACCTTCTCAATCGGCACACCTCCTTTTTTGCAAATTCATCAGTAAAGCCTGGGGGTGCACTCATATAAACCTCCTCTCTTAACCCCCATAAAGAAATACATTTTCAACATCATACTGATGAAGAGGCCAATCTTTAGTAGCTGCTACATAGAAGAGTACTTTGATAGTGTCAAGTTTTGCCACTGAGAAAAGGTCTCCGTGTAATCAATACCATAAGTCTGAGTATATCCTTTGGCCATGAGTCTTGCCTTGTACCTTTCAATACTGCCATCGGATTTATACTTGATCGTGTAAGCCCACCTGCATCCTACTGGATTTTTTCCGACCGGAAGGGGTACCTTTTCCCAGGAACCATTCTTATGTAATGCTTTCGTCCTTTCTTCCATTGCTTCACACCATTCAGGTTTAAGAATTGCTTCCTCCACTGTCCTAGGAATTGTAGCGTCACATACTGAAGACAAGAATCCTTTTGCACCAATCACTGGATACTACCCACCTTTTGACACCTTACTGGGTGAATACCTTACTGGAGGATTTCCTCTGTTCTGTCATGGTGGCAATACTCTACCCTGTCCTGCAGAAATGTCCTTATTTTCCTGATTAAGTTCACAGTCAATAGCGGGTTATGGGCTGAGAGAATTATTAGGCATAGGAATCAAATCAGGGGATGGTAATGATAAATCAAGGGACGATGATACCTGGGTATGCGGAGTATCCGCTTTAGGGAAATCATTGGGTGGTGGTACCAAAGGAGTTTCCGTAATTCCATCAGCAGGGAAAGTACAGGCAATGCCACCTACTTACCGTGTTGGAACAGCAGCAGGACTATGGTTATGAAGCTAATTGTAGGTCTCACCACACGTCTCCCCCTGAGACAAAGACTGGGTAGAATAGAAGTACTCATGTTCTAAGAAGGTGCAATCCATAGTAACATGAACATGACGAGTGCGAGGGTTGTAACACTTGTACCCTTTTTGATTTAAGGCATAGCCAACGAAGACACATTTGTCTGCACACGCATCTAGTTTGGAGCATTGAGAGGATGGGATGTGAACAAACACTGTGCATCCAAATATTTTAGGTGGTAATGTAAGGACAGAGGGTACCTCAGTATGTGTAGACAAGATAGACAATGGAGTACTATGATCTAGAATTTTGGTAGGTAACCGATTAAGAAGATATGAGGAGGTAGCAACTACTTTGGGCCAGAAGTATTTTGGTACAGACGACTCAAACATCATGGCTTGGGTCATTTCTAGGAGGATGCAATTTTTGCGTTCTGCTACACCATTTTGTTCAGGTATGTGCGAGCACGAGGTCTGATGGATAATACCATGGTCCCGAAAGAAGGTTTATAGATCACTATTAACATACTCGCCGCCATTATCTGAGCGGAAAACTTGAATATTTGTATGAAATTGGGTATAAATCATTTGATGGAACTGAACAAACGTGGCATAAACATCAGATTTATTTTTAAGAAAGTAGATCCATGTCATCCTGGAAAAATCATCTACGAATGTAATAAAATACTGATAACCAAAAGTCGTGGGATATGGAGAAGGACCCCACACATCCGAATGCATTAGACTAAACAAAGGTTTAACACGAGTATTATTAGGTTTATAAGTAGAACGGTGGTGTTTAGCACGCAAACATGTGTCACAAGATAAAGTGAGACGAAAACTAGATAACGAGTGAAAAAGTAACTTCATATAACTTAACAAGGGGTGACCAAACCAACGGTGCCATAGCCACAGTCTCTGTGGAGCAGTCCCGGTGGCAAGATAGGACCAACCCTGTTGTACCACATCTGTGACGTAGTACAGTCCTTCCTTCTCAATGCTACGCCCAATGATCGTCCTCAAGCGAATATCCTGTAAAAAGCAGAAAGTAGGGTACATAAATATTACACAATGTAGTTTCTGAGTAATTTGGCTTATAGAAAATAATTTTGACGATAGGCCAGGTACAAAAAGACAGTTGTTTAAATGTAAATAAGGTTTAATAGAGATGGTACCACCTCTAGACACGGGAATAAGGGCTCCATTAGCAGTTTCAATATGTGTTTTAGTTGGGTTGTCCAGTTTTGAAAGTCAGTAGGGTCGTTGGTCATAGTTTCAGTTGCACCACTGCCAAGGATCCAAGTGGTACATGTGGAGACAGTGGAAAAGAGGTTGGCTGTTGACTGGCGGCCAATTGGGTCATGTGTAGGGAAACTAAGGAATGGACTAGGCTGATTGGGGTTACTTTTGGAATTTTGGGAAGAGTTAGGGATATTTGTGAGTGTTTTATAAACTGAGGGGACACAATTACCAGTTTTGGGAAGTTTGTGGATTGCGGCCAAAGATTGTGAAAAACCAGGGGCTATAAGTGTTATTCATGCAGGGGTATTTTGGGCAAAACACAACATAACCCCAACCCTTTTACCTGTACCCTCGGCGGCCACCACTTCACCATTGTTTCTCTGTTTGAGGTAGTTGCTGCCAGCCCTTTGTTTCCTTCGGATTGCTTCCTCTTTCCTTCGTATCATTCTGGATATCCAATGATTTAGAAGAAATTTTCTTTTGTGTGCCTCTTCTAGCCACACTGGCTGCAGATCAGCCCCTCCTTATCTTCGATCCTTCTAGGGTTGCCAGCTCTAGGGTTTCCCCGGCCTTTCCGTTGAGTTGCTCTTCGTCTCTGTGCATTTCTTGAGTCACGGCCTCTAATAGTCGAGGTCTGCATTGCCAGGCAGTGTCCAATTTCTCCCTTTGATGAGAACTCCTCTGAGGGAGCCCTCTACGATACTGCACACCTGTATGAAACCTCCAGTGTAAAGAATGGATCTTTCTTCAGAAGATCATTTTTTCTGTTTATATTTTTCGTCAATGCCTGTCAAGAACTGATACTGCCGAAGTGCTTCAATTTTTTTTGTGTATGTTTATGTCTGTGGCACACTGCATAGGGTTTGGATCATTTGCATCTATGGCTGTCCATAGATCTTGTAACCGATTCTAGCATGACTTAATACTCCCCCATCCTTGTCTGACTAAACTGGCCCTTCTGTAAAGATCATAAGCCCTAAGAGAGTCAGTTCCTGACCGTAGGTGAGGACTAGGCCATCCCATATTGCTTTTGCTGTGGGATATCTTTTCACATTCACCACCAGGGCTGGTTCAATCGTTTGGATTATCCATGAAAATACCGAATTATCCATTTGTTCCCACATAGAGAATTCTTGGTCTGTGGGCTGTGGTGGAGGAGGAACACCTGTGAGGTGATGCATCCTCCCTCTTCCAATAATTGCTCTCAATACCAGCAGTGCCCAGATTGTATAATTGCTACCATTAAGTTTAACAAAAATAGATTGGTTCTCTGATGGAAATTGTGCAGGCTATGGTTGTGCCTGATTCACGGGTGTTCTGACGGGGGTATTTTGAAGGATGTTGACTACTTGGACTGCCAAATCAGACAGGTTTGGTGTTTTTGGCTCATTGGTTTCTGGATTTGACATGGTTTTGTGTTTTCTGGTGAATAGATAAACGCCGATAATCCTCTACACAGATTACTGCCAACAAATGGCTAGGAAAGGTATGGCCGGATGAAGGTAAGACAAGGCAATGATGAACACTTTCTGAGCTTCACTCAGAAAATCTTCATTGCTTGGTAGATTAGAGTATGCTTAATCCTGCTCTGATACCATGTTAAGTAGAAGAAATTTGCAGTATGCAAACTCTGTAATTTGTATTCATTCAATTGTATTTACACAGTACATCCTACCACCAACTTATACACCCAAGTATCTCTATACAAGGTAAGTAATCTTCCCTAATTATCCTCCCGAATTACATCACAAATAAATACACATTATTTGATTACATATTTGACTGCTCTAATTGATACACCTAACTATGGTAACTATTTCTTTCCTAACACGGATGTCAGCGCTCTGTCCAGTTTGGTACATCTGTTCAATGCTGCCTCCGAGATCCTTGTATTCTTCTAAGTTGTCTTAGCTCGTCATATCTGCTTTTTGCTACCGCCATCTTATTGCGCTACTGAGATCTTTCTTTTGCTCAGTTGTAATTGTGCTCAGCACAGCTCGACATATCGCTTACCATTGTCCATTTGCTAAGTGCCTTCACCTTATCTCCTCAGCTCGCATCCCATTATTTTTGTTTAAATCTTCAGTGGCTTCTCTTCATCACCTCGGCTCCGCATTCCATCCTTCATTTCAACCACTTTATCACCTCGTTACTACTCATTCCGGCTCATCACTACATCACCTCTGCTCGAACATTTCATCACCTCGACACTCCATACTTCAGCTTGACATTTCATCACATCACCTCGGCATTGGATGCTCCAGCTCTACACTTTATCATCTTACATCGGTACTGCATGCTCCAACTCTGCACTTCATCATGTCACCTCGACACTGCATAATCTATCTCGGCACTTCATTACCTTAGCTCGAGTACTTCACTTCTGTACTCTTCACCTCGGTTTGATACATCGACTCGATATTTTACTCTCCTTTTTATTTCTGCAGACTATCCATCAATAAAACATAACATGGGGAAGAATAGGAAATAGAAGAATTCAACTAAGCTATCGCTATTATGTGGCTCATTGGAGACAACTATTTCCATTAATTTGTCCATTTGCATAGAACGGTGCTTTACCAATCGGCAATAGGAAGGGAACAAGAAGTTAAACGAACGGCTCATTTCATCTTCGTTTCTGTTTGGGAGTAATTTGTTTGCGCATGGTTTTTTACCAAAAAAAATGCAAGGATCTTGTGGCTTAATTCAAATCCTTGTGAAAATAATAGCATCTCTCACTAAAAAATGATAACCTTGTTATGGATATATTAGAATCTCAAGGATAAACATGTTGTTGATATACATTGTAGAGATAGACATTATATTAAATGTGGATATCCAAAGTATTATATCTTTTGTATTATTAAAATGGTTTGTTCATGTTTATCTTCACTCCATTGAGTCCTATAAATAGGACCACATATCATATATGAAAGACATACCTTGAGATACAGAGTTCTCTTGTTTTTCTTTTCCCTCTTGTTTGAGTTTATAACACGTTATCAGCACGATAACTCTACCACAATAATCCTCCTAAGATTTACTAACCTCACATCGTTTCTGCGTTTGTGAATTCAACTTTGAAATATTTATATACACGCAACCGATTTATAGTTTGAATCCTATAATTGTGCGGTTGATTGTATAGGTTTCGAAGGAACCTTTATTCTGCTCTGTACGCCATTTAATTTGAAATTAGGGAGGATTGGGTCTGGGTTCAGTGCTGTCAGTGGTATACAATCCTGCGCAGGTTCGGGATAATAACATTTGTCAAGGCTTCCACCGTTAGATCTTCACCAAATTTTGACAGATTACTCCTAACACATAAAGGTATATTTTGAACGGTGGTGATGTGTTTTGAACGCTCCTAAGTCTAGACGAAATGGTAATTTCTGAGACTATTTTTCTGCCGAAATTTTTTCAGAATTATGATTTGTTCATTTGTTATGTTTCTCTTGTTACCTATTTCTATACTATATTCGAAATATTTATAAAAGAACTAATCTAGCCCGAAGTCTAGATTTATTTTGAAGGTAAAAGAATAATATATGGCTTGCAGCCATATGGGTAAACTGTTATCATGCCCGAAGCATTATTATAGTAGCCATGCCCGAAACATGAATTGTCAACATGACGGAACCATGGATTGTTGTCATACCCGAAGGATGAACAATTATCATACCCGAAGCATTAATCGTTATCATGCTCGAAGCATGAACCATTAAGATGCTCAAAGCATAAATTATTGATATACCCGAAGCATGAAGAATTTTCATGCCCGAAGCATGAATTTGTTAGTATGATCAAAGCATGAATAGACATAACTGAAGTATATCAATATCACTAATTATATTTGACATACATGAAGTTTGAATAATTGCTATGCCTGAAGCAGGACATGCCCGAAGTATGAATAGTTGTTATACACAAAGCATAAATCGTTGTCATGAATAATTATCATGCCTATAGCATGACTAATGATTGTGTTTGTTACTGATCATGAGTTGATGTACAATGAGTTGATGTCGCAGAATCCAAATCCTCTAGGGGAGACTGTTTAGCTGTGATATCTAGTACATCTGAGCAGAAGCTTGCAGCTGAAAATTTGATTCAGGCATTTATTATGGCTACTTAAGTTGTGGAACTTCTTGCTTTTCCATGGGAATCCTAATTTCATTTGGAGAACCTATCTGCGATTGCATAAAATAAGATTTCATTTCTGAACAGCATTCCTTTTCCTTGGAATTTATGTTTGTTTTCCTGGTACTATCTTGTGTTGAACCCTGGACTCAGAGGTACACTGTTTTTGTTGAAAATGTTGATAATTTGATCGACCAAAAAAAGTATATAACACTAAAGAATTACAATGCATGTGGGAATATATGTGAAAAAGCAACAGCTTTTGTTGAGGGATATCACAAATATGTTGGATTCAGTTGAGTCAAGGTCTATGGTTATCAAATTAACGTTTTGACTTTGCTCTTTGGATTTTTCCTTTCTCATGTGATCTCCATGAAATTTTAAGATGTTGTCTCACCCAGAAATTAATATTCCAAATCATCAAAGGCATAACTGTGCTCTTTCAAATGTTACAAGACTAAGATAAGATTTTTTTTAACGATACTGGGCCTTATTACGTAGTGGAAATGGGCACTTTTGGTATCATCCTAAAATACTATATATTCTTCTTTTAATATCTACTGAACACAAATCTCATGGTCATGATAGATGTGCCTGTCTGAAAGAAAGGATATTTATAGCATGTGCATTGTGTGCTGAAGAATTACCACTGTGGCATATGATATGTGGTCACTTTCATCTTATACCTAACCATAAAATTCCACTAAAAGTGAAATATGTTATTCTCTGATAATTATATATGGCCTGCTTTCACGTTCAAACTTATATGAAAATTTTCTAATCCCAAACGATATTCATTATTTAAGGTAAATCATTAGAAGCGACGACTTTGAACAATTATTATGTCATATCATCTTTTCTATTTTTTTTCCGTGGTCTGGATATGGTCTACACTATTGAATCATACTTGGTTTTGACATATGTTTATATATGTATATATGATATATGCACAAACGTTTCGTGCCCATATTTTGCAAAGCAGGCGTGCCAAATACATGAAAGAAGGAAGCGGTGACTTCAAAACTTACATGTAGCATTTTTTTATTCTTAGTTCCACTTATCACCTCCTCTTGAAAAAAAAAAAAGGAAAAGAACTTATTCGCAGTTTATTCCTCCCCACTGCAATTTTCTGCAATCATTCGATGTTTCTGTTCTATTTCTTTTATTCGAAGTTTATTCAAATACACGGTCGGTGAGCCATTGTTTCTTCATTATTTGATCGCAAGATCCAGTTCACAGTTTCTCGGTATATTTTAATTGGCTAATTTGCATTGTTAACATGCTGGAAGCATGAATTGTTAACATGCCTGAAGCATGAGTAGTCGACATGCCTGAAGCATCAGTAGTCGACATGCCTGAAGCATGCCTGAAGCATCAGTAGTCGACATGCCTGAAGCATGAGTAGTGGACATGCCCGAAGCATGAATAATCGACATGCCTAAAGTATGTGCACCTTTAACTCGACTACGGATTGTTCTATTGAGAATTCTGATTCACGAGATGATAGTATTGGCTCCGTCCTTCCTTTTGAATATTACCCTGTCTATCTTTTGACATAATCTTTTGGCAGAGCACGAATTAATGTGAAATCATTATACTATTTATTGTATCCAGAATGCTCATTTAGATTATGCATTATTTGAAGTATTTTGCATGTTATACGAATCTGTTTTGGATGTCAAATTTATTTGAATCCAAATTTTGTTATTCATGATATTGATTGAACTCAAATCTTGAAGTGGTAAAACAAAAGAAAAGCCTCAAGAAAATGCCAAGACTATAAAAATGATGCACCGACTAAACGGACTTGTTATTAATGTTGAGCCCAAGGCCAATGGTCCATACTTGTCACCAAGGAAGTTTCTGGATCTTTATCCAGACATCCCAAAAGGATGAAGGCAAGAGCAACTAGTGCATTTTGCCTAGGTAAATTGTGCATTATAAGCTTTTCGTTGGATATTTGTAAATTATTAATTTTGATATTAGCATATCATCCAAAGTGAATGATATGGGCATATGTCCAGTTGACAGTGGAATGACATATACACCGGGCCCCAGAAGGGTTCTAATTGGCAAAAGCAAATGTTAGTACCAATTCGAGTACTACGACATTGATCGAAGGCTCCAGAAGAGCAACCATTTTATCAACGGGTGATACACGTATATTGGTTAATATGGCATCATTTCGCAACAAGTCGAAAGGAAACTATTGAGTTTAAAAGATATACATCGTAATGGCGTTCATAATGAACCATGAATGAGGGATATTTTTATAGACAATAATTCAAGCCAGAATCTTGTTAAAGGAAAACTCCCAATTTTCTCTATGGATTGTATTATGCGACTATACATCCAGTCGAATGTGATATTGTGATGAATCAAAAGTTCGATAATCAAAGTCATTTATGACATAATCGACTTGGTCACCTAGATATAATAGTGATACGTACAATTGTACAATACTCACATGTGTACTCTTTAAAGAACGAGAAGATTCTAGAAACTATTTCATGAACAAAAGGATTAAATTATCTCGTAATTTTGTGTGTGTTGCTTGTTCATGTGAGTTTTTTCTCAAAAAGACTAGTAGCTTGTGCCAAGCTTCTTGCTCAGATTATATGATTATCCGATTAAATTTATTAAGTATTGATAATACATGTGAATTTATATCCCAAGCTTTCAATGATTATTGTATGTCTTGAGATTGGCATGGAGCATTCAGTTGCAAGTGTGCACACTTAAAATGGCCCAGCATTGTCATTTATTAAACGTTTACAACTGATTGCTAGACGTTTGATTTTAAAGACCAATTTATCTACATGAGCTTGGGGACATGCAATTATGCATGCATCATCATTGATTTGGTGAGTTAGTTTTTCAGCCATTAGGGGGAGAGAAAATGTCGGTTCCTGAAGAACGGCGTAAAATTACATGGAACGTTCCTTCACTATCTCACCTTAACACACGTACAAATCAATGCGAGCAAGGAGTAAAATGATAACAAAATCCCACGTTTTGGCGATGAATACGCCGATTTGACTTGATGTCTTTGAAGGACATGATAATGGTATACCAAAAACAAGTCTAAAACGTGGACGCCTAGTTGGTGTAAAAGATAAAAGCCCTCAAAAGAGAGTGATACAAATAATACTCCAGAAGAGAATACTCAACAAGAGATTATAAGTTCACAACTTAAAAGCGCTATAGAAATAAGAACTGATCAGTCTAAAAATCAATAAACAAGTTGCTCCCGAAGAAGCAAGTGAACACAATTTTGAAAAGATCTCTTTGAATTATTAGAGAAAATTGGGATAAACAAATGATCATTATTGATCATGTTTTGATTAAGGGATTGCATATGAAATTATGAATCAGGATCCTGATCCAATGTTAACTGAAAAGTGTCGACACAGAAATCATTTGCAAAAAATATAAAAATGCAATCCAAACCCCTGAAGGGAAAGTCGCAAAGCATTTGGACCAGTAGTCCAAAACCCTTGAAGGAAAGTTGCATTCGCAAATTATTTGACATGCAGTCAAACCCCTAAAGGAATCAAACATATTGGATATAAATGGGCTTTTCACAAAGAACTAGGCTTGACTATGATGAAACATATTCTCCGATAATTGATGCCATAACATTACAATATTCAGTCAGCCTAGCAGTCACTTAAACCTTGATATGCGATTAATGAATGAAGTTATCGCTTACTCATATGAATTATAAGATGATGATATAAAATTCCATAAGGATTTAAATTGCATGCAGCATGTAATCAAAGGATGAATGAACTATACATAATCAAATTATAGAAATCATTGTGTGGATTAAAACAATCCAACATGATATACATGTTCATGATCTAAATCTTGTTGGAACTCCTGAAGAGCTTACTAAAACTTCTAGCTGTATCATAAAAGAGTTTGAGATGAAAAACTTTGAGAAGATCAAATGTTCTCTCGGCCTGCAGATCGAGCCTTGAGTAGTCATAGCGTGGTACGATCGAAAGTCTCCTTTCGACCACCAGAAGATAACGAAGAACTATTAGGTCCTGAAGTACCATATCTTAGTATTGTTGGTGTTTTAAAGTATCTTGCGAATTTTGATACCATATATAGCATTTTCAGTGAATTTATTGAGAAAGTATAGTTCAACACCAACACAAAGACATTGAAATGATGTCAAACACATCTTTATCTTCTTGGATCACCATATGGGTGTTTATACTACTCAAGGAAGGTAGCACCACAATTAGTGGGTTCTGATGTTGGCTATCTATCTGACTCGCATAAGGAAAGACCACAGAATGGATATGTTTTGGTGCGGTCATATTACGGAGATGAGTGAAACATACAATAACAACCATCTCTTCATCATTATAAGATTTCGACATGGCATGAAGCATGCTGTGAATACATTTGGTTGAGGTCAATGATTCAGCATATCGAAGGCACCGACAACATCGTTTGAGGATAATGCTAGATGTACTGTTCAAGTTGAAAATGGCTACATCAAAGAAGAACAAAGCATATATCACCAAAGTTCCTCTACACTTATGACGTCGAGAAGAATGATGATATTAATATCCAGCAGATACAATCAAGTCAAAAGGTTGCCGACTTGTTCACGAAAGCACTACATTTAAAGAGATGGTCTACAACATTGGAATGCGTCGACTCAAAGATCTCTTGCCAGCATCAGGGGGAGTGTGATTACTACATGCACACTGTACTCTTTTTTCCTTCGTCTAAGTTTTTTTATACCACAGGGTTTTTCTTGGCAAGGTTTTAATGAGGCAGTGTATCACACTTACCGATTTTTACGAATATGTACTCTTTTTCCTTCGACCAAGTTTTTATCCCACTGGGTTTTTCTTGATATGGTTTTAACGAGGCATATTCTATAAAGTTTGGATATCCAAGGGGGAGTGTTATGGATATATTGGAATCTCAAGGATAAACATGTTGTTGATATACATTGTAGAGATAGACATTATATTAGATGTGGATATCCAAAGTATTATATCTTTTGTATTATTCAAATGGTTTGTCCAGGTTTATCTTCACTCCATTGAGTCCTATAAATAGGACCACATATCATATATGAAAGACACACCTTGAGATACAAAGTTCTCTTGTTTTTCTTTTCTCTACTTGTTTGAGTTTATAACAAACCTAAAAATTATAGCATTATTTTTATTTTGCTTTAGTTCTTTACACAGAGTAAATGACCTTTATCACTAAGACATATCCACTTCTTTCAATAATAATATTAGATTTTTTTTACCTTGTAGCAACCACATGTAGCCTTCTAATTGACATAAAAATGATGCTGGTAATCGATTTCTCTATGTGTTTCATGAAAAGAATTATAAAAATAGTTGAGAAATATGTTTGAATAATTTTCAAAATTATGATTTTAAGTGATACATACCAAGGGATGTTATAAAAATGTCACATGTGATGTTATAAATGTTAAGGAGTTGAATTATATTAAACAAGTTAGAAAAATGGCATCGATCTCTCAGGTTTATACATTTTGATTGATCGATGTACATCGATCGTCCATGTTAGGCAGAATAACACCAAACCTTACTATGCGACATCCACTCTAAATCCGAGACACATCGATTGATCGATGTACATTAGTCTCGCACATCGATCGATTGATGTAAGGCAGATTCAAAGCCACTTCCTCACTGTGAGATATCGATCTCTCGCTCAGAGGCACATAGATCGATTGATGTCCCTAGGGTTTTGAAAACTTTTTTCTAAAATGTGATAAAATATTTGTTTTCATTTGCATATGTTCCATACATGATTATTGTGATTTTATTACTTGATTTTGATGATTTTAAATATGTCTTGTGACGAATGTGCCTTAGAAGTTTCTAAAACTTACCAAGAAAGGAAAAAGTGGTATTTTGAGTTCTTGTAGGAACATGAAATAGAGAAAATCATACAATGACTTTTTCATCACTGCGAAGGTCTTCTTATATTTATTACTGATCATCGAAGTTATTTTTGGAGTTTTCTAACTTCAGGGGTATTTTCGTCATTTTACCTTTAAGGGCATTTTTGTTTTTCACTCAAGAACAACACTTGAGTTTGATATTATCTCTATTATGTAGCTCATTTATGGTTTTCTTGAAGATAATTTGGTGGTTATCTATTCTATTCTTGAAATTGAAGATATTATCAATATCAGCAGAATATGTGATGGTTTTTGATGTTACATTTTATTTTCTTCTTAAAGACATTTATTATATATGATATTGGAGGCTCTCATTCATATTTTTGTAGAGATTCTAAGGGTATTCTTGGAACAAAATCCACCACAACTTACAAGGAGAAAATAGTAGGAAATTTTAATTATATGTTTGACAAAGTCTTGTCAACTTTTATCTATTGGTTTCTTTTCATCAAATCTGAGTTTGTACGCTTATGTATGCCTAAAAAACCTACTCATAAATGTGGAAAAGGTGTTCCATTCATTTTGTGGCTTGTGTACAAGTTTATACCAGATGGACCAACCAAATACAAGCTAGTTGGCAAAAAGTGTCAACCTGGAAACAAAGTTTGAAAAGCAATGGATATGAGCTGTTTTTGGAGTCAAAAATGCAGCTATCACATGTCCTATTATCATGCTAAGGAGTTGAGGATTTCTTAGAGGAATATATCATCTTATCTTTTCTTATTATCTTCATAAATTATATGTCAATTTCAAGAAGCAAAAATTGGCCAAACAAAGATGCAAGGTGGACAAATCATTCTTTGTGAAGTTGCCAAGTGTACAAGTTACTAAGGTGGCCATCCAATTAGGTGAAGACACATAAGAGTTGATGATGAAGATGTTGACAAATTTGAATTCTTATCTTCAAGGCCAATATCACACTATAAATAGAAGGCAAGGTGAAGAGAAGAGAGCACACAACTTGAGAACAAACTTGAAGAATACTATCTAGGTATCTTCTCTATTATTCTTTCTTGTTCATTCTTTGTGTAGCTAAAGTGTTTTGTTTCATATTTGGTAAGATTGATTAGCCATTTATATAAGCCTACAGCAATACGTGGTAGAGGTGTTGTGACATAAGTTGCTTAGAGGTGTTTAGCCAAGTCTTGAATAGGATTGGTGTGTAATCCAAGGACCAAGCTTGGCTCTTCTTGTTGTACTGGTGTTGGTTCATAGTAAAATCTAAGGAAAGGCGTTCCTTGGGACTAGAGTAGGTCACATTGACTGAACCAGGATAAATTCTTGGTGTTCTTGTCTTTCTTCTTTATTTCTGCATTCTGTCCATTTTTACTGCAATTTTCACTCAACTTCACACGAATTGAAAAATAGTAAAACATTTTCAAAATTCTTGATTTTTGATGGAGTTAAATGCCAGACTTTACTTTCATTGGCAACAAGAATCACTCGATTTGAGCAAAGAAATGTTAGTCTTTCAGTCTTTGAAAGATAACTGCTTCATTCTGACAGCAATCTAACAAGTTTCAAAGAAACGTGCCTTTTTATTTTATCAAGCACAGTTTCACGTAATTTAATCAAGACATTATAAGGAGTATTTTGACATAAAGATCAACCTTTTTGGCTGAGTAAACAAAGAGTTATAGTCATTCAAATTTTGTTAACATTCTATCCAAAACTGTCCAGATTGACCATCTGAATCTTTTTATTCATTTGAAGGATCAAATGTTTTTATTTTTAGCTCATTTTTGGACAGAGTATACTTAAGACTTTGAAATTAATTTCTGAAAAATTTCATAATTTTAGAGTTGTGTACTGAGAGATTCAGATGTTTCAAAAATGTGTACAGAATCTAAGTAGCTCTCAAATTCTGTTTTGAGGGAAAATTTTCAAAGGGTTTAAAAATAGTGTAATTTCTGCTAACCACTATTCAGTCCCCCTCTAGTGGTGTTTATCGCAGGTGTTACGCTCCAACAATACCACCAAAACGAGGTTAACACCACTATAAGAAGACAAGGTTACACGCAAGAGTTCATTGAAGCCTACGCATTCCAATTAAAGGTAAACTATACTATGGCTATAGTTTCTCACAAAGGTGAGTTCGAAGGTATGTCTACCCAATGTCCTACTCTTTTCGATGGTAATAATTTCATTCATTGGAAACTTAGGATGAGGCTATTTTTAATGGCTATAGACATTGATTTATGGTCTATAGTTGAAGATGGGCTATACATACCTGTAAAAATTGTACAAGTTAGTGGAGTCACACAGGAAATAGAAAAGTATAAAAGTGAATAGTCAATTGAAGAAAAAAAGAGAATGTCCACAAATTCAAAAGCCACACAATTCCTCTTAAATGGACTTAGTTCTTCTTAAGCGAGTTACGTTTAAAATTGTACTAGTGAACATGATATGTGGAAATCATTATAATTGAAGCATGAATGATTAAGCGGTGTAAAAGAGTCGAAAATAAATATGCTTATGAATAAGCTTGAATTGTTTAAAAGGTTGCCGAATGAATCCATAAAATTTATGGATTTGCAAATTATTAATATCTTCAATGTACTTGAGTCTCTAGGTAAATCTTTTACCAACCAGGAAAAGGTTCAGAAGGTGCTACGAAGCCTTTCCGCTGAATGAGATCCCAAGGTAGCGGCCATTGAGGAGACAAAATGAATCACTAAAATGGATGAGCTACTTATCTCACTAAGGGTGTATGAAGTAAAATTGAACCAACGCAAGTCCGAATCGTCAAAATCCACCGATAAGACTATTGCTTTCAAATCAATTGAGTATTCTCATGTAAATGATAATGAGAGTAATAGTGATAATGAAGTAGATGATGATTTAATATTAGTGGCTAGAAAACTTACAAAGTTTTTCAAACGTCCTAATAGGAATAGACAACAATATTCTTCTTCCTCTTCTCAACTTAAGAGAAATAATTCAAATAGAAATAGTAACAAATGATATAATAAAGAATTAAAATGCTAGGAATGTGGTCAAAAAGGACATATCTCATATGATTGTCCAACAAAGAAAAACAACAATAATAATAATGGCAAACAAAATAAGGAGTTCCAATGACCCGAGCCAAAGGAGACCAAGGCGCGAAAAGGCAAGAGGCCAATGAAGGTTAGCACGTGGAGTGAGTCCTACGACTCAGAATCCGAACATTCAGAAAATAAGGAAGCACAAGTATGCTTCGTATCTAATGAGGTAATCTCTTCTTTTGATGTAGATTCTGATAATGACATGTCATTTGATGAAATGTATGCAGAATTCTTAAAGATGTATGCTCACTGTAAACGTTTTCAAAAGAGAAAAAGAAACTAGTATCTAACTTACCGTCTAAGAACTTTTCTTATTTTTCACTACATCCGAGTTATCTTGGAGATGTAATGTCACTAGCCCAATTATCGTCATTGGGTTGAGTGGGGGAGAAACCTCATCATGAAATGAAAAAAGAGAGATGGGATGGGTGTTAAGAATGCATGAAAGGGGATTGGTTGTGAGGATGGCATAACATGAAGAATGAATAGGTGAAGGAAGTGAATTTGAAGAGAAGAGATGCTTTCTTTTTCCCCCTTATGTGGCTGAAATTATGAGGGAACAGGGGGAGAAAAGGTGTCTTGCCATGATGAAAAGAATTTTGGGAGTGGAGAGAAGGTTTTTTTGTGAATGATGGAGGAAGAGATTGGGAAATGTGAGGAATGGAATTGTGTTCTTCCTTCCCTTGTAAGAGCCGAGATTCTTGTGGGGTTGGGGAGAAATTTTCAGCATGCTTGGTTTAGGGAAAAGAACATGGTTATGTGTAAGAATTGTAAGTTGCATGTTGTTGGTTGGTTGGAAAATTGGAGAAATAAGGACTTTTCCTTGCTTTTTCTTACATTATGTATGATGGCAAAGTTAAGAATGATTGATTTGAATGTTGGAAGAAAAATGAGATGTTGTAAGAATGCATGAATGGTGAGTGGTGGGAGAAAATGAAGTGTAAGAAAGAATGACTAAAGTGTCTTGGAAAAAAGGAAGAAAATGAAAAGAAAGAAACAAGAAAATATGAGGTTTTACATGTGAGGGTTTGCGGTCAAGTGGGGTGAGGGGGTGAAGTGGGGTATTTTGGAAGAATTTGAGATTTAGTAGGAAGAAAGTGAGTATAATTTGTCGACTTAGAATTTTTTCCAACTTGTATACGAGATCTAATGAATAAGAATGGATAAATAAAATATTCTTCCACTTGTGAGGGTAGGGTGGGACGGCCTAGGAGGGGTATGGGGGGTTATATTAGGATAAACTTTGTCCACTTTATTTTGATATCCTAATTTAATTTCCAATAAAGGTTGTGTCCAAATTTTATATTCTTATTTACTTACTTCTCCCATATCATGTTACTTAAGAAACGCTATAAATTTTACCTAGGTTATTTATTGCGTAAGATTCCTTCTTTATTTTAACTGTGTTACCGCGTATCGCGATACAACAATTTTGCTTGATTGCACCCTACTTCCCTTATAATTTTATCTATTTCCTTCTTACTCATGATGCGGGGGTGCGGGTTGTAACACTCCCACCACAAGAACCAAGACGAAATCATAGGAGACAAGTGCAAAGGGACTATTAGGATGACTCCTACAACTCTTTTGAAGAAGACGATTATGAGGAGCACCATGTACATGTCAACAACAGAAGAGGAAATAGACGTCACCAGTAAGAAGATGAGTTCTTAAGGTTAAAGTGAACATACCTCCTTTCCACGGTAAGAGCGAATCTGAAGCTTACTCCAATGGGAAAAGAAGGTGGACCTCATCTTTTCTTGCACAAACAACACTAAAATCCAAAAGGTACCTTGTGCTTCTATTGAATTTGTTGATTATGCATTATATTGGTGGGGTCAAACTTAATATTTGAGAAATAGGATCGGACAACATCCCATCTCAACATGGGAAGAAATGAAGTTCAAACTTAGAAAAAGATTCATCCCTGACCATTATGAGAGGTCAATGTTTCAAAAATTACAAGCCCTGACGCAAGGAAAAAAGTTTGGATGAATATTTCAAAAAGCTTGAGATGTTAATGGCAAGGACTAACACGGATGAACCACCTAAGACCACAATGGCTAGGTTCCATTAAGGACTGAGGAGGGACATTGCACATAAAGTGCAGCTTACTCAATAAGGAGATTTGACTTCGATGGTGCATATGGTTGAAAAGGTTGAATGTCATGCAAACTCTAAACGTTTCAATTCAATTTTTAAGCCTAACCGCCTTTCATTTTCTAGAATGCAAAATTGGTCAATCTAAGGTCATCAAACATGGCCTTATAGTGGACATAATCGAGGAGGACCCTCTTGGCAAGGAAAAAGAAGGAAGCCTTGCACCATCCAGCTCAAAAAGTGAGCATCAAGGCAAAATGAAAGCTCATGAAGGTTAGTGGCTTTAGAGAAATCAAATGTTTTCGATGCCAAGAAAGAGGACATGTGAGTAGAGAGTGTCCCAATGTAAAAAGAATCATGCTAATTTAAGAAACTAACGAATATGTAACAGAAGAAAAAGATGAGCATAAAAATGAACTTGAACATGAATATGACCGTGAAGAGAGTTTAGAAGAGGAGGAAGAATATGAAAACAAGTAATTCTTATTGTTAGAAGAGCACAAAGTAGATGAGCATGAACAACATAAGGATAACATTTTTCATATACATTGCATGATAAAAGGGAAAGTTTGCATGATGAGGATCAGGGATCCCATCAAGAGGTCACGGGTCCTATGACAAGGAGGGGTAGAGAACTTGGACATCAAGTTGGAACCTTCTTGTGTAAACATATTCAAGATGAACCTAAGGTTCATTGGGTTCACTTCATTGAACCTACACTATGAACGTATATGAGTGTGCGTGTGTGTGACCATTCTTTGTTTTAAATTTTGTCTAGTTTTCTGTGATCCTTGTTTTTATGTGTTTGTTTTGTAGGTAAATTAGGTACATGAAAATTCCAAGTCAAATGAAGGTCCAAAATGGATTATAGGCGCATGTTTCAAAAAAAAGAAGACAAGAGGAATATTTGTCATGAAGAGAAAATACCAAAAATACCTTCAAGGGTGAAATGACCAAAATGCCTGTGGTGTGAGAAAACTCTAGAAATGACCCCGATGGTCAGAAATAATAATAATATCATCTTTGTCATGATGAATAAGATAAGAATATATCCTTGAAGTATTTCCACCATATCATGTTTCTACAAAACTCAAAATACCAATTTTGCCCTTTTTGGTAAGTTGTAGAAACTTCCAAGGCACATTAGTCACAATATATTTAAAATCATCAAAAACACATAATAATCACATAATGAACATGTATAAATCATGTACAAATGAAAACAACCAATTTATCACATTTTAGAAAAATATTTCTAAAAACCCTAAACATCGATCGATCGAAGTGCCTCAGCTTCAGAGATCGATGTCTCACAGTAAGCTTCAGAATTTGTTTCTGACCTACATCGATCGATCAAAGTGAGGGTTCAATGTACATCAATCGATCGATGTGTCTCAGGTTTAGAGATTGATGTCTCGCAGTAAGGACTTGAACTTTCACTGCCTTACATAAATCGATCGATGTGAGGGATCGAAGTACATAGATCAATCAAAGTGCAACAACCTGAGAGATCGATGTCAACTTTGTCAACTTTTAATCACATATGGTACCGTGTATGATATTTTTAAGTATTCACCACTTAAAATCATGAATTTGAAAATTATCCAAACATATTTCTCAATAGTCGCCTTCTTAGGCTTTACGATCATTTTAAATACATGTTGTTGATTAGATGAAGATAAAAAAAATTTGTAGATTTGTTTTGTACATGATTATCTTCAATATACCCTAATCTTGTTTTGTCAGTTTCATGTTTTTGTGAAGAAATGAGACAACATGCAAGTTCCTCTATCGAATAGTTTTACCGTCTTTTCTAGATCTTCGTTTTTTGATCTCAAATCTGAGATCTCGCTTTCATTACCACGTTTTCGGATGTTTAGGATTGAATTTCAGATCTCAATGAAACAATCAAATTAGAAGACTCCTCTTTTAAATCGTTTAATTGAGATACAAGATTTGTGTTAGAGGATTCTAACAATTTCTTGTCTTCAATTAAGCGTTTCTTTTCTTTTGCAAGAGTCTTAGTAAACTTATGTAATTCAAGATATTCAACATAAAAATCATTATAAGATAGTTTAGAATCCGAATCAGAATCAGAATTTGCCTTATTATAAAAAAGGTGGAGGCCTTTGGTTTGACATACCTTCTTGTTCAGTTTTCTGGCTAGTGGATGCTATCTCACAAAGATCGTTGGATCTTCTTATAGTGAGTGTGCCTATGCTCTGAT
This sequence comes from Eustoma russellianum, assembly GCA_036186865.1. Classification (NCBI taxonomy): domain Eukaryota; kingdom Viridiplantae; phylum Streptophyta; class Magnoliopsida; order Gentianales; family Gentianaceae; genus Eustoma; species Eustoma russellianum. The sequence goes on from AP025066.1 coordinate 24,879,466, forward strand.
ACCACTTGTAGGACCTTTATAGCGCCACTAGAAGATGGGGTTGAATAGTGGGTGCAAAAAATTTGGTTTTTAAAACTTTTTGAACCAAAAACCTCACTTCTGAAAACAGTTTTTATTTTCAGATCCTGATTTGAAATAATTGAATGACCTTGTTAAACACCTTCAAAATTTATGAAATTCGGTGTGAATGAAATTTCAGATGTCATAAGTATCTCATAAAAATTTCAGAATAGAACTTTCAGAATATGTTATTGCTCAGATTGTGCAAATCTGCCAAAAACTGTGCTCCGACTTGAAAAATTTATTTCTATTAATTAGAGACTCCAAAATGGTCTGAAATTTTAATGACAACACCCTCAAGGTATGTATTATAATGGGTTGAAACTTGTTTTTGAAAATTCCTTTGGAAAGTAAGTCAAATACATTGATGTTCTCAACCTTTGCAAATCTGAAAAACAGATTGCACTAGTCTCAGAACTATTCACGTTTGACTGGATTATACTTATCCAAATAAGTTGAAATTGCACCAAATAAAAGCTAGGATCAGTGTATATGTTTCTGCAAATTTTTATGATTTTTGAAATTTTTTTGCTATTTTACCGTTGTAATGAAAACGATGCAGAAAACAGAAAACTGAAAGTAAATTGCTGAAAATAAGAACACCAAGAATTTTATACTGGTTCAGTTAAAACAACCTACTCCAGTCTTCGAGGATACCTTCTTCGGTTATCACTAAAGACCAAAAACACCTTAACACAAGGGTTACTAGAGTTATACACCAACTCCACCCTTTTACAACCAATACAACCAAAACAACCAAACAAACCGATCATGAACACCACCACCAATCGAATGAAGGTTTGATCACACCTTGATCAACCTTTTACAACAATGTATGAGTGTGGGTGGGATAATTAAAGCCTATACAATATTTTGAATATATGGACAATAGGCTTGAGAGAAGAAGAAGAAAGAAAGAAAAAGAGAAGAAGAAAGTAGTAGAGCTTCTTGATCTTTAGAGAATGAGAGTTGTGTTCTTCTTAGCCTTGTTTGCACTATTCTCTTCTTTTTAACTATGTGTGGCCGCCCCCTAGGGCCTTCTTTCTTTCTTTAGAATTCTCTTTAATTCTCTTAGAAGATTGCCTTATATAGATATGACACTATCTTGCTTACTTGGCACACTATGATTGGGAGGATGACTTGACCTTGCTTACTTGTCACTTGATGATTGGTCCAACTTGGCATCCTTTAATGTGCTGTAAAAATCTGAATAAAACTCATAAAACATGTGCCAAATAGTAGTCAAAATATTACCAAACAATCACACATTAATCCCCTTCAATTTTGGAATAAAATTGAAGGCAAAAATGCACCAAAATTTGTCCATAATAAACAACATGTGCTGAAATTTCAGCATGTGTTCTATTTTGAATTGTTTCCTTGTGTATTGCCTTCTTCAATGTCACCAATCATATGTGGCTTATTTTCCACCAATTTAAGTGTCAAATAAGTGCCAAATAAGCTCCACCAAAGCTCCAACATGGATGTAGTAGGTGTGTAGAAAGGCTACACATGTGCTGAAATTTTATTTTGGCAAGCTTCGTCAAATAATGCACAATATTTGCACAAAAATGGCAAATTGCAATCAACCCTTATTTGAATTTTATAGAACACTTTAACATGTCTTGAATGTGTAAAAAGTGTCTAGATACATGTTACAACTCATGCCAAAAAAAACGTTCCAAGTGTTGTGTTCGTAGAAAACCGAATTTTTGACTTTCGTTGATTATGCGATTTTTCTCCGATTAAATTCAAACTTTTTGCACATGTCATATATTATGTCACACATAATATACATAAAATAAAGTAGATATTCAGCTCTAATGGCTGATTGATAGGTGCCCCCATGTGGTAAAAAATTGAATTTGAAATCTCCACAATTTAGCCTAAATTGTGGGTGATTTGTGTGTGCCAACATGGAATAATTTAGTGGCTGAATTTAACATGCGAGCCACAAAATTTTTGGCTATTTTTGAATTATATGGGTTGCCCATCTTTATATGGCAAGTACGTGACACGTTGGCGAAGTTTCGATAGTCACCCGATAAGCAATTTTTGGTTTATAACCTTGTAACGTGTCGTTATAATTTTGTCATCATCATGACTTATATCATATGATATAAGACCTGAATATACTCATAAATATGAGGTGTATATAATGGTGTGACGTTGACGTACGTTTGTAACATATGTATCGTGTCGGTAGTACGTCGGAATATATGTGTATTGTGCCTTTTTAAAAAATCTTAATATATATATATATAATATATATATATAAATGGCGTGTATCTTGAATAAATAAGGAGACTTTCCATTTTTCAATTTGTTGCCATAAACTTTGTCCAAATATATCTCCTTTTAATGAACGAGTTAGTTCATTAACTAAGTACTTCACTTAATGAACTAGTTTAGTTCATTAATTGTGGCACCTGAAAATAGTTCAAAGACAACAAATGTTTGACATATGATGTAAGCTTAAACTCTTCATGGCTTGTTAGTACGGAAACAATATATATAAAGCATATGAGACATGTATATCACAAAAACATGTCAAGTAATAATTTTGCCATGCATGTCATAAACTCTACAATTTAAATCATGCATTTGTAAATCATTCAAACACTTTTTCTCAATATACATGTGGCAGAATAAGTTCTTGATTTATGCAGGTAGGTTGGTGTTAACTAAGCATGTTCTTGGGGCAATCCCTTTGCATATGATCACGGCTTATCCTCTCCCAATGAGCACCATTCGAGTGCTACACCGCCTCATCTGTAAATTTTCCTGGGGTTCTGAGACCAGTGGTGTTAAGCATGCATGGGTTGCATTGGAGCAACTGTTCTTGCCTACAGAGGAGGCTGGATTGGGAATACGCTGTTTAGATGATCTTCAAACTACTTATGCCTGTCGGCTTTGGTGGCAGTATTACTCCAATAACACTTTGAAGTTCTTTTATTCGGTCTAAATATGGGGATTGCCATGATTTCTTTCTACATCTCACAGATTCTCTTATATGGAAGTGTATATGTAGGGTTCATGATCTATGCATTATGAATACCGCCAAACATGCAGGCCAAGTTTCATTGGTTGGTACCTCTGATGTCTTATTCTCATTAGGGGTGGCTTTTGATCAGATTCGACATGTTGGGGTTCGTCGGTTGCCCTATTGCTTTTCTGGCATGAACTGGTTTCGCTTAATATTCGCTTTTTTCTTTGGCGATTATATCATGATGCCCTACATCTTCCTGCGGTCTTATCAAGATCTGTTGTAGCCTGGCCCACTGGATGTCCATTTTGTTTTTCAGCAGATATTACAAAAGATCATATTTTCTTATGCTGTCCTGAGGTAATTCTGATTTTGCGTTATTATTCTTCTTGTCTAGATGGAGCTTCTCCATCCTCGTTACCACTCACCACATATCTACTACAATGGTGGACATCTACTCAAGAACGTTCCTTTAGAGGTCATTTTCGCATTGTCACACCAAGTATCAACACATGGGAACTTTGGAAAGCGTATTCCTCCATCACCTTTGGTGAGGTAGTTTGGTCTCGTAATCGAGTTTTGAAGCTCATTCGAAGAGCATTCTATGATTGGGCGTCTGCACAACAAGGATCTAAATATTCTATCAATAATGACTATTTGGTGACTTGCGGTCTGTCACCTGTCCTGCGAGTTCCATGGTGTAGGGTGATTCGTTGGTTACTGCCACCATCTGATCGTTATAAGTTGAATGTTGATGCGGCTCATGGTAGGTTTTCTGCTGTAGTAGGGGCTGTTCTTCGTGATAGTCAGGATTCTTTTGTGGCAGCCCTTTCATTCTATTTACCTCTATCATCTCCATTGGAGGCGGAGTTACAGGCCACCACTCTTGCTTTATTATTTTGTGCATTGTGTTGGAACTCTATTGATGTGGAAGTGGATGCACAATCTGCCTTGAAGGCAGCTCATCATGGGCAGTCTTTTATGGCTCGTTTGCTTTAGGATATTTTGTCGTTGCGGGACATCACGCTCTCTTATATTCTATGGAGGCCAATATCACATCGCATTATCTGGCTCAGTATGGTCAGATGCGGAATTTTCTCACAGTATTTCATGCAGTTATTGAACTTCCTCGCATGGTCCTGGCTAGTCTACAAACTGATGGCATTCCTTAATTGCACGGTTATAAGGCATTCTTCGTTACTGGTTGCCCCCATCATTTTATGATATGGGAAACGCTGGGATATTTTTGCATGGATACCCTGGGATCAATTCACCCTTGTCTATAATTTCTCCTCATCTTCCATTGGATGTTTGCTGACTCAAAATACCAGAGGCATGCAACATTGACGGAATAATTATCACCTTGCCGATGTTTTCCATTCTACTATTCTCATCGACATACTTCTTATCTTCGGTCCACATACTTCTGTTTAGGATATATTGTACAATGTCAATGGTTCAATCATATAAATATGTATGCTTTTTCCTTCGCCAAGTTTATATCCACAAGGGTGGTTTTTCTTGGCAAAGTTTTAATGCCGCATATCATATGTGCTTGGACATTGTCACACTTTTCATACTTATATTATCTATTCTCGTATGATGACGCATATTTCTTGTAATGTGGTATTCCTCCACCATAAGTGAGGCACAATAATACAAAAATTTATCTTTTCGCAATGTATATACACACATACATATATATACTCGGCCTATATGTATAGTTGGTGTGAAATAAATAGCTTTGGACATGTTTATGGACATGCAACAACAACAACAACAATCATACCCAGTATATCCCAATGACAGCAAAAGCTATCGTTATGGACATGTTTATGGACATAAATATGTACAAAATAAAGTATTATAGAAAATATGATTACTTTATGTATATTCTTATGAAATATAAAAATGTGCAAAGGAATATGAATTAGGGTTTTTGTTCAATTTCACTAAGTATAAGATTTGAACTTTAAGGAAATATTGATGTAGAAAAATGAGGTAAAAGTGGGTTGTTTTGGGGCAGCCTTAGCCGAGGGTTAATGGGTAGAAAAGAGAGGATATTTTCATGATTTAAGGCATGACTCATGTGCACATATGTTGGGTTTTTTATGATATGATGATATGTGAAAGTTTAGGAACATATAGATGATGAAATGTACAAGTAGGTTTTAGGAACATATAGATGATGAAATGTACAAGTAGGTCAAGGCATATGCACACATTTTTGCATTTCATGAAGTGTTTTTAAAGTTCACCCTTGCATATCGAATCATATCGTACGATCAGATATCCCATGACATGTTTACAGTATGTATATGTTCATTTGACATTAGAACCGAAGTGGTTAATGTCATGGTCATACAGTATGTTATCGATGATTGAAGTGCCGCATGATATCGGAATCCAAGGGGATTGATGTCATAGGCATACAGTATTTATAGGTTTGAGTGTAACACCTTGTCGAGGGCAAGGGATCTCTAGCATATCGAGTTACCGTTAATAATATGTACGTATGATGTAACACCATGTGAGCTCTCGAGATTCATATTTGTACATATTTGTATATGGGAGATTATTTCGTTTCTATGATGATTTCATTTGCATGCAAGGTAAAAGGTCACAGTTATCATATGAAAAAGATCATGTTTATGAAAATGTTATGTTTTGACATGTTACAGAAAAATGGATATTTTTACTTGATTAACAGTTTATGTTATGTCATCATTTTAAAGACAACGCATCATAAGAGTATCGCATTTACATGACTTGTATAGGGATTTGATGCATCTAGATGATAAGACTATGTATGATGACATCTTAAACCTTGATTGAGATTATAACTGTGGATATACATGATAGTGGCGTTTTCTAGGAACTTGATAGTATAGAATGTTTACTTAATAGAGATATATATGTTACATGTTATTTATTTATCTTTATGTTATAGACTTTATTTATTAAAGTTGAAGACGTGAAATGTAATGTTCTTTATTTACGTATCGTTATTTTATTATCTCGCCTCCCATGCATGATCCACCTGACGTATGTAATGGATTACTTGCTGGACGATTAGTGTTATCGCTAATACTTGCCTTGTTACATTACAAAAAACAGGGACCCTGATGCCTTGTTCATTAAGGAAGGACCCCGGCTAGAGTACTTGTGAGCTGAGATGTAGGCCTGAATTTTGTATTGGACATGTTGGGCATTTTAATCATGATGTAATTAGATTATTTTGAGACATTGTACATTATGATTTATACGCACTTATGACGATTTATATTAATATGCATGTCGTATGTTTATCTTTATTTTTCTTCTGCTATCTCGATTTACGATTTATGTCGACATGCACATATATAGTATCGACGCCTTGTACTTCTCGTAGTAGATTACAGCGGGTGCACCGTGCTGAGACCCTAGTTCCAGGTGTAGCGTCCCACCCGAAACTAGGGTTTTGGCCCGGTGCACCCGTCGTACTTTACTACAAGAAGTACAAGGCGTTGGTACATACATGTGCATGTTGACATAAAACATTAATCAAAATAGCAGAACTGACATAAAAATAAACATACGACATGCAATAATCATACAAATCATCATAATTAATACAAATCCCACGATATCCGATGTCTCCAATAATACAAATACAAAGAATCATCGATCTCAAAACTAAGTCCTGGCATACATCTTCCTCATGGGTAGCCTATGTGAGGCTCATCCTCTATAAATCGTATCTTGGAAACCCTATTCTCTGCAAATGATGAAAGGCAAGTATGAGCGATAAAATAATCACTCAGCAAGTAGTCCTACTAGATATGTCATATGGATCATGCATGGGGAGGTAGGGTAATAAAGTAATGATAAATATAACAGTGAACATAATAAGACACGTCTTCTTTTAACAAATAAAAGAGAAGTAAGAATCAACATAGGACACATAAAGGTTTAACATCGTACATAAACATCGTAAGTCTATTCTAATCCATAGCCTAAACTGAAGTCATAGGCTTATAGCAACTACCATTTCATGCTTGAACCTGACTTTAACCCACTAAACGATATCATAAACTTAAGGGATTTCTAATCATAACCCTAAGGTAACATGATCATGACGTGATGCATAAACATGACTTTTTTATAAAATCGTAACATGACTTTTCATAAACATGCATAACATGGCATTTTCATAAACATGGAGACATACCTCCCATACTCTGCCATAGGCGGGAGCCTCTAAGGCAATGGGGTAATGTTGTTGTCGTTGAAGACATATCATTTTCATAAATGGCTATAGCACTTGCATAAGAATATTAACGCACAACATACCGAATGATTTCCCATATAGTACATGACAACATAAACATAAGTACATGTCCTAACGTGACGCGTTATGACGAAGATCTCGTGTCCCATACCCAGTGTTATACTCGGTCATAATGAAGACATACGCCCCCGACACCTACCACTCCAGTCCCGATATCAGGCCGGCGTACCCACACACCTTAACATAATCGTGATCATAAACATAACATAATATATCGTGTGTCGTTGGAATCATTTGTCTCGTGTTTATTATTCACACTCATATGAACTTTTAAAACATGTGATGCAATAAAAATAACTTTTCAAACTTTTATTTCATGCAATATAAACTTGTCCAAATGAGGGTATTTTGGTCATTCTACCACTTATCATCAATCATCACTTACTTATTTAGATTCTACATATCAAAACTTAAGAAAATACCACTTTCACCCCTAATCACATACCATTCAGCTATTAAACCCCAAAAACATCCCTCTTTGTGTAATTTTCGCCCAACACCACTTATTAATTTGTATTTTTCATATACATACCGTATTTCAACACTTGAATATTTATAAACCCTAATTTCTAATTTCTCTAGCATGTCCTCTAATATATATAACTTATATCATACTTTACACATTATTATATATTATTCATATAAGTGGGTATAATTATGAAATAAGTTATTTAGGTCAATAAATGGCCTAAGGGCCATGTACATATATTTTTTTTATCGAAAGCGATATTTTATTAGATAGCCTCACATATGGTGGAGGAATACCATATTACAAAGAAGTCATCGAATGAAAATAAATGAAACAATGAGCTAATGATTGCCAACCTCCAATCATATATGATATGACGCATTAAACCTTGCTAAGTAAAACCACCCTTGTGGATAAAACTTTGGCAAAGAAAAAAGCGTACATATCTATACAATGTGAGAGTTGGCTAAATACAGAGAAGTGCTGAAAAACGTGTTGCAATGTAGCTTCAAAAACCATAAAGCTCCGTGTGTAACCATCATGACGCAAGCGTGCCAACGATAGATAGATGATCGTGGAAATGCAACAAGCTCGATCTATAGTACCTCAGGACAAAACAGTAATGATAACATCAGCAGTATATAAAGGATATGGAGCAAAGCTAATAAATGTAGAAAGCACATACCCATGCTGCCTTAATTCAAAAGGGAACCAAGGCGACGTCCACAATATATAGTGTTCCATGATATATAAATCCTTCGAAGTAGCTAAAGCTAGTCTCGGCTGGGATCTCCCCAGATGCCAATGAAGCACACTCAGCAGTTGTAGCAGAAATGACGAAATCATTGTGATTTCCAGCAAAGAAACAATGTGTGAGCACAGGTTGTAATGCCAAACAAGCCAAAGCAAAAATAGATGCAAGCAGTTAATAAGACGCACCAGTGTTGCCTGTGTCAGTAAATGACACAGACAACATAAAGAAAACATCGTCAACACTATGTGAAACATGATCATCGACGCAAAGCAGGCAACTGTAGGTCCATAAGTATGGCGCCACGAACCTCGCAGGGAAGGTCATGGAGAGTATTATAATGCTGAACATACCTAAACATATTTCTATACAATATACATATAATGGTTCATAATCTATATATTAAAGAGAATAAAATCATTTATGTCAAAAACAAGGATTTTGGCCGTGTGTGTATTTGCACACTTACATATACATATTTTTATTCAACATACATCTATACATATACATATATACATATATATACATATATATATATATATATATATATATATATATATATTCGCAATACAAAATAAACCATCTTTGTTATAAAAGGGCCATTTAGGCCGTGTGTCACCATATATATCCAACATAATATATTTTTATTTGTATTTTACATCTAGGTACTTAAAACATATAAAACTTTATTTAAACCCTAAAATACTCTTGAACATAGTTGCTATTTGACCAATTTGAGTCTCTGAATTTTCAATTGAGGATTCTTGATTTCTAATTAAAGACTCTTGGTTTTGGAAACTAGTTTCAGAACTTCAATATCTTATTTTTTTTCTTGAGTCGGTGGTAAACCAAGAGGAGTATGCAGAGGTAGGGTTTATATTTTCATTTGGAGGGGGGTATATATAGATATAGGTAGACAATTTCCTAATACATATAGGAAATATACTTAATATTAATCACCTTTAAAGTCCCACTCTATCACATATTTTCTATTCCAATCATATAATATTAGGTAACTATTATCTATACTTATAATTATAATTTTTCCTTTTAAGTATTTTTCTTTTATTTTCCTTTTCCTTTATAGATTATTTTTCTTTTATTTCCCGTGTGTAACTGTTATAGAGGGTTTTCCAAAGATGATGAAGACAAAGTACTTTTGCCTCTATAAAAACAGCTTTTGCAAGGTAAAATGTGGAATGCCAAACTGTGTATACCATTAATTTTGTCTGACTTGACGGTTATGGGGAAATGGTAAAGACACTAATCGATTGTCCAAATGTAGAGCATATATTATCTTTTTTACAAAATTATGGAAGTATCATATTCCGTATACAAATATATCGAAATGTCATATTTAGCATTCAAATCAGGGTTGAATTATTTATTATCACAAGTCACAAGTGTCCTCTGTGCAACACTCGAACTAAATGTCATCTACGCAATATTCGGACTTGCGGGAGTAATGATACGCATATATTCTACTATGAGATGAAGCTTCGGGTCTACACTTGGAAACCGTATGCACACAGCTAGTAACCTTTGTAATTCTAATGTTCTCTACAGAGAAAGTGCCTCACGGAAGATCATTATGTCTGCATGCGGAAGCTTACCTTTACCGAATGTATTACCCATGCTGTATAGTTCTTATACATCTCCTAAGGCTTCACTTACATATGTCTTGTATGAATTGGATGCTTACTCTTACACCATGTGTTTTTACAAGTACAGATACGTGTCTCTATGATTATGCCTATGACGTATTGAGATTGAAAGAATATAAAATTCATTCAAGTTAGTTTAATGTGCAGAGTGTGTTTCTCCTTTTATAGAAGTTTACATTATCTATAACGGCTTTATTTCTTTCCTACAGTAACTTCCTATCTTCTACAATAACTTGATTTGATATCTAACGGCAATAATGGTAACGACTAGTCACCTGCTCATTTTGGACATATGTACAGTTAAGATTCTAAGTTACAATATTTACCAGTAAAACACTAAGTGTTGCAGCTCGGCTTCAGTTTTGTTGCCTAACTGGTTGTGCCTTCATCTCATCACCTCAGTTCAGCACACCTTTATTCTAACTCTTTTTCACCTCGGCCATACACAGTTATGTGCTCCTTTTCACCTTGGTTCTTCTTCTCTTTGCCTTGGTTACCTCGGCACGACTGTATTTCTTCATATGCTCAACACAGCTTCACCTTGGCAGTTAGTATTTCTTTCCAGCATAGCTGCTACTATATTCAGCTCAGCACAGTTGGGCAGAGCTCGGCTGGACTTATATTTCTACACTCACCCTTAAGCTTAGTTGTATATATTTATACAACCAATCTTGGACACTAAATACTGGAATATACTTTTTGAAAATTGTTTTGCCAAGATATCCGTGACTTTACCTTTGGTGGAGATATGTTCAGGCTGATCACTTCCCCTTCAATTTTTCTTGGATGATATGTATATTGACTTCAACGTGTTTTATTTTGTCGTGCTGAACTAAGTTTTTGGCCATACTTATAGTTGATACACTATCACAGAATGTCTTGATGGCTAATAGTGTTTTTAGACCGAGATCTTCAAGCACTCTTCAGATCTAAATGCCTTCGCATATGCGTAATGAAATAGTCCTTAATTCTGCTTCAGCACTGCTCCTTGATACAATTGGTTGCTTCTTGCTCCACCAAGTAACTATATTACCCCCAAAATAGGCTCCATAACCAGTTGTTGAGCTCATATCAACCTTGAATCAAACTCATTCAGTATCTATGAACACTTTAATACTTCGGTCTGTATTCTTATTGAAACATAACCCTTGTCCTGGTGCATTTTTAAGATACTTGGGGATTCTCAATGCAGCTTGAAGATGTTCATTAGTAGATCATGCATAAACTGAGACACAAAGCTTAAGGTATAATAAAATGTCAGGCCTAGTGTGTGATAAATAGATCAATTTACCAACTAGATTCTGATAACTAAGTTAATCCATAGGTGCAGTATCCCACAGTTCTCTAGGCTTATGTCCATGTTCCACAGGGATGTTTGCAGGCCTGCATCCGAGTATTCTATTTTCTTTTAGAAGATCCAATATATATGTTATTTGTGATATATACATCCCTTCTTTGTTTCTAGCAATTTCCTAGATCCTTCATTTTGAACTATTTTGATAGTTTCATCTTAATTCTTTCTATCTCATGATTATCATTCCCTATTATTATTGTATCATCCACATATACTATTAGAATAGCTAGCTCCTGCTTAAGTGATGTCTTGGTGAATAGTTTATGATCACTGTGTCTTTGGATAAACTTAAGATCTTTCACAGCTTTAGTGAATGTTTTAAACCAAGCTCTTGGTGATTGATTTAGTTCGTACAATGATTTCTCTAAACTACAGACCTTATTCCAATTAGTTATGTCACTGAATTCTGTTGGTACGCACATATGAACTTCTTCTACTAAGTCTACCTTTAGAAATGCATTTTTAGCGTCCAACTGATATAATTCTCAGTCAAGATTAACTGAGATAGAGAGAATAATCCTAATGGTGTTAAGTTTGGGAATTGGGGCAAAGGTTTCTAAATAATCACTACCATAAGTTCGGGTGAATTTATTTGCTACCAAACTAGCTTTGTGCTTATTAACAGTTCCATCATTATTATACTTTTTTGTGAACACCCATTTATATCCAACAGGTTCATAGTTGCCGACCTGGGTATTAAATCTCAAGTTGATTCTTCCCTCATTTATTCATGCATGTCATTCTTCAGTTCAGTTCGGCTTAAAGTTTCTTGTATATTTTTGGATATGACTATATTATCAAGTGAATATGTAAATGTGTTAAAATTAGGATTCAACCTATTGTATGATACGAAGTCTTGTGTAGGATATTTAGTACAAAAAGGATTTTCAGTGCATTCTCTTGGTCCCTTCCTTAAAGCTATTGGTCTATCATTTGTTTGAGGTCTAGTTTTCATATTCCTCCTGAGTTTCCTCTAATGAACCTATATCCCAACGTGGGTTGTGTGCTTCGATGAGTGTATTCAGGTGTACCAGGTGGTCCATCCTAAGGTCTCCAAATCGTCAGAGGTCATAGGGCTATGAGTTTCTGAGCTGATATTTTGATGTGTCGAGTTACAGTACCAAGTTGCCGATCGTGGTATTGAGCTCTGTTGAGTTGCTGAAGTCGGTTTAATTTGTGGTACTCAGCTCGGTTGTCTTTGCCTAGAGTGTCTATTATATTCTAATATTCAGTATGTTCTAAGTATTCTGTTTTAGTAGAAAAAATTATAGAAGTCATGTTGTTCGTCAAATGTAACATCAAGTGTGACAAACGTCTTCCAATTATTTACGTAATAACATTTATAACCCTTTTGTGATCTAGAGTATCCTAAAGAATATACACTTAACTGATCTATGATCTAATGTTCTTGTTAGGCTGGGCTGGATGTGTATATATGCTATACTTTTAAATAGTTTGAACGGCAATTTTGAAAGTAATTTGGTGTATGGGAAGTAGCTGAGAAGCATTTCTCTTGAAGTTTTAAACGATAAAGATCTAGATGACATTCTATTTATTAAGTATATGGCTGTTAACAAGGCTTCTTCCCAGTAAGTATTTAGGTGCAGTCATTGTAACATAATAGTTGTAGTTACTTCAAGCAGGTGTCTATTTTTCTTTCAACGACACCATTCTTTTTTACATTATAAGTACCTAAAGTCTGGTTGTATATACTTTCATGCATAAATTTTTGGTCTTTACTAATGCTTCTAAGCATTCTACCCCCATTATTTGACCTTAATGTCTTAATAATACAGTCGAACTGATTTTTAACTAGTGTAAAGTATCTCATAAATATTTGTCCGACCTTAGTTTTACTCTTAAGCAGGTAGACCCAAGTGACCCTAGTGTGATCATGTACAAATGTTATCAACCATTTTGCACCATTGATATTAGTTATTCTAGATGGACCACAAATATCAGAGTGAACAATATTAAAAAGTGCAGATTACTTGTACACTTTAGCCAGGTAACTTTTTTTGTGTGTTTAGCTAACTGACAAGTTTCACATGTAACACTTTTAAGGTCAACGGTGATATAATTTTGCATTAATCGTTTAAGGTATACAAAATCGGGATGACTTAGTCTATTACTACGCAGCAAAATATCATTTATACAAGATTTTCTAGGGTATATTGTACTAATGGTATCCTGATCATCCGACTCATGTAAAGCTCTGTTTCAGATTTTAAGGGAACAGACCCGCTATATTCTTAACATTGCCAATTATCCCCTTCATTTTATTTTTATGAAAACAACATTCTGAGGATAAGAAGCAGACTATATAATTATTGTCTCTAGTTAATTTTCCTACTGAGAATAGATTGAAGTTTAAGCTAGGGATATAGAGAGGAGAGCCTATTCCAACAACTTATAAGGAAGTATCATTAGCTATTTTAACTTTCTTATGTACTGAAAACATGGAGTAGGAGTTCATCCGTAGCCCCCAACTCTGTGATCCACAACCTGTTTGTATATGGCAGAATGTAACCTGCCATTGTAGCTTGAACGGATTCAGCTCGGCTACATTGTTTGCTCAACAATTCCATTAGTGTTGTAATATGATCCTTTGTAGGAATCTCTGTTTCAACTATTTGAGCTGAGCTGAGCTGCGTTATACTTTGCCAAGATGCTCTAAGATGCATTCTGTTGATGACATGATGTTTAACACTTGTCCAGTGGCGAAGAGATTTGAATGTGCAGTATCAAATTCTGAATTTAATCTAGTAAAAACGAAACACCTTCTGCTCAGTAATTTCTTTATAGAGAGCTGAATCAGTGATATGGACCACTGATGTGTTACAAATGTATCTATGCCATGCTTTGGTCAACGAAGTCTAGTATTTCTGCACATGCAGATTTCCTTGTTTAAGCTCATGAAGATGAGCTTCAATTTCGTAAATTTCTGAGATGTTGTCTTGTTTAAAATACATCTTCTTTACTACAACTGATATTTCTGTTGCAGTATTATACATCATAAAGTCATCAGAGATGTCAGATTGCATAGAACATATTAGCCAAGACATTATCATCTTATTTCCTATTTCCATACTCAGTAATTTGCATCAATTTATGTAGAAATAGTAGTTGTTCCATACCTTAATTTTTCACGAATATTTCCACCCCTCTAGACTGTGAGAGGCAGTTATCCCTATTTAATCTTTGGCTGGCAATGACAATAGAAGAATTATCACTTATTTGTGGACCATGGACTACTTTTAATGCTTGATCAGAAGCAGAGGTGGCCTCAGTATACTCAGTTGGGCTGAAAGAAGTTGCCATTTCAAAGAATAATTCAAGGTAGTAGTGAAAGATTGAACATAGTTAATTATGAATAGGGGAATCATTTTTGCTTTGATACCATGTCAAAACTGAAAGAATGTGAAATTAATTCAAGTTAGTTTTATGTACATGGTGTGTTTCTCCTTTTATAGGAGTTTACATTGCCTATAACAGCTTTTTCTTTCTGACAGTAACTTCTTATCTTCTACAATAACTTGATTTGATATCTAACGGCTATAATTGTAACGACTAGTTACCTGCTCATCTTGGACATATGTATAGTTAAGATTCTAATTTACTCTATTTACAAGTAAAACACTAAGTGTTGGGAGCTCGGCTTTAGCTTTACTACACAACTGGTTGTGCCTTCACCTCGTCAACTTGGTTCTGCACAACTTTATTCCGTCTCTTCTGCTTCGCGCTTCTTTATCTCAGCCATTTATAGTTCTGCGCTACTCTTCACCTTGGATCTTCTTTTCTTTACCTTTGTCACCTCGATGCGGTAGTATTCATTCATATGCTCAGCACAGCTTCATCTCGGTAACTTGTATTTATTACTTTTCCAGCACGGCTGCTATTGTATTCAGATCAGCACACTTCTGCTAATTCGACTAGGCATATATTTCTATAGGTTCCTAGGGTTAGGAACTATATCCGACTTATTCTCCAAAATACCCGTTAAATTAAATACAAGGGCGTTCTTCCGGTACTCTTGGGTACCTTACTATATATAAGAGGATCTTCTTCTTTTTCTGCAAATGACAGTATACTGTCTTTTTTGCTGGTTTAAACGTTAGAAAAATGGATACAAACTCACCACAAAAACAAAAGCCTATAGCGACAGACAAAAAACGTCGCTATTTCGTCGCTATAGGCATATAGCGACGAAATAGCGACGAAAAATTATGGTCGTTATACGGCTTGTCGCAAAGCAAATTCTGTCGGCAATTCGTCGCTGTATTGTGACGAAAAAAATTGCGTCGGTGTATCGTCGCAAAATGGAGACGAGAAACTGTCAGGACTGCGACCTTTTTTCTGTTGTCGCTGTTTCGTCGGTAAATTATTTCGTCGCTATTTCGTATTTTTTATTTTTTTATTAATGTTCTGCGACAAAGAATTTCGTCGCAAAATTTCGTCGGTATAAGTTTTACCGTCGCTATTTATTATTTTTTTATTTTTTGTTTCCGTTTTATTTCGTCGCAAAATGTCGTCGTTAATATGTCTTTTCGTCGCTAATTTTAAATTTTTGTTTCTTTATTTCCGATCTGCGACAGACCAATTTCGTCGCCGGTTCGTCGGTATTTGTTATTTTTAAAAATATTAAATTTACTAATAATTATTTTAAATACATTATTTAATATTAAATTTTAAATTGTTTTTGATTTATTAATAATATTAATACATTATTAATTAAAAAGTTTTTATTATTATTTAATTTCTATAATTATTTTATTTTCTATATTAAATCATTTGTACAAATATTATACAGTAATACGGTATTTGCGCATTCAAGTTCGTATAATTAAACACACAAACGAAATAGAATCCGTAAAATTGTCAGATAGAATATATAAAAGTACAAAGAAAATGTCAATACAACAAATGAAATAGACTGTACAAACAATGAAAAAATAAAAAACTATGCAGAGGAAGATGGAGGGGGATCATGCGGAGAAGAGTGACCATCAGGAGGGCGGGGCTGAGGCTGAGGCTGAGGCTGAGGCTGCGAGGAGTTGGAAATGAAAGTCATGATGACCTGCGACAGCTGGAAGATTTGCTGGTTCGTTGCCTGCTGCACCTGCATCGTCTGATGCTGCGCATGCTCAAACGCCTGCTGAAGCGCCTGCTGCATCGCCTGCTGCTGCGACTGCAGTGCCTGTAAACTCTCCTCTTGCCTCGTCCTGATGGACTCTATCTCACGCTGCAGCGCCGCATTATCTGATTCCAGGCGCGAAATATCCTCTGGCGTCGCAGAAGGCGCGGAGGTGCTGGCCTCAGAGGAAGCACCTGGATGCAGAACTTCGGGAAAGAATCGCGGCGCTGCTGATCCAACCCCGTACACCTCCTTCTTCTTCTTATTCTGAGGGCCGACGGTCCGAACCGCATCCCAATAAGCGCGGTTCTTGTCGGCCTGTTCGCCCCTATCTGCGAGTAATCTGTTGTACTCGTCCTGAAATGAGAATATGAATTGTTATGGTTTAGCAATAAAACAAACTAAGGAAAAAAACAAATGATATCGTAGTCTACTTACACTGATGTCGCGGGCCTTCGTCGTGATCCAGTCCTCCGTTCCGTCGGAGGCTCTCTTCCGATGCGTCTTGTAGAAGAGATCGTAGGAGGCTGGCCACTCCCCCGTCTCCTGTTGCTGAAAGAAATAAATATGTTAGTGATATGCAGAATTTTTAAAAATTTCGGCATGACCTATTCGTTTATCGGAGGTATCCCGGCCTTAAAGGCCTCTCCCAAGTCAAATCACATGTACCACTTAAAGTAACCATATACGAATACCAAAAAAACAACAGCGCAACATAAGTAATCAACGAATATAGATAATCCACTTAACTCACTGAATGTAAATAATCCACTTAAGTCGATGAATGTAAATAATCCAATGAAATCAATGAAGGTCGTTATAATCCAATATTAAAATACTCACCATAGAACGCATCGTGGTGGCGTGGGAAACCGAACCACCTGAGTGTGTGGCAGGTGCTGGGCCCTCTACGTTGCCGCTGCGCCGGTTCGCCGCGTTCCGGGCGCTGCGGGCTTGGTAAGCAGGGTCCCTCCACCCTGCTACCCACGCCGCCCAGACGGCCTCGGATACGTAGGCAGGCCTTACCCACGTGGGGTCACGCTCCGACTTGGTCTTGAGGGAGTTGATGAAGTCCCCGTAGCGTTTGGCGGCCCTATGCCGCCAGGCCTGCTCCACGTCGCGGGCGATGTCGGCTGGCCAGCTGTACGACTTCTGCAATTATCATACGGAGGAATAATAAAAGTGTGGTTAGAAAAGTAATGATTGATTACGCATCAAAAAGTGAAATTCATCAAATTTGAATACCTGAAACTCATCCCAGTAGAAGCTACGTGTCTCCGGGGTGACACGGCCCCAGGTATATCCAGATGGGTCAACCCTCAGATGGAAGGACCGGGTGATGCAACCGGAAAGCGCGCCATTGTCCGATCCAAACCTGAAAGAGTTTAAGTTGTTAGGAAAAAATAACGCGTGAAATATATTTGAAAACATGTTAAATAAATTACATTACTTACGTATGGGTATCATTTGACCAAGGGAGGGGACGACGTCCTGATATGACACCCTGGTCCGATGCCGCATCAGACGCCGGATGAGGTGCTGAAACGCTGTGTGGGTGGCGTCGTATGTCTGGGGGGTGCGGACATGTCGGCAGACCGTAAAAGGTCTGAGTCCGCAGCCAGAGCGGCGGTCGAAACCGAGGCATACATATCATGCTGAGAAATGAACGCATCGAACTCTCCTTGAAGGTCATGTGCAGATGGTGGGTATGTGGATCTCGTCGGTAAACCGTCACTAGCCATCAGATCTGAGAGGAACATATTAATAATTTTTAAACGGAGGGCACAAAAAAATAAATCATTTATATATACCGTATATACATATATATACCATATATACCATATATACCCGTATATACCCGTACATACATATATATACCATATACATATATACCCGTATATACATATATACCCGTATATGCATATATATATACACCGTATATACATATATGTACCAAAAATAGATTATATAATTATAAATATATTTAAATAGGAAAAATATATATACATACATAATTCTACCAAAAAAATACATACATACATAATTATATACACATATACATACATACATATATATATATATACCGTATATACATATATGTATATATGTATACCGTATATACATACATACATATATATATATATACCGTATATACATATATATATATACCATATATACATATATATACCATATATATGTATATACGGTATATATATATATATATGTATATACATATATATACCCAGCACCCACTGCCCAGCACCACCCACCCCGCCACCCAGCCCCGCCTCCCAGCCCCGCCACCCAGCCCCGCCACCCAGCCCCCACCCAGCACCGCCACCCCCCCCCCCCACCCCGCCACCAGCCCCGCCACCCAGCCCCGCACCCACCCAGCACCACCCAGCCCCGCCACCCAGCCCTGCCTCCCAGCCCGCCACCAGCCCCCCCCCCCGCACCCACACACCACCCAGCCCTGCCACCCAGCCCCGTCTCCCAGCCCCGCCACCCACCACACCAGCCCAACCCACACCACACACCACCCCACAAGACAGTAAAAACAACATAACTAATTAAAATCAGTAAAAAAAATAGGAAGAGAAACTAACCGAAGAAGGGAGGTCAACGGAGAACTTCGCCGCGGGAGGGAGCTTTCGCCGGGGAGGGAGGGAAGTTTCGCCGGTGGGGGAGCTTTCGCCGGGGTGGAAATGGGGAAGGAGGGAAGGAGGGAAATGGGAAGAAGAAGGAATATTTCACCTTATCTTCGAAATTTTGCGACGAAATAGCGACGGAACTTCCGTCGCTATTTAGTTTCGTCGCTATTTTTCATGGTCGTCGTTATTTCAAATTTGGCGACGAAACATTTCGTCGGTAACTCGTCGGTGTTATTTTTGAAAAAAAAAATAATAAAATATAAAGTAGTATATACATGAATATAAGTACATCAACACATACACACTTTCATATAAAGAGGTACATAAAAATTTTGGCTAACGTCAATCTTCCTGGTCATCTGCATCCTCATACGCATCTTCATCTTCGTCTTCATCTTCATCTTCATCTACATGCTCGTCGTCCTCTTCATCCTCGTATTCGTCTTCGACTACGTCTTCAATATTGTCAGGCGGTTGTATGTTGAGATGAATTTCGATAAAACCGCCGTTGGGGTCATTTAGAGGGAGGTCGTGCAGTTGAACATGTGTCGTATCTAGAACGGACGGGTTTTCTTCTTGAAATGCGGCGTCCATACCATCTGAAACTGTCTGTATACTCACATCAAACTTGCTCGATTTCACTTTGCACACGGCTCGCCAGTCTTTTGAGCTCGCATTCATCCTCGTTGTTGGATACGATAGATAGTACACCTGGGACGCTTGACTAGCCAAAACGTATGGATCGTATTTTCTGTACCGTCGCCCTTGGTGTATGTCTACCAACTTATATTGGTCGTGGACCTTTGTGCCAACGCGATAACCTTCTCGAGTTGGATCGTACCATTCGCATTGAATAGGACCACCCGCTTTATAGGCAATGCGGGATATTCGAGCTCAATGATGTCAGTAAGGTAGCCGTAGAAGTCATCCTCGTCCGGGCTATTGTCATAACGCTTGACACACACTCCGCTGTTCTCCGACGATTTTCGGCTGGCATGGGAGACTGTGTGGAATCTATACCCGTTGACAAAACACATGTCGTGTCGCGTGACTCTGTTCAATGGACCCTCGGCTACTGGCGTCAGAATGTAACCGTACTCATCGTCAGCCAGATGACCTTTGCTCGCCTGTAAAAGGACAAGTAAGTATACATCAACGGGGCAATAAATGTGTATCACATATCGTACACGTAACAGGCAAATACTAAACTTACATGCCACCTGAACCAATCAGCAAACTTGGAATCTAACTCATTGTTTATTGCATCGCTCGATATACCCGGTGAACGGTGTTGCAATAAATCAACGAACAAGCTGAAGCAAATTACGAATGAGTACCCTGTATATCTTTGTAACATAATGGATAGAGTATCGCAAGGTATTTACAAAATAAAATGGGAAATCGTTTATACCTCTGGAAACGGTCGACTTGACGGCAGTTGCGCAGAACATAAGAATGAGCAATCTTCAGCTCGCTGTCCCCCAATATCATTTCCTTTCCCTGTCCGTGAAATCTGATCGGATGTGTGAATATTGGGAGGACACCGGATCTGGAAATGCCGTCGTCGTTCCGGGGAACATCTCTGCACCTCGACGGGACATCTGGCTCGAAGTAATGAGACACGAAGGTCGATGCTTCCTCCGTCAGATAGGCATTGCACATAGAGGCCTCGACTTTCGCCTTGTTCTTGATGTTCAGCTTCAAATGCCTGAGATATCTGTTCATATAGTGAATATATGTTCAAATGCATATCGCTTAGACACATAAGAATGTCATGCACATAAAAAGAGTACCTCTCGAACGGATACATCCACCTGTACTGAACAGGACCACCAACACGTGCCTCGTATGGTAGATGAACTGGCAGGTGTTCCATTGAATCAAAGAAGGCCGGAGGGAATATAGTTTCCAGCTTGCATATGATCACTGGGATTTCGCCCTCCAGCCTTGACATATCATCCGCCCTGAGTCTCGTGGCTGTAAGACATCTGAAGAACAGACTCATCTCGGTAATTGCTTCCCATACATTGGTTGGAAGCAGCTCGCGGAATGCAATGGGCATCAACCGTTGCATGAACACGTGACAGTCGTGGCTCTTCATCCCGTGCAAACCGCGTTTATTCACGTCGATGTTCTTCGACAGGTTCGAAACATGGCCATCAGGAAATCTAGCCGTCCCTAGCCACGATAACAACGCACTGACCTGCTCCGCATTCAGCGTGTACGAGGACTTCGGCATGTATGATGTGCCAACGGGATGCAGCTCCGGTCGCATGTTGAGGTCGCGCATATCAAGTCGTGCCTTCGAATTGTCTTTTGTTTTTCCTGGCACATTCAGCACTGTATTGAAAATGTTGTCAAACACGTTCTTCTCAATATGCATGACATCCAGGTTATGTCGGATCATATTGCTCTTCCAGTACGGAAGCTCCCAGAATATGCTTCTCTTCTTCCACCCGATACAGTAACGAGCCAGGTCTGCGTTGTGACTGCCGTCCGGATCATCAGCGACCCCCACGAATCCACAACTGTCTATCTCCTGCAGCACCTCTGCACCCGTGAGGAGCTCGGGCTTTGTGTCCTTATCGACAATGCCAGGCATGAACGCCGTCACGTTCCTTCTGTACAAATGACGTCTGGGCAGGAACTTCCTATGGCTGTCGAACCAGCTTATCTTACGTCCATGTTTCAAGGACATCGTCTTCGCTTGCTTCATGCAGCAAGGGCAAGCGTATTTCCCCCTGTGCTCCACCCCGACAACATAGAATAAGCCGGGAAGTCACTGATCGTCCACATCAGCGCGGCGCGTAGCTGGAAGTTTTGTTTAGTCGATACATCGAACGTCTCCACGCCAAACTCCCATAACCACTTCAGCTCCTGTATCAACGGCTGCAGGTATAGGTCGATCTTCTGTTTCGGATTCCTAGACCTGGTGCGATCACAGTCAAGAACATGTAAGGCTTCTTCATGCACATCCAAGGCGGTAGATTGTACGGCGTCACGATTACAGGCCACGACGAATACTGCTCTCCCGACTGTCCAAACGGGTTGAACCCGTCGGTGCATAAACCCAACCTAACGTTCCTTGTCTCCGACGAAAAACCCGGATGCGTCGCATCGAACGTCCTCCAAGCTTCGCCGTCAGATGGATGGCACATCTCACCGTCTTTCGTGTAGTGCTCCGCGTGCCACCTCATCTGGCTAGCTGTGGCACCGGATGCGTATAGCCTCTGCAGTCTAGGGGCGAGAGGTAAATAGTAAAATTGTTTTCTTGGCACGTTCCGGTTTCTTTTGTTCGTTCTCCACCTGCTTGTCCCACAGACCCTGCACATGTCTTTATCCTCGTTGATGCCCCAGTATATGATGCACCCCCTGAACAACAATCGATTTTCTGAACCGGCAGTCCCAACGCCTGCAGCTGTTTCTTCGTCGAATAAAAACTGTCGACCATTGTGTTCCCTTCGGAAGAGATTCCCTCATCAGCTGACACATCCCATCGTACAATCTCTCCGTCATGCGGTGTTCCGTCTTCATGCTCGTCATCCGACCGATCATGGACATCTGTGTGTGACTACCGCAACCAGGATACAGCGGCGTGTTGGCGGCGTTCAGCATCTCAAAAAACTGTCTCGCCTGAGGGTTCGGATCTTCCTCCACGAATGTACGCGGCTGTTCATCCGGATCCTGCATTTGTAACAACTGCTCTCCGGTAAATGCGCCAGCGGCTGCGTCTGTCACCATCTGCATGTATGGGTTGTGAGATCCCTCGCCTATTTCTTCGGCATTAACCTGACCGGGTCCCCCTTCGACGTGTACAGTTGCAGATGTAGACGCCCCCTCATATTCGCCGTGACAGTACCATGTATGGTAATTGTGGACGAAACCTTGTTTCAATATGTGAACCCTCACGTCACCCGGATCCTTATATTTACGGTTCTTGCATTTCTTGCACGGACATCTAATCTGCGTTCCACTTTCATTACTCGTCGCAAAATCAATAAATTCTTCGAGACCTTCAACAAATCTAAAACACCACTCCCCGTTGTTTACTCTCTGGTACATCCACTTTCTATCGCTTCTCCTCGGATCCATTTTCTCGCTACACCTTCAAACTAACAGCAGCTATCTTTTTTCGTTGTAGAAAAAATCAAAATTCCACACTTCTGTATTTTCGTTCAAAATTGATGATTGATGTGTTTGAAATGAGAGAAGAATGGGAGAAGAGAAGAAGAAAAATGGTTTTATCGTTCCCAGTACGTTACCGACGTAATAGCGACGAGATAGCGACCAAACAACACAAATCTCGGAACAAACAAACACAATACCGACGACTTAGCGACGAACGCGACGAACAAGAAACACAAATCCCGGAGACAAACACATATACCGACGACGTACCGACGACCAGCGACGAAACACGTCGTTTGATATGCTTTTACCGACGAAGTACCGATTACATTGCGACGCAAAACGTCTCTTCATTCCGTACGACGTGTTTCGTCGCTAAGTCGTCGGTACGTCGTCGGTAAAAGGCAGTCCGTCCAGTTCCCCATGCTTACAACTTACGATGTTTTGCGTCGCTAATTCGTCGCTATGTCGTCGCTGATTTCACTATATAGACAGTGGATCAGCGTGTGCCCACAACAACATATAAAACAACTATTTTATAATCCAAAATGGTTCGTACTAAAGCGCAAGCACGACGTGGTGGACGTGGTGGACGTGTGGTAGGGCGGCAACACCGCCAACTGAAGTGCCTTCTTCTTCAACTGTTCCTCCCCCACCTCCTCCCCCACCAGAGCCCTCTGAGCCTCGCCGGGATCGACAAATTGTCGAACTCCAAACAGAAGTACGAGATCTGTGGAAAATGTTAGATGAGGTGAGGGCGCATGTCACGGTTCAGGAAGAGCGTCTCGACTACATAGATAAAAGCAGATGCGGATTAAATCCAAATCTGCACAGTTGAGACGCCAACTGAAGGCGTGTGCGGAGAGTATAGCTTCTCTCTGTTCGGATGACGAACAGTGAGTGGCTACTCTTCGCTATTTAGCTTTTTTTTAAATATTTCTTATTATATTTTGTAATTTTTTAATTTTTAATTAATGAAGTTTGTTTTTTTAATATCGTATTTGTTTTCTTAATAATTATAACACGTGTTTAATCTCTTACGAATTCTGAAGCCGCACCTGTATACGCGAAATGTGGTTAAAAAAATTTCTTCCGACTAATTCACCGACTAAACCTAATACAACGACGAAAACCTACTAACTATATCTTCGACGAAACTTAATAGAACGACAAAAACCTATTAACCGTATCGTCGAAACCTAACTATATCTTCGACGAACTTAATAGAACGACAAAAACCTACTAACCGTATCGACGAAAAACGGAAAACTAAATACAATGAGAAGAACGGGCGTCGCGCTTTTTTTTTTTGAATTTACCGACGCTTTTACCGACGAAACAGCGACGGATAACGTATCTTCACATTATTCGACGCGTTTCGTCGCTATTCCGTCGCCAAGTTGTCGCTATTCGGCAGTGTCAGTTCAGTTCCCAACGGTTGCATCGTACGATAAACATACGTCGCTAATTCGTCGCTACGTCGTCGCTAAAACATCCGAAAGGTCATCACTACACATTCCTAACGGTTGACAAATGCGTCGCTATGTCGTCGCTATGTCGTCGCTCATTTCACTATTTATACCCCAAACTTCCGCTGTTATACATACACACATAGAACGTTATAAATAATCAAAATATGCCGCGTCGTTTTAAAAGAACCCCAAGCGTGGTGGACGGGCAAACAGTGCCCCTCCAGAAGGGCCTCCTCCCCAACCACCATCGGTTGAGCGAGAGGGTTCTGTATCTGTCTATGGCCCACCGCCGCATCAGGATGATCAAGAACAAATGCCGGTGCAGGACGCCGACTTCTGTATGCTGATGGCAAACATGCATCAGCAGTCGCGGCAACTGCACTACATGACTAGAAGGCTGCGGAAGATGAAATTAGATACTACAAGCTCAAGCGCCTTCTCAAAGAGTTTGCGGAGAATGTCGCGGCCACTCTTTCGTCCGATGACGAAGAGTGAACGGCCCATCTCCGCATCTCTTTTTAGATTTTTTTTTATTATTTTCGTTTGATAATGTAACTTCTTATTATTAAATGAACGAGTATTTTTCCCAATTACCGCTTTTCTTTTTCCTTAATCAATACACGTGTTTGATTCTCAATGTATCTGCGACGACACAACGACAAACCGAATTACAAACGGAAAGTAATTAAAACATTTGCCACAAACGGGTTTCATTGACAAAAAAACGACGATACACAACTCCAAGAACTTAGTAAATGACGAATTTATTTTATACTTTTAGCGACACAATTGCGACGACATAGCGACGAAACGTTACAAACTAAATAGCGACGATTAAAACACGCAGAATAGCGACGGGACACCGACAAATCACCGACGTAATTCACCTGACTGACTATTTTTCTGTTAGCGACAACGAATTTCATCGTACTTTCGTCGCAATTAGCGACCACATTTTTTTGTCGCAGTCTCGTCGCTATTACCGACGAAACAACGACTAATTCTTGTTCGTCGGTGATTTTTTCGTCGCCAAACCACAATTTTTTTGTGGTGACTTACCGGTTTTGACATTTTTTTTCAGATTCAGAATATTCATTGATGGTATATTAGCTTATGCTACTAGGATCGGATGCATCAAGCACTTCGAATTTAACTTTAGTCTAAACAACAAAACTATTGGGTCCACCCGATTAATTTCTGTTCATTTGGATCAGTGTGAACTCCCTGGTAAGCCTGTCTTCTAAAGCCTGACATAAAAATTTAGACATATTTTTTGGAAACACTAACACACTGTTGGAGAAAATGGAAAGAATTTGAAATTGGGCCAAGTTGCAAACTGTGATTAGCAACGTATTTTGAGCTAAGATTATGATTAGTTTCACTTATAATAAACGGAATTTAATGAGTCCTTAATTATCAACGCGACGAGTAGATAATTGTAGGCTTTTGAATCGCTCGATTCCAGTACTGAGTGAATGAGAAATTAATGTTCAAAGTAAAAGAAAAAAAACAGCTTAGCTCAGGTGGCGGACTGAGCTGATGGGCTCAGGTGGCGGACTGGGCTACAGGCCAAGCTGCAGGCTATAGACTGGATGCTGAGTCCTGTCTTATCAGCCGGGATGAATTTTGTTGCAGTTCAAACTCTCCAGGGTTGTTAAGATAGGTTAAGGTTAAATTTTGAAAAGTTGTTGGAACTTTAGCCGGCCGAGCTGACCTGAATTTGTTATGATCTGACGGCTCAGATTGAACAGTTAGTTAATCAGACAGCTGATGGCAGACCTGGCTCGGTTATCTGATCCAATTGTTCATGCCGAGCAGGTATCTGATCCTACGACTGAGATTGAACTGATTGTAACAGACTGACCTCAGAATTTCCCTATGAATAGTGGTCTGGATGACCTCTGTAATCACTCACTCAGAAATCCGTATTTCTTCTCCTCTTTTTGCAATCTCCTTCTGCATACCTCACTCCCTCATATACATTCCTGCATCAGTATACCAAGAAGTTCAGGACATCTTAATAGGTTCATAGAGTTCAGCGCTACAGTGCCGCTTGTCTAGACTGACCTCCGTTGTATCCTGAGAGACAGTTGCTCCTCTGGTTGAGCATAGTATACTGGAGCAATACGTCTTAAGGACAGAGTCCTAGACTCACCTCAGGTCTCTGTTCAGTAGAGCTATGAACGTATTACTGAGCTAAGCTCCGCCTTGTGCTGAGCTCAGCTGACCGTGGGATAGCGAGGCGTTGTTGTTGTACAGTGTTGCTATGCTGAGCTCTGTTGTGTGCTGAGAACATTCATTGTTCTGCTGCTTTGTCTTACTGAGCTCTGATGTTTGGCTGAGAACATTTGTTGTTCTACAACACTGCCGTGCTGAGCTATGCTCGGCTGAAGCGTCTGAGAACACAACTCTTGTTTGTTGTGTTAAGGTGCCGAGGTCGGCATGTCAGTGATCAGTCCAGAATGTAAATACAGTTGCGCTGACTATACTGATCTGATCTGTCTAATCAGATTGAATCTAGTTCAGCTCAGCTGGAAGACTGACAGCACAGAACTCCTGTTCTGTAAGTGTTGTCGGTAGGTCGGCTGACTATTCAGAACGCAAACTCAATTGCGCTATCTGAACTGTCTTGACTTAGTAGATCTATCCAGTCTACCCTGAGCTCGGCAGTTCAGCCACTACTGTACAGAAGCAAATTTAGTCTGACTTGAATTATTTCCAACAATTCTTAAGATGTATTCTTTGATTCTATACCGATTCTAGTTTGTTTTTGACTTAAACAGAGAGTAAATGGAGAACGCTAGCTCAAGCTTGGTTCAAGGCGCAGATGTACAAAGTTCTGCTCCAATGACACCAAATGTTAGGGTGCCAAAGCATGCTCTTGCACAGGGTCCTGTGGTGGCCCAAGTGGAGAAACCTGAGAAGTTTAGTGGGAGCTTCTTCAAGCGTTGACAGCAGAAGAAGTTGTTCTTGACTGCCATGGGGTTGGCTTCTTTTCTGACCAAAGACCCACCAGTGGAGAGGAGGACCAGACCTAAAATACGGAGCACAAACTCTTTCTTGAGGCCTGGAACTTCAACAATTATGTTTGTCTGATCCATAATCTGAAGTGCTTGGACTACTCCTTGTATAGTTTGTACTGCATGTACAAAACCGCAAAGTCTTTGTGGCAAGCTATGGAAAAGAAATAACGTATGGAAGATGTCGGCACTAAGAAATTTATTTTCTGTAAATTCTTGGATTTCAAAATGTCGGATTCTCGAACTGTTGTTTCTCAAGTTGAGAAACTTTAGACGTTGGTAGACGAGATAGAAGAGGAGGACATGTTGCTCAGTGAATCTTTTGTCTTGGCTGCAGTGATTGGAAAACTACTTTCGTGGAGGGAGTTAAGAAGCTATATCAAGCACAAGAGAAAAGAAATGACATTGGAAGATCTAATTGTGTAGCGCCGGCATAACGAGTGTTTTGTACACTATTTTTAGACATGTAATATCCTCTTTCCACCAAGCTTTTCTCTTCTACTAAATCATCTATAATAACAATCTAATACTCTTATCTAAAAGATTATTTTAAAATAGCTATATATAATACTCGGTCTAAAAGTGAAGTTAGTAGTTCTACATAAATCTCTCTACCTCGGAACCCAGGTACGACACACATCCTCAAAATAGTGTATAACCACTCTGAAGGAGTGAAGTACTTTTTTATTGGCGCATTTACTTTAATTTAATGGTTTGATTTCAAAGTTGGTAGGGGTGTGATTAATACATGGGCCCATGAAATTATCGACTTAGTCTTTAGTCCATGTATCAACAACCATCACCAATCATACCCATTATATTCCAACGACATCAAAAGCTATCGCTAAGGTCTGGAGAGGATAAGAGGCAGACAAACAATACATCTATTCTAAAGGAAAGAGAGTTTGCTTCTAGTGAGACCCGCGACTTTTCCGTGTATCATGTTTGGTTATTTATTAAAATCACTTTTTGAAGAGGAAAGTTGGATCGTTAGTGTTGATGATTTAGAAGATATAATTGAATGACATGCACAGTTAGGTTCTATTTATACTTGATGGTAATAAATAATCTTGTATAGCCCTCTTGAGGCTCTCAACGTCGTTAGTCGTCTGCGCCAAATAAAAATTTAGTGTAAAAAGGACCAACTAGATTCCTCAAAACTCATTTTGGCTCATAGCACTGGAAGAGCTACACATAAAAACGTTAATCATTAGTTTACACTTGTGAATGATTTATAAAGACTCGGTGTTTTAAAAAATGTCAGACTCTTTACAGTTTCAAAAGGTTTGATTTACGAAAAGATCGTCCCAAAAATTACATTAGTAAGTAGAAAGTCAAATGGCTAATGCATGCGACAAAGGGACGCTCACCACAAACAAAGTGTCACCTTATCCATCACACGAGCGAGGAAGAAAGAGGGGCCAAACCTTCCGCCATGTCAAACCTTAGGCAGAATGGGGAGAAGACATGACTTGCTGCACTGTCCCAGTTTGTGCTTCTACACTTTCCACTGCTACTGCTGCCATTTTTCAGTCAACTTCTCATCGCCGCACACTTTTCAGCTACTCCAAATCTTCCAATGCCTCCTTATCAAGCCGCTCTCCAAAATCTTCCGTTCGAGGTTCTTTCCTTTGCTTGTCTCTAATTTTCGCATTGTTTCGAACACCTCCTGTGCACTATTTCTGTAAAAGCTCTATTCTCTTGATGCAATATGTGTTCTTCTCGATATTGTTAATTAATTGAGATTGTAAGATGAAGATTTTAGTCTCTCTGTGCTTTTACAAATTCAATGGATCTTCCTTGGAGGAGGTACGTTAGAACTGAGGACCGAGATGGCCTCTCAGCAATTCGATTGTTGTTTTTTACTTTTTTCAGTAGTTATATGTACAATATACAATATTTGACATTCTTTCTCTCAAATCAACACTTCCGCCACCCAAGAGCTAAATTGGAAAAGCCAGTTCAGGATATCTTCTAGCCCCAAAGGTATCTTCGTTAATCTACATAGAAGATTATGCTTCTCATTATGTACCTATACACATGTTTTTAGAGCTAAGCCGCTTAGTGTATTACCCCAAAGAGTACTGTAAAGTTCCTGCAGAATTGTAGTATAGAATCATCCCCAAAGATCTCGGTCAGACAACATGGATACGTGAGTGAATTTTATGTAGCGCCGAGCTAACTTACCAGGGCAAATACAGAGGGCACATGTTGTATAAAGCTACGAGGGGAATAGTCTACACATTAGTGTTTGATTAATGTGGTAGGAATTCACACCCAAAAAAAAAGGAAAAATTGGCCCGGGGGGGAGGGTTGGGGGGCAGCTGTCATAGAAACCTAGCCCAGTTTTCTGGAGGATCTGTTACGTAATGGATACCGCACAAGCATGACGCTCTTGGATAATAATGTTGGAGAAAGAACACATCTCTTGAAAATTTCATGAACTTGCAATTGTCTTCTCTAGTTGAAAGCGAAAGAGTAGTGAAAATTTTGTATACTTTATGAATATTTCATCTTTTCCTTAATGGCAAAACAAACATGATGGCCGAAATAAAATATGAAAAATTGCTTCCAGTTGACGTTTGGTCTTTCATTGTGGATGAATTCATGATCCACAGTATAAAGAAGAAGAAAAAAAGATATACAGTAGCAAATCTTTTCACCACGGGTACTTCCATAATGTGCAGTTACAAATGAGTCAAGTAGAACAGAGCTTTCTCCTGATGTCACTACTGGAACATCAGATGCCGACAAGCTTGTGGATGGGATGGAATTTGGAGAGCTTTGTAATGAGTTTGAGTGCATCAGTAGCCCTTTGGTTGAAGCTACAGCTAGACAACTAGTGCGTGATATCCTTGAGCTTCGTGAAGGAAATCGTGCCCTTGGAACCTATGCTACTTCTGTCAAGTATAAGGTATTCATGTGCATATATGCTCTGCATCAACCTCTAGTGCTTCAAATAAATATCATGTTTGGATGAAACCATTTTGAATTCTTGGCCTTGGCTATAGCCATGATTGAGTAGGAACAATAATTTTAAATGGTTAAGATATTAAACAATAAAAGATGGACAAATTGGGGTTATATACACTTAACTCTGCTAACAGACACTCTCCTTCCTTTTTGTCTTTTCAGTGTGTAAATGTATATTTTAGTGGATTGATGAGCTAGTAATTGGATGTCTAGTAGTTATTATTCACTATAATAAAATGAGTGGAGAAGGAAAAATTAGAAACTCTAGTTTCATGTTTGTCTTCAATGGTTATGTAAGAGTTAAGTCTGGTTGAAGGTCATCGTACATGATTGTGTATTTTCAGGATCCTATCAGAAGTTTTACTGGCAGGGAGAAGTACAAGAGACCACTATGGGCAACTGACGCACTGGAGAAACCGGCAACGGTGATGTTTCTTTGTTCTTCCTTTTTTTCGTGGTTTGTCTTTCACTGTATAACTTGCATTAGACAATGTTACTCCTGTTGTGTTCTGATGATTATTAAGGGTGTAGATGAAATCTCAGTGTAGCAGAATTTAGGTCATGACTAACCAAAAATTCCTCAGTGATAGTCGATTTTTCATTTTGCATGCACTTCCTTGTAAAACAGAGCGTGCAGGAAATGGTGATGCTGTCAACTAGTTTGCTGAGCATCAAGTGGACTCTTAAAGGGAAGCCTAAATCCTTCCTTGCAAGTGTTGGAGGAGATTTAATTTTAAAAATACACTCAAAATTCACTCTGAACCAAATCAGTGGTCAAGTGATTGAGCATGAGGAACTTTGGGATATAGCAGCATCACCAATACTAGCTCAAACATATTTTTGGGCATCACGTCGACTATATTCGGCTGCTGAGTCTGGAAAAGATGCTGTGGATTTTTTGAAGGATTTCGCAGGTCGGTTCACAACTAGTGAACAAAATTTGGATGTCTATCCGGACCCTTTGGGTGATCCCACAAAGGTATTGAATCCTCCTCTAATATACACTTAACATGGTTTCTTGTGGTTCTTCTCATCTATAATTATTCAATTTGGAGGACTTCTTTCCCAATCTTGTGATGTATTTGTTGCGTTTCTTTTCCATGGTGCAGTTTTTCCAGAGGGATGACAGCTTCCAGAGAGATGCATACCAGTTTGCTCTATTTCTTGCACTTATATATTTCCTTGTACAGTTTTTGAAAGCAACCCTTTGATCTTTGTTTGGAAAAGTTCCCCGTGTTGAAATTTTCATTCAATTCACTCAACCTCTGTATCTTCGTTTTCATGCCCAAATATTCTATCGATGAGTTTACACTCTTTAGTTTTGGATATTGTTAATTTTTCAATGTACTGAAGACCTTGCGTTCAAAGTCATGCTTGTGTGTTAAGTATAGAAATTATTTTTTCTCTAACAACTTAAGCGTTTGGTGATATGGAACTGCGAGCTGATCAAAAAGCTCATTTTTGCTTTCCAAATTTTTTTTTATAATGAGCGTTAATATTTAAACATACGAAACTTCATGTAGATGAAGTAGATTTTCTTATGCCTTTTTCATCCTCTTAAACCTACGTATATTGATATTGATTCAGTAAAATTTACTCTTGCTCATTTCTCATCTAGCTCATCCTACAAAGATTGAAGCTGATAAACTTTTCGTATCTTGATGTTGATTTAGTAGTTCTTAAACTTATGTATCTTGATGTTGATGAAATAGATTTTCTTAAACCTTTTTCATCTTCTTAAACCTACTACTCTTGATGTTAAGATGACAATTTATTATGGATGGAATGATCCCACGAGTCGGTTGATAAAAATGCTATATGCAGTTTGCCAAGTTTTATGAATATGATATCCT
Organism: Eustoma russellianum; assembly: GCA_036186865.1. Taxonomy (NCBI): domain Eukaryota; kingdom Viridiplantae; phylum Streptophyta; class Magnoliopsida; order Gentianales; family Gentianaceae; genus Eustoma; species Eustoma russellianum. The sequence continues at coordinate 24,912,311 of AP025066.1, forward strand.
CCTGAAACTTTATTATGAACCCTTCTTCCGGAGTTCCTGATATGCTTTGTTATTCTGCTGTGGTAATTGTCTGACTTCAAAATTTTAAACGGATATAATTTGGCTGATATAGGAATTGATATCACTACCTATAGCAGTACTTAGAAAGGTTTATTATTTGTTTTGCCTTTTGTGATGCTTTAAAAAACAAATAAATAAAAATCTTATTAGGCCATAGTTAATAATGGACGCCTGTAAAAACAGGTAATTATGATCTACATTTTCCAAGTGAGTCTAACCGATGGAGATTTGGAACATAAAGAAATAAATAAAATAACTAACAAGTCACTTCTCCTTAGCAAATCAAGCTGTAAATAACTGCAATTAGCAACAATGGAACTAACTGTATCACTCTCCAAGTTGCTAGCTGAAGAAAGAACATGAGCCCCCACAGAGTATGTGTTTCTTGAGTTCTCTGCCCTGCAGTTTAATGCTCTAAGGGCCTGCATAAGAAAGCGAACGAGAGCATGGCTAGTAACCCTTAATTGTGTCTCATCTTCTAATTCACTTTATTAGGTTAGATTCAGTTACACGTATTAAGAACACCAAAGAATGATATACCATGAGGGTTAGAAGATATGTAATCAATTTGCACATGTAGTTTTTAAACAGATTGATGCAACTTGTTTCAAAAACTATACCATGTAAGCAATAATCATCAACCTGTTTCAAAAACTATACCATGTTAGCAACAATTTTTTTTAGGATCTACAAATATATCTTCACATATACAATCATTTTAAAATAACTCAAAGACGGTAATTAGAGAAAGCATACCTTTCTCCATGGTTCGTAAGAGAAAGCGTCTTTGATGGAAGTAAGCACAAACTTTCATGCAGACAATCCCAACCTTGAATGGAAGTTTCTCTCCACTAATCCTTACCTTAATGTCTACTTTGATGGAGAAGTAAAGACAACGATCACGGTGAAGAGAGGACATTCATTCATATTTATAAACAATCAAAAGATACGTCCATTATAACTTTTGGATTTACACCCCTTTGATAAATGGATATGTCCTTTTAATGAAGAATTGTGTCTCTTAGACTTAAATGACATATAACCCTTCAAGAAAACTCTTCCCAAATAACCAATTAGAATTTAATTATAAATCATATAACCATTATATCACAAGGGACACAACCTCACATACCATTCTTTGGTGTTATTAATACGCCTAACTCAACCACATACCATCCTTCGGTGTTTTTAATACGCGTAACTCAACCAGCAAGTTTTGATGTCATATGAGTCCTTAGGATCTATCGACTATAAAACTCAAATAGTCTGTAGCAATAAGTTTAGCTGAGGTGTCTCGAACTGAACTAAGAAACGGGAAACCTGGACGAAGGTGTGTCAAGCTGAACTGAAGAAGACAGACCTGGACGAAGGTGTGCCGAGCTGAACTAGGCCAACCTGGACGAAGGCCAGAACAAAGTTGGGAAGTGACGAAGTCAGTCAGCCGAGCGGACCTGAGCAAAAAAACCTGGACTGAGAAGATAAAGACGAAAGAAGGACGCTGAGCTAAAGAATAACAGACATGCCGAAGAAAAGACTAAGTGAAGAAGTGCTGAGACGAGGTGACGAGTTGAAGCACAATCAAGGCAGCAACGCAACAGGCCAAGCTGTTATACTTAGGCTTGTAAATATTGTAACTTAGAATAATTTCACTGTACATAGCAGAGCTGGACTGGTAACTAGCCGTTACCATGAACGTTAGAATTCACTGTAGATCACTGTAGATGAACAGTAACAACAATCCAATTGGTGAAAAACAACCGTTAGATCTAGAATTAATTCCATATAAAAGAGAAACAACCTTGTAAATTATTCTTAACTTGAATGAATGTAAATTTTTTCAATCTCAACATGGTATCAGGGCCAGTCTAATTCAAAAATACATGCAATTCATACTCTATTTTCTGCAAATTTTAAAAAATCTTCAAAATGACTACTCCCTTCAGCCCTGCTGAATATACTAAGGCCAGCTCCACTTCTGATCAAGCATCAGGAGTGGTGCGCGTTTCTCAACTTACTGATGATTCCTCCATCGTCATCACCAGCCACAAACTCAACGGATACAAATACCACTCATGGTCTCGAGGGGTAGAGATGTTCATAACTGGTAAAAGAGAGAAGGAATACGTATATGGGACAGTCTCTGTCCCATCTAAACTTATGTAAGCTTCCGACTACGGAAGGTTGAGAACATTATGATTGTGTCTTGGCTGATAAATTTTTATGCAGACAGACATTTCTGATGATTTCATGATGTATAATACAACAACAGAGATCTGGGCTGCAACCAAGGAGATGTATTTCAAACAGGACAACATCTCAGAACTATATGAAATCGAAGCTCATCTTCATGAGCTTAAACAAGCAAATCTTGCTGTCCACAAATACTATACATTACTCACCAAGGCGTGGCAGCAGATAGATTCTTTCGAAGCACATCAGTGGTCTTGCATCACTGATGCTGCACTATACAAAGAAATCACAGAAAAGAAGCGATTGTTTCGCTTCTTGACTAGACTGAATCCAGAATTCGACACTACACGAAGTCGAATTCTGAGCACCAAACCACTACCAACTCTGAAGGCTGTCTTCGTTGAAATCAAACACGAAGAAAGCCGGAGGAAGGTCATGACGGAAGGATCTAGAACCGTAGAGTCCTCAGCTTTGCATTCTGAACAGACAGCAGAAGCCTCTGGGATGGCTGTTAAAAGACACTTTGCCTCTACTGTGGTAAAGTGTGTAAATACTGCAAAAAAGAAGGACATACAGTCGATGACTGTTGAAAATCGCAAGCTAAGCTGGTCTGAGAAGGAAAGCCACCTCTGAAGACCAACAATGCGCCCTTGAGACCACCACCAAAACCATTCATGGCTGGAGATAGTGCTGCTTATCAAGTAAGTAGCACAACTCAGCTTGGAGGAGCTCGGTCAAATACAACCCACCTCAGCTCAGTCCAAGCAGCCGATACTAAGGTGATTACCAAGGACCAGATTTTCACTTTAATCAATTTGTTGAACACACAAGGTGGCTGAGCTGAGCTGCACCAGGTAACTATGGCAAGCTATGTCCAGCCAAGCTCCAGCAGTTCATGGATAGCTGACTCCGGGGCTACTGATCACATGACCAATGATGGTACCCTTCTACACTCCTACACTTTACTTTATGTACCTAAGAAGGTAAAAATTGCAAATGGAATTACCTTAGAAGTTATCAGAATAGGCACTGCTATAATTAACAATAAAATCATCCTAAAAGGTGTCCTTCATGTCCCTAGTCTAAGTTTCAATCTGTTGTCTATTGGAAAACTCACTAGGGATGATAATTGCTTAGCCTGCTTCTCATCCACGGAATGTTGTTTTCAGGAAAACAAAGTGAAGGGGATGATTGGCATTGTTAGGAATATGGCATGCATGTACTTACTGGAGTCAGAAAACAGAGCATTAGCCTGCTCAGCCGAGCTGTCAAGTGATCAAGACTTTTGTATTTTGCACCCCAGAAATCTATGTATAGGGGAAATTTTGTTGTGGCATGACAGGCTAGGCCATTCTAATTTTTTGTATCTTAAACGATTAATGCCAAGATTATTTAGCTCAGTTGATGTTGAAAAACTTGTGAAACTTGCCAATTAGCCAAACATACTAAACATAATTATTCTGCCAAGGCATATAACGCATCAACAACATTTAATCTAGTCCATTCTGACATATGGGGACCATCTAGAATAGCCAACATTAACGGTGCTAAATGGTTCATAACATTCGTAGACGATCACACTAGAGTGAGAGTCTGCGTATTAAAAAACAATAAGTGATGTAGGGCAAATAGTTATAAGGTACATGTCATTCATTAAAAATCAGTTCGGCTGCACAATAAAAACATTGTGGTCAGATAATGGAGCTGAGTACTTAGATAAACAGTTCAAAATTTTATGATAGAAAATGGCATACACCATTAAACATCATGTCCCAACAAAACGGTGTAGCTGAGAGGAAAAACAGACATATACTTGAAGTGACTAGATCAATTATGTTTAAAATGAATGTACCTAAACAATATTGCGGTGAGGCCCTTCTTACTACCACTTACTTAATAAACAGGATGCTATCTCGGACATTGTCATTTAAAACTCCTAAAGAAATACTTATTAATCACTATCTGCAAACAGATCTGTTTACAGAACTGCCACCTAGACTATTTGGATGCACAACATATGTGCATGTTCAGCCCGGTCATAGGAGTAAACTGGACCCTAGGTCTGTTAAATGCATTTTTGTATGATATGCTAATTCACAAAAAGAATATAAATGCTACTGTCCTGCTAATAGACGAATGTAAGTAACATTAGATGTTACATTTGATGAAAAACTTGCATTTTATAGATCTATATAAGAAACAGAAGAAATAAGGGATAATGAACATGAGCCCAGTTTCTTAGTACCAAATATGTCGAGCTCAACTGCTCAGCCGAGCTGCACACAACAGCTTGGCACTACTGAGACTCAACTCAGGATCGATTCTCCTATCATTTCAAATGATCAGGAAGATCTGGGTGGTAGTAGCCGACCTGATACGTCTGACCAAACACCTCTGACTGCAGTAGGAGAAATCCCTTTAGAAAACATTGAATATGACCCTAGGACTAAAATTGATGACAGACCAATTGCATTAAGAAAAGGAACCCGGGAATGCACCAATAATCTGACCTGCACTAAATATCCCATAGAAGAATATATATCCTATAATAAGTTAAATCCAAACTTTAGTACATTTGTGTGCTTATTTAATGACAACATTATTCCTAAGAACATCGAGGAAACACTCAGCCGACCTGAGTGGAGACAAGATGTTCAGGAAGAAACGGATGCCCTAGAGAAAAACAACACCTGGGAACTTACTCCTAACTCATCCATGATAAGACCAGTAGGATGTAGATGGGTATTCAATATTAAACATAATAACGACGGCACAGTGAATAAAGGCTAGATTACTAGCTAAGGGATTCAAACAGACCTACGGAATAGATTACTTAGAAACATTTGCACCAGTTGTTAAGCTAAATTTCATAAGAGTAATCTTTTCTGTTGTAGTTAATCTTGACTGAGAGCTGCACCAAATAGATGTAAAGAGTGTATTTTTAAATGGAGACCTAACTGAAAAGGTTTATATGATTATACCACCAAGATTTAATAACGAAACTAATAGAAGTCGGGTCTGCAAATTCAGAAAGCCTTTATATGGACTAAAACAGTCACCGCGGGCATGGTTTAAAACATTTATTAAAATAGTGACTGAGCTAGGATTCAATCAAAAACATAGCAGCCACACTTTATTCACCAGAATTTCAGCTCAAGGGGAGCTGACTATTATTATTGTATACGTAGATGATATTACAATAACTGGAAGTGATGAACAGGGTATAGAGAATATCAAGACTAAACTATCACAACAATTTAAAATGAAAGATCTAGGAAAATTAAGGTATTTCCTCGGAATGGAAATTGCAAGAAACAAAGATGGACTGTATTTATCCCAACGAAAGTATATACTGGACCTTCTCAAAGAAACTGGTCTAATCGGATGCAGACCAGCCAACACCTCTGTTGAACCTGGATATAAGCCCAGAGATCAGTAAGACAATACCCCAACAAATAAACTAAGATATCAAAAACAAGTTGGTAAATTAATTTGCTTGTCTCATACTATGCCTGATATTTGCTACGCGGTAAGTTTCGTATCACAATTTATGCACTGTCCTACTAATGAGCACCTCCAAGCTGCATTTAGAATCCTCAGGTACCTTAAGAATACACCAGGGTAGGGACTATGCTTCAGGAAGTACTTAGACCGCGGTATCAAGCTTTATACGGACGCGGATTGGGATGGATGCAAAACTGATCTACGATCAACAACTGGCTATGGAACCTTCTTATGGGGCAACCTGGTTACATGGTCGAGCAAGCAACAACCATTTGTATCAAGAAGCCGTGCAGAAGCTGAGCTAAGAGCACTTGCACTAGGAATCTGTGAAGGCATCTGAATTAGAGGAGTTCTGGAAGATCTCTACATTCAGGCAAGACTTCTCATACACATCTTTTATGATAGTGCTTCTGCCATAAGTATGGTAGAAGATCTGGTCCAGCACGATAAGTCAAAACACATAGAAATAGATAGACATTTCATCCGTGAAAAAATTGAAGGAAATGAGGCCAGCATACAATATATTCCCACAACAAATTAGATAGCAGACATCTTAATCAAACCAGTCTCAACAAAGATTTTTCAATACTTAATGTCCAAGCTTGGTTTTATGAATATATACAACCAAGCTTGAGGGAGAGTGCAGAAATAAGTTCAGCTGAGGTATGCTGAGCTGGACTGAAGAACGGCAGACCTAGACGAATGTGTGCCAAGCTGAACTGAAGAAGGCAGACTTGGACGAAGGTGTGCCGAGCTGAACTATGCCAACCTGGACGAAGGCCAAAACGAAGTTGGGAAATGACGAAGTCAATCAGCCGAGCTGACCTGAACAAGAAGAGCTGGACTAAGAAGATAAAGACGGAAGAAGGACGCTGAGTTAAAGAAGAACAGACATGCCGAAGAAAAGACTAAGTGAAGAAGTGCTGAGCAAGGTGACGAGTTGAAGCAAATTCAAGGCATCAACGCAACATGCCAAGATGTTATACTTAGGCGTGTAAATATTGTAACTTAGACTAATTTCACTGTACATAGCAGAGCTGCACTGGTAACTAGCTGTTACCATTAACGTTAGAATTCACTATAAACCACTGTAGATGAACAGTAACCACTGTCCAAATGATGGAAAACAACCGTTAGAGCTAGAATTCATTCCCAATAAAAAGGAAACAACCTTGTAAATTATTCTTAACTTGAATGAGTGTAAATTCTTTCAATCACAACACAGTCAACATCTTTTATTCCATTTCTCACTAACAGATCTAAAATGACAACAATGTCGAAAGGAGAGATATGGTTTTAGAATAGTACTATGAAGAAGACGATGGAAAACTGGACATCTGTAAACAGGAGAGTCCAATAACCTAGAGTTTCGGTTTTCTATAAGATGGATAGATGCAAAAAATGGGGATCCGTTGGCGAATGAGGAAGAAATGTACAAATATAAGACTAAGATGAAGTGACTAGAGTAGGGAGAAGGGGATACCAGTTTTTCCACGGACATGTTACTATGAAACATTTTGTTTCAGTTTCACGAAATCTGTTTAAGCCAGTGGAAAATAATGGATATCAGTAACCTGTTGAGATGAAAACTGACCAACTAGGATGTGATCCTAGCCAAAAGCCTGCAACTCTTGAATAAGAATATCTCATAGAAATCATGAAAGAGAAAAAAAAATGAAAAAAAGCAAAAGAATAGCTGAGAACAAGTGGTTTAAAGGGGTAGAACAAGTTGCCAAGAAGAACTCGAAATACTGTCATAAAAGAAAGTGCAAATAGTTCATTTGCCAATGACAACAACTAGGAACACTAGAATTACAATGATACTCACAGTTGTATGCAGTCAATCCAATAGTTTGGTTCTGGAAATCATATTGGATAAGCTTGTTTGATGGCACAAGATCCGTGTCGATAACAAAAAGGACCGAAACCAAATTGGTTTCACATAAGGTACGCGAGTTCTCTAGGTAATACTGTGGACAGCTAAAGCAGGAAGAAAAGCCGAAATCTCTCGAGATAGAATGCCTCCAAGAAGAACAATTTCTTGACTATCCTATGTTTGATCATCCATGTTCAGCCAACCAATACACCATTCACCATCCTGCAAATTCAGTTGAACAAATAGTTGAATTGAATATATAATTTCAATTACACTAAACTTAAGAGAAATAAGGTAGGATCAAAATTCAATTGGACATGTACGCCAATGGTAGAATTTTGGCCTTTGAGAAAATGTGTTCACAAGGGTATATGGATAGTTACAGGACATGCATAGATAGATGTGCGAGATATTGGCAGAGAAATAATGCTTCTCTGTCTCAAAAATATTGTCATAATTGATTTTTTAATATAGTGTGATTTTACATTAAAGTCAATGCTAACAATATTTTTGGACAGATGGAGTAATTTATAATCACTTCCTCAAGTTGACAGAAACCAGGGTGACAGCAATGCATTGAAGATCAAAATAAGGAAGAAAACAAACCAAGTACAGTTTTTTCAAACACATTAACAAAATACCCTCTGGAGGATACACCTATGCTGATTTTAATAGAAGGAAGTTGTGTCGAACGAGAAATTGCGTAAGTACTTACATGAACTTCAAAAAAATAATCATGGGGATAGAATGTGATAATGAGTCCTTAAAATGAAACGCGACGACTGGAAATCCATCATCGCCGCTGAAAAACATATAGTACAATAATAACCATATTAGAAAAAAGATTTCGTATGCCTATTTTAACTTTACTGGTTGTGAGCCACAAATGGCAAACTGTCAAATTTGGTTCTCATGCACATGCATATCTGCAGTAGTTACCGTTAGTCTCAACGTAAGGATCAATTGGTGATCTTAGATGAAGATCTGACTTCGTCATATAGAGCTACAGGAAGGGCCAACCAAGCCTTAGTTCACATTTTTCTTGCTCAAACACATATAACATTCCTTTGAAATGGGAATAAACACTCAATATGATAGTGAAGAATCTTCTCACTGCTGTCGGCAGAGCACGGTCCTCACAACCCGTTGGAGCAGGTCTTTGACAAGCGGATTGGGATCCAAATTTTGGGCATCCAAAATTTGTCGAAGGGGTTACTGATGAAGAGTATGATCAAGCCATGGAATACGCGGCTGCAAATATGGGTATCTTTCAAGCTTTGGTTAACCAAATCAAGGCAAGGCTCTAGAGGCCCCATATACCGCTCAAAATCTTCCTTACGACTATCGAGGAAGACAAGAATCTCAAGAGTGCTCCTCTCGGTTGAGGGACGAGTTCATGGCAGATGGTAGAGGCAAAGGTAAAAAACCGCTTACCAAGCTTTTATCCTCACTAAAGAAGCCTTTGAGGATGAAGTCATATCATTCAAAGCAAATGCAACAGGGCGCCACTGCTTTATTATAGCGGAGGGAGCTTTGAGGATGAGTCATCCTCAAATCGTCCCGATTACACGTGAAAGGTACAAGAGAGCTTTTAAAGAAATTATGGGGTATGCTGCCACAAAAAATTTTAAGTGATGTCACCTCCGACCCTACGGATCATCTCTTCCAATTCCAGACTGCGATGAGTATGAAGAATGTTCCACACCTGCCGAGGTGCAAAACCTCCCCCATGTATTTGAAGGAAAAGGCAAGGAGATGGTTTCAAGAGTTGCTATCTCAATCTATATATTCTTTTCTGACAACTGGCCTAGAGGTTCAAGGCATAGTTCATGTTTTGCAAGCCTTTCGTCAAAAAATTTTCACATTTGACGACTCTACGACTATAGATAGAAGAGTCAATCGTGTGTCACATGCAGCTCTTCACCGACGAGTTCCTACAGGTCAAGGATCGTAACAATGGGGTTATTGATGTTGTTCATAAGTTTGCTAAGGCTAGGTCATCTCTTTTCCAAATTGGCTGTGGAAAACCAAAAGACTCTAAGGACCTGTTTGAAAAAAGCCCCCCAATCCGCTCGATGTGAAGAGGCCAACAGGTTAAATAAAAGGAGGATTAGTCATCCTACTAGAAGCAAAAAAGAAAGCCCACAGGGATCCCAAAGACAAGGCCAAGCCATGGAGGGATTTCCTTTACTTCTCTCAGAAGAAAAGATCTTTGTAGTCATGGAGAAAGACATGCTGAGGACGGACCCATCGCAGCTGTAGGGCACTCGGGTCAAAGAGGGATCCTAGGCTGTATTGCATGTATCATAAAGACATTGATCATGATACATAAAATTACATGTAGCTAACGTGCGCGATCGAGCACCTCATTGAAGAGGATCGTCTACATAAGTTTTATGACCCATTGTCGTGATTGCACAATTAGCTTGATTTTTGTCGACCTCCTCCAGAAGCTAAGTGCTGCGAAGATGAGCCGCACCGGTACAGAAATGATGATGATGAAGCGATAAAAGGGCCTGATGCTGCAGGTCAGCATCAGGTTAATTTAATGATTTATACAATTTCTGGTGGATCTAATGTGTCGAAATCAAGATCATAGATAAGGGCAGCTAAGATTTCAGACAACTCATCCCATAAAAAGGCAAAGTTGTCATAGAGCTGAACTATGTGTCAAATGACCCAATCCCCTTAGGCTATGACAATAAAGGCTTGGTCATTCATATCTTTGTCAACATTGCACCCAATAACACCGTGGAGGTGCATGGAGTTTATTTCGATACAGGCAGCACAACGAATGTGATGTACTAAAATATTTTCCAACAGCTATAGCTGTAGGACAACCAACTATGTCCCGTTTCAACTCTCTTATTTGGATTTTTTGGTGCTGCAGTACATCCAGCATGCCTTGTTATATTGTTAGTTACCTTTTGCAAGCACCACATATATCGTAATCTATAAGTAGATTTTGTAGTCGCGAAAGAGGTCAGATTACCACATTCTCCTTTATAGGCTGGCCTTAAGAGACTTAGAGACAATCATCTTGTTGATGCATGTTAGTCTAAAGTTTCTCTACTGAGTGAGGTTGGTGATTATACATGGAAACATGCAGGCAGCCCAGAGTTGTTATGCTGTAACAACTACAGGAAAACTATATATACAACAAGTTAGCCTTGACGATATTGTCCTTTCGACTGATAAGAAGCTGGAGTCAAATAACATGGTCAATGATCACATTCTAGAACCCAAATGGAGAGAGAATTTGGTCAAAATTAGAGCTTGGATGTCTGCCGAGTGTAGGATCTGCATAACACCACTAGAAGGGGGGGTTGAATAGTGGGTATCGAAAAAAAATTGGTTTTAAAAACTTTGTGTTACCAATTACCCACTTCTGAAAACATATTATGTTTTCAGACCCGGATTTGAATTAACTAGATGATCAATTTATAGACCTCCAAAAATCAAGAAATTTGGTGACAAAGTACTTTCAGATGTTATGTATATGTCATAAAAATTTCCAAAAAAAATTCAAAGTATAAGGCCTTGAAAACGTTTTTACTCAAATTGTGTCAATTTGCCAGATTCTGTTCCTCGAAATGAAAAATTTATTCCTGTTAATTTACAACTCGAAATGATCTGAAAATGTTATGATATGATCCTTAGGATATGTACTTTAAAGGGTTGAAACAGTTTTTCAAAATTCCTTTGGCAAGTATGTCAACCACGTTGTTCTCAACATTTGCAGATCTGAAAATTAGATTGCACTAGTCTCAGAACTATCAACGTTTAAATGACTTATACTTGTCTAAATGAGATGAACCTTATGCCAAATTAAAACTAAGACGTTTGGCTATGTTTCTGCAAATTTTGGTGATTTTTGAAAAACGTTTGCTGATTTTATCATTGCAATGAAAACGATGCAAAAAACAGAAACTGAAAGTAAAAGTGCTGAAAGAACCCCGAGATTTTTATACTGGTTCGGTTAAATCAACATACTCCAGTCTTTGAGGACACCTTCTTCGGATTTACTAAACACAAACAACACCTTGACATAAGGTTGACTGGAGTTATACACCAACTCCACCCTTTTACAATCAAACAAACAAACACGACAACACGAACACCACCACCGATCGAATGAAGGCTTGATCATACCTTGATCAACTTTTTACACGAGATGAACGTATGTGGGTGGTTTACACAAAGCCTATACAGTATATGGAATGTAAGAATGATAGGCTTAAGTCTAGGAGCAAGAGAAAAGAATAAGAGAAGAAGAGAATAGTCTTCTTGATCTTGTAAGAGTATGAACTTTTGGCTTAGCCTTTTCTTGCACCATCTTGCCTCTTTTTATAGTGTGTTGGCCGCCCTTATGGCTGAGCTTTTCCTTTGAAAATTTGTCTTGAATACTTTGGAAGATTGCCTTGTATAAGATGGTGACACAACCTTGCTTACTTGGTGCAATATGATTGAAGGAATGACTTGTCTTTGCCTAGTTATCACTTCTTGATAGGCCATTGCTTATCCACCTTGGCGCTCCTTAAATGAGCTGGAAATTCTTCTTAAAAATATGAAACACATGCTTAAAACCAAGGTGGTTAATTTCCAATTAATCATGGTATGATTCCCCTACAATTTTGGGAGAAATTTGAAGAGAAATTTTGCCAAAATTTGTCCATAAGAGAAGTCATGTACTGAAATTTCGTCATGTGGATTATTTTGAAATGTTTCCTTGTGTGTTGCCCTCTTCAATGTCCCCAATCATGTGTCGCTTATCCTCCACTAATTAAAGTGGCAAATAAGCTTCACCTAGGCTCCAAGAAGGTGTCAAAGGGGTGTGATATTCAGCTGCACATGTGCTAAATTCTTTTTATGTAAACTTTGTCAAATAATGCATAATCTTCACATACAGGGTAAATTGCAATCAGCCCTAATTTGATTTTTCTAGAACACTCTAATATGTCTTGAATATGTAAAAGGTGTCTAGACACATGTGACATCAAGGCCAAAACGTTTTCATATATGCCTAAGTGCAGAAAACCGAATTTTTGACTTTCGTCGATTACATGATTTTTCTCCGATTAAACTCAAACTTCTTAGACATGTAATATATATTATGTCACATATAATATACATAAAATAATATGTATAATCAGCTCCAATGTCTGAGAAAAATGCCATGTGCCTTTTTAAAAAAATGAGTTTGAATTCTCCACAAGTTTAGGCTAAATTGTGGTTGATTGATGTGTGTAAGCATGGTATGACTTTGGGTCTGAATTGGACATGTGGAGCACAAAATTTTGAGTATTTTTAAGTGTATGTGGGCTGGCCATCTTTATATGGTAAGTACGTGACATGTCGATGAAGGTTCGGTAGTCACCCAATGCGACCATTTTCGATTTATAGCTCTGTGACATGTCGTTATAATTTTTGTATCAAGATGACTTGTAATATATGATATGAGACCTGTATATACTCATAAATATAATATGTATATAGTGGTGTGATGTTGACATACGGTTATGATGTGTATGATGTGTCGGTGATACGTCGATACATAAGTATACAGTGTGTCTTTATGAAAAAAAATTGTATATGAAATATATATATGTATATGGCGTGTGAGTTTCAAATGAGATGAGGAGACTTTCCATTTCAAGTTTATTGCCATATAGCTCTCTCTCAATATGTCTTCATTTAATGAACTAGTTAGTTCACTAACTTAAGTACTTCACTTAATGAACTAGTTTTGTTCATTAATCATGGCACCTGAAAATAGTATAAAGACAACAAATGTTTGCCATATGATTTAAGCTTTAACGTTTCATGGAACGTTAGTACGGCAACAATATATATAAGCATGTAAAGCATTTTTATCACGTACATATATCAAGTAACACTTAAATTTATGGCATAAACACGTAACATTTAAATCATGCATTTTCAAATCACTCAAACCCCGATTTCTCAACACCGGGTTGCTGAGTTGACTCCAGGATTTGTTGAGAGAATTCACAATTATCTTTTCATGGACAATTGAGGACATGTCGGGTATTCGAACAACTTTTTCTAAACATAAGTTTAACATGGATCCCAGCATTAAGCCCGTCAATTAGAAGAAAAGAAACTTTGCCTCCAAGAGAAACAAGGTAATCGCCGTAGAGCTTGGCAAGCTTCTTGAACCAAATTTATGCTAGAAGTACTCTATCCAATCTGGCTAACCAATCCTGTGATAGTACCAAAACCTGACAAATCTTGGAAGATGCGTGTTGATGACAGTGATTTAAATAAGGCTTCCCAAAAGATTGTTATCTATTGCCAAAGATTGACAGGTTCATGGATTTAACAAGTGGACATGAGGTCTTCGACTTTTTGATGCCTAAAGGTTGCCATCAAGTAGCCACGGCTACAAAAGACCAAGATAAAACCTTGTTTATTAATAAAGGAGGAACCTAATACTATCTTAGCATGCTTTTTTCTCATAAAAGCACGGGAGCCACCTATGAAAGATTAGTTGATTCTTTGTTCAAGGACCAGGTTCGCCGCATCATAGGAGTTTATATTGACGATATGTTTGTCAAGAGCAAGACTCTTGATGTGTATATCCAGAATTTGGGAGATGTGTTCATCACCATCAGAGACTCCACGATGAGCTTAAACTTCAAAATGTGTTGGGATCCAAAAAGGAGATTTCTTGGTGCATGGTCTCCAAAAATAGGGTTCAAGCTAAACCTAGCAAAGTTGAAGCTTTGTGTGCCATGCACCCACCCGGCCACCCGACAACATTAAAGAGGTGCAAATGCTAACTAAAAGGATCACAACATTGAACATATTTTTATCTAAGTCTACAGAAAGATTACTCCCGTGCTTTCAGGTTTTAAAGTAAAGAATCAAGTTTCAGTGGATGACAAGTGTCAACAGGCTTTTGATGACTTGAAATCCTGCTAGGCCATGGTGCCAACCCTAACTTCGCCTACTCCTGGCAAGATGGTGTATATATATTTGGCCGCCTGTCACAAAGCTGTACTCATTCTTCTTAGAGAGGAAGACAACATGCCGAGGCCAATGTAATTTATGAGCAAAGCATTGCACGGAACTAAGGTAAGATATAATCACGCTTAGAAGATAGTCCTGATGTTGGTCATAGCTACAAGAAAAATCAGGCCCTAACTCCAAGCTCATCCAACCGTAGTCGTCACTTATCAACCCTTGAAGCAGCTCATATCTAAGCCTGAGATAATAGCTCAACAGCCAAATGGGTCATGGAATTGGCCGAATATGACATCGACTATCGACCACAGACTTCCATTAAAGCCCAAGATTTGGCAGATTTTATTGCTGAATGGATTTTTGTAGATGGTGAGCAATCTATGGGGAGCAATAAACCATCTACATTGATGGATTCTCCTTCTGCGATCCAAAAGGGTAGTTATTTGAGTATACGCTTCGATTTGACTTCAAGACTACGAACAACGAAGCCGAGTATGAAGCATTGATTGTCAGTCTAAGCCTCACTAGAAAACTACGGGCTCAGAAGATTAAATCACATGATGATTCTCAACTTATTACAACACAAGTCAACGGTGATTATAAAACCAAAGAGGATTAGATGAAATTGTATATGCTGAAGGTCGAGCAACTCAAGAGAATGTTTGAGTCCTTTAAGATTGAATGCACTACAAGACCGTCCAACAAAAGGGCCAACATGATTTCTAGTCTTCACCATTAACCCCCCACAACTTTTGACAAAAATATCACATTGGAACTTATTAAGCACCGATCATACAATCAAGCCGAGATTCTCTAATCTGACTACTGCAACACATCTATGGACGAGATTGTTAACTTCTTAAAGCATGGTGTCCAACTGCAAGATAAACAAGCAGCAAAGAAACTGCGCACGAAAGTGGCCAGGTACTCTCGCTTTCATGAAGTTTTTTACATAAGGTCTTTCCCTCAACCATGGCTGAAGTGTATCTCTAAAGATGAAGAAGATTATGATTCTTTGTGAGATTCATATAGGAATATGTGACAATCATTCTGGTTCAAGGTCTCTAGTGCATAAGTGCTATTTGGTCAGCTATTATTGCCCGACCTTACACCAGGATGCTTTCAAATTGAAAAAAAAATTGTCAGGCGTGCTAGGTGCATGCTCTTTTATCTATCTTCCCAATCAAGAAATAATTCACATTATCATCCCCTAGCCATTTATCCAGTGGGGTATCGATCTCATTGGGTCTTTGCCAACGTGCTTCAGGATCTGTTCAATATCTTCCCTTTGCCATTGGCTACTTTACAGAGTAGATCAGTGCAAAACCATTTACAGAAATGATAGCAAATCATATGAATAAATTTCTCTAGAAGGACATTTTCTGGGGTTTTGGATTGCCAAGAGTCTTAGTATTTGACAATATAAAACAATTCCCTGAGAATCTAATTAAAAGCTGGTTTGTCGAGTTGCAAATAAAACAACACTTTACCTCGGTGGCACATCCTCAAGCTAATGGCTTGGCAGATCTCGCCAACCTTAATTTCAAAAAAGGGTTAAAGAAGCGACTAGGAAAAGTCAGAGCCGCCTGGGCAGACGAGCTGCCTGGCATCCTGTGGGCATATCTTACAACTCCTTCCACCTCGACCAAAGAAACTCCTTTTGTCTTGGTATATGGCTATGAATCTGTATTTCTAGTTGCGATTGGCTCCACGTCAGTTATAGTGGAAAATTATTCTGACTAGAATAATAATCAAAGTGTAATTCTAAATCTCAACAGTTTGGAAGAAAAACAAGAGCAAGTTCACATTCAAATGACGCAGTACAAAAACTTGATCTCGCAATACTACAATGTGAGAGCACGTCATAAATTCTTCAAGGCGGAGGACCTTGTCCTTCAAAAGAACATTGCAAGTCAAGTTGGCCCCTTCAGCAATCATGACCCGAAATGGAAAGGGTCGTACTGCATCATCAACGTCTCCTGTTTTGGAGCTTAGAAGTTACAAACTCTAGCTAGTACGACTTTGCCACAAAATTGGCACGTATGTAACTTGCAATCGTTCCATGTGTATTACTTAACAATTTTCTTTCAAGAAAATCAACTTTGTTCACTTATGTTGTTTATATTACTTTAAAGTAGAAATAGCTTAGACAAAATGTGTGGGTGGTGAAATACAATGAAAAATATTAAGATGTCATGTCTAAAGAAGAAGAAAAGAATAAATCTGAATCTGAATCAAATTTTATCATAAAACCTCGTTCATCTTCAGCCTCTGTTTAGAGAAGTCTGTCCTTTCGAAAATGAGAACAAGGAGGCTTGAACAAAAACCGAATATGAATAGAAGGTGCCAAACTTGACTCAATTGTAATTGGTCTTGCAAGGCCTTGAAACACATTGCATCAAAACCTAAGTTTTGTAATAATAGTTTGTAAAGACAATATGATGGAGAATGAAGGTGGATTGGTGTTTAAATAAGCAAGAATAGCTTAGCTCATGACATGGATCGATCCATGTCTCAGTTGGATCAATCCATGTGGTTTGAAAATGAAGTTGAGTATTCTGTCAGACATGGATCGATCACATCGATCGATCGATGTCACATAGATCGATGACTTCTATCGATCGACATACCCTGAATGCAAATTTGAAGTACGTTGTCCAACATAGATCGATCACATAGATCAATCGATGTGACTTCGATCGATACATAGATTGATCGAAGTAATTTGGATGAAAAGTTACAGCTCTCTGTGAGACATCGATCAATGACATCGATCGATCGATGTCACATATATTTATTGATTGCATACATCGATCGATCGATGTACCCAACAGATGTGACGTTTCACCTAAAGTTGCAACTTTTGCATCAAGGGACATATTCCAACCAACCAAAGACGGTTTGATCGTCTGAGATGAAGTTAAAATGCCTATAAAAAGGCATGTCTAACACATTTCAAGACAATCTAATCTATTCTTCAAGATCAAGCATCCTAAATTCTTCTTCCCACTCCAAAGCATTCTCAATTGAAAGTTCATTGAGTTTCTATCCTTATTGCTGAGGATAAGAGATCATTTGGTTGTTGTATCCTAGGAGGAAATTTGTCTACAACCCTGCAGCAACTAGTGGGGGCAAATATTCCTTACGGATAGTGTTCAATGCTCCTCAAGCCATCAAACTTACTCATTGTACTCTTGTTCTTGCATCCATTTTCTCAACAATCGTAAGGAATAATTTGAAATTGATTCAAAGACGTTCCTGAATCAAGAGAGCATGAAGGTTACACCGTTTTGATGGCACCAACCTTCTGCTGTTGAAGGACAAGATGATGTTCTTGCTCACCGCGTTGCAGATTGGGTACTGCCTAGACCCAAATTTGAAGTAATTGCCAACTCCCCGCGACAAGGATGATGAGGCGGTGAAGGCCGCATAGCGGAAGAGGTAAAAGGATAAGGTTTTGTGCCAGAGACACATCCCCAACAAGCTGTTAGACCGTATCTATGATCTGTTTACGGCGACGATGTCACCAAATAAGATATGGAACGCCTTGGAGTTCAAGTACAACAATGAAAAGAAAGGCACCGACAAATTCCAGGTAATGAAATATTTTAATTTTAAGATGAGACAAGGTGTACGAGTTGCAGGTCCTTGTTTCCAAACTCAAAGGGTTGGGTGTTGAAGTTTCTGAGGTATTACAAATAGGAAGGATAATCGCAAAGCTTCCCCTAGTTGGAATGACTACATGAAAAAGCTACTACGCTCAACTGAATCTTTTTCTCTTGAGAAACTTCAGAAACATTTGCGCATTGAAGAGTGTTGGACCGTGTACCTACAATGAACACCACTAGAGAGGGGAGTGAATAGTGGTTAGCGGAAATTACACAACTATTTATAATATAACATGTACAACTAACAGCTTCAGCCCATAAATATTTTGGTACTTTATTTTCACATAACATTGTTCTAGAAACTTCTTGAATTGTTCTATTTTTACGTTCAACAACTCCATTGAGTTGTTGTGTTCTAGGTGGTGAGAATTCATGTTTTATTCCATGTAGTTCACAAAACTGGATTACATCTTTGTTTTTAAATTCTCCACCTCTATCACTTCTAATTAGTTTAACATTTTCTTCGTAAAGATTTTTGAGTTGCTTGATAATAGTTTCGATTGCCAATGGAACATCGTCTTTGTGTGTTAAGAACAATGTCCATGTGTAGCATGAGTAATCATCTACTATGACACACACATAGTAGTGTCCACCTAGACTTCTTGTCTTACTTGGACCAAATAAGTCTGAGTGAAGCAATTCTAGTATATGACTAGTACTCACTTCATGTTTTGATTTTAATGTTTCTTTAATATGTTTTCCTTTAATACACGTTTTACACATTTGAAAATTATCTAAGTCATGTGATATCAAACACTTAACATTCGCATCTAACATGTTATTTAGTGATAGTGTGTAAATGTTACCATCTTTATTTCCTTTTAATATAATTTCTCCTTTTTTATTTATTATATCACAAGAATTGGGAAGAAAAGAAACATTATATCCATTATATATAAGTTGAGAAATACTTAATAAATTATAAGAAAGATTACTTACTAACAACACATTTCGTATTTGAAATGTGTTAGGGTCCCCAATTGTTCCTTTTCCAACAACTTGTCCTTTGTTGTTGTCACCGAATGTCACCTTTTCTCCGTTCTCGATATGTTCCAACTCGGTGAATAGTTTAGGGTTGCCCGTCATATGCCTTGAATATCCACTATCTAAAAACCATTTAGTTTTTAGATTCTTTGACTTTGCCTCCTTCTTACATTCCTTAAGATTTTCCTACAGTGGAGACAAAGTTTTAGGTACCCTTTATTTGGTTCCTTGAATGTTAGGGGCACCATCCTTGTTTAGATATCCCTTTGGTATCCAAACTTGGATATACCTTCTAGACACATATTTGACATTTTTATAAGCTGAATAATACAAAGGATTTTTATGTAAGTGTCCATTCCATTTAAAAGATGATGCATGGTTATTCGTGTTGTACCTTGGTTGATAAGTACTATGTCTTGCCCAATTTTGATAGTGTGTATAAGGCATATGATTTTGTTTCTTGAATGGCGCTATGTATGTGTGTTCATATGCATTTCTATAAGTCTTATATGAATGTTGCCTATATTTAGGTTTATAATAAGTTGGATGCATTTTATTATGTCTAGTTGCATTTGTATACATATAGGCATAATTTCTAGGTTGTCTTGATGCAAAATTTTGCCTAGTAGAATGTTGATATGAGTGTGCTTTTGTGGGTTCATGTTGTATTTTTGCATTAGAATAAACAGAAAGAGTAGAAGAAGATGTAGCAGGCAAAGTTGATTTCGCTGTATTGTATGGCAGTTTCGTACTAGATGAAACAAACTTAGTCTTTTTATCTACTTTGGCATTTTCTTCTTTATATCATAATCCAGTTTTATCGTTTCCATATTCTTGAGATGATATAAGTGTATTTAACATGTTTGTACCAGATTTAAATTGTTCTAACAATTTTTCTAAGTTTAGTTTAGTAGATTTAAGTTGTGCTATCTCATTTTCACAACTTTCTAACTTAGACTTCAACATACTATTTTAAGTTTTTAATTTTTGTTCATTTTTCTCATATGATTCAATTTTAATCTCTAAAGAATCAAGAGTATTAGTAGACTCTTGTTTAAAAGATTCTAATTGATCGGAAAACTCCAAGTTGGACATCTTCAACTTGTCGTTTTCTTCAATTAGTTTCTGCTTTTCTTTAGAGAGCCTTTTACAGTGAGCATGCATCCTAAAAAATTCTTCATACATTTCATCGAATGACATTTCATTATCAGAATCTTCATCTGATGAAGAACTTACCTCGTTGGATAAAAAGCAGACTTGAGCTTCCTCAGTGTCGGATTCTGAGTCAGACGAGTCGCTCCACGTGCTCGCCTTCATTGCTCGTTTTACTTTCCTTAACTTGGTCTCCATTGCCTTTGATTTTTGCATCTCCTTGTCTTGTTTATTGTTATTATTATTGTTGTTGTTGGCATTTTTTTTGTCGGGCAATCATAAGAGATGTGTCTGGATAACTTAGATGACTCAGACTTCTGTTGGTTTAGTTTTACCTGGTAAACTCTAAGTGAACCGATAAATTCATCCATCTTAGTGATTGACTTTGTCTCTTTGATTGCTGTTACCTTAGGATCCCATTTAGCAGGAAGGCTTCGCAGCACCTTTTGAACCTTTTCATTGTTGGTAAATGATTTACCTAAAGCTTTGATTTGAGATTAGCAGGCTACTTTGAATTTGTTGTTTCTTGGCCTTGTCGTGTTCGTATGGTGTTGAATCTTGCCTCTTAGAATGGTGTTAACCTGGCTCGGATACCAATTGTTGGACCGTGCACCTAAAATGAACACCACTAGAGGGGGGTGAACAGTGGTTAGCAGAAATTACACTACTACCCTTGATTAAAACCCCTTTGAAAACAGAATCTGAGACCACCTCAGATTCAGAACCTGTTTCTGAAAAATTAAAAAACTTTGTACACAACTCCAAAAATTATGAAAATTTCCAGAACTTAACTTCAATGTGTTGAAAAGACTATCCAAAAATTATAGAAAAATAAGATCTTTGGACCCTTCAAACAAATAAAAAGATTCAGATGGTCAATCTGGACAGAATTAGACAGAATGTTGCTAAAATTGGAAAACGTGTTTCTCTTTGAATACTTAACCAAAAGGATTGAACTTTATGTCAAAACACTCCTTGGGACGTCTAGTTTTTTATTCCAAAAGGCCCTGACCTTAAACAACTCTTGGTTAAAACAGAATTCAAGTTTTTTCAAAACTGGTCAGACTGCAGCCAGATTGGACCAGTTATCTTGCAACGACTGAAAGTCTAACTTTCCCTTGCTCAAATCAAGTGATTCTTGTTTCAAATAAAAGCTAGCAGCCTGAAGTATAACTCCACCAAAAATCACGAATTTTGAAAGTGTTAAGCTATTTTTTAAAAACATGAGAAGTTGTGTGAAAACTGCAGCAAAAAACGGACAGAAAACAGAAATGTAGATGGTTTGGTCAATGTGATCTACTCCAGTCCCAAGGAAACCTTTACTTGGATTTCACTATGGTATGAACCAGATTACAACAAGAACCAAGCTTGATCCTTGGGTTAAACACCAACCCTATTTAAGACTTGGATGTACACCTCTATGCAACTCTTGGTTGCAACACCTCTATCACCTATTGATGTAGTCTTATAGATTTTCCTAATCAATCTTACAAATGAGACACAAGAGGCTTGTAGCTCTACAACAAATATCACAAGAATGCCTTGGCTATAGAGAATGAAACAAGAATGTAGAGAAGAAAATAATAGCTAGACAATCCTACTATTGCATTCAAGTATGCTTCAAGTGTGTTCTTCTCCTTCACATTTGCCTCCTATTTATAGTGTGAGTTGAGCCTTGTAGATAAGAACTTCAATGCGTCATCATCTCTTAAATGTCTTTGCATCGTTGGTTGGCCACCTAATCGCCTTGTACACATGGCAAAATGAAGCAACATAATTAGTCCACCTTGGATATTATTTTTGACTGTTTTTTCCACCTTGAATAGTAAATAAAATCATGAAGATAAAGTAGTGTCATAACAACTCCACTATCCCCTCAACTCCTTGGCAAGATAATAGGCATGTGGGAGTTCAACAATTAAAACAAAAATCAGGTCCAAACATAGCAAAGTAGCTGTTGGTTTCAAATGTAGAATTTCCAAGTTGGCAATTTCGCCAACTATCTTCTTTTTTGTTGGTCCACTTGTCACCAAGCCATAAAATGAATACACCATCATTTCCACCTGTTAATAAACGTTTTTAGGCTTGATATATGTATATCAACTCAGATTTTTGAAGAAGAAATCAACAAATAATAGTTGACAAGATTATGTCAACATATAACACCAAAATTTTCACTTTTTCTCCTTGTATGTTGTGATCATTTTCACACCTTTAACACCTTTAAATTCTCCAATAAAATGATGATTAATATCCTCCAATAACATATAGAAGAGGGTCTCCAAGAAAGAAATAGAATGTGACATCACAACTCGTCACATATCCCGCTACTGTCGATAATAACATCAAATAGAGAAATAAATAGAGGATCACCAAATAATCTTCAATATAATTATCAATCAACTCCAGAATGAAGATAATAATATACTCAAGAGATTCCTTGAGTGAAAATACCAAAAATGCCCTTAGGGATAAAATGACCAAAATGCCATCGGTGAGAGAAAACTCTAGAATGACCCGGATGGTCAGAAATAGATATAATAACATATTTTTCATGATAAATAACATGAGAATAATTTCTTTAAATATTTCCACCATATCACGTTCCTACAAAACTCAAAATACCAATTTTGTCCCTTTTGGTAAGTTGTAGAAACTTCCAAGGCACATTAGTCACAATGCATTTATAATTATCAAAACCAGGTAATATCAACATAATGAACATATATAAATCATGTACAAATGAAAACAACCACTTTATCACATTTTAGAAAAATATTTCTAAAAACCCTAGACATCGATCGATCGAAGTGCCTCAGCTTCAGAGATCAATGTCTCACAGTGAGTTTCAGAGTTTGTCTCTGACCTACATCGATCGATCAAAGTGAGGGTTCGATGTATACATCGATCGATCAATTTGTCGTAGGTTAGAGATCGATTTCTCACAGTAAGGTCTTGAACTTTCTCTACTTTACATAGATCGATCGATATGGTATCGAAGTACATCGATCGATCGAAGTGTAACAACATGAGAGATCGATATCATTTTTTTAACTTTTTCAACTTTTAATCACATATAACACTATGTGTGACATTTTTATGCATTCACCACTTAAAATCATGATTTTGAAAATTATCCAAACATATTTCTCAACAAAGAGGAGACAAGATGATGAGGTCCATAACCCTCATCCATGTCAAGATAATGAGAATGCACATAATGTTACAAAATTGAAAGATCAAGGACCTTAACAAGAAGTAAAACTAAGAAACTAATGCATGAAGTAGGGGCCTTCCTATTTAAACATGTGCAAGATGAACCAAAGGAATCTACACATTGGGTTCACCTTATTGAACCTATAACATGATTTATAAGAGTTTTTAGAACCATTTAAAATATCATTAAGTCAGAATGTATTCTTTGTTTTCCTTTATAAATGTTTATATTGTATTAGTTTAGGCCCATCTCGGATTGTTAGTTTTTGCAAGACCAGTTTTGGTAGAATTGACGTATCTTCAAACACAAAGCCAAATTAGGAGTTGGAAGATGCGTTGGAAAGCTAAGACAAAGATCTAAAACTTTTATGTTTTGTACTTTTCCAAAATCGGTCGTCTTGATAGCCAAACAAGCATGCAAGTTGAAGTACTATTTCTACCGAATTCTGTGACATACCTTTAATAATTTGGATGTATCTCCTCAATGGTTGGGCAAATGCAAAGAAATTTATATGATTATTTTCTACACCCAATGGGCTACAATGCTCCAAAAGGATAAGGCCTAGTTCGAATTGGAAGGTGTCCAAAAATCAGTCATATACCAGGAAAGATTTCAAGTTGAAAACCAATCCTTAAAATCTTTCATGAATAGTACTTGAGGGGCCTACTTTGAAAATCATATTTCAAGACTTGCAAGACTAGTTTTTATGGAGCCTACATGAATAGTATTTGAAAGTGTGTAGTCTTTTCAATCATCATTTAAGACTTGCAAGACTATTTTTTATGGAGCCTACATGGATAGTTTTTAGAAGTGTGTAGTCTTTTCAATCATCATTTCAGTTTGTAAGATAGTTTGTTGTCTTGTGTTATTTTTGCCTTTAAAAAGCACATAAGAGAAGCCTCGTAATCTCACACATTCAATGAAAATTTCTTCTTCTTCAAGAGTAATTCTTTTTCTTGGTTTATATTCAAAATGAAGGCTAGAATCTTTCATGGATTGAACATCCTTGTGAGAGTCATCCTATTCCGGGGAGGGAAACATCCAAGAGGGAGGTATCTTGCTTGGGTTATGTAGAACTCATTGGAGGACTTATGTGCAAAAGGTTTTCTTCAACTTATTTGAAAGCAAGGTGAAGCTATCTTCATTGTGCCTAAACCATATTTGGAGGAGAAGCTTTAGAGTTAAAGAAAGGTCTATTCTTGCACGTATCAAAGTGGTATCAGAGCGAAGATTTCTCTTTAACTCAACTTATCATTTACTTTGTGTCAATTTTTCTTTTCTTTCGTTCTTCTCTTCATCTACCATTCAACCATCTTCTTAGAAGGTTGAACTCTATTTGTCTTAGTGTCTTCTTCTTGTTTTGCATTGTATAATTCAGAAACAAAAAGAAACCAAAACTAAAACAGTTTATCGGTGTGTTTTCTAGTTCATTTCTTGTCTATCCAAAAAAAGAGTGTCGTCCTGTCGTTTATCAAGTTTTCTTTGTTTCTTCCTATTCAACAAGCAAAAAAACTCAAACAAATTAATGTAAATGCTTACCGTTTCATTTGGTGATATAAGGTTGAATCGGACTCTGGAAAATTACCGTGACGCTGGACCTATACAAAATCGGAAAGGCTGGATTGGACTCTGGAAAATTACCGTAATGCTGGACCTATATGAAATTGGAAAGGTTCAATCAGACTCTGGAAAATTATCGTAACGCTAGACCTATATGAAATTGGAAAGGACTAAGAACAAACATCTCATAAAACACTTAAAGATTATTTCTTTGTGATGATTTATGGTTTGTTTATTTCATTTGGTTGGATTTCAATTTCTTTGTGTTTAGACACTTTCTTGGACTTTAAGTTCTTTGTTTAGAAGCTTTTCTGTATTACTTATATTAAGTCCATTGCTTATATATCTACCTTGGTCTTTCCTATATTCTTGTTGTTATCGAAGCTCTTAACTTGTTTTAGACTTTGTGTTTGTTTAGTTGTATTGTGTGGTGAGTTTAGTCGCATTTTTTTGTGTTCAATATCTGATTTGGCAGCCTCGTCAAGAAAGAAAAGCAATTTGTTCATCTTGAAAACCTTTATAGCCTACTACACACAAAAATGTCAACATATCCATCCAAAACAAGCACACAAAGGCTTACGAATCAATTTTACCAAGGTATATACACCTTGTTTAGCTTTGAACAAGGAAAAAGAAAAAGAAAGAAAGAGAAGCTTATTTCAAAGAAAAGATTGCACAAAATAATTGAAAGTGCAAAAAGCAAATGAACTGGTCTTGTTTCCTTCATAAACCCGAAGTACCCTTTTGTTTTCATTTTTGAACACTTGAGTGCTTCTAGTTCATTCGTACTTGCTTATAGCTTGCATAAATCCCAAAATGTGTTAAGGATTGCCCAGTGCAACCCCTTAGCATTTCTTCGGCTCAAACTATTACATCAAATTTGGCTTCGATTTTCTTTGAATCATAATACAGTCCAAGTTTGTTGTTTATAACATTGGAATTGTGAGTGAATTGGTAGGACACTTGTGAAGAAAGTTTACTTTACATGATTAAAGTTATCAAAATTGATACTCGCTTGGAAAATTTTCTTTGAATCGTTCTAGCATCAGATTCTTCAAGGAGACACAAGATTGTGTGAACTATAAAAGAGAGAGAGTAACAAACACTTAATTTTTTTTTGTTTTCCACTAACACAATCAAGTTTCTTTTGTCTTTGTATTAGTTTTCCTTTTTCTTTGTTTTTCTTATTCAATTTCAGGTAATTTTACCATAGATAAGACACCTGAGAGTACCATGGGCCTTAACAAAGAAGGAGAAAGATTGCCCACAAATGTGGACGATTTAGCACAACTAATACAAAGGATGTTGTGGGAAATGAAATTGATGAGTACCCGTGTAGAGGGTCTAGAAAAATAGTCACAATCTCATGTAGAAAATCCTTTACATGAAGGACAAACATCACATGTACCAGAACATAGGCTTGAAAGCCATGTGTCTTTTGCTCCAGAAAGAGGAAGAGCCAGAGGCAGAGAGGGCTTAATAGGGATTTCATACCTATGGGGACCTTTGATAAAAGAGAAGAAGAACCAAACCAAAGATTTGATGACTAACATTGAGGAAGAGTACAACCAGTTCCAAAACTGTGGGAATCAAAAGAATAACCCACAAGAAGATGAATTCATCAAAAAAAAAAGTGAACATCCCCACATTCCATGGAAAGAGTGATGCTGATGCATATTTGGACGGGAGAAAAAGATAGATCTCATATACTCTTGTACAAATTACACTGATTTGACTAAAGTGTGCTACGCAGCAGTAGAGTCTACATAATATGCTTTAATTTGGTGGGATCAACTACACAACATAAGGAGAAGAACTAGACAAGCACCGATCTCTACTTGGGAAGAAATGAAAATTGATATGAGCAAAAAATTTATTCCTTCAGACTATGAAAGAACCATCTATCAAAACTTGCAAAAACTCACTCAAGGAAGCCATAGTGGAGATGAGTATTTCAAAGAGCTAGAGATCTTATTGATAGGAGCTAATATTGAAGAACCAGAGGAAGCTACCATGGCTAGATTCCTAGCTGGATTGAACAAGAAAAATTCAAACAGAGTTGAACTTACCAAATATATTGATATGACTTCCATGGTTCATAAAACTGAAAAGATTGAGAGACAACTCAAGGCAAAACCCTTTACATCTAGGTTATCTTTTCGAGCTAATTCTTCATCATATCCAAGAATGCCGCCTAGGACAAATCAAGGAACAAGTTTCATGCCAATTGCACCTCAAGGTCGTGGGTTCCAAGGGAAGACTCATCCAAATAAAAGACCACCTCAACCACCTCAACAAAACTTGGACAAAGGGAAAAACCAGGTTGAAGGTAACATTTCTAATTCCACTACTAGATTTAGAGACAGTCAATGCTTTAAATGTTTATATAAAGGTCATTTTGAAAATCAGTGTCCCAACCCTAAACGTATCATATTCATTGAAGATTCTAATGAATATTATTATGATGATAAGGAAGAGGAACATGTTAGTGTTGAGGAAAATCATGATAAAAATGGGGAAAGTGTGAGTGAGGATGAAGAACTTGCATCGAAAGAATTCTTGGTTGTTAGAAGAGCTCTTAATACACATGTTAAAATTGATGAACAAGATCAACACATAGACAACATTTTTCATATCCATTTCATGGTTAAAGAAAAATTTTGTACTTTGATTATTGACTCTGGATCCTATACTAATGTGGCAAGTGTTGAACACGTTAGAAAACTTGATTTGCCATTACTTAACCACCCACACCCTTATAAACTATCTTGATTGAATGATTGTGGAGAAGTGAGTGTTAGTAAACAAGTTTTGATCTCATTGTCTAATGGTGGGTATAAAGATTATATCTTTTGTGATGTAGCTCCTATGCATGCAAGTCATATCCTTTTAGTTAGACCATGGAAGTTTGATAAGAAAGTTACCTATGATGGATACTGGAATAGGTATTCCTTCAGGTTTAACAATAAGTTGTTTAAGCTACATGCATTACCCCAACACAAGGTATTTGAAGATTAAAAGAGAATGTGTAAGAACATAAATGATCCTAAGGAGAAAGAGGCAGAAAAGAAATTTCTGGAGTGTATTAAGAGTGAAATAAAGAAAAATGAGTCTAAAGGCAAAGAGATAGTAAACATTGATGAAGGCAAATATGAAAAGAAATTTTCTTTCTTTGCCAAACCAAGTGAAGTGTCACATGCCCTAAACTCAAAGAAAACTGTCTATGTTTTCATGTTTAAGGAGTCTCTATTTTCTATGAGTGACTTACCCTCCATTTTGCCCAGTGGAGTTGTATCTTTACTTGATGAGCTTTCAGGGTTGTTTCTGTAGGACCTGTATAGCACCACTAGAAGGGGGAGGGGTTGAATAATGAGTGCAAAAAATTGGTTTTTAAAAATTTTATTACCCAATAACCTACTTCTGAAAACATATTTTGTTTTCAGATCCTGTTTTAGATTAACTAGATGATCAGATTATAGACCTCCAAAGATCGTAAAATTCGGTGACCCCGTGCTCTCAGATGTTATGAATGTGTCACAAAAATTTTAGATTAAAATTCAAAGGGTAACCCCTTGAAAAAACATTTTTACTCAGATTATGTCAATTTGCTAGAAATTGTTCCTCAAATTGAAAAATTCATTCCTATTAATTGACAACTTTAAATGATCTGAAACTTTTATGATATGATCCTTAGGATGTGTACTTTAAAGGGTTGGAACATTTTTTTCAAAATTCCTCTTCCATGTGTGTCTTGCCTTCTTCAATGTCACAATAACATGTGGCTCATCCTCTTCCAATCAAAGAGCCAAACAAGCTCCACCTAGGCTCTACGTGTGCTGAAAATGGCGTGTCAATCTTAGCTGCCATGTGCTGAAATCCTTTTATGAAATTTGTCACATAACGATGCACAATCTTCACACATATGGTAAATTTCAATCAACCCTTAATTTGTTTTTCTAGAATACTCCAATATGTCTTAGATGTGTAAAAAGTGTCTATATACATGTTACATACACATGAAAATCATCCCACATATACATAAGTGTAGAAAACTGTTTCAACTTTCGTCGATTACGCGATTTTTCTCCAGTTAATCTCAAACATCTTAGACATGTAAAATATGTTATGTCATACATAATATACATCAAATAAAATTTATTTTTAGCTACTATAGCTGAGACAAAAAACGGCCATGTGTTGGAAATGTTTGAGTTTGAATTTTCAACAAAGGAAAATTGTAGGTGATTGATGTGTGTAAACATGGTATGACTTTGGGGCTGATTTTGACATGTGGTGCACGAAATTTCTGAGTGTTTGGAGTGTATATAGGCTAGCTAGCTTTATATGGTAGGTATGTGATATGTCGGTGATGGTTCGATAGTCACCCGATACGACAATTTTCGGTTTATAGACTCGTGACATGTCGATATAATTTTGGTAACTTTATGGCATGTAATATATGATACAGAACCTGTATATATTCACAAATATGATATGCATATAGTAGTGTGATGTCGATGTACGTTTATGATGTGTATGACGTGTCAGTGAAACGTCGAGATAGAAATATATAGTTCGTCGTTGTAAAAAAATATGCATATATA
The DNA here is from genome assembly GCA_036186865.1 of Eustoma russellianum. Classification (NCBI taxonomy): domain Eukaryota; kingdom Viridiplantae; phylum Streptophyta; class Magnoliopsida; order Gentianales; family Gentianaceae; genus Eustoma; species Eustoma russellianum. The sequence continues at coordinate 24,942,113 of AP025066.1, forward strand.
TATTATGTATAGGAAGACATGTGTGTGTGTGTATATGTGGTGTGGAGAAGCACTTTCCAATTCAAATTTGTTGCCAAGTGGTTATCTCCAAATATATCTCTATTTAATGAACTAGTTAGTTCATCTCTTTAAGCATTTCATTAAATGAACTAGTTTAGTTCATTTAACATGGCACTTGAAAATAGTGTAAAGACAACAAATGTTTGTCATATGATGTAAGCCTTAATGCTTCATGACGCGTTAGCACGACAATAATATATATAACCATGTAAAGTGTATTTATCACGTACATATATCAAGTAACACTTAATTCATGCATTTCGGAAACATGTAACATTTGAATCATGCATTTCCAAATCACTCAAACCTTGGTTTCTCAAAAATCTCCCCAATTAATGATTTACAAAATAACATCTATTCATGATTTAAATGTTTTATAATCGCTCCCCCTACAATCATGCATAAATTTGTAAATTCAAAAGTTTGAATTTCATATCGTGCTCCCCCTTAAATTCATATCTCTCCTCCCCTTAAATCATTCTTTTCTGTCCCCCTTTATTTTGTAAATCACATCAAAAGAGTTAGTAGCAATGGAAAGAAAGAGCAATTTATAACATATAAACAGAATCATGCATTTCTAGTGCTTTCTTAAGGGTTATTGATTTAACCCTTTGCAAGAGTACCTTTTGGTACCCAAACTTGGGTGACCTTTCTTGGTCTTACAAAAGGAGAAAAGACATATGAAGAAGCAATATAATATATGTTAGGAGCATTCCTACTTGGCCTATGGCCGAAGTCATCATAGTGAGCGTAATGTGATTTTCGGTTTTGATATGCATTTATGCTAGTATGCATGGTGCGCAATATAGATGCATTCGTATTGTATGAATGTCGTATATAGATCAAAGGTTTTCTTTCATATCTATATGGTAAATGACTATAACTTGTATTGTGATGAAAAGGTAGGAGTGCGATGAGATATAATAGGTGGTGTGCTAAACATTTTCTTAGGTTGTATAGTTGTCTTAAATACATGCGGTTTCTTAAATGAAGAAAGAATAAAGTTTGTAGACTTATTTTGAATCTTATTATCTTCAACGTGCCCTAATCCGGTTTTATCATTTTCATGCTTTGGAGAAGAAATAAGACGATCTAACATGCATGTACCCGTATCGAATTGTTTTACCGTCTTTTCTAAGTCTGGTTTCTTGACTTCAACTTTGAAATCTTGTCTTTCATCTCATTATTCCCAGTTGTCAACGATGAAATTTCAGATTTTAATGCATTTATCATGCAAGACGACTCTTCTTTTGAATCGTTTAATTGAGATACAATATTTGTGTTAGAAAATTCTAATAATTTCTTGTCTTCAATTAACCGTTTCTTTTCTTTTGCAAGACTCTTAGTGAATTTATGCACTCAAGATATTGACTAAATAAATCATCATAAGAGGGTTCAGAATTAGAATCAAAGTCAGAATGTACCTCATTTGATGCTTTGGATGCAAAGCATACTTGAGTCATTTCCTCTTCGGCTTCTTCACTTTTAAAATCGGATGAATCACTCCATGTTGATGCTTTAAGGGCTCTTCTTGTTCTCTTTTGTTTAGATTCTGCTCCTTGTCACAGTTTTTTTATAGTTTTGTTTGATTCCTTGTTCGGGAAGTCATAAGAGATGTGTCCAAGTCTTTCACTAGTAAAACACTTAATATCTTTATCATTATTCTTATTTTTCTTAGTTGAAGCAGGCTTAGGTTTATTTCTAAACGACTTTCTCATGAATTTTCTTAATCCTTTAGCCAACGTGATTAGATCTTCATTATCGGAATGTGTATCACTATCATCTATGCAGTCAGAAGAGGTAGAGACGTATTCATTTGATTTAAAAGCTATGGTCTCACCTTGTTCAGAAGTTGATTCAAATTTCATTAGATTTAGTTTGTTTTTGTATATCTTTAGTTATCTGATTAATTTCTCAATCTTTATTGACTTGGTTTCTTTACTTTCTTCAATTGCAGTGACTTTGGGATCCCATTCAGATGGAAGGCTTCTTAATACCTTTTGCACCTTTTCCTGTGAAGAAAATGCCTTGCCAAGAGACTCAAGAGAATTGTAGATATTAGTCAATCTTAAATCCATATCGACAATAAATTCATTCGGTAATAATTTGAAGGATTCAATAGTAGACATAAGCATATTTATCTTGGACTCTTTAACTTAACTAGTACCTTCATGTTTCATTTCAAGACATCTCTATATTTCTTGGACACTAGAACAATTTGATACATAACTCGATTCACTTTTACTTAAACCATTTAAGAGAAGTTGCATAGCCTTAGTATTCATACTTAATTTCGTTTTGTCCTCACTAGTATATTCTTGCTTCGGTTTTATCGTTTCTAAAGTGACACCATCAACCATGGATAACTTAGCTTGAACAAATGGATCATCTTCCATGATAGACAATAAATCTATATCAATAGCCATAAGAAAAAGTTTCATGCGAAGTTTCCATTTAATAAATGTCTCACCATTGAAAAGGAGAGGCCTTATGCTGGACATACCTTCTTGCTCAGTTTTGTAGCTAGTAGATGTCATCTCACAAAGATTGTTATATCTTCTTGTAGTGAGTGTACCTCGTTCTGATACCACTTGTAGGACCTGTATAGCACCACTAGAAATGGGAGGGGCAGAATAGTGAGTGCGGAAAAATTGATTTTTAAAAATTTTATTACCCAATAACGCACTTCTGAAAACAGATTCTGTTTTTAGATCCGGTTTTAGATTAACTAGATGATCAAGTTATAGACCTCCAAAAATCGTAAAATTTGGTGACAATGTGCTCTCAGATGTTATGAATGTGTGACAAAAATTTTAGATTAAAATTCAAAGTATAACCCCTTGCAAAAAAAATTTTACTCAGATTGTGTCAATCTGCCAGAAATTGTTCCTCAAAATGCAAAATTTATTCCTATTAATTGACAACTCTAAATAATCTAAAAATTTTATGGTACGACCCTCAAAATGTCTAATTTAAAAGGTTGAAATAGTTTTTTAAAATTCCTTTGGCAAATGTGCCAACCACGTTGAGGTTCTCAACCTTTGCAGATCTAAAAATCAGATTGTACCAGTCTCAGAACTATGAATGTTTGAATAACTTATCCAAATTCAATGAAACTTATTCCAAATGAAATATAAGACCTTTGGCTATGTTTCTATAAAGTTTGGTGATTTTTGAAATGTGTTTGCTATTTTTACCATGGCGATGAAAACGACACAGAAAACAAGAACTGAAAGTAAAAGTGCCGAAAAGTAAGAATACTGAGATTTTTATACTGGTTCGATTAAATCAACCTACTCCAGTCTTCGAGGACACCTTCCTCAGTATTCACTAAACATAAAAACACCTTGACACAAGGGTGACTGGATTTATACACCAACTCCACCATTTCTACAACGAGCAAACAAAAACACCAAATACCACACCGAACAAATAAAGATATGATTACACCTTGATCAACATTGTACAAGAATGGAATGTACATGGGTGGTATAATCAAAGCCTATACAGAATTTAGAATATAAGAACGATAGGCTTGAGGCTAAGAGCAAAAGAAAAGAATAAGAGAAGAAGAGAATAGTCTTGCTTGATCTTGCTTGAATATGAACTTTGGCTTGCCTTGTCTTGAACACTTTGCCTCCTTTTATAGGTGAACTAGCTGCCCCCTATGGCTGACATCTCTCTTGAAAAATTGTCTTGAATACCTTGAAAGATTGCCTTGTATAACATTGTGACGCACCCTTGCTTACTTGGCGAAATATGATTGGAAGAACGACGTGTCTTCGCCTAGTTGTCGCTTCATGATAGGCCATCATTTTCTACCTTGTCACTTAATAAAATGAACTGGATATTTAACAAAAAATCTGAAACACGTGTCAAAAATCACATAAGTTAATTGTCAATCAATCAATATGTGATTGTCCCTCAATTTTGGAAGAAATTTGAAGCAAATAAACACCAAAAAAAATTGGCCAATACACCATGTGCTGAAAACTTCAGCACTTGGTTTGATTTTGAAATCTTTCCATGTGTGTCTTGCCTTCTTCAATGTCACCAATCACATGTGGCTCATCCTCCACTAATCAAAGTGTCAAACAAGCTCCTACTAGGCTCCAAATATGTTGAAAATGGTGTGTCAACCTCAGTTGCCATGTGTTGAAATCCTTTTAAGAAATTTGTCACATAATGATGCACAATCTTAACACATATATTAAATTTCAATCAACCCTTAATTTGTTTTTCTAGAATACTCCAATATGTCTTAGATGTGTAAAAAGTGTCTATATACATGTTACATGCACATGAAAACGTCCCACATATACATAAGTGTAGAAAACCGAATTTTCAACTTTCGTCGATTACGTGATTTTTCTCCAGTTAATCTCAAACATCTTAGATGTGTAAAATATGTCATGTCACACATAATATACATCATATAAAGTATATTTTCAGATACAATAGCTGAGACAAAAAACGGCCATGTGTTAAAAATGTTTGAGTTTGAATTTTCAACAAAGGAAAATTATAGGTTATTGATGTGTGTAAACATGGTATGACTTTGGGGCTAATTTTGACATGTAGTGCACGAAATTTCTGAGTGTTTGGAGTGTATATAGGCTGGCCAGCTTTATATGGTAAGTATGTGACATGTCGGTGATGGTTTGGTAGTCAGCCGATGCGGCAATTTTTGGTTTATAGACTCATGACAGGTTGACATAATTTTGGTAACTTTATGACATGTAATATATGATATAGAACCTATGTATATTCACAAATATGATGTGCATATAGTAGTATTATGTCGACGTACGTTTATGATGGGGATAACGTGACAGTGAAACGTCAGAATAGAAATATATAGTTCGCCATTATAAAAAATATGTATATATATTATGTATAGGCAGCCGTGTGTGTGTGTGTATATGGTGTGGAGAAGCACTTTCCATTTCAAATTTGTTGCCAAGTAGTTATCTCCAAATATATCTCCATTTAATGAACAAGTTAGTTCATCTGCTTAAGCACTTCATTGGATGAACTAGTTTAGTTCATTTAACATGGCACCAAAAAATAGTATAAAGACAAAAAATGTTTGCTATGATGTAAGCATTAACGCTTCATGGCACGTTAGTACAACAATAATATATATAACCATGTAAAGCATATTTATCACGTACATATGTCAAGTAACACTTAATTCATACATTTCGGAAACACGTAACATTTAAATCATGCATTTCCAAATCACTCAAAAACCCTGGTTTCTTAATAGTTTCCTGAAGAAGAAACTTCTGATTTGCCGCCTTTAAGAGATATTGAGCACCAAATAGACTTCATACCTGGTGATATCCTGCCTAATAGACCAGCCTACAGAGTAAACCCTGCTGAAACAAAGGAAATTCATCACCAAGTAGAAGAACTCTTGGCCAAAGGAAAGGTGAAGGAAAGCATGAGTCCTTGTGTTGTTCCTGTGATCGTTGTACCAAAGAAAGATGGTACATGGAGAATGTGTACTGATTGTAGAGCCATCAACAAGATAATTGTAAAATACAGGTACCGTATTCCTATACTTGATGATATGCTTGATGAATTACACGGTGCTAAGTATTTTACCAAGATTGATCTTAAAACCAATTACTTTCAAGTACGCATTAGAGAAGGTGATGAATGGAAAACTGCATTTAAGGCCAAGTTTGGATTGTATGAGTGGTTAGTCATGCTAATTGGCTTAACTAATGCATATAGTACTTTCATGAGATTAATGAATGAAGTCTTACGTGCATTCATTAGAGATTTGTTGTTGTGTACTTTGATGATATCTTGATTTACTCTAAGACTTTGCATGAACACATAGGCAACCTAAGAAGCGTTTTTGAAGCATTGAAGAAAGAACAATTATATGCAAATTTCAAGAAATGTTCTTTTTGTATGAAAAAATTTGTGTTTGTAGGATTCTGGTTAGTGCAAATGGAATTGAAATAGACCAAGATAAAGTGAACCCAATTTTAGAATGGTCAATTCCCACAACTGTTAGAGAGGTGAGAAGCTTTCATGGGTTGGCTAGTTTCTATAGAAGATTTTTTAAGGAATTTTCCACTATTGCTGCACCTTTGAATGAGATTGTTAAAAAGACATAGGATTTCAGTAAGGAGAGTCACAACAGAAAGCCTTTGATGAACTTAAACCAAGATTAACTTCTAAACCTATTCTAAGACTACCTAGCTTTGATAAAACATTTGAAATTGAATGTGATGCTAATGGTGTTGGTATAGGAGCTGTACTATCTCAGTCTAAACAACCGATTGCTTATTTTAGTGAAAAGCTTAAGGGATCGCAATTGAATTATTCAACCTACGACAAAGAGTTATATGCACTGGTTAGATCATTGCAGACTTGGCAATATTATTTTCAACATAAGGAGTTTGTGGTTCATATTGATCATGAAAGCCTTAAGTTCCTTAAAATCCAAAGAAAGTTAAACAAGAGGCATGCAAAATGTGTTGAATTTATTGAACAATTTCCTTATGTGATAAAATATAAGTAAGAAAAAGATAACATTGCAGTTAATGCATTATCTAGGAGATATTCTTTTATTGCTATATTGTCATCTCATTTGCTTGGATTTGAGTGCATCAAGGAATTGTATACATCTAATCCTAACTTTCAGCCTATATTTGATGCATGTGCCGATTCTCCATTTGGTAAGTATTATTTACATGATGGATATTTGTTTAAAGGAAGCAAATTGAGCATACCTAAGTGTTCTATCAGAGAGATACTTGTCAAGGAAGCACATGGTGGAGGTTTAATAGGCCACTTTGGCATCTTTAAGACATTAGAGATGTTAAAGAAACGTTTCTTTTGGCCCCATATGAGAGTTGATGTAGAGAAGGTTTATGGGAGTTGTATAACTTGTAAGAAAGCTAAATCTACATCACATCAACATGGTTTGTACACCCCATTACCTGTCCCTATATCACCTTGGATTGCTATATCTATGGACTTTGTTTTGGGATTACCCAGATCGAAAAATGGAACAGATAGTGTGTTTGTTGTCGTTGACAGATTTTCTAAAATAGCACACTTCATAGCTTGTAAAAAGGTTGATGATGTATCTCACGCTGCAAACTTGTTCTTTCAGGAAGTTGTACGTCTACATGGCATGCCTAGAACCATTGTTAGTGATATAGATACTAAGTTCTTCAGTCAATTTTGGCATGTGTTATGGGGTAAACTTGGAATAAAACTCTTATTTTCTACTACTGCTCACCCCCAAACAGATGGTCAAACTGAAGTTGTGAATAGAACTTTGTCTCAATTATTGCGTGCTATAATTCAGGAGAACCTTAAGAATTGGGAAGATTGCTTGCCATGTATTGAATTTGCTTATAATAGAAGTGTTCACAGTGGCACCACACCTTCACTATTTGAAGTTGTATATGGTTTCAATCCTTTGTCTCCACTTGATCTTGTGCCTATTCTTGTTCATGAACATGCAAGTATTGATGGTAAGAATAAGGCAGAACGGATTAAAAAATTGCATGCTAAGGTTAAGATACAACTTGAAAAGAAAAACAAACAGTATGCAAAACAAGCTAACAAAGGACGCAAGGAAGTTTTGTTTGGTGATCTTGTTTGGCTGCATTTAAGGAAAGAATGGTTTCCTAGATAAAGGAAACCTACGCTCATGCCAAGAGGAGATGTCCATTTCAAAGTACTTCAAAAGGTTAGAGATAATGCTTACATTCTTGAACTTCTGGAGAGTATGGTTCAATTTCTCATACTTTTGATGTTGCTGATCTTACCCCTTTTGGTGATGATTTAGATTCAAGGTCGAATCATTTTGAAGAAGGGGGGAATGATGAGGTCCATAACCCTCATACATGTCAAGATAATGAGAATGCACATAATGTTACAAAAATGTAAGATCAAGGACTCTTAATAAAAAGTAAAACTAAGAAACTAATTCATGAAGTAGGAGCCTTCCTATTTAAACATGTACAAGATGAGCCAAAGAAATTTATACACCGGGTTCACCTTATTGAACCTATAACATGATTTATAAGAGCTTTTAGAACCATTGTAAAATATCATTAAGTCAGAATGTGTTCTTTATTTTGCTTTTTAAATGTTTATTTTGTATTAGTTTAGGCTCATCTCAGATTGTGAGTTTCGGCAAGACCAGTTTTGATAGAATTGACATATCTCTCCAACAACGAGGACAAATTAGGCGTTGCAAGATACGTTTGAAACCTAAGACAAAGATCTACAACTTTCATTTTTTGTACTTTTCCAAAATCGGTCATCTTAATAGCCAAAAAGAGCATGCAAATTGAAGTACTGTTTCTACCAAATTCTATAACATACCTTCAGTAATTTGGATATATCTCCTCAATGATTGGGCCAAATGCAAAGAACTTTATATGGTTATTTTCTACACTTAATGGGCTACAATTCGCTAAAAAGGGCAAGGCCTACTTCGAACTATAAGGTGTCCAAAAATCAATCATAATCTAGTAAAGATTTCAAGTTGACGACAAATCCTTTAAGTCTTCCATGAATAATACTTGAGGAACCTACTTTGAAAATCATCATTCAAGACTTGCAAGACCAGTTTTTATGGAGCCTACAAGAATAATATTTGAAAGTGTGTAGTCTTATCAATCATCATTCAAGACTTGCAAGACTAGTTTTTATGGATCCTACATGAATAGTTTTTAGAAGTGTGTAGTGTTTTCAATCATCATTTCAATTTGTAAGATGGTTTGATGTCTTGTATTATTTTTGCCTATAAAAGGCACATAATAGAAGCCTTGTAACCTCACACCTTCAAATAAAAAATTCTTCTTCTTCAAGAGTAATTCTTGTGTGTTTTCTTGGTTCATATTCAAAATCAAGGCTAGAATCTTTTAAGACTTGAACATCCTTGTGAGAGTAGTCCGATTCCGGGGAGGAAAACATCCAAAAGGGAGGTGTCTTTCTTCGGTTATGTAGAACTCATTGGAGGACTTATGTTCAAAAGGTTTTCTTCAACTTTTTTGGAAGCAATATGAAGCTATCTTCATTTTGCCTACACCATATTTGGAGGCGAAGCTTTAGAGTTAAAGAAAGGTCCATTGTTGCACGTATCACAAGAAGTTTCGTCAAAAGGCATGTTTCTGATGATGCACCTAGAGTGCATTATATCAAAGGGAAATCAGAGAGTTAGGATGGAAACAAAAGAAAGAACTCCGATTCATCTGAATCCACAGACAAGGCAGAAAATTCCAAGAAAGGCAATAGATGTTATAATTGTGGTAAGAAGGGACATCTCAAAAACGACTGTTGGTTTCGAAGGAAGCAAAAATAGGGTGGTAATTCCCAAATTGTCAACAATGCAAATATGATAGACATTGGAACTGATCAACTAGTTGCAATAGTCTCTGGTCTGTATGTTGGTATGGTGACAGAGCTGAACATTGCTACGAAAAAAATCACAAATGATTGGTGGTTCGATTCAGGTGCAACAGTGCATGTATGCAACAACAAGGATCTATTCAAGACCTATCATGTTGTGGATGATAGCCAGCAGGTTTTAATGGGAAATCGCAGTGCCACAAGAGTCTTGGGGAAAGGTAGTGTAGAGTTAGACTTTAATTCTGGAAAAAAAGTTGTTATTAGTCAACGTTCTACATGTACCTGAGATTTCTAAGAATCTCGTTTCTGCTAGTCTAGTCTGTAAAAATGGGTTTAAGATTGTAATGGAGGGGGACAAAATTATAATGTCCAAAAACGGGATCTTTGTCAGTAAGGGTTATTCTTGCTACGGGATGTTTAAATTGAGTATCAATAAAAATCCTACAGCTTGTGTTTACTCTGTTGATTCTTCCTTTTCATTGTGGCATGATAGACTTACGCATGTAAGTAGTGCAACGATTAAATTTATATCTAAGCATGCCTTAATTTCTTGTATAGATGAAAATGAAAGAACATGTGAGATATGCATACAAGCTAAAATAACAAAGAAACCATTTCCAAAAGTGAAATGAAAACAGAACTTGTTCATTCGGATATTTGCAAATTGAATGGTGTCTTGACCCGATGTGGAAATCGATATTTCATAACTTTCATTGATGATGCCTTCAGATATGCTTATGTATATTTGCTAAGGCATAAACATGAAGCCTTTGCCATGTTTAAAGTTTACAAAATGAAAGTTGAAAATCAATCGGGATTGAAAATCAAAGTTCTAAGAAGTGGCCGTGGTGTTGAATACTTTCCTCTTGAAATTAATCAATTCTGTGAGGAAAATGATATCATACACCAGAAAAGTGCTCCATATACACCCTAACTAAAAGGTTTCGCTGAAAGAAAGAATAAAAATTCAGTTGACATGCTAAATACAATGTTAATAAACTCTGATTTGTCAAAGAATTTGTGGGGAGAAACCTTATTAACGGCTTGCCATATTTATAATAGAATTCTTTCTAAGAAGTTTGAGGTTTCTCCATATGAAATATAGAAGAAACAAAGATCAAATCTAAGTTATCTTAGAGTTTGGGGCTGTCTAGCCTATTATAGAGTTCTGGATTCAAAAAGAACTAAGTTGGGGCCAAGAGCTCTCAAAGGTGTTTATTGGATATGCTGAAAACTCTAAAGCATATAGGATTCTAGACATAGAATCCAATATGGTTGTTGAATCTAGAGATGTTGAATTTCTTGAGAATAGATTCTTAAGACAAATCAAGATTCAACAAGTGAAAATTTGAATGAACTGATGGTTGGACATTTTTATAATGATCCTTCTAGTGTTGATCAAAATCAAAATTCTCCAACTGAGGTTAGGAGAAGTCAACGGGCTAGAAAGGAAAAGCATTTACATCCATATTTTGTTTCTTCACAATCCATTACTTTCTTAGTTGAAGGTAATAGGACAAAGGTATTTAATCAAATACATATTGTACTGAGTGTAGAAGATGATCCTAAATCCTATAAGGAGGCGATGCAATCGAGAGATGCATCATTTTGGAAAGAAGCAATTAATGATGAGATGAATTCGTTATTGTCTAACAATACGTTGATTCTCACTGATTTGCCTCTGAGTTCCAAAGCAATTGGATGTAAATGGGTATTTAGAATAAAATACAATACGGATGGATCAATTCAAACTTTCAAGGCTAGATTGGTTGTCAAAGGTTTTAGACAAAGAGAAGGAATAGACTATTTCAATACTTATGCTCCGGTTGCGAGAATAACATCCATTAGAGTGTTGATAGCATTAGTATCCATAAATAACCTATTTCTTCATCAAATGGATGTTAAGACTGCATTTCTCAATGGTGATTTAGACGAAGAAGTCTATATGGACCAACTGGAAGGTTTGTTCTACCGGGTAATGAGCACAAAGTGTGCAAATTAGTAAGGTCATTGTATGGATTGAAACAAGCACTGAAACAATGGCATGAAAAGTTTGACACTACCATTTTAAAGGATAGTTTCTGACAAATAGTGGTGATAAATGTGTATATTCCAAGTTTATGGACAAATATGGTGTCATTATTTGCTTGTATGTGGATGACATACTAATTATTGGCACTAATATGGAAGGAATAAATGAAACTAAGAAGTATTTAACTTCACAATTCCAAATGAAAGATTTGGGTGACGTAGATACTATCTTAGGGACAAAAGGGTTTAAACATAGTGGGGTTTCGCTCTTTCTCAATATAATTATATTGGTAAAGTGTTGAATAAGTTCAATTATTTGGGTATCAAAGAATCAAACACAAGTTTGATACCTCATACAAATTGACTGGACATACCGGTAGCGGTTGCTCAAATTGAATATACTAGTGCAATTGGTAGTTTAATGTATGCTACATATTACACTAGACCGGATATTGCCTTTGCGGTATGCAAATTATCAAGGTATACTAATAATCCTATTATGGACCATTGGAAGGCAATCGGGCGAGTACTTGGGTACTTGAAACGAACTATGGATTACGGATTATATTATAATAGTTTTCCAGTCATGTTGCAAGGTTATACTGATGCTAGTTCGATAACTAGTGTTTGTGATAACAAATCTACTATGGGTTGGGTGTTTATATTGGGTGGTGGTCAGGTTTCTTAGCCTTCAAAGAAACAAACATGCATAACTCATTCAACAATGGAATCGGAATTCATAGCATTGGGATCTACAGGTAAGGAAGCAGAATGGTTGAGAAATTTACTATTGAATATAGAGTTATGGCCACAATCAATGCCAGACATTTCCTTACACTGTGATAGACAAGCAACGATGTCTAGAGCTTATAGTAAAATCTATAACGAAAAATCTAGACATGTTAGCCTTAGGAATGATTATGTAAGGCAATTAATAATGGATGGTGTAATAGTCATTGCATACGTCAGATCCTATAATAGCCTAGCAGATCCATTGACAAAGAGTCTTTCAAAAGACTTGGTATAAAGTACATCTTTAGGGATAGGATTGAGACGTATGGGATAAGTTCACTTGTGATGGAAACCCAACCTTTCCTAGTATACCACTAGTCAAAGGTTCAATGGGTAACAACAAGTCACAAAGTCATGGATTAAAGCACTAAGATTGATCTTTAACGCACTATATTGATCTTTAAAGGAGGATGAGTATTAAAGCATTCTTAATGAAGGATTAAGAGGAAATATCTTAATTTTCACATATATGAACATGGGAATTGGTGCCGCTTCGACAATAAATGATCTTGAAATGTTCGTGAATGCTAGGGGAAGCACCAGGCCGTAAAGTGTGGTTTAAGATGAACTTCAAGGGAGAGTTAGGTTTCATGTGTATAATATTTCCGGTTCTAACACATAGGAAATGATTCAAGGCTTTTAAGCTATCAAGATTTTGTTAGAGCTTTGAAGTATTATATTAATAAGAGGTTCAAACCGAAAGATACTTCTTAGATGTATGAAATGTCATAAATTGCTTTACAAACTAAGTGGGGATTGTAATGATAGTTTGTAAAGGCAATGGGATGAAGAATGAAGGTGGATTGGTATCTAAATAAGCCAGAATAGCTTGGCTCATGACATGGATCGATCCATGTCTCAGCTGGATTGATCCATATGGCTTGAAAATGAAGTTGAGTGTTCTGTCGGACATAGATCGATCACTTCGATCGATCGATGTACCCTGAGTGCAAAGTTGAAGTACATTGTCCAACATAGATCGATCACATAGATCGATCGATCTGACTTCGATCGATACACAGATCGATCGAAGTAGTTTGGATGAAAAGTTGGAGCTTTTTGTGACGCATCGATCGATGACATCATAGATCAATCACATTGATCGATTGATGTGCCCAACGGATATGACTTTTCATCTAAAGTTGTAACTTTTGTACCAAATTACATATTCCAAGCACCCAAGGACGGTTTGATCATCTGAGATGAATGTCAAATCCCTATAAAAGGCAGTTTAACACATTTCAAGACAATCTAATCCATTCTTCAAGATCAAGCATCCTAAATTCTTCTTCCTACTCCAAATTATTCTCAATTGAAAGTTCATTGAATTTCTATTCTTATTGCTATTAGGAATCCCTCGTAGTTGGAGCGTTCCAATGTCTTGATTCAAATACAATTATGGCATTGGAAGAATATACAATTATGGAATTGGAAGAATTTCAACAAGGGAAGTTGGAATGGTATTGTGCTTCTCCAAGGTTTTTTATTGCTTGAAAGACTTTAGGAAGGCCTTGTGTATTAAAAAGTCACAAGGTGGAGCACTATAAATAGAGGTGTTGTGTGGAACAAATGTAAGAGAGAACAAGAAGACAAGAAAAAAAATAAGAGAGACAAATACAAGTGAGGAAGAGTGAATTTCGTATGTGCTAGGCAGTCTGCCAGCCTCCGGAAAAATTGCATTTGCTGAATATTGCACCGTTGGATCGTCACCAAATTTTGACAGACTGTTTCCAAGATAAGGTAGTACATTCTGAATGGCGGAGATGTATTTGGTGTTGGGTGCAGCAATTGTCCCGTGGCGTAGGCCGTGTGGGGGTAGGCCATGTGGGCCAAGTCACAGTCGAATGCCGTGGGCGCTTGTGTGTGCTGAATGCACTATAAGGCTAAGGTATGCGCATCTCCTGTCACCAATTGGTTTTGGGAGAGTTGGTAGCCCCTGAGGTCCTATAAGTGGTATCAGAGCCAAGGTCACGGGTTCGATTCCCAGCAGGAGCAATTGCTGAGGGAGAGATTGTTGGGTGCAGCAATTGTCCCGTGGCGTAGGCCGTGTGGGGGCAGGCCATGTGGGCCAAGTCACAGTCGAATGCCGTGGGCGCTTGTGTGTGCTGAATGCACTATAAGGCTAAGGTATGCGCATCTCCTGTCACCAATTGGTTTTGGGAGAGTTGGTAGCGCCTGAGGTCCTACATTTGGAAGGTGTCTAGATGTGTCTGATTCCTGCATTCCCGAGACTGAAATTTTCTTCCTGAAAATTTCAGCTTTGTGTTTTTGTCCCTCTCTTGTATCTTGTTGAGTTTCAAGATTGTTTGGTTGATCTTGATGATGTTGTATTCCTCTAGATGTGCCTAGATAGACTTGGTTGTACCCATTATTGACTATAGTGGAGATCGTTTGAGTGGCCTACGGGTTCCGTGGTTTTTTTACTCCTACTTTGGGAGGTTTTTCCACGCTAAAAATTGTTGGTGTTCTTGTTTGTGTTTTCGTTCGATTATATCGCTATAATTGCTGTATTTTGGGAGAGATTATTTCATATTCCGCCGTGCTATCTCGCGATTTCCTCCCAACAAGTGGTATCAGAGCGAGGTTCTCTTGACTTTTTGAAACTATGGAAGTGCACACATCCACGATGGTCAGTTTGAATGGCTCCAAATATAATGTTTGGAAAGGAAAGATGGAAGATTTGCTCTATGTCAAAAACTTTCATGTTCTGGTTTTCTCTGCCGAGAAGCCTGAAGGAAAAAGTGATGAAGAATGGAACCTGCTGCACAGACAAGTTTGTGGGTACATCCGCCAATGGGTTGATGATAATGTATTGAATCATGTAAGCAAGGTGTCTAATGTGAGAACCCTCTGGACAGCCCTGGAGGAGTTATATGCTAAGAAGACAGGGAATAATAAGCTATTTCTAATCAAGCAGATGATGTCTTTAAAGTATGATGATGGTTCATCAATGGCCGACCACCTGAATTCTTTTCAGGGAATTATGAACCAATTGGCGACGATGGGCATAAGCTTTGATGATGAGATTCAAGCTTTATGGCTTCTTGGCACTCTACTAAATTCATAAGAGACGTTCTGGACATCGTTTTCAAATTCTGCTCCAAATGGTGTTCTCACAATGGAATCGGTTAAGAGTGCAGTTCTTAGTGAAGAAATGAGACGCAAGTCTCTTGGTTCCTCTTCTCATTCAGAGATGTTGGTCACCGAATCGCGGGGGAGAAGTTAGAGAAGAACTCAGAATAATCGTGGTGCATCAAGAGGGAAGAGTCAAAACCAATCTTCGGATCGTGGCAATTCTCGTGGGAGTTCCAACAAATGGTCAAATGTAGAGTGTCATCACTGTGGCTTGAAAGGTCACATCCGAAAGCATTGTCGAAAGCTGAAAAGAGAAATGAGAGACAAGAGTAGACACAATGATGTCAAGAAAGAAGGTACCAACAATGATGATATTGCCGTTGTTGATGATTTCTTCATTATTTGTGATGATTGTGTAGAAAGTGTTAATATATCATCTGAAGAGATGGATTGGGTGATCGATAGTGGTGCTTATACGCATGCTACCTTTTGGCGTGATCTTTTCTCAACCTATGAGGTTGGTGATTTCGGAGTAGTACGTATGGGAAATAGAGGACAATCAAGCGTTGTCGAAATGGGGAATATTTGTGTTGAGACTAGTAATAGAACCACACTAGTTCTCAAGGATGTGAAGCATATTTCCGATCTTCGGT
Organism: Eustoma russellianum; assembly: GCA_036186865.1. Taxonomy (NCBI): domain Eukaryota; kingdom Viridiplantae; phylum Streptophyta; class Magnoliopsida; order Gentianales; family Gentianaceae; genus Eustoma; species Eustoma russellianum. The sequence goes on from AP025066.1 coordinate 24,958,117, forward strand.
TCAACCTCTTATCCGTTGGAAAGCTAAGTGATGAAGGATATTGCAGTTCATTTCCAGGTAATGAATGGAAACTGACGAAGGGCTCAATGTTGGCTGCAAGAGGAAAGAAATGTTTGAATTTGTATGTTGCCAAATTTGGGATTTCCAAGTATTACATGAATACTTGTGAAAATGATAGCTCCTCGGAATTATGGCACCAACGTTTGGGTCATATGAGTGAAAAGGGATTGAGCATCCTGGCCAAGAAGTATGTGTTTTCTGGTGTTTCCAATGCAAGATTGAAGCAGTGTCCGCATTGTTTGGCTGGAAAGCAAAGACAGGTGTCCTTCAAGTCCTCCGAACCAAAAAGAAAGCAGTAGGCTTTAGACTTGGTCCATTCCGATGTTTGTGGACCGATGAAGACCCGGTCACTTTATGGTGCTTATTATTTTGTGACATTTATTGATGATTATTTTCGGAAGATTTGGTCCTATACCTTGAAGACGAAGGACCAGGTGCTTGACACATTCAAGTCCTTTCAAGCATCGGTTGAAAGAGAAACTGGAAAGAAGCTCAAGTGTAACCGAACGGATAACGGGGGAGAATATATTAGTCCGTTTGATGAGTATTGCCGAAGCCAAGGTATACGTCACCAAAAGTATCCTTCGAAGATACCGTAGTTGAATGGTCTAGCCGAAAGAATGAACAGAACCTTGGTTGAAAGGGTGAGATGTTTGCTATCTCAGTCAAGGCTGCCGAAGTACTTCTGGGGTGAAGCATTGAATATAGTGGTGCACGTGCTGAATCTCACACCTTGTGTGTCTTTGAAGTTTGATGTTCTAAACCGTGTTTGGAGTGGAAAACATGTCTCCTATGACCATCTTCAAGTGTTTGGGTGCCTTGCTTATGTGCACGTTTCGAAAGATGAGAGATCCAAACTTGATGACAAGACAAAGAAATTTGTATTTGTGGGATATGGACTTGATGAGTTTGGCTATCGTTTCTTTGATCCGGTTGCAAGAAAGCTTGTTCGAAGCCGAGATGTTGTGTTTATGGAGGACTACACCATCGATGATATTGAGAAGGCTGAGAAAGAAATTCCTACTCATGTAGATGAAGAATTGGTCTGTGATCAACCAACTACAACTGCTCCCACATCAAATGTTATAGTTGATAAGCCTGATGAGAATCCAGGTGCTGAGAATGAAGTTCATCCTGAAGAAGAGATGGCTGAGCAGCCTGCTGGTGCAGTTGAGTTGAGACGGTCTACGCGTGACAGAATACCTTCCGTTCGTTACCCCCGAACGAGTATGTATTTTTTACTGATGGTGGAGAGCCTGAAATTTTTAGTGATGATTTGGATACCAAGCTATTCGAGCTTGAGAAGATTCATACGAATGAAAATGGCTCCGACATGTTGACAAAAGCTTGTCAAGAGGAAAGTTTGAGTTTTGCCGCATGGCTTCCGGATTGATGCCGCCCTCCAACTAGTCGGTCGGGGGAGTTTGTTGGGAATTCCTCCTAGTTGGAGAGGCCCAATGTCTTGAGTCAAATACAATTATGGCATTGGAAGAATATACAATTATGGCATTGGGAGAATTCCAACAAGGGAAGTTGGAATGGTGTTGTGCTTCTCCAAGGTTGTTTATTGCTTGGAAGACTTTAGGAAGGCCTTGTGCATTAAAAAGGCACAAGATGGAGCACTATAAATAGAGGTGATGTGTGGAACAAACAAGAAGACAAGAAGAAAAAATAAGAGAGAAAAATACAAGTGAGGAAGAGTGAATTTCGTAGGTGCTGGGCAGTCTACCAGCCTCCGGGAAAATTGCATTTGCTGAATATTACACTGTTGGATCGTTACCAAATTTTGACAGATTGTTTCCAAGACAAGGTAGTACATTCTGAACGGTGGAGATGTGTTTTGGAGGTGTCTAGGTGTGTCCGATTCCTGCATTCCCGAGACTGAAATTTTCTGCCTGAAAATTTCAGCTTTGTGTTTTTGTCCCTCTCTTGTATCTTGTTGAGTTCCAAGATTGTTTGGTTGATTTTGATGATATTGTATTCCTCTAGCTGTGCCTAGAGAGACTTGGTTGTACCCATTATTGACTATAGTGGAGATCGTTTAAGTGGCCTATGGGTCCCGTGGTTTTTACTCCTACTTTGGGAGGTTTTTCCACGCTAAAAATTGTTGGTGTTCTTGTTCGTGTTTTCGTTCGATTATATCTCTATAGTTGTATTTTGGGAGAGATTATTTCATATTCCGTTGTGCTATCTCGCGGTTTTCTCCCAACAATTGCTGAGGATAAGAGATCATTTGGTTGTTGTATCCTACAAGGAAATTTGTCTATAGCCATGTAGCAACTAGTAGGAGCAAATATTACTTACGGATAGTGTTTATACACGCCTCAAGTCATCAAACTTACTCATTCTATTCTTGTTTTTGCATCTATTTTCTCAACAAGTTTAACTCTTTTGCGGGAGTTAAAAGGCAACAGGAAGCCAAGAAGGATAAGGCTTCACCAAGAAAATGATTTCAGAGACTTTGGAGCGAAGGCGATGAGATAGTCTTCTTGAAAGGATTGTTGATTTTTCGTCAAACAAAAAGACAAACCGCAAATCAAATTCTTTTCATTAACTTATCAATAAATATCCATATATCAATGCGAATAAGATGCGGTTAGAAGATAAAATTAGAAAGTTGAGAAGAATGTATATATGAGAAAGAAACAAGGGAAGGAGAAAAAAAAAATCACTAAAGATCATGAGTGCAATGTTTTTGATCTGTCGGAAAAGTTTTTGTTATAGCCGCATTTAAAGAAAAAAAAAAGAAAGGAAAAGAAAATTTTAAATTATGATTAAATCAAATCTTATCCTAACCACATTAAATTACCTTTTTATTTCTCTAAATTTTTTCCCTACTTCCCTTATCACTCCCCAAACCCCTGCCTATCATCTTAATCTTATTAACCCTAATCCCCTCCCCCTCTTTCTTTTGAAACGGCAGCCTCCTCTCCCCCTTTCCTCTCTCAATTTTCGGCCATAAGGGATAAAGGAAAAGAAGGATCTTCGATCCAAGATTCAAGAGGAGGAGATCACAACTCCAATCAGATCTTCATCACTCTCGCATAGCTATCAACTTTCGCTAGGATCGAGGTAGGTGCATACTAATTATTCCCTCAAAACGGTATGAAGATTGCATAGGCAAAAGGGTATTTTTATGTGTTGTTGTTGTCGTTAATTCTTGATTTCGATTGGATCTTAATTATATGCCAATGTGTTTATTTTCTGTTATACATTCTTGATTTCAATGTGATCTTGTTGTTGTATGTTTCTTTGTGGGGTTGTGATGTCGTTATGCGTGTATGGATATGCGGGATGGGGTGAAAGGTTGAATGAGATTGATCAATGGACTGCAAAAATTTCAGAATGAAAATTCTGAAAAACGGGGACATCGATCGATCGATGTCCAGCAGCTGAGGGTTCGATGTGCCTCAGATGGACGTCGATCGATCGACGTCCAGAAGGTGAGGGTTCGATGTACCTCAGAAGTACATCGATCGATCGACGTCAACTGAGTGAGGGTTCGATGTGTCTCAGTTGGACGTCGATCGATCGACGTCAAAGGATGACATCCCACTGTTTTCTTTCCCTTTCTCTTGCAATCATGGCACGTGCATGTGCATGAGGTACCCATTGTTTGAGGGCGTGGGTGTCAGGAGGACACGCAGCGTCTATAGGGCGTGGGTGCCGTGATGATACGCAGCGTCGGTCGGGCGTGGGTGTCATGCGATACGCAGCGTCTATAGGGCATGGGTGTCATGCGATACGCAGCGTCTATAGGGCGTGGGTGTCAGAAGATACGCAGCGTCTATAGGGCGTGGGTGTCGTGCGATACGCAGCGTCTATAGGGCGTGGGTGTCCAGAACGGCAAGTGGTGGCTAGAGACCATGACGCTGGAGTTAGGTCCCGGGAGCATGCATTGCATATAGGTCCAGGAGCATATTGCCTGACATGTTTCTAGTTGCGTATGACACGTTATGTGAGCATGCATCACGTACTTGCGCATGCATCTTGTGTGGATTGTTTACTTTTCCTATAAGTCATGTCGTGTTGTGTTATGTCGGTTACGTGGAATGTCTTACTTTCCGATTGCTTGCTATTTGTCTTATGTGATTACGTGGAAATATCTTTTGGGTATGTAAGTTCGCATTGTTTTGGGAGGCACCTACTGGGTGATTACCATCACTCACCCCTACTATTCCAGGTGAAGCCGAGACGGAATATGACTATATCTTCGTTGAGGATGGGTCCGATACCGTGGAACGGGCTGAGTGACTCGTAGATACGTGTGCGGCAAGGATGGAGACGGGCTTTTGGTGGTGCCATGGGATGACACAGACAGTTTAATTTTCAGCTTTACTTTGAATACAATTTCATGCTTTTAAACTTATACTTTTGACCTTGACTTGTAAGGCCTGGTCAGCCTAGAATTTCCGTCGTTATTTTCTTAAAGTGTATTAAATTCTAATTAGTGTTGTGACTTATCGTTTCCGCAGAAAGAAAAGAAAAACTTTTCTATGTCAGCACTGACGTGTAGCGGGTTGATGTGACGCCTTGTATTCTCCTGAGTGAGATACGGCGGGTGCACCGTTACCGAGGACGGAGCTCGGGAGCGGGCGCTACAGGTGGTATCAGAGCTCAGGCTTCAGATACGCCTCGGGACGTGAAAACTAGTTAATCACCTCTAGGATAAGTGATGATATGTTTTCAAATGATTTTCTTAACTTAAATAAAAGTGAAGTAGACATAAGTTATGACTGGGATTTTCGGGCGGTGAGTGTCGTTAGTAAGTAGACGGGATAGGTTATCCTTTCCTTTGGCCTCCATTCCTGTACCTCTTTCACAATACTCTTAAGTCAATTTTGGCTAACGTGTTTTAAATTGTCCACAGACAATGCCTCCACGACGTGAACCATCAGGGAATGGTGGAAATGACGGAGATGAACGTCAGGGGCAAGGGGCGATTCCCCAAAACCTTACGGACACACAGGCCAATCTGACGGCCTTAATAGCCCATCAGCAGACGCAGATGGCACAACAGTATACACAGATGACACAGCAACAGGCACAGATTGCCTAGATTCTTCAGCACACCCAACAGCAACAACAACCACCACCACCACCTCCAACACAGCAGGGTTTGAGGTTCTATTACAGGGAGATGCAGAACTCTCGAATACCGATGTTCTGGGGTACCACTCGGCCTGAGGAAGCCGAGATTTGGCTCAAGAACATAACTGAACAGATAAGACTGATACAAGTACCTGCGGATCTGAAAGTGGAGGTGACTACCCCATTCTTGGAAGGGGAAGCTGAGAGGTGGTGGAACGGAGTGAAACGCAGGCTGACTCCACCAGTGACTTGGGAGAAATTTGTGGAGGAGTATAAGAAGCACTATGTTCCGGGTAGTGCTATTCAGAGAAGGATGGCAGAATTCCAGCTGTTGTCACAAGGGTCCATGACGGTTGATCAATACTCTGAGAAATTCCACGAGCTGGGCCAATATATGTCATGCATCATGGACAACGAAGAGGCCAAGATGCTAAAGTTCCACACAGGGTTAAGCTTTCGCATCCAGCAGGCGATTGTTTGTGCAGAGACCACCACATTTGAGGGATTGCTGGAGGTATGTCGATGTGTAGAGAGAAATTTGGAAAGGGCAGCTGCACTAGAGAGACTGAAAAGACCCCGTGAGGAGTTGTAGACGGGTAAAGCAGGGCGATGGTTGAAAGTACCTCGGCAGTCCGGGCAACCTTTCCGTCCGGAACGATAGCAGAGGGCAGTGATTCAGACCCCGATGATTGAGGGTCCGGCACCGACTGATGCGCAACCAGTAAGGGCTGCAGCACCTGTTCCACGGTGTACACTGTGCGGACGTTTCCATCCGGGACCATGTTGGAAGGATCAGAGAGTGTGCTATAACTGCGGGAAGCAAGGACACATAGCTAAGGAATCCTCAGCATCGGCTCAGGTGAACCCGCAGACACAGGCACAGCAGGGAGGACGAGGTCGGACCAATGCTCTGATACACGCGATGACGGATGCAGAAGTCGAGGGGTCGGGCGACGTGGTGACCGGTACATTTATTTAAGTACTTAATTTCGAAGTTGGATTAAATTATGTGTTGTTATGGGTTGTGTGCTAAACCTTGAATGTGGTAGGTGTGATTTTAATTAACAAAGTGCCAGCAAATGTTCTGTTTGATAGTGGAGCGAGTCACTCGTTTATGGCAAAGAGATTTGCCAAGAATCTGGATATTCTTCCTGAATGGATTGAGACTCCATACCGTATACAAGCCGCTGGCGGCCAAGTACTCGTGTCTCATCATCGTTACAATGGATGTGAATTGGAGATTAATGGTTTGCAGTTCTCTATGACTTTGATACCGATCCAGATGTTCGATTTCGATGTTATTCTGAGCATGGACTTCTTGGCAGAGTATCATGCAAATATTGATTGCCGGCAACTCCAAGTCAGCATGAAGACACCGGAACTGGGGGAAACTATTTTTCAAGGAAACCCTAAATTGAAGAATGCACCCCAGAAGCTTTATTTGACTGCGGCTCAGGCGTTTTGGGCACTAAAGAAAGGAAGAGAAGGATTTTTGATTTACTCAATGGGTGCTGAACAGGAAGTTCCACATATCGACCAAATCCCTGTGGTAAAGGAATTTACAGACGTTTTCCCCGAGGAGTTACCGGGGCTACCACCGGAAAGAGAGGTGGAGTTCGAGATAAATCTCATACCCGGCGCTGAACCCATATCCAGGGCACCCTACCGCATGGCTCCAGCAGAGCTCAAAGAGTTGAAGGAGCAGTTACAAGAACTGCTGGACCGTAAGTTTATCCGACCCAGTGTATCACCCTGGGGTGCTCCAGTCCTGTTCGTGAAGAAGAAGGATGGGAGCATGAGATTGTGTATAGACTACCGGGAGCTCAACAAAATCACCATCAAAAACAAGTATCCATTACCTAGAATTGAGGATCTCTTTGATCAACTACAGGGGGCTAGAGTATTTTCCAAGATCGATTTGCGATCCGGTTATCACCAGTTGAGGATCAAATCGGGGGATACAGCCAAGACCGCCTTCAGAACACGCTATGGCCATTATGAATTCTTGGTCATGCCTTTTGGACTAACCAACGCCCCAGCCGCCTTTATGGACCTAATGAACACAGTATTTCGGAAACAGCTGGATAAGTTTGTCGTAGTGTTCATTGATGATATCCTGATATATTCCCCCGACGAAGAGACTCGCGCTGAGCATTTAAATGAGGTTTTAGAGACCCTTCGGAGAAGCAAATTGTACGCCAAATTCAGTAAGTGTGAGTTCTGGTTGAAGAGCGTAGCCTTTTTGGGTCATGTGGTCTCTGAAGAGGGAATTTCTGTGGATCCAAAGAAAGTGGAGGCGATCACCGAATGGCCTAGGCTTACTAATGTGACGGAGGTAAGAAGTTTTCTTGGACTGGCTGGGTACTATAGGAAGTTTGTCGAGGGCTTCTCATCGATTGCAGTGCCTCTAAGCCGATTGACACAGAAGAAGTCAAAGTTTGAATGGACCACCGAGTGCGAGCAGAGTTTCGCTGAACTAAAAAGGAGACTGACCACAGCCCCTATTCTTGCTCAGCCCTCCGCATCAGAAGGGTTTGTCATTTACAGTGACGCTTCTAAGAACGGGCTAGGATGCGTGTTGATGCAAAACGACAAGGTCATTGCTTATGCTTCACGACAGCTAAAGCCCTATGAGCAGAACTATCCGACACATGATCTGGAACTTGAAGCGGTGGTGTTCGCATTGAAAATTTGACGCCACTATCTATATGGAGTGAAGTGCGAGGTGTTCACTGATCATAAAAGTCTTAAGTATCTGTTCACGCAAAAGGAGCTGAACATGCGCCAAAGGAGATGGTTAGAGCTGTTGAAAGATTACGACTTGACCATCAGTTATCATCCAGGGAAGGCCAATCGAGTTGCTGATGCTTTAAGTAGGAAGTCGAGCCATGCACGGCAGGCTACTCTAGAAAAGGAGATGGCGGGATTTGATTTGGACCTTGTAGATTCTACTACAGATATCTTGGCAGCGTTAATTATCACTTCAACCTTGGTAGATCAGATTAAGGAAGCCCAGAAGAATGATGTGACACTTAGGGAAATACGAGAACGAATGCTAACCAGTCAGGTAGATGGGTTTCAAGTTCATGATGACGGCAGTATGTGGTACCAAGGAAGGTTGTGCGTACCGGATGTTGAGGAACTCAGGAGGGAGTTGTTGAAAGAAGCACATAATTCGAGACTGTCTATTCACCCTGGTGCTACAAAAATGTACAACGATCTAAAGAGACATTATTGGTGGAATGGCATGAAGAGACATATTGCTGAGTTCGTGGAAAGGTGCCTCGTTTGCCAGCAAGTCAAGGCAAAACACCAAAGACCGGGTGGACTAATACGACCTCTAGAGATACCCGAATGGAAGTGGGAGCATGTGACAATGGACTTTGTGGGTGGACTACCGAAGACAAGAAATGGGAATGATGTGATATGGGTAATTGTGGATCGATTGACTAAGTCCGCTCATTTCTTGCCTATTCCCACCGGGCTTACTATGGAGAGGTTGGTAACTATGTACATTGATAACATTGTTTGCCTCCATGGAGTGCCAGTCAGCATAGTGTCCGATCGTGATCCGAAGTTTACATCTCAGTTCCGGACGGCGTGTCAGAAGAAGATGGAGACTGAGTTGCGACTGAGCACTGCTTTTCACCCCCAGACGGACGGTCAATCTGAGAGGACCATTCAGACCCTGGAGGACATGTTGAGGGCATGCGCATTGGATTTCAAAGGAAACTGGGACAGCATGCTAAAGTTGATAGAGTTCTCCTACAACAACAGCCATCACAGTGCCATAGGTATGGCACCATTTGAGGCCTTATATGGACGAAAGTGTAGGTCACCTGTGCATTGGGACGAAGTTGGTGAACGTAGGTTGACGGCTCTAGACATAATCGAGCAAACTAAAGAACAGGTGAAACTAATTCGTGAACGTCTTAAGACGGCTCAAGATAGAAGCAAAGTTGGGTCAACACGAAGAGGCGACCTTTAAAGTTCGAGGAGGGAGAAAAGGTCTATCTTAAAGTGTCACCCATGAAGGGTGTGACACGGTTTGGAGTTAAAGGGAAGTTGAAGCCGCGATATATTGGACCATATGAGATACTCGAAAGGGTTGGAGATTTAGCTTACAAATTGGCATTACCTCCGTTGTTGGCTCAGGTGCACAACGTGTTCCACGTCTCGCAGTTAAGGAAGTACGTACCTGACCCAAGTCATGTGTTGGATGCACAACCTCTTAAGATTAGACCCGATGCGTCATATGAAGAGGTACCGATACGAATTCTGGATCGCAAGGACCAAGAACTTAGAAGAAGGATTATTCCCTATGTCAAGGTTCAATGGAGCAATCACCGGGAGAACGAAGCGACATGGGAGCTAGAAGAACAAATGCGCGACCGTTACCCCCATCTCTTTGATTAAGGTACGACAAGTTTCGGGGTCGAAACTTTTTGTAAGGGGGGTAGGATGTTATAGCCGCATTTAAAGAAAAAAAAGAAAGGAAAAGAAAAATTTAAATTATGATTAAATCAAATCTTATCCTAACCAAATTAAATTACCTTTTTATTTCCCTAAATTTTCTCCCTACTTCCCTTATCACTCCCCAAACCCCTCCCTATCATCTTAATCTTATTAACCCTAATCCCCTCCCCCTCTTTCTTTTGAAACGGCAGCCTCCTCTCCCCCTTTCCTCTCTCAATTTTCGGCCATAAGGGATAAAGGAAAAGAAGGATCTTCGATCCAAGATTCAAGAGGAGGAGATCACAACTCCAATCAGATCTTCATCACTCTCGCATAGCTATCAACTTTCGCTAGGATCGAGGTAGGTGCATACTAATTATTCCCTCAAAATGGTATGAAGATTGCATAGGCAAAAGGGTATTTTTATGTGTTGTTGTTGTCGTTAATTTTTGATTTCGATTGGATCTTAATTATATGCCAATGTGTTTATTTTCCGTTATACGTTCTTGATTTCAACGTGATCTTGTTGTTGTACGTTTCTTTGTGGGGTCGTTATGCGTGTATGGATATGCGGGATGGGGTGAAAGGTTGAATGAGATTGATCAATGGACTGCAGAAATTTCAGAATGAAAATTCTGAAAACGGGGACATCGATCGATCGATGTCCAGCAGCTGAGGGTTCGATGTGCCTCAGATGGACGTCGATCGATCGACGTCCATAAGGTGAGGGTTCGATGTACCTCAGAAGTACATCGATCGATCGACGTCAACTGAGTGAGGGTTCGATGTGTCTCAGTTGGACGTCGATCGATCGACGTCAGAGGATGACATCCCACTGTTTTCTTTCCCTTTCTCTTGCAATCATGGCACGTGCATGTGCATGAGGTACCCATTGTTTGAGGGCGTGGGTGTCAGGAGGACACGCAACGTCTATAGGGCGTGGGTGCCGTGATGATACGCAGCGTCGGTCGGGCGTGGGTGTCATGCGATACGCAGCGTCTATAGGGCGTGGGTGTCGTACGATACGCAGCGTCTATAGGGCGTGGGTGTCAGAAGATACGCAGCGTCTATAGGGCGTGGGTGTCGTGCGATACGCAGCGTCTATAGGGCGTGGGTGTCCAGAACGGCAAGTGGTGGCTAGAGACCATGACGCTGGAGTTAAGTCCCGGGAGCATGCATTGCATATAGGTCCAGGAGCATATTGCCTGACATGTTTCTAGTTGCATATGACACGTTATGTGAGCATGCATCACGTACTTGCGCATGCATCTTGTGTGGATTGTTTACTTTTCCTATAAGTCATGTCGTGTTGTGTTATGTCGGTTACGTGGAATGTCTTACTTTCCGATTGCTTGCTATTTGTCTTATGTGATTACGTGGAAATATCTTTTGGGTATGTAAGTTCGTATTGTTTTGGGAGGCACCTACTGGGTGATTACCATCACTCACCCCTACTATTCCAGGTGAAGCCGAGACGGAATATGACTATATCTTCGTTGAGGATGGGTCCGATACCGTGGAACGGGCTGAGTGACTCGTAGATACGTGTGCGGCAAGGATGGAGATGGGCTTTTGGTGGTGCCATGGGATGACACAGACAGTTTAATTTTCAGCTTTACTTTGAATACAATTTCATGCTTTTAAACTTATACTTTTGACCTTGACTTGTAAGGCCTGGTCAGCCTAGAATTTCCGTCGTTATTTTCTTAAAGTGTATTAAATTCTAATTAGTGTTGTGACTTATCGTTTCCGCAGAAAGAAAAAGAAAACTTTTCTATGTCAGCACTGACGTGTAGCGGGTTGATGTGACGCCTTGTATTTTCCTAAGTGAGATATGGCGGGTGCACCGTTACCGAGGACGGAGCTCTGGAGCGGGGCGCTACAGTTTTAGGGAAACTATTTCTCTAGTGCTGTCCGAAGAGAAGGGATGAATTCAACAAATTTGGCGATATACATGAGGGAGTCGTGAATTCATGAGGGGTTGTGGTAGACACTAGCGCTGGTGGCTAATCGAGCTTTTAGCAAGTTATTCGAGTTCAATTTATTAATGACTCTTTTTTACAAATCGAATTCAAACTTGAAGTTATTTGGCTCTAATGTTTGACGAAAGTTCGACAAATAACCTTTTTGAAGACTCGATTCATAGGCTCGATTCATAGGCCCATAATGTACATGAAAATAAACGATTTCGAGTCGACAAATTTAATTCGAGCTCATGAGTCAATCTGAGTTTGCAAATTGAATAATGCTCACAAATATAATCGAGCTTTCGAGCCAACTGAACTTTTTCTAAAACTTATCGAATTCGAATACAAGTTTCATTTTAGGTTCTTCATGAATTTGAATTCGAACCTTATTAAACATGTTTAAATCGAACTTAATGTTTAAGTTATTTGCTAAGATTCGGTTAATTTGTATCCCGAGTATACACTAAATTTCTTGTCGAGATAAAGGCTTATTTAAAAATGGGTGGTGAGACCTCGTGAGGAAGGAAATGGAACTGTATTAATCGCTTATCATGGCAAGTTGGTTCTAGATAACATGACATCATGTGGGATGAGTGAGTATATTTAATTGATTTTTTTTAATCAGTGCTGAAGATGGCTTGTGATTGAAATGTTTTGTTTAGTGATATTTTGTTGGTGATCTCTATTAGCTGTCCCCACCCCCCACCCCCCCCCCCCCACCCCAAAAAAAAAAAATAGCGAATAGTTTACCAATCATTTGACCTCAGTTTAAATGTCTACACTTATTTCTGATATACTATGGCTTTAAATTTCAACCTTATATGAGCATAGCAACGGATACATATTAACCTTCTACCACTTAGCTGTAGGGGAGAATCAACAAATAGGATACAACACCTACAAAGATCAACTTTAAGACAACCAACCAAAATGCTTAACCCAATCCATCACAATTGATTCACCAAGCAAAGATCAATCTCACATCATAACCACAAGCAAATTATCAAAGATAAAGATGCAAACAACACACGAGTTTTTTACGTGGAAAACCCTTTCAATGTGAAGGATAAAAACCACAGGACTTGTAAGGAGTCCACCCTTCTTCTCTTATTATGCAAATTGAGGGTAAAATACTCAAATCAGTCTACAAGGATGTCGCAGCCCACCAACAATAACATACATAAGAGCCAACAATTGAATGAGAATAAAACTGCATAAATTTCATCAAAAACCGCAGCTGACACCAGCAGCGGTTACAACCGATTTAGAGCTCTGATTGAAATTCTGAATGGTCAGAATGTAGTCCTATGTGTTCCGAAGAAGCTGTCCAAATTTTAGCAAAATCCAATAGTTGGATCTCCGGCGATCGTCAAAGTCACACAGGCTATCCAGAAGAAACTGTCCTGCGCGAAAACTGCCTCTCTCCCTCTTTTCTGATTTTTTCGTGTGTTTCACTGCTGGTCACTCTCCAGCTGAATTCAGCTACAAAAAATACATCCAAAGCTTCTAAGAGATGCCCCTCCAATGCCCAATCAATTTGGGCCTCACAAAATAAAATGATAGGAATAAATGGGTTGGATTCACAATACCACAACAATCTCCCCCTCCAGCCCAATTTGGGGAAGACCATACGCAAAGCTCATCAATAGGACATACATGCAAGCTTGGAACAAAATTCAAGCTTGCTTCCTGGAACTACCTTTGTCAACATATCAGCACCATTCTTGTGGTATGGATCTTCTTCAACTTCATTAGTTCTTCAATGACATCACGCAACCAATGATATCTTACATCAATATGCTTTGTGCGGGCATGATACATGCTGTTTTTACTCAAATCCATAGCACTTTGACTATCACAAAACACAACATACTCCATTTGTTTCAAACCTAACTCTTGGAAGAAACGCTTCAACCAAAGCATTTCTTTGCATGCTTCCACAGCTGCTATATATTCTGCCTCGGTTGTAGACAATGCTACACACTTCTGTAGCTTGGATTGCCATGAAATGGCTCCCCCTGAAAATTTAAACAAGTAACCTGAGGTAGACCTTCTATTATCAAGATCACCAGCCATGTCAGCATCTGTAAATCCTTCAAGAATAGGCTCATCACCTCCAAAACACAAGCTCAATTTTGAGGTACCATTCAAATATCTCAAAATCCACTTTACAGCTTCCCAGTGAACCTTGCCTAGATTAGCCAAGAACCTGCTAACCAATCCAACAGCATGTGCTATATTCGGTCTTGTACACACCATGGCATACATCAATGAACCAACAGCAGAGGAGTAAGGAATATGTGACATACTTTCTTTCTCTTTCTCGGTAGTAGGCCAACACCGCTTGCTCAACTTGAAACGACCTGCAAGTTGTGTATTAACTGGCTTGGCATTCTTCATATTGAACCTTTCAAGCACCTGTTCAATATACTTCTCTTGTGACAGCCAAAGCTTACCAGCTTTTCTATCACGAACAATTTTAATGACTAGAATTTGCTTTGCAGGACCCAAATCTTTCATATCAAAGGACTTTGACAGGTCCTCTTTCAACCTGCGAATCATCTCAACATCTTGTCCCACTATCAGCATATCGTCAACATACAAGCAAAGGATAATGAAGTTACCTTTAGAGAACTTTCTAAAATAAACACAAGAATATGTAAAAAGTCCGCTTGTATCCATTAGTACTCATAAAGGAATCAAACTTGCGGTACCATTGTCTTGGTGCCTGCTTGAGTCCATAGAGACTCTTTTTTAACTTACAAACAAAATTCTCCTTTCCCTTGACTTCAAATCCTTCCGGCTGCCCCATGTAAATCTCCTCATGTAAATCACCATGTAAAAAAGCAGTTTTTACATCAAGTTGTTCAAGTTCAAGATCTAAACTGGCAGCTAGTCCTAAAATTATATGAATGGAAGTCATCTTCACCACTGGTGCAAAAATCTCATCAAAATCGATGCCTTTCTTCTGGTGGCATCCCTTCACCACTAGTCTTGTCTTCCGCCTCACTAGCTTGTGGCCATCTTTCTTGTTCTTAAACAACCACCTGTTCTTCAAGACTTTCTTCCCTGTTGGATGCTTCACCAAGTCATAGGTTTCATTCTTCTTTAAAGAATCCATCTCCTCTTGCATAGCCTTGAGCCAATGGTATTTGTCTGGATGTGACAACACCTCATGAAAATTCTCAGGCTCCCCCTCATCTGTGATTAGGATATACTCTGACGTGCAGTACATCTCGCAGAGTCAATTCTTTTCCTGAAATCATCTTCAGAATCACATTGCCCGAACCTTCAATCTTCGAGCTATCAGAGTTCTCCATGTATAGCTTTTCATTATTCTTCGCCAGAGAATAGTCTCTGAACATCGCCCTGTTGGCGCAGACGTGTCGAGTGGCTCCAGTGTCCACCCATCATTCACGAGGATTTCACACTGCGTTGCACTCAGAAATAACAGCGCACAAATCCAGATCATCCATCTGACTGACAAGGTTGGCTTTCGTTTTTTCCTGCTTTTTCTTGGGCTTACGGCAGTCAACACTGCGGTGCCCCTGAATTCCACACTTATAACATTTTTCAATGAACTTTTTGACAACTTTCTTGTCTTTTGGGTTCACTCTGACAGGATTTACCTTTTTCTTTTTCCTCGCCTCTGCGACATGAGCCTTTGCATGACCAGAACTCAAACATGGCTTTCTTTCGGATCTGCGGTTGTCCTCCTCTACACGGAGTCGAACAATCAGATCCTCCAAAGTCATCTCCTTTCGCTTGTGTTTGAGATAGCTTCTAAATTCCTTCCACGAAAGAGGCAGCTTCTCAATCACAGACGCCACTATGCAAGATTCACTGAGCGACATGCCCTCTTCTTCCATTTCGACCACTAACATCTGAAGTTCCTCAATTTGAGAAACAACAGTCTTGGGGTCTGACATTTTAAAATCAAGAAATTTGCCAACGACAAACTTCTTTATACCGGCATCCTCCGTGCGGTACTTCTTATCTAAGACCATCTACAGTGGCTTTGCAGTTTTAAAGGTACAATACAGTCCGTACAACAAATTGTCTAAACAACTTCAAATATGATTCAAGCAAACATAATTACTATAATTCCATGCTTCAGCCATAAATTGTTTTGCATATTCTAATTCTGATCTTCAACCGGAACCACCTCCGGAGGATCCTCAGTCAGCATTTTAGCCAAACCCATCGTTGTCAAGAAAAACAGCATCTTTTGCTGTCAGCGTTTGAAGAAACTGCCTCCAAACTTTTCCGGCTTCTCAACCTTTCCAACCGCAGGGACACGAGTAGGAACAGGAGCAGCAACAGTAGGTACAATCAGAATAGCACAGTTCTGTTCTTGAGAACCGACATGCACATCATTGAACGAATTAGAGATTTCGTTCTCCATCATGTTTCGGTTTCTAACAAACAAGAAGTCAGTACACAAACAGAATAATGTAAATAAACCGGTACAGAACCGCAGAATAATTCTTCTTAAGATTGTTACGTCATATACGAAACTCAGATTCTATACAGATTAGAGAACGAAACTGACATTCTGTACAGCACAAAGATGACCAGAGCTCAGCACAGGAAGAGCTGATGTCAACACAGGATGAGCTGAGCTTAACACAGAAAGAGCTGAGCTCAACACAGGAAGAGCTGAGCTCAACACTAGAAGAGCTGAGCTCAACACCGGATGAGCAGGGCTCAACATAGGAAGAGTTGAACTCAACCCAGCAAGAGCTGAGCTCAATACAGAAGAGCTCTGCAAAGAAGAGCTCAGCACAGAGAAGAGCTCAGCACAGGGAAGAGCTCAGCATAGGGAAGAGCTCAACACAGAGATAAGCTCAACAAAGGGAAGAGCTCAAACACAGGGAAGAGCTCAACACAGAGAAGAGCTCAACACAGAGAAGAGCTTAACACAGAGAAGAGCTCAACATGCAAACCGAGGCGAGTCCAGGACTCTGTCCTTAAGACGAATTGCTTCGGTATACAGCGCCCAACCGGAAATTGCAAACGTCTCCCAGGATACAAAGGCTAACAGTTCCAACTAGTGGCACTACTACATAAGAACTCTACGAACCTAACAAATGTTCTGACTTCTCGTATTGATGAAATGCAGCAGCAGTGTATGCAGTATGCAGCAGTAGTTTATGCAGAATGCTCGTATGCAGCAGGAGAAGGGAGGAAACTTTTTCAGTGTGTCTCAGAAGCAGAGCACTGCCTCCATTTATAGAAGGAAATCTTAGAGGTTACGGCAACCCACGACCGCATTGATCGGCCAGTAACCACCAAGATCACCATGCACCCCACGACCGCCTTTAATGGGCGAGTAACCCACGACTGGTAGGAATTAGTCAACTGAAACTGTAAGTTTAATGCGAGCCATTAGATCGTAGGATTAAATCATAACCGTAGGATCAGGTAACTTATTTTCTGAAAAAATTTAAAAAAAAATTTGTCCAAAAAGATAAGAACCGGGCGAGCGAGCCACGAGCCGAGCCGAGCGGCGGCAGTGGTGCGTGCGCGTGCGTGTGTGGCATCCATCATCGTCTTCCCTCCGGTCAAAAATTCTCTTGCCCTTAGGGCACATCTAAAGTGCCTCTCCTAACACTATATTTGGTGACAACTTTCCTTCAATTCACTAATGGCATATTTGGAAAATGATGATGTGTTCAATTCTCATGAGGCCACATCATCATTTTTCTATTTTTCTATCATTTTTAACTCCTAGTTTGAGTATTAATTTCTCATTCATTCGGTATCGGAATTCAGTGATTCAAAAGTCTAAAATCATCTACTCATTACGTAGATAATTTAGAACTAATTAGTTTTTATTTTTGATTAATGGACAATAATCATAATTAAGTTTAAAGTATGTTGATCACCAACTTTAGACAGACCCATTTCCAAAATTTCTTACAACAACAGCGGTTGCACTCGGGAAACCACCGCGTCCACTCTCGGATGTGCTGCTGCCAGAAGATGGCTGCCCACGACAACGACTTGACTCGTTGAATGCACGAACCATCGGTGACGAGAAAACGCCACTATAGAGCTCCATACATACACAACAATATCTATGCGATTGGTATGGTAATTTCCTAATAAGATATTTACAAGAGAAATAGAAAATATACAAGATATATATAAGCTAATTACATGGTAAATATCATAATACATGAATTTAGTGGATACGTCCCAACAAACACACATGGCTACTTTTCTTAAGATCCAAGAAGAGCTATCTTTCTGCACTCTTTTTCTAAGATTTCAGCCCACTCATTAGTGACATTCTTTTTTTTTTTCAGCCGCTGAGGTTGGCGTGACAAAATTAGCACCAATATTAGTTTTCTGAATTTCGGTAAAATCAAAAATTTGACAGGAATGAGAATTTATTTAAGTACCATATCTTTACGATTTTATATTAAAATTTTCATGTATTTTTATTAATATTTAAAATAAAACAATTAAATACATTAGTTTTTTTTATTGATAAAGAAAGTAGACTCATGATCTGGAGAATACTAATTTGAATATTAATAGGAAACGTAGACTATCTACATATGTCTTTGTATATGCGTTCATAAACACACGTGTATATATGTATACATACAAACACACATATATATACATACATAAATACACATATGTATATATTAAACCGGATCAAATCCATGGACTTTGGACAAGACTTAGACTTAGTTACATCTACTTCTCCATAAACCAATTTATATTGGCAAAGTGGATTTTTTTTGGGTTACAAGGGAGGCTATATGCCTCGTGGCCTTAGGAAGTGGAGAAAAATATTTCAGCCGTGCGCAAATTTGCTTTACAAAAGTTTCATATTTTCTTCCTAAAAAAATATAGGTTTCATATTTTATATTCTATTTTGTCAAAAAAGATGTTCTACCGTCCAAAACTTTTTATGAAATAAATAGACGGGCTGCAAATATTTTATCAAATAAGTTTCATGGGCCTTTTCACATGGCTTTAAAAAATAAGCCTCTTCACATGCGACAGGACCCCTCACCCCAAACTCTTCACCCCACGCGTCAACGTGCGACACGTGGTAGTAGGGGTGGGTTGTGAGGCTAGATGCGAGTCACCCTCATCTAGCCTCACCACTTATCCATGTTGTCACGTGTCGCACGATGACGCATAGGGTGACATAAAAATAGATAAGGTGATTTCATGCCTCCTCTCATAGCTTTTTGAATGTGGACTAGTCAGGGTACTCCACTATCACTATTTATTTTTTAAAACAAGACATATGTATTAACGAATCGAACCGAGTTCAATGTTAGTTTTTTGAATTCGGATTTGTTTAGCTAACGAATTGTTTGGTTCGGTTCGTTTATTGTAACGAGTTATAAAATTGGTTCGAGTTCGACTCGATAACACTATAACTGTTTAAACAAGCCAAACAGTTCGCGAACAGTTCGGCTCGTTTTACTAAACAAATCCAAATAAATATTCAAATTCAGTTTGTTTAAATAAAATTAACGAACAGACTCGAATCGCATATGAATCGAACTCAAATAGTTCGGTCCGTTTAACACCCAACATTAGAGAAAATCTCACTTATTAGCCTAAGGTTTGGCCCATTACTCAGTTAGCAGCCTAACGTTCATGAAACTCACTTAATAACAACTCTTTTGCCGAAATGTCTCACTTGTAGCCAGTTGACCGTTGACCAACCGTTGACTAACCGTTGACCAGCCGTTGACTTTCTCAGACCAACCAGAAGCTGACACGTGGCAACCCTTTTTAATTAAAAAAAATAAAATTGTATTTTTGAATAAATTGATTTAAAATGAATTTAAAAATTCTAAAAAATTGTAAAAATTAATTAAAAAACATTTTAAATATCAAAAAATTAGGAAAAAAATATAAAAATAATAAAAAATTACCCACAACACTCCAGCACTCCACCCACCTACCCCCCCCCACGCCACACCACCCACCCACCCCCCACCCCACGCCCCACCCCCCCACCCCCCGCACCCCCGGCCAAAAATTTTTTTAGTTTTTTTTTTAAACTCACTCATAACGCTCCGACCACCCCCGCGTCCCCTCCCCCACACCCTCCTCTCGCGAATTTTTTTTTTAAAATTTTTTCTAACTCTCCCAACCCCGCGCACATTTCTATTCAATGCCTTCGTCAAAATAGTTGGAGAATAATAATACTTATAAAATAATGACAATGTATATAAATGTGGTAGCGTGGCTCGAATTGCAGAGGTCCCCTGCCTTTTTTTCGAATTATATTATTTTCTTTTTCCAAGTTGCAAGACTAACATTGTCATTTTCTTTTTGGACTGAGGGTTGGATTGTTTCGGGTTCTGGGGGATGGTCGGAGCTTTGTGGGTGAGTTGAAAAAATTTTAAATTTTTTTGAGGTGTGCGCGGGGGTGGGAGAGGGGACGCAGGGGTGGTTAGGATGTTATGGATGAGTTAGAAAAAAATTTTAAAAAAAAAATTTCGCGAGAGGAGGGGGTGGGGGAGGGGACGCGGGGGTGGTCAGAGCGTTATGAGTGAGTTTGAAAAAAAAATTAAAAAAATTTTTGGCCGGGGGTGCGGGGGGGTGGTGTGGCGTGGGGGGTAGGTGGGTGGAGTGCTGGAGTGTTGTGGGTAATTTTTTATTATTTTTATATTTTTTTCCTAATTTTTTGATATTTAAAATGTTTTTTAATTAATTTTTACAATTTTTTAGAATTTTTAAATTCATTTTAAATCAATTTATTCAAAAATACAATTTTATTTTTTTTTAATTAAAAAGGGTTGCCACGTGTCAGCTTCGGTTGGTCTGAGAAAGTCAACGGCTGGTCAACGGTTAGTCAACGGTTGGTCAACGGTCAACTGGCTACAAGTGATACATTTCGGCAAAAGAGTTGTTATTAAGTGATTTTCATGAACGTTAGGCTGCTAACTGAGTAATGAGCCAAACCTTAGGCTAATAAGTGAGATTTTCCCCCAACATTATTACTATTTATGTAGGGAGGAATAAAATGGCAATGGCTTCTCACCATCCTACTCCCAAACCGCCTGTCAAAGTTATTCATTTCTCAAAGAAACAAAGATAAAAGCAGGAAGAAAATGGTGATGTCTTCTGTATATCTTCACCAATTATCTCCTTCACCTTGCCCCCTTAAACTCTCTCAACCCTTCATCCTCCGCCCTCAATTCCACCTCCCACCACTCTCCAAACCCCTCAACCCCATATCCTGCTCATACACCACCACTCCCGCCACCGACCGCTTGATCTCCGCCGCCTCTTATTCCTTCCCCTTCCTCAATGGCGTCCAGTACGGCCGCTTACTCACGATCTTAACTGCTCCCTTACAAACAAAATTACCCCTCCTCCCTCTGTACAGTTCCGATCCTTACGCCACGTCCATTTCCTTCTTTGCTGTCTATTTGGGGATTGTTCAGAACCATAGCTTCAACCGTTATGTTAGGTTCAATGCGCTCCAGGCGCTATTGCTGCAAATTCTGTTGGTGCTGATAGAGAAGTTTTTAGCTCCGTTATTGTTGTTCCCGTGGCTGCAATATATATTTTCCTCTCCGGAGTTGATATTCCGGTCCCTGATACAGGGTATTTTCTTTCCGGGTCGGGTCGGTCTTGGGGATAAACTTATGATCTGGATTTATAACGGGCTTTTTACGTTGGTGGTGGGTTGCTTTTTTTATGGGGTTGTTTCTAGTTTGCTTGGGAAGACTCCATACTTTCCCTTTATTGCTGAGGCTAGTGGCAGTCATTTAGATTAACATTACCCTTTTTGTCTTACCAAGACATGATAGAAAATTTTCTTCTTTGCTGGTGTGACTTTCTTGTGTTTATTTGTTGCAAGGTGAACAACGTACATGGTCTGGATATCCAATTTCAAGACATTGGATAATCCACCTACAGAAGCGTAACATATTTTGCATGAAGATATGAAGATTGTTAGACGTTTTAGTTAGTTTTTTTTTTTAGTTAATGAGGTGAAACCTTCCTTTATGTACCAAAAAGGAAAAGTGAATGTACATAGCGCCATAGCACTTGTCGAAACTTGCACGAGTTATATGCAATTTTCAAATGACCATGAGCAAGTATTAGTTAGCATTTCATAATCTATGAAATGAAATGTATGTGGACTATTTGATGTGGCATTGTGATTCTAATTGAAGATACACGGTCAAGAGTGGCTATCATGAGGCTTTGGCAGAATGTTTAAGTGGCGGAGCGCAGGGTTCAGCTTTCCTTTGCTTCTTAGGCTGCCCGTTGGGTTAAGAGAGCAGAGAGCTTGGAGCATGACAGGAATGGATTCAACTTTGCATTGGATGGAGGGGGGGGGGGGGGGGCAGCTCTATGTTTGACTTAATATCCGCCGTAGTGGTTGTGGGAACAGAACGGTTGGAGGGGCTTTTGTATGTGTGCTATGGCATATTTGGATGACGCGTAATAAAGCCACATTTTGAAGGAGCTGATATCGTTTGTTTCTCCAGTAGTACAGCTGAAGTGGATGACATTATGAGAGAGTATGCGGTACTAATGTTTGGCTGTCCAGCAAGATGACCAGCTACGGCCCCCTCCTAGTTGTTTGGTGATCACCAGAGGTTCCTATGTTAAAGCTGGACGCAAAAGATCATGATGGATTTTCTTTGCGTTCATGATGGATTTTTGAGGAAGAATATGCGATCTTGGTTAGTATGAAAGCAACATCATGATGGATTTTTGAGGCGGTTGCTATGGTTGTTGTGGAATGACTCCCAAATGGCAATCTTCATAATTTAGAGGGCGTTTGTTCGGTGGATTTCGGAATCAAGGAATGGGTATGGAAAAAAATGATATTTGAAGGGTATGAGAATCAATTTATGGGTTTCACTTGGGTATCAAAACCTATTCCTCCATTCTCACATCCCAGCATGCCGCCATCGCGCCATCTTGTGCCGCCAACGTATCACCACACTGCCACCGCACCACCGCCACCTGTCAGCTCTCCCACCCTGCCACCACCCCGCTGTCGCCGCCCTTCATGTCGCCACTCCACCGTCGCACGCTCGCTGCGAACACCACACCACTGTGCTGCTACCACCACACCATTGTGCTGCTACCACCACGTCGCCAGCAACCCACTATCGTGTGCCACACCACATCGCCACCAAGCCACTATCGTGTGCCACACCGTGTGTGTCCGCACGTTTTAATTTTCATTCCTTTTCAAATGTGTTCCGAACATCATATATGTAATGATATCCATTCTAGCTTCTATGTCAAACGTGTATGAGTTTAAAACTCAAACCAATTCTAGTTTCAACATCTATGATCCTGATTATGATAACGATATCTAAGTTCGAACCAAATGTCTTCTTAGTATCAAGAGGAAGATTTTTCCCTCACATAATAAGAAAAAGACTTAATTGACTTGAATGTTGTTGGCTGTTGTGGATCTGGGTTAGTGCGAAAGCAATATCATGATGGATTTTTGAGGAGGTTGTTATGGAACCTGACTCCCAAATGGCAATCTCCAGAATTTAGTCTCAAGATATGAATATTGTTGTTGGAGGAAGATTTTTCCCTACCTAATGAAAAGAAGACTTTAAGTGTTATTAAACCTTTTAGCTGCAAAGATAAACGAAGAATGCCTTTTTTTTTTTTTTTTGTGAATCAGTCCAGGGACACGGAAGAATGCCTTTTTCAGTTGCAAGTTTTCTTTTATCAGGCGTATGGCAATTTCTTGCTCATTTGCTAGCTAAAATTGGACTTGGTCTTGATGTTTCTATCGAATGGGGACCCAGTCTGCCACATGATGATGATGATGATGATCATTCTTGATGTTTCTATTGAACGTGGACTTAGTTTGATGATGAGCTGAAATCAAATGTAGATCAGATTTTTGCTACTCAGCCAATTGCACTGAAGACTTTAGCTGGTGAAAAGCTTTTATCCCTGATGCCTAAAGCTAGCAGCACAAGGGTAATTAGTGAATCCATTAGCAGCTGAAATTGCAAACTCATACTGCTCGATAACTTTGCATAATTTAATAACAATACAGACCTTCGTCATTATATTTAACACATAAACATCAGTTTTATTCGTCAAAACGAGTCTCCTCCCCCTCAACCAATACCAATTTCTAACTATACTCACTCACACAAAAATCCCATGAACAAAAGAAGCAGCAAAAACAAGATGGAATGGTCACTGCTCTAGCATGTTACTAGAGGAACCACCTTCATAATCTCTGCTTTAATCTCTTGCAACGTCTTTCAGGACTACGGTGCAATGACAAAGAGAGGCTGCAGAATGACGAAAAGATAAGAATAAGAAATAAAATATAACTTTTCTTCCCTATTAGAGAAGGAAAAGAAAAGGAAGAGCAAAAATGAAGGTGGTGAAATCATGAGAACTTACAGTGTCAACACTGACAGGTTTGCCATCTTCAGCTATGACCTCCACCAGTGTTCCTGACTGATCAGCCTGCAGAGAGGAAGAAACACTTGGATTTGAAGTTTACACTATTTAAGTCTTACCTTTGTTCAACTATCATCCAATAATTCCAACAAACCTATGATTGCCAAGTATATGACAGCTTCTAAACTGAAATGAAATGTTTCTTACTGACAGTACAGTTGAGCAAAAGCAGTTCCATGAGTTCCACGAAAGGATGAGATATATTACGAAGTATTAGGCAAGAGGTACAAAAAATTACAGATCGAAAACTGAAATGTATCCATCAACAAGGGCATGTTCTGGATATACCATAAGAGTGCGCAATGGCCTTATGATGCTGAGTTTTGTCATTGAACGCACAAGAAAAGTAAACATGCAATTTTGGATGATAAAGAAACAATTATACTCATCTTGTTGCAATCGGTGCCCCAAGTAAATTAGGGACATGAAGTTTTTCCTAAGGGTGTCTGAAAACCATAATCAAACTCCCTATAGTTTTTCTTAGAGAAGCAAATAGTTTAGAACATAATGTCATTGTCAGAGGACGAGGACTCGACAGAACACGCAATAGAACCAGCAAGGCCAAACAACAAATGATTTGGAAGATAGCAAGAAGATGTCACTTACTTCTATCTCATTCATCAATTTCATGGCCTCAATAATGCAAAGAACTTGTCCCTTCTTCACCTTGTCCCCAACCTGCATGGAAGCAACTATAATTTAAGCAGAGTATATACTGAAATAAAAGGAAGCAGATAATCTGAATCCACAAAAAACGAATCAGGATTGTGGTGCGGCGATTTTACCTTCACGAATGGGGGTTCACCAGGTGCAGGGCTTCGATAAAATGTCCCGGCCATGGGACATTTGAGCGGTGGATGAGCTGATGTAGATGGCTTAGGAGCAGAGGTTGCTGCTTTCAAAGTTGGAGAGGGTGCAGGTGCGGGTGCGGGTGCGGGTGCGGGTGCTGGTGCAACCGGAGCGTGACTTGGTATATAAGATACACTGGAAGGAGGTGACGGGGGTGGAGGCAATGCCTCTTTCTTGCGCATTATTAGTTCACAGTTGAGTTGTTTCAACTGCAATTCCACAATGTCTTTAGAATCAACTAGTCTGCAGGAGACAAAGGAACAGATGATTACTATAATGTTAGGGAGAGAAGAAGGAAAGTAAAGAATAAAACGCGAGCATACTTCACAAGGCTAGCAACTTGACTCATAAATGCTGATACTGCGTCTTCGGAGGCCAAAACTGCTGGTGCAGCATCACTTGATGCCTTAACATCCTTGGATTCTGCAGATGGAACTTCTGGTTTGGCAGCAGAAGAGGCTGAAGCATTTGAGGATCCGTCGACAGCAACCTTGAAGAAAACATAGGACTCCAAAAACCTTTTCAGAGTGCAACGAAGAT
The DNA here is from genome assembly GCA_036186865.1 of Eustoma russellianum. Lineage (NCBI taxonomy): Eukaryota > Viridiplantae > Streptophyta > Magnoliopsida > Gentianales > Gentianaceae > Eustoma > Eustoma russellianum. The sequence continues at coordinate 24,983,538 of AP025066.1, forward strand.
TTGAAAAGAGTTCTTCTATTGAGAAAAATGGAAAGGATCTTACCTCGTTCAACTGGGCCTTAGCTACTGCTGGACGGTTACAAATGGGACGCAGACCCTAAAGCAAGAATAGTTTATAGGTAAACCAATATAGGATAAAAGAAACCAAAAGAGAGCAGTACATCAACTGCAGAGCTGATATAAACACAGATTTCTTTCATGATCAAAAGTTCGAATCACCTTTTCCTTTTAACCAAGAATGTAGCACGTAAGCCTAAATACCAATTACATGACTCCGAATAATTATGAACGACATTGTCCAACAGATATTAACGACCTATCAAATCCGTTTGAAGTGTTAAATCAACAAGAGAACTTGTGCAGACCTGACCTATGAAGCAATCGCTGTATGTAATACTGAAGTCCCTTTCATTCCAATGTAGCATAAATTCAAACATTACAAAATGCTACCTGGCCCCAACTAATTTCCAACCACGGCCAACACTCTCACTGCCCTACCCTTATATGATTCCTGCCTTCGCAACTCAGCAAACAAGAAAAGCTCATTGAATATATAAAGTTGGCATGAGATCAGCGAACTCTTCTCAAAAAGAGGAAATAAATGAAACATTGGGAACTTTTCTTTTGTGAATTAAAATTTTATAAATTTGCAAATATACATAGGAGTTAACCAATAGATGTGGCTAGCAAGGTGCCCTTGCTCAAAATACATAGGGAAGCTAGTAAAGCCTAGCTTGAAAATACCTATACTACTAAAAAGAGATAGCCTTGTATAAAAAGCCAAGTAAAGAACCTGGAATATTGGAAACTAAAGGATGTGAATTAAAGGATTCCAGTAAGGTTATTCTAAATCCAATTGTAAATTCAAACTCCACTAAGGTTCTCTTTTCAGACTTCTGGAAGAGGTAAAATTCATTAATTCTGACACGTGTTAACTCTTGATGCATCCTCTTGTATTTGATTTGGAAAATGAATCAAACATCTATGACCAAGGTTGATTTCGTTTCATCTCATCATTTGTCGAAACCTCCTGGCATTTTATCCATGGAAAGGGAAAAGTGTACCCATACCCAATTGTTCTTTCTAGTTAAATCAGATGGCAGAAATGGTAGGATAGATCATTTATTCCTAAGAAAAAGTGAAAAGGGACAGTATTCCATACCCAATGGGCTTATCTGTTTTTCACTCCCTTCTGTAGACTACATGTGAATATGTCCACACTCAGAGTAAAATCTGTCTATATGTGGCAATGCCCTCTACCAGGTTGCTGTTCAAGTCCATATATCAACCATCTCTACTAACAACTTTTTTGATGTTTTGCTGTTAGTGGACAAAATTACTGATCGGAGTCCTTTATCTGTGCTAACAAAGATATTTTCCTCCTACAACAACACACAACAACAACATTTTTCCATTGCCTTAGAAGATCCCGCCTATGGCGGGTGTCGAGGGGGGGTTCGGATGTACACAACCTCACCCATGTGTTGAAAACACACATACGTTGTTTCTTGATGACCCATGATGAAACTTTAATTTGGTTTGCATGAGCTTTAGCTAAATTCACTTGCAATCTTCTTGAAAATTTATGAGATCATCGAGTGTATTGAGACATATCTACATAATGTGTTGTCAATAGGAACTCCCCAAAGATTTGGGATAAGACCGAGACCTCTGAACAGAGAACTACTGATCTAGAGATGTGTTCGATAGCATTGAGCAACAATGATGATCCTAAAGCTCTATCAGATTCATTCTTGCAGAGGAGAACGAGGAAGATGAAGAAGAACAAAAGATTTAGCAAAAACAATAAAGTTCAACTTTTATTGCTCACTAGATAGGGTTGGCCACTGGACTTTTTGTTTCCGTTTTGATCTATCAAAACAGGAATAAGTTAAAGAAAATAAAAAGGTCGAAAAAAGGAAAAGGGAAAAAATTATATGAGAAGGCTGAAAAGGGCAAAACCTTCTAAAGGAGCTAATCCTTGTATCGTATTTCAATTAAGGAAGACTGGAAGAAAGCTTCTTTAAGAACCAATTATAGATACGAAATTTTAATATACAAAAAACTATATACACGAAACCCCAGTTTGAAAGGCCTCTGACCGCACAACATATGTGATGAAACAATGCTTCTTTTTTGAACTAACAACTGCATCCAGAATCTTCCATCTACCCTATGTACACTACGGAATTTCTCTTTGCTTCAACTAATCATCCTCTAGAAATCAACTAATCGTTAAGAAAAATGATATCTTGACACGAACTTCGTTTCCCTCCTTATGATGTTTCCTAATTCATTCATCTCCTTCCGCTCATCCCAAACCCATTTGCATACGCGCCAAAGCGCACCGATTCTAAGTCTCCAAAATGCTCAATTATCAGTCAAATGTATCTTAAGATAACGAACTTTTCACCTCATCTCTTTCAATTTCAAGAAATATATATAACCAACATACAAATAACTCAAGAATATCCAAAGCCCAGACTAGATATGCATGAACAAAAAATCACGAGTACATAAAGAGATAGATCTCCTGAACGAATCAAAGTACACAGAAGATTTAGCAAATACCAAACATGTATACACACACAAACAAAAAGACACACATGCAGGAGAGATAAAGCGAAAACCTTGGATGAAAATCGGAGTTTGGGCTTGGAATTGATGCGGAAGGAGACCTTGGAGCTGGGATGAGAGAAATGGCGGTGGCAAATTGGCAAATAAGCGGATGATTTGGAGGCATTGCTGGCCACAGAAGATGCAGCAGCTGAAGCTGAAGCCGCCGTTCCAAAAGAGGTGGCCATTTCTCACTCCAAGGACAAGAATTCAAATGCAAATCAGACAATTACCAGAAAATTCAACAAAAAGATTTCAGCTTTTGAGATCGAATTTCGTTTCTGGGTATGCGTTTGTTGTTTTGTATTTATATAGATAGAGAAAAGGTCGAGGCTTTGGGGGATCCGCCCACTGATGGAGAAGCCAAGAAGTGAGTCGATGATACCGATGATTTGTCACGAGGAAATAGCTGTTAGGTACTTTTGCTTTTGTTTGTGTTCCAATTTAGTCCTTTATATCTTGAACTTGGTATATTTTGGTGGGTTGATCCTGGGTGAGCAAAAAACGCAAAAAACTGGAAACCGTAAAATTGGACTGAAATTGGACTGAAAATATAAGTTTTACACTGAACTGGAACTGTATAACTTTAACGGTTTGGTTCTTGAATCAGATTTCTGGTTCACAGTTTCAGTTCGGTTCCTAACATAAACCGCTAGAACCGGAACTGAACAGTATAAATAATAATATTTTACTTTTTTATATAAATAATAATTAATAATTTCTAAAAAAACTAACTAAAAGTTTAAAACCTAAATAATAATTACTAGTTTTTATATAAATAATAATTAATAGTTTAAAACCTTACTGAAGTAAATAATAATTAAAACTTCTTTATATAAATAATAATTAATATTTTTTATATAAATAATAATTAATAGTTTAAATAATAATCTATTTTTTGCTTTGGCGGTTCCGCGGTTCTGAACCAGAACCGAAGCGTATCAAATGGTTCCATGTTCCACAGGTTCACAGTTCCAGTTCGGTTCCAAAAATGTTATGCTAAACGGTTTCCGGTTTCAATGGTTCTGGAACCGTCAGAACCAGAACTGGGCCGTTGGTCACCTCTAGTTGATCCGTCCATGTAATTTTCTTTGGGATTTTAAGGTTAAAAATAGGGACGAACCTCACGGATACATAATTTACACAGAGTGTCATACTCAAGTTTGAATTTTTAACAATGTTTAAACACCGGGATTCATTTATATAACATTGATCTCTTCAACTAGCTGTTAAAATAGTAACTTTATTAAAAAAAAGGTTGAACCCCAACTATTAAGGGTCCCTGCCACACCCAGTCCTAAAGGTAATGTAGGGAGATAAATCAGGTACCCAACGGCCCGCTAGCAGGAGCTTGGTCATTTACACAGTAGTCTGCATAAGAAGCCCCTGGCACTGCAGGCAAGTCTACAGGCCAAGAAGTTCCCACACTATGCACTTGCTGGGAAGGAGCTTTCTTGCCTTTGGTAAGAATTGAACCACTGACCTCCCTTTCGAGAACCTCTGTCCGGAACCAGTTGGGCTATGTCCTGGTTACAAATAGTAACTTTATTACGTTATATGTTGTGTGTATTAGTTCTAAATCCATTCTCTAATCATAAAAACACACCATTGGATTGCCAGAAAATCAATATCCAAAAGAAGTCTGCTTTTTTTTTTTTTTTTGTCAAATTTACATATGTGTTGAGAAAAGAAAGACGCATTTCTTAAAAAAATAGCAAAAGATTGTAGTGTGGATAGGTATGCGAATAAGTCAGCCTGCCCATGAGCTGAGCATATATTATCAAGTTATTTTTAGAAGCAACCTATAACTTTACTCATTTATAGTTAGAAGAATTGTTAGTTTTTATTAATATAATAATATGAAAATGACAAAATCGAGCATAAGTACAAACACGTTTGATTGCACGACGTCCATCGGCATAACCAATCATAATCGAGCCGAACTCAAACATACTCGAGAATAAAACAAACCAAGACAAACATACACAAATCATACTTGAGGGATCTCAAGTTGAGCTTGAACTTACCTAAATTTGTAACATGCTCAGTTTGTTAAAAAAATGTTTGATTCGACTCAGCTTATTTAAATTCTTAAGTGCGACGCAAATACTTTTTTGAGCTTGACTAGGAGCAACTTCGCTCCACGAAAATGTATTTAGACGCAATTTACTCCGGAAAATAAGTCCTTTTGATATATTGTACGCCGCTAAAACATCATTACTTTTAATTTTGAATACTAACACTTAGTATTATCAACAAAAAAAGAAAATAATAGAAACTATTTCGTTAGATAAGAAGGCCTGCATGTGTAGCAGACATAACATGAGAAGGGGGATATGAACCCCATGAATGAGGTGAAAAGGATAATCCCAAATTAGCCAACAGGTGAGCAGGCATATTACATTCTCTAGGCACAAAAGAAAAATTACACAAAGGAAATTCATGCGCTAAAGAGCGAATATCATGAACTGTAACAAGCTCGCCAAGATACATCTTCTCCCACCGAGTCAATACGCTGGATGGCCATTAGGGAATCTGCCTACACCATTAAAGGTCCCCGCCATCAAGATAGCACAAAATCGATCCCCTTCTATATTGATTTAAGTTCTGCATTTTTCACCGTATCTGTGAGGCCCATGGGTATGTAAACCGCATGCCCAATATCTGCCTCTGAAATCATCTTAAGCACTCCTGCTTGAGGTGGGCTCCGGAGATCTTGAGTATTAGATACACCTCAACATTTAGAAACATGAGCCAAGGGAGCTGCTCTGTGCGCATGAAAGTGTGAAGCAGATACAGTTTCACCTGATCAACCCGAGAAAGAGACCTCTCAAAAAATACATTTGTTGCGCGCTAGTCATATTAGCCCAACATGTAGTCAGGACTTGCAACATGTCCTCTTCATCCCATGCGAACACCATAACCAATATATCCTTGAAAGAGTTTGATTGATGACGACTTGTTAGACATTGCCATCATATGTACTCCACAACGGCAACACCCATTCGCATTCACAAAAAACGTGATGGAGTGTCTTTCGTCACAAATGGCCTAATGTAGAAACAATCTCAGCCGGGGTGTGCATAATGTAGACATGAGGAATGTAATGTATGTACTGGTAAATAAGACAAGTGATCAAAGTAAGTCAGCCGAGCTGAGCTGACCTGAATATAGGAGTGACTGAGATGAGTAAGAATGGACAAAGAGAAGTTGTCCTGGATTGAAGAAGACAGAAGCGCTGAAGTGAAGGACAGCAAAACAGAACTAGAGTAAAAATGTGCTGAGTCGAAGTGACGAAGTGAAGCACAAATCAAGCAGCAACGCTAAGGCCGAGCTGACATACTTAGTCTTGTAAATATTGTAACTTAGGACTTTTGATGCACATATGACCGAGAAGACTAGGTAAGTAGACGTTACCTTATAGCCGTTAATAGCTACTTTGGATAAACATAAAATACTTTAGACAAAGAATAAAGTTGTTAGCATGCAAAACAGGCTCCTATATAAAGAGAAATACAGTTAGTGAAAGGATATTTGACAGTATTTATATAGGTGTCTCACTATTCAACTTGAGACGTAGAAGTATTTGGGAGAGAAAGGGGTTCAATGGCTAACTACTCTGTCCAACCTCATTTACAAAGCAGGAAAGATGCCACATGAGTGGAGAAAGAGTGTCGTGGTCTCCCTATATAAGAACAAAGGGGACTCACAGTGTTGTGGAAACTATAGAGGGATTAAGTTGCTAAGCCATACCATAAAGTTATAGAGAGAGTAATCGATACTAGAATTAGGAGAGAAACTCAGGTTACGGTGAAACAATTTGGTTTTATGCCAGGAAGGTCAACTATGAAAGCAATACACATTCTCAGGAGATTAATGGAGAAGCATAGGGAGAAGAAGCGCAATTTACATATGGTTTTCATCGATCTTGAAAAAGCGTATCATAGTGTGCCACGTAGCCTGATCTGGGATAGTCTGGATGCAAGAGGGATCCCTATGAAGTATATAGACATAATTAGAGATATGTATGCTAGGACGACAACGACCGCTCGTACGCCTGTGGGGAATATGGACTTCTTTTTAGTGGAGGTAGGCCTCCATCAAGGGTCTGCGTTGAGCCCATTTTTTTTTGCAGTTGTCCTTGACGAGTTGTCAAAGCCGATACAGGAGGCAGTTCCGTGGTGTATACTTTTTTGCTGACGATATTGTATTAGTCGTAGAGAGTAGACATACCTTGAGTATGAGACTAGAGTAGTGGAGAGGTGTTTTAGAGAGAAAATGCTTAAGGATTAGTTGTTCTAAGACCGAATATCTGCACTGCGACTTCAGCGGCGTAGCCGACAGTGAGAATAGCCAGCTCACCATCGATGGTCAAGTGGTACCACATGTAAGTAAGTTTAAGTACTTAGGATCATTTGTGCAGCAGAATGGGGACATAAATAGTGATGTAGCATATCAAGTTCAAGCAGGCTGGTGTAGATGGAGGGCAGCCTCAGGGGTGCTGTGTGACAAGAATTTCCCAACTAAATTAAAGAAAAAATTTTATACGGTGGCAGTGCGACCGGTAATGCTATATGGGACAGACTGCTGGGCCATTAAGAGGTCACAATTGCAGAAGATGGAAGTGGCAGAGATGAAGATGTTGAGGTGGATGTGTGGACATACAAGGCTAGACCGGATCAGAAACGAGGTGTTTCGAGAAAGGTTAGGCGTGACTAGTATAGTAGATAAGATAAGGGAGGGAAGAATGAGATGGTTTGGGCATGTCAAGCGGAGACAGACAACGGCGTCGATCAGAGCAATTGAAAGCCTCATTGTGGAGGGGAACAAGAGTAAAGGCAGACCCAAACTGACTTGGTATGAGCAGATTAGGCACGGCCTACTAGATTTGCACCTCTCTGAGGACATGGTGATAGGAGTTCATGGAGACATAAGATTAAGGTTAACGAGGTATAGGTCATATATAGGGAAACCTTAGAGTATATATAGGAACATAGATAGGCGTAGACACTATCTACGCTTTAGATCTATGCTTTAGATTGACTTTGCACTTGTTTGCTTATGTTTTATCGTTGTTTTGCATTACATGTACATATAAACGTTATGTGTATTTTAGTACCGAAAGCCTCTTCTTTTATTTTATGAATTCTCTCACTAACACATTAGCACATCATATCTCTATTATTATGTCATTTATGCATGTACATATAGAGCCGAGGGTCTCACTGGAAGCAGACTCTCTATCCCTTGGGATAGAGGTATTGTCTGCCTACCACTTACCCTCCCCAGACTCTAAAGATAGCTTTTGCTGTCGTTGGGATATACTGGGTACAGATGATGATAATGATGACTATTCAACTTGAGGATAGTGATGTAAAATATTAATCACGGAATGTGATCATATCAAATCAAATCATTTGAAGCTATTACAATTATTTTCTTATCATTGTGCTTATTATAATGGTAGAATAGTCCTATATATATCGACCCATTTTTATTCAAGTCAAACCTGAAAAAGAATTTCATTCATAGGTCACATCGTATTTCCTTCATGCACGGCTACTTCGGACGCACCACATAAACGTTATTTCTTTATGCAATCTTTGAAGGATGTTAACATGTCCCATGACTTTTAACAGTGATGCACGTATCTAAATAGTCGTTCTAGAGTTCAACAACAACACCATTACACATTGTCTTAGAAGCTTCTGCTATGACGGGGCATGGGAGGCCGGATGTACGCAACCATATCTATGTGTTAGAAACACACAGAGATTATTTCCCGATAACTCATAATGATGCGTCAAGCTATATCGATCCACTGTTACTTCATAATATAAGAAGCGCGACCAATTTAGTGAATCATTTTACTTTATTTCATTATATTCCAAAGTCAAAAAAGAGAGTGTCCATAACTCTATTGGAAATGTAAACTTTTAGAGTTCAACTAGAATCAGGAAATCAGAGGAGGAAGGCATGTGACAGTTTCTACCAAACTAGACTTTATTAACTCAACCATGGAAGGCAGAAGCACCTATATTTCTCTGTTAGTCCACCAACTCTTCATATTCTAGATTTGTGAATTGTGTTCTGAAAGAAATACCAAAGATAAAGATTAAGGAAAAGGTAGCGAAGAACTTAGTACCAAAAAGGTTGAGAATAATTTACTTTTGGTAACTTTTACAAAGATGAGAAAGAAAAAAAAGCACTGCGTCTCTAAACTATAATAAGAATGGAAGCAGAGCATTTGAAAGGACACATGCATCTCTATTTTGGGTACATAGCTTAATAAATCACAAACAGTCACGTATAACATCAATAGATTGTGGCATCCTTTAGTAAACACACAGCAACTCAATAATGCAACCAGAACTCAATCAATCAATCATACTCAATGTATCCCAACGACATCAAAAGATATCGCTAGGGTCTAAGGACAATGAAAGGTAGGCAACAATACCTTTATCCCAAGAGATAGAGAGTTTACTTCCAACGAAAGCATCGGCTGTATATGTACATGCATAAATGACGCAATGCAACCAGAACTGAACAATGAATATATATGCATAGCAAGTCAAGCTTCTCAGGCAAATGCTAACACTAAAAATTGTTAACCTCCACTCGAGTAGTCCAACTACTATTGAGTTACAATTTTTCATCAAAATATCATCAGGCAAACCACTGTAATTTCTTTCTTTCTTGCTAACCAGGAAGAGATAAAACCAAGTCTATTTATCTGACATTTCAATCTTGACATTTATTTATTACTGTTGCTTAAATTGGAGATTGCTAAAACGTGTCCTGAAATTTTTGCATCTCCCATCTTCCTACTATGGTTTTGAGATTACATATAAAGTTATAAGTGTTCAAAACTAGGAAAGGGCGTTTTCGGTGCATTAGGCTCCCCCATTTGCGCAGGGTCCGGAAAGGGGTCGGATCACTTCGCGATCTGCTGTACGTAGCCTTACCCTGTACCTTTTGTACAAGAGGCTGTTTCCGCGGCTCGAACCTATAACTTTCAGGTCATAAAGAATCAACCTTAGCAGTTGCTCTAATGTCCGCCCTCAAATGTCAAAACTAGGAAATGGAAGAAAAATACCCAGTTGCACTGGAATGCTTCAAATAACAATGCTGCTAATAGGTTCTTGAAAGACATCTTCCTTAGGAATAAATTGTTGCTAATGTTGTGGTATTGTGAGTCCAGCCCATTTATTCCTATCATTTTATTTTGTGAGGCCCAAATTATTTGGGCATTGGAGGGGCACCTCTTAGAAGCTTTGGATGTATTTTTTTGTGGCTGAAGTCAGCTGGAGAGTGACCAGCAGTGAAACACACGAAAAAAATCAGAAAAGAGGGAGAGAGATAGTTTTCGCGCAGGACATTTTCTTCTGGATAGCGTGTGTGACTTTGACGATCGCTGGAGATCCAACCGTTGGATTTTGCTGAAATTTAGACAGCTTATTCAGAACACATAGGGATACATTATGACCATTCAGAATTTCAATCAGAGGTCTAGATCGGTTGTAATCGCTGTTGGTGTCAGCTACGTTTTTTGGTGAAATTTCTGCAGTTTTATTCTCTCTCAATTGTTGGCTCTTATGTATGTTATTGTTGGTGGGCTGTGACATCCTTGTAGACTGATTTGGGTGTTTTTACCCTCAATTTGCATAATAAGAGAAGAAGAAGGGTGGACTCCTTACAAGTCCTGTGGTTTTTATCCTTCACATTAAAGGGGTTTTCCACGTAAAAATCTCGTGTGTTGTTTGCATCTTTATCTTTGATAATTTGCTTGTGGTTTTGATGTGAGATTCATCTTTGCTTGATGAATTAATTGTGGTGGATTGGGTTAAGCATTTTGGTTGGTTGTCTTGAAGTTGATCTTTGTAGGTGTTGTATCCTACTTGTTGTTTCTCTCCTACAACTGGTATCAGAGCATTTGGTTAAACTGTAGATATGGAATCTGGAAATCATTCTATGGTTAAATTAACATCAACCAATTATTCTATTTGGCGTCCGATGATGGAAGATTTGCTATACTGTAAAGATTTGTTTGACCCAATTGATGTGGATAAAACCAAGAAAGATGACACGCCCACTAAACCAGAGAAGATGTCAGATAAAGAATGGGAAAAGCTAAAGAGAAAGACCTTGGGAACAATTAGACAGTGGATTGACATTATCATATTCAATCATGTGTCCCAAGAGACTGAGCCACTTGAGTTGTGGAGAAAATTGTAGGGTCTTTATGAAAGAAAGACTGCTCACAACAAGGCCTCATTGATTAAGAGACTTGTTAATCTCAAGTTGAAGCCAGGGAAGTCAGTTTCTGAGCATCTAAGTGACTTTCAAGATATCATTAACAAGTTGACTGTGATGAAGATTGTTCTTGATGATGAGTTGCAAGCTTTATTCCTATTGAGTTCTCTGCCGGACAGTTGGGAAATCTTGGTTGTGTCCATCAGCAACTCAGCTCCAGATGGTACGCTTTCATTGGATGTCATTAAAGAGAGCACGTTCAATGAAGAGCTTAGAAGAAAGGAGATGGGTGTTGATATTTCACAGGCACTTGTGGTAGAGAATAGAGGAAGAAGCAAGAGTAGATGTCCCAAGGGGCGTGGCAAGTCAAAGTACAGATCCAAGTCCAAGGATGGGAGAGAACCCACGATATGTCACTATTGTAGCAAGCCTGGCCATATTCAAAAATTTTGCTATAAGTTGAAAAGAGATCAACAAAAGAAGAAAAATGATCATCACAAAGAGGGTGAGGACAAGAATACAGCTGCGACAGCTTCTACTTCAGATGGTTCTGTTTCTTTGATTTGTACTACTGGGGATTGTTGTCATGTTGACAATTCCGATTCTGAATGGCTTGTTGATACTGGGGCTTCTTATCATTGTGTTCCTGTTAAGGAGTACTTTATTGACTACCGAGCTGGAGATTTTGGTAGTGTGAAGATGGAAAACCAGAGTTCAGCTAGTATTGTTGGAATTGGAGATATTCGAGTACAAACCAGTGTTGGGTGCTATTTGACATTGAGAGATGTTCGCCATATTCCAGATTTACGCTTCAATTTATTGTCTGCTAATGTACTTGATCAAGAAGGTTACAAGCACACTTTTGGTGAGGGTAAATGGAAATTGTTTAAGGGTTTCTTGACTGTTGCTCGTGGCAAGCTATGCTGCACCTTGATAAGACACACTTGAAAGTGTGTACTAGTGAGTTGAATGCTGTTGAGGAGAAAACTTCACCTAACTTATGGCACCGAAGATTAGGGCATATGTCAGTGAGAAGGGTATAAAGTTGTTGGCTGGTAAGTCTCTTATTCCTGTTGATGTTACCATCTCTCTTGAACTTTGTGATCATTGTTTAGCAGGAAAGCAACATAGAGTTTCTTTTCCGAGGAGATCCACAAGAAAGAAAGTGAAGCTAGAGTTGGTTTACTCTGATGTGTGTGGTTCCATAGAGGTGGAGTCACTTGGTGGTAACAAATACTTTGTTACTTTTATTGATGATGCTACTCGGAGAACTTGGGTTTATATGATGAAGAACAAAAGCGAGGTGTTTGGTATCGTTCAGAAGTTTCATGCCATGGTGGAAAGGGAGTCAGATTGCAAATTGAAGCATCTCCGAACCGATAATGGAGGTGAGTACACTTCAAATGAGTTTAAAGCATATTGCTCAAGATATGGCATTCGGCATGAACAAACAGAACCTGGTACTCCACAACACAATGGTGTTGCCGAGAGGATGAACAGAACTATTGTTGAAAAAGTGAGATGTATGCTTAGGATGTCCAATCTTCCTAAGTCGTTTTGGGGAGAAGCAGTTGGAACCGCTGTGTACTTGATAAATAGAGCACCATCAGTTCCTTTGGAGTTTGAGATTCCTGAGAGGGTTTGGTTCGAGAAAGATCCCTCTTATTCTCATTTGAGGGTGTTTGGATGCAAGGCTTTCATGCATGTGCCGAAGGAACAGAGATTGAAGCTTGATTTCAAGACTTCTCCTTGTGTGTTTGTTGGATATGGTGATGAAGAGTTTGGTTACAGACTTTATGATCCAGCAAAGCAAAAAGTTGTGAGGAGTAGAGATGTTGTCTTTGAGCACGAGATGGGTTTTCATCTCTTAGGTGCTGGTAAGTCTTATTCTACTGATTTCTTCAAACAAGAAATTACGCTAATGTCAGGATTTTTCATATATAGAATACATCGTATTGTCCAAATATGGTGCGTCGGCAAAGGCCATTATATTTGAAGGGCTTGTATGTAGTGTCAAATAAGCACTAATCGCATAGTCTAAAAGGGGAGACAATTGATCTAAGGCCGTTGCATCTCAGATGTAGTAAAAAATAAATAAGAGTTCTTAGATCATAAATTTGATACTAAGAGAGGAAATACAATGTTAGGTAGAAGTATTAGACTCGGAACACGTAATATTAGAACTGTAACAGAGGAGACAATGGAGATATTGGATACGATGATGAGAAGAAAAGCAAATCTTTTATGTTCATAAGAGACAAATTAAATTAAGTGAGAAAGTTAGGATATTGAACGATTTATGATTTAAATTCTAGTATACAAAAAAAGATAAGACAAAAAATAAAATTCGGGTTATTATAGATGTCTCGTTAAAAGACTAAGTAGTTTGTATTATTAGAAAAAAGATAAAATTATATACCTTACTTTGGTGCTTGAAAAAAAAAATAAATATTATTAATGTTATGTTTTCCAAGTTGGTTTAGATGAGGTCATAAAGGTTAAATTTTTGGAAAGATCTAGAAGATGCATGGCGTAAAATTCCACTAAGTGATACGGGGAGATTTGAATGGACATATAAAGAAAATAAGAATCATAATGAGGTACACATCAATTCTGAATTTTGCAATAGCATATAACCTTATTGTGATTAATACATTTTCTTGAACAAAAATATGAACACTTGATTATATTTAAAAATGAACCAAATAAGTCGGCGGTAGACTACTTCATTGCTCGTATGAGAGAAAAAATAACTTGTAACGACTGTAAGGTGATCCCAGGAGAAATTTTAACAATCCAACACCATTTTACAGTGTTGAATGTCCGTGTGCAAATTAGAAGATTGAGAAAACAAAGGCTTATAGATCTCAAGATAAAATCGAAAAAATTGAAGGAGGCTAAACATACATATTATAAAAAAGTAGTATTAGAATAAGAAGTATGGGAGGATATGACGATAAAGATAAAGAAAATAGCAAGAAATTTACTTGGCGAGTCAAAAGGTCAAACATCTATAATTAAATCTTAGTGGCACAAAGAAAAAGTGCAAGACAAAGTAAATATCAAGAGAACTAGCTATAAGACACTTCAACTTTGTAGTACTGAAGAGAATTAAGAAAGAAGCTAAACATGTCGTAAATGAAGCCAAACCAAAGGCGTTTGAAGATTTTTATAAACAATGAACATGGAAGAAGATGAAAGAGATGTGTATAAAATTGTTAGAGTGACAGAAAGGAATACAAGAGATTTGACTCAAGTTAAATACATTGAAAAAGGAAAATATCAAAATTTTAGCAGAGGAAAAGGCGATAAAAAATAGATGTAGAATATACTTTAAGAAACTCTTTAATGAATCAGCGAGAGATAAACTCGTATTAGACGAATTAGGTAACTCTAAAAAGGATAGAAACATGATATATACTAAGAGAATTCGATTGCTAAAGGTAGAAGATGTGTTGAAAAGAATTAGAAATAGTAAAACGATTGAATCTGATGGTATTCTAATTGAGGCTTGAAAATGTCTAGAGAAAGAATGTACCATGAGACTCAGAGATTTTTTTAACAAGATTGTGAAAATCGAAAAGATGTTTGACCAGCGGAGAAAAACACTTTAGTATATCTGTATAAAAACAAAAGAGATATTTAGAATATATACTACAGAAAGATGAAAGAATTGACGTGAATGTGAATCACGGGGTACAAGCAGCGTGGTTAAAATAGAGAAGTGTGTTAGTTCTTCTTTATAATAGGAAAATACATCTAAAGTTTAAAAGAAAGTTTTATAGGATGCTTGTAAAACTCACATTGCTGTACAAATCTCAATATAGGATAGTCAATTATGAGCATGAACAAATGATGTGTATGGTGAAAATGGAAATGTTAATATGGATGTATGGACATACAAGGAACGATGACATAAAGAAACAATAAAATAGTAAACGAATATATAAGAAGAAATGTTAGAGTGACTCCTATAGATGAAAAAATGATGGAGTCAAGAAAGACGATAACGATATGATTTATATGACAATTGGAGAGCATATGGTCAGTGATAAAGTACATTGGAGACACCTATTTTATATAGACGATGTCATGTATAGAGTAAAAGATTTATATGAGAATTTTCGATATTTAGGCTGGAATCATAATTTAGATGATATTTTTAAAAGAGACATATTCTAAATACGCACATTATACATTTGGTATTAGGAGACAAATAAAAAAGGGTAGAGTTTAAGTTACTTCTAAAAAAAGATAAAATAAAAAACAAATCAAAAAAATAAACGCAAAAAAAAAAGATTGATTCATATAATCGAATTTAGATAATGCAAATGGAAAAGGGCTGCTAGTGTTAAATTCGCTCTTAATCTTCATGACGAGACGAAATCACCCAGGCCAATGCTTAAAGAAAAGTGCTAATTTCCAATGTTTGTGTCCCCTTTGGATCCGTCGTTTCTTGTTTACTAGTATTGTGTCAATTTTAAAATATAACACAAATAATCCAACAATCTTGAGATATATATATCTAATCTGAAGATTTTAAATATATAACGATTTTAGTTATTGGATGCACGTGAAGTAACAGTTGATTGACACAGCTTGACGTATCATTATGGTCATCAGGTGAAGTAACAACAATTGCTCTGATACCAATTGAAGTAAAAACGGATTCAAAACACAACACGCGTATAAAGCACAACTCACTTTATTAATATTCGGAAAATAATTCAAAACCGATCTACGTTTCTTGGAGTCTTTGTCAATGACCTTACCCGACATTGACTCACCAATCATCCTACCCGGGGTTGGTATTTGGCACTCTTGCCCTTGGCGCTCTTGGCGCTCTTGACGCACCATCTACTATGATCGGCCCCCTTATGTTCAATATCTACATCTTCATCATCAGGTTGTGGTACAACAACTTCTGGTTGTACCTCTTCAATATGGTCATGTTCATGAATGGTGTCATGACCATCTTCGGGAGCATCACCTGTTTGTTGCTCATCTGGAACAGAAATAGGAGACATAGCAGTAGCATTTCTGACATCCGCAAGAACTTAGTTTCTGGAACTTTACTAGTCAGTCATGGATTTACACTAGTATTTGATTGTAATAAATTTATTCTGGGTAAGAATGAGGTGTTTCTGAGAAAGGGGTACTTAACTGATAATATGTTCAAGTTTAGTGTAATGACAGTTGTACCCAAGTTTAGTGATAGAGGAGGAGAATATGATACACCGTTTAATGAATTCTGTTCAGAATATGGCATTATTCATCAAAAGACTGCACCATATTCACCTCAATCGAATGGTATTGTTGAACGCAAAAACCATACTCTAAAGGAGATGGTGAATGCTATGTTGATAAGTTTGGGTTCACCTCAGAACTTTTGGAGGGAAGCAATTCTCTCAGCCAACGTCATTTTAAATAGAATTCCATCTAAGAAGATGGATGAAACCCTATACGAGCTTTGGAATGGCCATAAGCCTAGTTACAAATACTTGAAAGTGTGGGGGTGTCTGGCGAAGGTTGTTGTACCTAAACCAAGACAAGTTAGAATTGGGCCTAAAACAATTGATTGTATATTCATATGATATGCAAATAACAGTAGTGCATATCGATTCTTGGTCCACAATTCGGACATTCCTGACATACATGAGAATGTTGTCATGGAATCAAGAAATGCAGTGTTCTTTGAAGATGTCTTTCTAAAGAAAGACAAAAACGACGAAAAAACAAGCACTAGTAAGCGAGTGTGTGAGACGACCCCTCAAGAATAGAGTAACCGCGTCAAAGCAAATGAGCCAGAATACCAACGTCCTTTGGACTAGATTTTCTTACATACTTGGTAGAAAATGATCCAAGAACCTTTTCTGAGGCTATGTCAACACCAGAAGCTCCCTTCTGGAAAGAGGCAGTAAACAATGAAATAGAATCGATTCTTCAAAATCACACTTGAGAGCTGACTGATCTTCCACCAGGAAGTAAATCACTCAAATTCAAGTGGATCTTTAAGGAAAAAATGAAAGAGGATGGGTCTATTGACAAGTACAAGGACCGGTTGATTGCTAAAGGCTTTGACTTTTTTGATACCTACTCACCGGTAACTAGGATCACTTCAATAAGGATGCTAGTTGCTATCGCTGCAGTCTACGATTTAGAAATCCATCAGATGGATGTGAAGACTACCTTCCTGAACGGTGAGTTAGAAGAAGAAATTTATATGGAGCAACCTGAAGGGTTTGCTATACCAGGACAAGCGAAAAAGGTATGTAAACTTTTTAAGTCTTTGTATGGAGTTAAACAAGCACCCAAACAATGGCATTTGAATTTTGATAAGGCAATGTTGTTAAAATGACTCCAGGATCAACGAGTGTGACAAGGTGTGTATATCAAGAACACACCAGACGCCTATGTGATAGTATGTCTATATGTAGACGACATGCTCATCATGGACACTACTCGTGACATCATCTTGAATACCAAGAAGATGTTAACACAAAATTTTGATATTAAAGATATGGGGGTTGCCAATGTTATTCTAGGAATTAAAGTTTCTCGGATAACTGAAGGCCTCGTTATGTCACAAACTAATTATATTGAATCTGTTCTCAAACGATTCAATATGTTTGATACAAAACTAATAAAGACCCCACTAGACTTAAGTATACACTTAAAAAAGAACCGAGGTGAATATGTAGCTCAATTGAAGTACTCATAGGTAATTGGAAGTCTGATGTACATAACAAACTGTACAAAACCAGACTTAGCCTATTCAGTAAATAAATTGAGCAGGTTTATGAGTAATACAAGTGAAGATCATTGGAAAGCTTTAAATAGAGTGATGAGGTATCTAAAGTACACAATGAACCTTGGATTACACTATATAAGATATCCTGCAGTATTGGAAGGATACTGTGATGCAAATTGGATATCAGATAGCAAGGACTCTAAGTCCACCAGTTGATACCTATTCACTGTTGGTGGTGGTGTTGTGTCATGGAAGTCCATAAAACAAACGTGCATAGCTCGGCCCACGATGGAAGCCGAGTTTATAGCACTAGATAAAGCTGGAGAAGAGGCTGAATGGCTTCGAAATTTCCTAGAAGATGTTCCATATTGGCCTAAGCCAATCGCTCCTATCAGCATACACTGTGATAGTGAGTCTGCTATAAGACGAGCACAAAGCAGCATTTACAATGGTAAGTCACAACATATACGTCGAAGACATAATACCATTAAGCAATTGATCTCTAATGGCATGATTTCTATTGATTACATAAAATCAAAGGAGAATCTTGCGGATCCGCTCACAAAAGGCTTGCCTAGAGATCAGATGTCAAAATTGACAAACGGAATGGGACTTAAGCCTACTACGCAAGAATCTTTGTGATGGTAACCCAACCTTGTTGACTGGAGATCACAGAATCTTGGTTCAATGGGACAACTAAGTTATGAAGGTTCAGTTTAGCACTTACTCATTCCGCTACATAAAAGTGTTGTCTGCAGAGAATATTTAGGGTAAACTAAAGCTTTTAATGATGTCCTATATCTTGATACATCAAGTGGGGTATGTCAGAATACTCCTGATAGGAATCACCTATGTAAGTGTGAAGTGAGACCGCTTCTATGAGAATTATGTGAGGCAAGAATTCTCTAAAACACTTTCTGAAACCAGGTTGTTCATGGCCAAAATTAACGCAACCATGAGAACCAAAAGGGTGTTAAAGAAAATGTTGTGTGAGTATTGTTGTTTAGGTTTACAGCAAAGGCTAACTAGTTCAAGACATCAAGTCACTACTTAGCCGAGTGAATCCGATGGTACATCACTATGAAAGGTTCAAAGCCATAAGCTACTTCTTCAAATGCAACATTTCCTTGTCTGACTTCTCGTTAGAGTCTGCATCTGCATTTGCATTAATTTTCATTCATGTGGGAGATTGTTGGAAGAAATTTTGGAAACGGGTTTGTCTAAAGTTGGTGAGCAACATATTTTGAGCTTAATTATGATTAATGTTTGTTAATCAAAAATAGAAACTAGTTAGTCTTAAATTATCTGTGTAATGAGTAGATGATTTTAGACTTTTGAATCACTCAATTGCGATACCGGGTGAATGAGAAATTAATGCTCAAAGTAGGAGTTAAAAATGGTTGAAAAATAGAAAAATGATGATGTGGTCTCATGAGAATTGAACACGTCATCATTTTCCAAATATACCACATTGGTCAATTAAAGGAAAGTTGCCACCAAATATAGTGCTAGGAGATGCACTTTAGAAGTGCCCTAAGGGCAAGAGAATTTTTGACCGAGGGAAGACGCAGATGGCTGTCACACACGCGTGTGGGCGCTGCCGTCGCCGTCGCCCGGCCAGCTCGGCTCAGCTCGGCTCAGGCTCGTGGCTCCCCCGCCTCGTTCTTATCTTTTTGGACAAATTTTCTTTTAAATTTTTTCAGAAAATAAGTTACTTGATCCTACGGTTATGATTTAATCCTACGATCTAACGTCTCGGATTAAACTGACAGTTTCAGTTGACTGATTCTTACCAGTCGTGGGTTACTTGCCAATCAGAGGCGGTCATGGGGTGCATGGTGATCGTGGGGGTTACTGGCCGACCAGTGCGGGCGTGGGTTGCTGTAACCTCTAAGGTTTCCCTCTATAAATGGAGGTAGTGCTCTGCTTATGAGACACACTGAAAAAGTTTCTTCCCTTCCCCTGCTGCATGCGAGCATTCTGCATAAACTACTGCCGCATACTGCATATACTGCTGCTGCATTTCATCAATCCGAGAAGCCATAACATTGTTAGGTTCGTGGAGTTTTTACGTAGTAGTGGCACTCGTTGGAACTGTTAGCTGTTGTATCCTAGGAGACGTTTGCAATTTCCGGTTGGGCGCTGTATACCGGAGCAATTCATCTTAAGGACAGAGCCCTGGACTCGCCTCGCTTTGCATGTTGAGCTCTTCTCTATGTTGAGCTCTTCCCTGTGTTTGAGCTCTTCCCAGTCTTGAGCTCATCTCTGTGTTGAGCTCTTCCTTATGTTGAGCTCTTCTCTGCTGAGTTCATCTCATCCTATGCTGAGCTTTTCTCTGTGCTAAGCTCTTCTTTACTGAGCTCTTCTGTGCTGAGCTCAGCTCTTCCTGGGTTGAGCTCAGCTCTTCTTGTGTTGAGCTCAGCTCTTGAGCTGAGCTCTGCTCATCCTGTGCTTAGCTCAGCTCATCCTTGTGCTGAGCTCTGCTCATTCTTGTGCTGTACAGAATGTCAATTTTGTTCTCTAATTTGTATAGAATCTGAGTTTCATATATTATATATGACGTAACAGCTGTCACTATTGTCGAGTCCAACTCTCATTCGCTTCCCTTGGGTGATGTCGAGCCCACTACTAATCTTGCAGGTGTTATTTCGGAGCAATGGCAATTGTTACGCAAAATCTTCGCTAATCAGCACTCTCCTAGTAACAATACGATGAATGGCAAGCATCATTGGACTTTTGTTACTGGCGCATTGCGACACATGACGAGTGATGCTTTCTATTCACTGATTTTGTTGATATTCTGCCATGTCCCATTGGCTTACCAAATGGGCACCCTACTGTTGCTGTCAAACAGGGACGTGTTGCTCTTGATACACACTTGAAGTTATCACATGCGTTATCTGTTCCTGAATTACACTGTAGTTTGATTTCGGTACCTCAACTACTTTTTGAAAATCAATGTATTATGCAGTTTAATCATCATATTTGTCTACTACACGACAAATTACCAGGACGCTGATAGGAGCAGATGAATTGCGGGATGGACTCTGCATGTACTCTGGTTCGCTTGCAGCTCAGGCAATTTTCACAATTGGTGAAATAATATAGTCAAAATCAATACCTTCATTCTCAGTGAAACTTTTGACGACCAGTTGAGTTTTGTATCTGACTATGTTTCCATCATCTTTCTTCAACTTGTACGCTCATTTGTTTTTGAATGTTCTCTTTCCTTTTGGAACATTCATCAGATGTCATTCTTCTTGAAAGAATTCATCTCCTCTTTCACGGTCTTCATCCAACAATCTTTGTCTATGCAAGATTGCACATCTTGGAAGATCTCTTGCTCCCCCATCAATAATCAAAATATCATCAAAACTAGGATACATTATAGATGGTGTTCTCTGGTTGACCTTCTTGCTTGAAGTTCAATCCCTGCAGTGGAATGGGGTTATCTGACTCCCCTGCTCAACACCATCTTCATAATCATCATCTACAATCGTCTCTTGATCCCTCACGAGTGGCTCTCATTCTTCTTGTGTTGGATTTAATTTAATAAACCCCTGAATAGGACCGTTTAATCGAATCAATGGACAAAGTGACAAAATGCGGAAAATATACCTTGCTCCAATGCTGTTGTTAATCTGAACACGTACACTGCAACTGCTCCGGCTGATGAAGAATCTGGCGTGATCCAAGGACTCGCGACTTCCCACCAATTGCTGATATACCCCTTGAACGGAATCAACAATTCACTGCTTTACCCGATGGAGAGCCTAGGCAGTGTAGGCTTTATAGAACAAGTTGGCACACCCTCCCACTTTTCTCTCTATATTGCCGATTTTCCTTTGATGCTCTGAGGAGGTGAAGGCCTCCTCCTTTATATAGGGAGAGAATAGGGGAATCCTAATTGGCATATTCCTTAATGGATAAAGTTTCTTTTATCCCAGATGCCTGGAATATACTTGATGCTATATTCAAGTTATCTTTATCCATTATCCAATAGGAATCCTGGTGGGCATATTCCTTTATAGATAGAGATTCCTTTATCCCAGATACCTTAAATATACTTGATGCCATATTCAAGTTATCTCTATCCATTTCCAAATATTATCTAATATTTAATAATAAATATTATTAGATATTATTTAACAATTATCTACTAGCCACATGTGGGTTGTCGCCCATCGGGGACCAGATGCCGTAACTTTATGGTCGTTGCACTTTGAGCCCATCCATCGCGGTCTCTGACCATATGACTGTCTACATATTTGGGGTTTCCATTTAGATCACACTATACATCCACAAGTATACCCGATGATCACTTAACGTGTGGATGTTTTACGTAACAATTAATATCATTACGTGACATATGTGACATATAATATTATCATACATAACGTCCACCTTATGATTAATTCGTATAAATCTTATCAACGTGCTGCGCATCACACGTATCTCGAATTAATCCCAACAATCTCCCACTTGGACTATGTATGTATCTTAAAGATTATATGTCACCCTTTTGAGCTCATATACCTTATTCCCTTAGTGTGTCTTTCCTTTTCCGGTCCATCAGCAAACGTTAGCAAAAGTGTTATGGCCGAAAAAAAAATAAAAAAATATATAGTAGATATGCGTATATATTAATATTACTAAATAAAATAATAATAATAATAATAATAATAATAATAATAATAATGATGATGATAATAAAGATAAATATAAACTAGATAAAGATTAAGTTACATTAGGAAACCTAAACCAAAACCAAATGGGAAAATCTAAAATCTACCCTAACTCCCCCACCATATATACGCATACACGCATAACACTACGACCAAAAAGAAAAAATCTTCACTCAGCCCCACACACGCACGGCAAGGAAAAAAGAAAAAAAAAGAGGGAGAAGAGAGAAAGAAAAAGAGAGAAGAAGAAGGAAGGCGAGGCACCGAACCCAAGTTTTAGTCTGTCGAATCTATTTGCGCTATCGTCAATCGAGGTAGGTGCCTCTTCCCCCCTCAAATGGGTACGATCCATGCATGCTTGATGATATATTTTATGTGATTTACTTGTTTTAATTGTTTATATTATAGATGTGTATTTGTTTATAATTGAAAAGCATGAGGTAACTGTTTACTTGCTGCTATGTACGTGTATGAATATGAATTTGATGGTATGATTGGATTAGGGTGAGAATACTTTTGAAACAACTCAAAAGATTAGGGATTTACATACTTGGGGAGGTTTAAAATTTTCGTTTTGGCCTTAGAATAAGATTATCTAGCCCGGAATAGGTTGGAATTAGGTTGAAATCGAAAAAAACGGGTCTGACAGACGCGTTTCAGGGGGTGACGCGTGGGGCCCACGCGCGGCCCCTGACGGCGCGTCTGGACACGTGATGACGTGTCCACCGCTAAAAGTTGCGTCTCGTTATAAAAAGTCCAACGCAACTGGTTTGAGGTCAATCGGAGTTAAAACGAAGATTTTATAAAGGTTAGAAAGAATTATAATTTAATAAAAAAATAAAAAAAAAAGAAAAATGTTGTTGGACCGGTCTGGCTGCCGGACCGGACCGGATGGCCAACGGACCGGACCAGGCCAGCAGGCCGGCCCAAACCGGAAAAAATAAAAAAAATCTGAAAATTAATTTCTGAAATGAATAAATGATAAATAATTAATTAAAATTAGTTTAAAATTCCAGAAAAATATATTTATTTATCAGAAAATTCTAAATAAATTACAGAAAATATAAAAGGTTAAAATTAAATTATTCCCACTTAATTTCTGAATTTTGATAAATGTAAGTAATTAAAAATAATTAGAAATAAATGGAATTAAATAAGGGAAAATTAGTAGAAAATTCTACAAAATTAATAAAAGCTAAGGAAAATTAATGGGATGCTAAATAACAACTTTTCAATGTTCTTAATATTTACTAAACTAAATATTGAGTGCCGGAGTTGGTGAGGATGGGCGTACGGGCCCAGGCGACTTTTGCTGTTGCATTCATGGCACGTGCATTGCATGAGGTATACTGCGTCTATAGGGCGTAGGTATCGGGATGACTTACCGTGTCTATAGGGCACCGGGGTCATGAGACATACTGCGTCTATAGGGCGTGGGTGTCCAAACGGCAAGTGGTGGCTAGAGACCACGATGCTGGATTTAGGACCCGGGGGCATGCATTGCATATAGGTCTAGGGGCATATTGCATGACATGATTCTTGTTGCGTGTGACACGTTAATTGAGCATGCATCACGTACTTGCGCATTTTTATGTGGAGTGCTTTACTTACCGCATTTACTTTATCCCATGCACGTTATCTTATATTTATGTGCTATGTGTTATATCATGTTTATGTGCTATGTGGCTATATCATTTCAGTATGTACGTTTTGTATTTGTTTCAGGCGGGCATCTACTGGGTGATTTCTGTCACTCACCCCTACTTCCCAGGTGAGCCGGATGAGGACTATGAGCATATCTTCATTGAGGACGGGACGGACATAGCAGAGTGGGCTGGTTGAGAGCTGCGGCTAGGATATGGGGAGACTCTGCAGCTGTTTTGTTCTTATTTATATTTTGAGGATTTTTCCACATACTACTTTACTGTTTTTATTCCCAGAATTTTTATTTAGCAATGTAATGACGGTTATTGGAGTTTAATATATGTTATAGTTTACGTTTCCGCAAAAAAAATTTCTACGTCATTTTGACAAGTAAGATTTTGGTTTGACGCTTTGTATTCTCCTTAGTGAGATACGGCGGGTGCACTATTCCCGATGTTAGGGCTCGGAAGCGGGGCGCTACAGGTGGTATCAGAGCCGAGGCTTCAGATCCGCCTCGGAAATGCATGATTAACTAGATCACTAGACGTAAGTTACGATCTTTTGTAAAATGACGATTTTACCCCTAATAAACAAAGTAGACTTAAGAGATGATTTTAGACCTAAGTTATGATCGGGTTATGGGAGGTGTGTGCCGATGGTGAGCTTTTCTTGTCTAATTATCAATTTATCCGCGATCCACCTTTCAACTTATTATCGACAAATTTGTATTCATTTTATGAACTCAAATTCCGGATAATGCCTCCACGACGCGAGCCGCCAGCTAGAAACGGAGGACACGATGGTGATGATCAGCAGGGTCAGGGGACCATTCCTCAGGTCCTTGCAGATACCCTGGCCACGCTGACTACATTGATGGCCCAGCATCAGATACAGATGGCTCACCTACAGCAGCAGCAGCAGCCACCACCAGCATCACCACCCCAGGGGGTTTTCTTGTGTTTGTTCTAAATGCCAGTGCTGAGACTCCATCGATTGAGGATATTCCAGTGGTACGAAATTTTAAGGATGTCTTCCTTGACGAGCTGTCAGGTTTACCACCGAGTATGGAAGTAGAGTTCGAGATCGACCTCATACCCGGAGCTGAGCCGATCTCGAAGGTACCATACAGGATGGCACCAGCAGAGTTAAAAGAGCTTAAGGAGCAGTTGCAGGAGTTACTGGACAGGAAGTTTATCAGGACTAGTGTTTCTCCCTGAGGAGCATCAGTGTTGTTTGTGAAAAAGAAGGACGGCAGTACAAGGTTATGTATCGACTATCGTGAGCTAAATAAGATCACGATAATGAATAAATATCCACTACCGATGATCGACGATCCATTTGACCAGTTGAAGGGTGTCAGTGTTCTCGAAGATTGACCTCCGATCAGGCTACCATCAGTTGAGGATTAAGGCAGAAAACATAACAAAGACTGCGTTCTGCACTCGATATGGGCACTACGAGTTTCTTGTGATGCCTTTTGGACTGACGAATGCACCTGCGGCCTTCATGGACTTGATGAACACAGTATTCAGGAAGCAGTATGACCATTGTGTGATAGTGTTCATCGACGACATCTTGGTGTATTCACCTAATGAGGAGACGCATATTGAACACTGGCAGGAGGTATTAGAGACCCTTAGGAAGAAAAAATTGTATGCAAATTTCAGCGAGTGCAAGTTCTGGTTAGAGAGTGTGACTTTCTTAGGCCGCGTGATTCCTGAGGAGTGCATTTCTGTTGACCCAAAGAAGATAGATACAGAATGGCTCCGACCTACTAATGTCACTGGGGTACGCAGTTTTCCTGGCCTTGTTGGTTATCATCGCAAATTCGTAGAGGGATTTTCGAGGATTGCAGCACCACTGAGTCGATTGAAAAAAAAAGGACTAAGTTTGTATGAACCTCCGAGTGTGAGGTAAGCTTTGCAGAGTTGAAGCGGAGGTTGACGACCGCACCAGTAGTGGCACAGCCCTCAGGCACTAAAGAGTTTGTCATCTACAGCGACGCCTCGAAGAATGGGCTAGGGTGCGTGTTAATGCAGAGAGATAGGGTAGTGCATATGCTTCAAGGAAATTGAAGCAATATGAACGAAATTCCCCGACTCATGATCTGGAGCTGGCAGCGGTGATGTTTGCATTAAAGATTTGGCGCCATTATCTATACGGTATAAAGTGCGAATTCTTCACAGATCATAAGAGCTTGAAGTATTTATTCACACAGAAAGAGTCGAATATGCATCAGAGGAGATAGCTTGAGCTACTGAAAGACTATGACCTGACCATCAGTTATCATCTGGGAGAAGGCAAACCGAGTTGCAGATGCCTTGAGTAGAAAGTCTAATCATGCCAGACGGACGCCACTGGAGAAAGAGATGGCCAAATTTGATATTGACATTGTTGATTCCACTGCTAACATTTTGGCGGCCTTGGTTATTACATTATCTCTGATTGAGCGGATTAAGGAGGCGCATAAGGAGGATGTGACGCTCAGAGATATCCGAGAGAGGTTGTTGACCAGTCTGATTGAGGGTTTCTAGATTCATGACGATGGCAGTATCTGGTGCAAAGGAAGGTTGTGTGTGCCTAATATTGAGGACCTGAGGAAGGAGCTATTGAAAGAAGCGCACAATTTGAAATTGTCGATTCACCCAGGTGCTACAAAGATGTATAATGATCTAAAGAAACACTACTGGTGGAGTGGGATGAAAAGACACATCGCTGAGTTCATAGAGAAATGCCTTGTTTGTCAGCAGGTTAAGGCAGAGCATTAGAGGCCGGGAGGTTTGATGTTGCCATTGGAGATACCGGAGTGGAAGTGGGAGCATGTGACGATGGACTTTGTAGTAGGACTCCCTAAAACAAGAAACGGCAACGACATGATCTGGGTGATTGTTGATCGATTGACGAAGACTGCTCACTTCCTACCCGTGCCTAGTAATATGACCGTGGAAAGATTGGTGACGTTATATATTGATGATATTGTTAGCCTACATGGAGTCCCAGTCAGTATCGTCTCAGACTGTGATTCGATGTTCACATCTCGATTCTGGTCAGCTTGTCAGAGAAGGTTGGGAACAGAGCTATGTTTGAGCAATGCGTTCATCCTCAGACCGACGGACAGTCGGAGAGGACCATTCAGACTTTAAAGGATATGTTGAGAGCGTGCGCATTGGACTTCAAGGGGAACTGGGACGGTATGATCAAGTTAATTGAGTTCTCCTACAACAATAGCCACCTCAGTGCCATCGGCATGGCACCCTTTGAGGCGCTCTATGGACGTAAGTGCAGGTCCCCTGTTCATTGGGACGAGCTTGGCGAGCGCACTATAACCGGTCCTGAGTTGGTCGAACAGACGAGAAAAAGAAAGTGAAGTTGATACGTGATAGGCTCAAGGTTGCGCAAGACTGAAGCAAGAGTTGGACAGATTCAATAAGGCGTCCTTTAGAGTTCGGTGTGGGCGAGAAGGTTTACTTGAGAATGTTGCCTATGAAGGGGGTTTCACGATTTGGTTTGAAGGGTAAGCTGATGTCTCGCTACATTGATCCATATGAGGTACTCGAGAGGGTCGGTACCTTGGCATACCGATTATCGTTACCCCCTGTCTTGGCTCAGGTTCACAGCGTATTTCATGCTTCTCAGTTGAGGAGATATGTTCCAGATCCGGGCCATGTTTTAGATGCGCCACCGTTGAGAATTTGACCGAACATGACCTATGAGGAGACTAATATCAGGATCATGGATCGCTAGAACCAAGTGTTGAGGAACCGAGTCATCCCTTATGTCAAAGTACAGTGGACCAATCACACCGAGCGCGAGGTGACTTGGGAGCTTGAGGAGCAAATGCGAGAGAGATATCCACAGCTTTTCGAATAAGGTACGTCAAGTTTCGAGGACGAAACTTCTTGTAAGGTGGGTAGGATGTTATGGCCGAAAAAAAAAATAAAAAAATATATAGTAGATATGCGTATATATTAATATTACTAAATAATAATAATAATAATAATAATAATAATAATAATAATAATAATAATAAGGTAATGATGATAATAAAGATAAATATAAACTAGATAAAGATTAAGTTACATTAGGAAACCTAAACCAAAACCAAATGGGAAAATCTAAAATCTACCCTAACTCCCCCACCATATATACGCATACACGCATAACACTACGACCAAAAAAAAAATCTTCACTCAGCCACACACATGCACACACGCACGGCAAGGAAAAAAGAAAAAAAAAGAGGGAGAAGAGAGAAAGAAAAAGAGAGAAGAAGAAGGAAGGCGAGGCACCGAACCCAAGTTTTAGTGTGTCGAATCTATTTGCGCTATCGTCAATCGAGGTAGGTGCCTCTTCCCCCCTCAAATGGGTACGATCCATGCATGCTTGATGATATATTTTATGTGATTTACTTGTTTTAATTGTTTATATTATAGATGTGTATTTGTTTATAATTGAAAAGCATGAGGTAACTGTTTACTTGCTGCTATGTACGTGTATGAATATGAATTTGATGGTATGATTGGATTAGGGTGAGAATACTCTTGAAACAACTCAAAAGATTAGGGATTTACATACTTGGGGAGGTTTAAAATTTTCGTTTTGGCCTTAGAATAAGATTATCTAGCCCGGAATAGGTTGGAATTAGGTTGAAATCGAAAAAACAGGTCTGACGGACGCGTTTCAGGGGGTGACGCGTGGGGCCCACGCGTGGCCCCTGACGGCGCGTCCGGACACGTGATGACATGTCCACCGCTAAAAGTTGCGTCTCGTTATAACGAGTCCAACGCAACTGGTTTGAGGTCAATCGGAGTTAAAACGAAGATTTTATAAAGGTTAGAAAGAATTATAATTTAATAAAAAAATAAAAAAAAAGGGAAAATGTTGTTGGACCGGACTGGCTGCCGGACCGGACCGGATGGCCAGCGGACCGGACCAGGCCCAGCAGGCCGGCCCAAACCGGAAAAAATAAAAAAAATCTGAAAATTAATTTCTGAAATGAATAAATGATAAATAATTAATTAAAATTAGTTTAAAATTCCAGAAAAATATATTTATTTATCAAAAAATTCTAAATACATTACAAAAAATATAAAAGGTTAAAATTAAATTATTCCCACTTAATTTCTGAATTTTGATAAATGTATGTAATTAAAAATAATTAGAAATAAATAAAATTAAATAAGGGAAAATTAGTAGAAAATTCTACAAAATTAATAAAAGCTAAGGAAAATTAATGGGATGCTAAATAACAACTTTTCAATGTTCTTAATATTTACTAAACTAAATATTGAGTGCCGGAGTTGGTGAGGATGGGCGTACGGGCCCAGGCGACTTTTGTTGTTGCATTCATGGCACGTGCATTGCATGAGGTATACTGCGTCTATAGGGCGTAGGTATCGGGATGACTTACCGTGTCTATAGGGCACCGGGGTCATGAGACATACTGCGTCTATAGGGCGTGGGTGTCCAAACGGCAAGTGGTGGCTAGAGACCACGATGCTGGATTTAGGACCCGGGGGCATGCATTGCATATAGGTCTAGGGGCATATTGCATGACATGATTCTTGTTGCGTGTGACACGTTAATTGAGCATGCATCACGTATTTGCTCATTTTTATGTGGAGTGCTTTACTTACCGCATTTACTTTATCTTATGCACGTTATCTTATATTTATGTGCTATGTGTTATATCATGTTTATGTGCTATGTGGCTATATCATTTCGGTATGTACGTTTTGTATTTGTTTGAGGCGGGCATCTACTGGGTGATTTCTGTCACTCACCCCTACTTCCCAGGTGAGCCGGATGAGGACTATGAGCATATCTTCATTGAGGACGGGACGGACATAGCAGAGTGGGCTGGTTGAGAGCTGCGGCTAGGATATGGGGGGACTTTGCAGCTGTTTTGTTCTTATTTATATTTTGAGGATTTTTCCACATACTACTTTACTATTTTTATTCCCAGAATTTTTATTTAGCAATGTAATGACGGTTATTGGAGTTTAATATATGCTATAGTTTACGTTTCCGCGAAAAAAATTTCTACGTCATTTTGACAAGTAAGAGTTTGGTTTGACGCTTTGTATTCTCCTTAGTGAGATACGGCGGATGCACTGTTCCCGATGATAGGGCTCGGGAGCGGGGCGCTACAAAAAGACTTAAGCCGCACGTCGCCACATTGAATCAGTGACTAGTCCCTCTTAAATCATGATACTAACATTCTACTGAATGACATGGATACTGAAATGGATATGTAGTGTGGAATTAATATGCTAGGTGATCATACATATCTAATTCCAACTTGGCCCTCTTTAGCGAGATCAATAGAATTCAGAATGTATGCCGTAACTGCTTAATGTACATTACTTCTGCAGAAAAAACTTTAATATAACCGGAATGTACATTATATTGTATGTCTGAAATAAACAACTTTATTGAACACAAGAAAAACCTTACAGACTCCCACTAGGATAAAACATCCTCAACTGGACTAAGACTCATACGGCTAACATGCTTGTGAAACACTACCGGTTCTACGGCCTTAGTCAAATGGTCGGCCACCATAGAGTCTGTACTGATATGCTCAATACTGATCAGACCACTCAGAATTCTTTCTTTAACAGCCAGATACTTCATCTCTATGTATTTCGCTTTAGATGAACTCCGGTTGTTATTAGAATATAGCACCGCAGCTTTACTGTCACAGTAAATCCTCATTGGAGATGAGATAGTCTCCAATACCCGCATCCTTGTGACAAAATTGCGAAGCCATATCGCCTGATTGGATGCGTGGAATGATGCAACAAATTCCGCCTCCATAGTGGAAGACGCCAATAAGGTCTGTTTCGCGCCTTTCCATGAGATCGCACCTCCGGCTAAAGTAAACACATAGCCCGAGGTCGATTTCATGATGTCCTGACATCCAGCAAAATCGGAATCTGTATATCCAGTGATCTCTAACTCATCAGATCTCCGATACGTCAATACGTGTTGCTTTGTTCCTTGTAAGTATCTCAGCACCCTCTTTGCCGCGGTCCAGTGATCCTTGCCCAGATCAGAGAGGTATCTGTCTAACATTCCCGTAATGAATGCTAAGCCTGGTCGTGTACATACTTGGGCATACATTATACTCCCTACTACCGAAGCATAGGGAGTATTCCTCATCTCTGAACGTTCAAACTCTGTTTGGGGACATTGTTTCAGACTGAATATATCTCCTCTTGCCACAGGGGTATTAAGTGGTTTACACTTATCCATGCTATACCGCTTCAACACCTTTTCGATTATTGCCTGTTGTGAGAGAGCTAAGATACCTTGGGTATGATTCCTCCGTATCTCAAGTCCCAACACATATGAGGCTTCACCAAGGTCTTTCATCTCGAAATGTTTTCTCGGAAAGGCTTTGGTGTCGCTCAACATGTTTACATCGTTTGTTGCAAGCAGTATGTCATCTACGTACAAGATCATGAATATGAACTTGCTCCCACTGAACTTGTGATACACACATTCGTCAATTTGATTTGCCTCAAAACTGAAGGAGACAACCACTTTGGCGAATTTGAAGTACCACTGTCGAGACGCTTGCTTGAGCCCATAGATGGATTTCTTTAGTCGACAAACCATGCTTTTTGGATCTCCCACCTCGAATTGAGGCGGTTGAACCATGTAAATGGTTTCGTCGAGTTCTCCGTTTAGAAAAGCAGTCTTAACATCCATCTGATATAGCTCAAGATCTAAGTGTGCCACTAAAGCCATGATTATCCTGAAAGAATCCTTTGTAGATACTGGAGAGAAGGTTTCTGTATAGTCTATGCCTTCCTTTTGGGTAAACCCTTTAGCAACAAGTCGAGCCTTATATCGTTCTACGTTGCCTTTTGAATCCTGTTTGGTTTTAAATATCCATTTGCAACCAACGGGTTTCGAACCTTTAGGCAGCGAGACGACATCCCATACCTTGTTGTCGTGCATAGACTTTATTTCTTCTTCCATGGCCTTTATCTACTTTTCTGAATTTCGACATTGCAATGCTTGTTGGATGTTTTCGGGGTCATCGTCCAACATACCAATATCGAATTCGTGTTCTTGGAGATACACCACATAGTCGCTAGGTATGGGGTTTCTCCGTTCACGAGTGGATCTCCTTAGGGGCACTTGTTCTTGGGATACTGTAGGTTCCTAAACTGCATCATCCGGAAATTCATCGGGTCCTTCAGTAACTTCCTCAGGAACATGAACTTGTTCCTGTGGAGCGTCACTACTGGGATGAGAAAACTCAGGTGCGAGTATCGCTGATGCTATCTTCCCAAAAGATGGTTCGATTCGCATTTCTATCGCATCTGAGTGTGCCTCATCTAACTCGATGATCTGCTGATGCAAATCATTCCCCCCTGGAACCAAAGTATCCTCAAAGAACTTTATCGAATTTGTCTCGAAAAACACTTTACTTGTGGGATCGTAGAATTTATACCCTCGTGACCTTTCCGAGTAACCAACGAAATAGCAACTAACTGTTTTGATGTCCAGCTTTCTTTCATTTGGTCTGTAAGGCTTCGCCTCAGCTGGACAACCCCAAACCCTTATGTGGTTAAGGCTAGGCTTACGCTTAGTCCATAACTCATAAGGGGTCCTTATCGTCGCTTTAGTTGGTACTCGGTTGAGGATGTAAGCTGCGGCTTTAAGCGCTTCTACCCAGAGGAATAATGGTAGCGTAGTTTGACTCATCACACTACGCACCATGTCCATAAGTGTACGGTTTCGTCTTTCAACTACACCATTCATGCTTGGTGACCCAGGCATGGTGTACTGAGGGACGATTCCGTTTTCCTCTAGGTATTTAGCAAATGGTCCTGGACACTGTTCTCCTGATCCATCATATCGACCGTAGTATTCACCTCCACGGTCCGATCTGACGGCTTTAATCCTTTTGTTGAGTTGTAACTCAACTTCAGCTTTAAAGGATTTGAACATGTCTATTGCGTGCGCTTTTTCTTTAATCAAGAATATGTAGCCATATCGCGAATAGTCGTCAATAAAGGTGATAAAATAAGAGTGTCCATTTCGAGTAACCGGATGAAATGGGCCACTAATATCAGTATGAATCAACTCTAATGGACTATTTGCACGATTTGCTTCATATCTTCGGACTTTAGTTTGTTTTCCTTTAGCACAAAATACACACGACTCTAAGTCGGTTAAGTCTAAAGGATTGAGAATTTATGTTTTGACAAGACGTTCTATTCTGTTTTTGGACACGTGTCCTAAATGTCGACGCCAAAGTGATCCTGAATTCTCATGAGTTAATTTTGCATTAACGTTTCGCGTTACAACGTGCAAGGTTTGCTGATTTGAAGCAACATTTATTGAATAAAGTTTATCAATTTCGGACATTATATCGTGACCAATTAATCTAGAAGCATGATAAAGTTGGAAATTTCCATTTCCAAAATAACCGTAATATCCACTTTTATCCAATCGATAAAACGAAATAAGATTTCGTTTAAACGATGGTACTACAAAAGTGTCATGCAAATCTAGATAGAAACCGGATGTCAACAGCAATCTGAAATGCCCAATGGCTTCAACCTTTATGCCGCTGCTATTTCCCCAATAGACGTATCTTTCATTGTCTCTTGGTTTTCTATGGCTTAGGCAACCTTGCATAGTCACAGATAGGTGAGTCGTGGCTCCCGTATCGACCCACCAAGTGGCTATATCCGAAACAAAATTAACTTCAGAACAAACTAAGAATGTACCCTTTTTCTTGAGACAAGATATATAACCGGTACAATTCTTCCTTAAATGTCCTTCCTTATTGCAAAAGAAACAAGTCATGCTTTTGGGTGTGTTAATAGTAGGCACCCCCTTTTCCTTTTGACTTGCCTTTTGCAAAGTAACCATTTCCACAGCTTTGCGTTTCTTACCACCGAACTTGGTGGCGACAGCATTCATAACTTTATGCACCCTTATGCTGTCGATTCCATGGTACTGTTTCGAGCAAAGTTTCTTTAAGAGATTGCCTGCCTCGGCTTTCTCATTCTTTACATATCTTTTCTCGAGATCGGCTAAAAATTCTTTAGCCGTCGTGGACTCAGAAACGTGTCTCCTGAAGCATTTGGGGATAGTCTTTTGCATGATCATAAGATACATGCGATTTGATTGTAGCCAGCGTGCCATGTGAGATTTTTCCTCAATGGTACTTAAGTCTGTTAGCACAGCTGGACGATCTGACTGTAACGTAGTGTCTAGATCAGCAATCCCCAGAAAGATCTCAAATTGACCTTTCCATTGCTTATAGTTTGAACCGTTCATTGTAGGAATATCCTTAATGTTAGACATTATTGGTGAAAAGCAAACAAGAAACGGACTTAAATACACAACACGTGTAATCTTTAAACTGCATAAAAACAAATATCAAAATAGAACCCCGATTCCATCTACCAATTGTCTTCCAATATTGGGGCTCTTTGGAGTCATCCCAATACCTTCCAACAATTGGGTATAGTGGTCAATATGACGGCTCTCCAGTTAACCACCTTCCTTTGGGCCGATGAGTTAACCTATGCATTTAAAGCTTCGCCGCCGGCCCTATTTGGGTCCACTACCATGCTCATATGTGTTTTCGACAATCACACCTTCCTTTGGACCGGTCAATGATTGCCTCCAACACATACATGCCCTTCACGATCATAACAAATATAGTGGCGATGATATGATTGCCGCACTTTAAGGGGATCATATTAAAGCCCTACATTTGCTAAGTCGTGTAACTTTATGGTTCTACATAATCCGCAGTTTACTGAATGACCCTTTTGCACGTACCGTGCATACTTAACACCAACATCCGTTTTGTTTTACTTAAACCAATTCGAACTAGCTTGATTCCCTTTACGACTCAAATAAAAACCACCTTGAACCAAGCTCAGTTCTCCTTACGGTATAAGAAAACAATATCTTTATCAATCAATTTAACAAGTGATATAACCTTATGATGGGTCACATTGAGTGTGAAGTGAACCGATTCAGCAATACCCACTTGCCATAAGGGTGTATTACCATTCCACATAATTTCCAGACCACCGGTGGAGTCACAATGGTCTCGCTTAAGTACCGGCTTTCTTAGACAAAACTATGTGTACGGTGTTTTTATCACAACTCAATGAGTCATCTATCACGAGTATAAACCGCATTGATTGATAAGTGTTGGTTAATTCAGTCAACTTAGCCCATCGAATTAACTTGGTTGAACTCGGTCAAACCGGGTCAAGCAAGATTCAGATCCTTATTGGGTTAAGTTCCTTAACTTTATTTGTTTATTTGTTAACATGCATAAACATAAGGGATAAATAAATAAACAAATAACTGCATGCATATAAACATAATAATGCAATAACCGGAAATTAAACTTAACACTTGATTATTATTATTTTGGATTTCTTTAAAATAATAATAATAATAACAAGGATTTATTATTATTATTACTATTTTCCTTAATAACCTCAAATAATAACAATAATAATGGAATTATTATCATTATTATTTACTTTATTTCCTTTAAAAGAAACTTTAAAATAATAATAATAATAATTACTTATTATTATTACTATTTTTCTTTAATAATAATAACAATAATAATTAAATTATCATCATTATTATTATTATTTTCTTTAAAAGGAGAATTTAAAATAATAATAATAACAACAATTTGTTATTATTACTATTCTCCTTAAAATGAACTTTACATAATAATAATAATATAAATTATTATTATTTACTTTATCCAAAATAATAACAATATACACATAAATAAAAAACTGAAATTAAAAGGAAAGGGAAAGGAACCGCGGGTCGGGTCGGGTTGGAACCTGCCCGACCCATTCTGATTTTCCAGATTTTCCTATTTTCTTTTTTTTAAATAGCCGTTTGGGCCGAAGCTCCATTCTGATCCTGGTCTGAAATCTGAATTGGCCCTTTTTTTAATGCTGTAGTGGGCCGAAGCTCTTCAACGAACCGGGTTGATGCCTAATCTGAAAGCCCAGGAGCATAAAACCCGACTTACCTTTTTTTTATTGAATTTGAATTCATATTTGGGCTGAAGCCCTTCTTGAATCGGCCTGGACCCGGATTGCCACTCAGAATTAGTCCGCCAGCAATCCTGGCAGCGCCAGAGGCCCAAAAAATTTTCCAAAATTTTAGCTAGCAGGGCTTGAACTGCAAACCTCCCATTGCCTGAACGCCGCTGCTACCACCAGAGCAGTAGCTCCTTTTGGCTTCTTAGGAGGAGCAGTTAGTTTATATTTACTTTAGATAGAAACTCCAGAATTTTCACAAAATTTTCGCAAATAGGAGATTTGAACTTGAAACCTTTGGTTCCCTGAAGGGCGCCTGTCCCACCAGGCATGCTGCGTTTTGTGCATAGGATGGAGGAACTTCTATTCATATTAAAAAATATAGAATTCCAGAAAACCTAAAAAAAACCCTGAAATTTCGATGGAGAGGGTTGAACTAGCAACTTTCAGCATTAAGACCCGGACGCTGGCCACCAGCGCCAGTGAAACTTTTTAACAAATAACGGTGGGAGCTTTTCTTTAACCCAAAAACAGAAACTTTTTTTTTCTTTTTCAAACTTTGTTCCGGAAGAAAAACGTTTTGACCCAAAAAAAATCCGTTTTTTTTAACATGAACAGATTAACAAAATGATTCGATTAGGCCTGCTCTAATACCACTTGTTGGATTTAATTTAATAAACCCCTGAATAGGACCGTTTAATCGAATCAATGGACAAAGTGACAAAATACAGAAAATATATCTTGCTCCATTGCTGTTGTTAATCTGAACACGTACACTGCAACTGCTCCGGCTGATGAAGAACCTAGTGTGATCCAAGGATTCATGACCTCCCACCAATTGCTAATATACCCCTTGAACGGAATCAACAATTCACTGCTTTACCCGATGGAGAGGCTAGGCAGTGTGTGCTTTGTAGAACAAGTTGGCACATCCTCCCACTTTTCTCTCTATATGGCCGATTTTCCTTTGATGCTCTGAGGAGGTGAGACCTCCTCCTTTATATAAGGGGAGAATAGGGGAATCCTAATTGG
>AP025066.1:25039104-25177210 GCA_036186865.1 Eustoma russellianum
CCTCGGGAGCATCACCTGTTTGTTGATCATCTGGAACAGAAATAGGAGACATATCAGTAGCATCATGAGAGAAATCAGTAGAATAAGACTTACCAGCACCTACGAGATGAAAACCCATCTCGTGCTCATAAAAGACAACATCTCTACTCCTCACAACTTTTTGCTTTGCTGGATCATAAAGTCTGTAACCAAATTCTTCATCACCATATCCAACAAACACACAAGGAGAAGTCTTGAAATCAAGCTTCAATCTCTGTTCCTTCGGCACATGCATGAAAGCCTGCATCCAAACACCCTCAAATGAGAATAAGAGGGATCTTTCTCGAACCAAACCCTCTCAGGAATCTCAAACTCCAAAGGAACTGATGGTGCTCTATTTATCAAGTACACAACGGTTCCAACTGCTTCTCCCCAAAAACGACTTAGGAAGATTGGACATCCTAAGCATACATCTTACTTTTTCAACAATAGTTCTGTTCATCCTCTCGGCAACACCATTGTGTTATGGAGTACCA
The DNA here is from genome assembly GCA_036186865.1 of Eustoma russellianum. Classification (NCBI taxonomy): domain Eukaryota; kingdom Viridiplantae; phylum Streptophyta; class Magnoliopsida; order Gentianales; family Gentianaceae; genus Eustoma; species Eustoma russellianum. Next base: position 25,039,620 of record AP025066.1, read on the forward strand.
GGTTCTGTTCTTTCATGCCGGATACCATATCTTGAGCAATATGCTTTAAACTCATTTGAAGTATATTCACCTCCATTATCAGTTCGGAGACGCTTCAATTTGCAATCTGACTCCTTTTCCACCATGGCATGAAACTTTTGAAAGATACCAAACACCTCGCTTTTGTTCTTCATCATATAAACCCCAGTTCTCCGAGTAGCATCATCAATGAAAGTAACAAAGTATTTGTTACCACCAAGTGATTCCACCTCTATGGGACCACACACATCAGAGTAGACCAACTCTAGCTTCACTTTCTTTCTTGTGGATCTCCTCGGAAAAGAAACTCTATGTTGCTTTCCTGCTAAACAATGATCACAAGGCTCAAGAGAAATGGTAACATCAGCAGGAATAAGAGATTTACCAGCCAACAACTTTATACCCTTCTCACTGACATGTCCTAATCTTCGGTGCCATAAGTTAGGTGAAGTTTTCTCCTCAAGAGCATTCAACTCACTAGTACACACTTTCAAGTGTGTCTTATACATGGTGCAGTAGAGCTTGCCACGAGCAACAGTCAAGGAACCCTTAGACAATTTCCATTTACCCTCACCAAAAGTGTGCTTGTAACCTTCTTGATCAAGTACATTAGCAGACAATAAATTGAGGCGTAAATCTGGAATGTGGCGAACATCTCTCAATGTCAAATAGCACCCAACACTGGTTTGTACTCGAATATCTCCAATTCCAACAATACTAGCTGAACTCTGGTTTTCCATCTTCACACTACCAAAATCTCCAGCTCGGTAGTCAACAAAGTACTCCTTAACAGGAACACAATGATAAGAAGCCCCAGTATCAACAAGCCATTCAGAATCGGAATTGTCAACATGACAACAATCACCAGTAGTACAAACCAAAGAAACAGAATCATCTGAAGTAGAAGCTGTCGCAGCTGTATTCTTGTCCTCACCCTCTTTGAAATGATCACTTTTCTTCTTTTGTTGATCTTTTTTCAACTTATAGCAAAATTTTTGAATATGGCCAGGCTTGCTACAATAGTGACATATCGTGGGTTCTCTCCCATCCTTAGACTTGGACCTGTACTTTGACTTGCCACGTCCCTTGGGACATCTACTCTTGCTTCTTCTCTATTCTCTACCACAAGTGCCTGTGAAATATCAACACCCATCTCCTTTCTTCTAAGCTCTTCATTGAACATGCTCTCTTTAATGACATCCAATGAAAGCGTACCATCTGGAGCTGAGTTGCTGATGGACACAACCAAGAATTCCCAACTGTCCAGCAGAGAACTCAATAGGAATAAAGTCTGCAACTCATCATCAAGAACAATCTTCATCACAGTCAACTTGTTAATGATATCTTGAAAGTCACTTAGATGCTCAGAAACTGACTTTCCTGGCTTGAACTTGAGATTAACAAGTCTTTTAATCAATGAGGCCTTGTTGTGAGCAGTCTTTCTTTCATAAAGACCCTCCAATTTTCTCCACAACTCAAGTGGCTCATTCTCTTGGGACACATGATTGAATATGCTAATGTCAATCCACTGTCTAATTGTTCCCAATGTCTTTCTCTTCAGCTTTTCCCATTCTTTATCCGACATCTTCTCTGGTTTAGTGGGCGTGTCATCTCTCTTGGTTTTATCCACATCAATTGGGTCAAACAAATCTTTACAGTATAGCAAATCTTCCATCATCGGACACCAAATGGAATAATTGGTTGATGTCAGTTTAACCATAGAATGATTTCCAGATTCCATATCTACAGTTTAACCAAACGCTCTGATACCAGTTGTAGGGGAGAAACAACAAGTAGGATACAACACCTACAAGGATCAACTTCAAGACAACCAACCAAAATGCTTAACCAATTCACCACAATTGATTCACCAAGCAAAGATCAATCTCACATCAAAACCATAAGCAAATAATCCAAGATAAAGCTTCAAACAACACAAGAGATTTATACGTGGAAAAACCCCTTCAATGTGAAGGATAAAAAACCACGGGACTTGTAAGGAGTCCACTGTTATAACCGTGTTTTTCAAAAAAAAAAAAAGAAAAGAAAAGAAAAAGAGAGAAGTAGATAAATAAGGAAAAGGAAAAGAAGAGGAAATAATATATTCAAATAACCAAATGTTATCCTAACCCATTAATTAACCCTTATCCTTCCCTATAATCTCTCCCTCTCATATTAAACCCTCATTAACCCTAAATTCCTCCCCTCTCTTTACCCCAATTCGGCAGCTACTTTTTCCCTCCCCTCTCTCTCTCAATTTTCGGCAAGAAGGAGAAGTAAAGAGGAAAAGAAGATCTTTGGTTCAAAGATTCAAGAGAAGGAAGATCACACCGCTAACGTCATCGCCTTCTCGTGAATCAATCACTCTCGCTAGGAATCGAGGGTAGGTGCATATTGATTTTCCCTCAAAACGGTATGAAGGCTTGCGTAGGAAAAATGGTAGTTTATGTGTTGTTGTTGTCGTAATTGATTGGATCTTGTTTATTTGCCAAGGTGTTTATTTTTCCGTTATTTGTTTTGGGTGTCAATGTGATCTCGTTGATGTGCGTGCCTTGAAAGGGTTGAGAGTTCTTAAGCGTGTATGAATATGTGGGAAGGGGTGAAAGGTTGAATGGAATTGAGGGTTGGATCGCAGAAATTTCAGAATTGGAGTTCTGAAGATCGGGGAGCATCGATCGATCGACGTCCAGAGGGTGAGGGTTCGATGTGCCTCAGATGGACATCGATCGATCGACGTCCAGAGGGTGAGAGATCGATGTGCCTCAGATGGACATCGATCGATCGACGTCCAGGGGCTGAGGGTTCGATGTGCCTCAGAACCACGTCGATCGATCGACGTCCTGGGGGCTGAGGGTTCGACGTGCCTCAGAAGTACATCGATCGATCGACGTCAACTGAGTGAGGGTTCGACGTGCCCCAGTTGGACATCGATCGATCGACGTCAGAGGATGACGTCCCACAGTTTTCTTTCCCCTTTCCCCTTGCATTCATGGCACGTGCATTTGCATGAGGTACACTACGTCTATAGGGCGTGGGTATCGGGATGACTTCCCGTGTCTATAGGGCGCCGGGGTCATGAGACATACTGCGTCTACAGGGCGTGGGTGTCCAAACGGTAAGTGGTGGCTAGTGACCATGATGCCGGTTTGCATGAGGTATACTGCGTCTATAGGGCGTGGGTATCGGGATGACTTACCGTGTCTAATAGGGCACCGGGGTCATGAGACATACTGTGTCTATAGGGCATGGGTGTCGAAACAGCGAATGGTGGCTAGAGACCAAGATGCTGGAGTTAGGACCCGGGGTCATGCATTGCATATAGGTTTAGGGACATACTGCGTGACATGATCGTCGTTGCGTGTGACACGTTATTTGAGCATGCATCACGTAATTGCGCATGCATCTTCTGTGGACTGTTTACTTTTCGTATAAGACTTATCATGCTGTGTTATGTGCTACGTGCTGATACCAATTTGAGTATGTAAGTATTCATGTTGTTTTGAGAGGCACCTACTGGGTGATTACCATCACTCACACCTACTATTCCATATGTAGACGATGCGGAGTGTGATTATGTATTCGTTGAGGATGGAGCCGATACTGTGGAGTGGGCTGATTGACCGTAGGGAATGACTACGACAAGGACGAGTACGGGATTCTTATGATGTTATTGGGACGACACAGACATTTTAATATTCAGTATTACTTTTGAAAACAATTTCATGCTTTTAGACTTTTGACCTTGACTTGTAAGGCCTGGTCAGCCTGAGAATAATGGTGTCCTTTTCTTAACGTGATTTAATTTCGAATTTGGTGTTATGACTTATCGTTTCCGCAGAAAGAAAAGGAACGCTTTTCTATGTCAACGCTGACGTGTAGCAGGTTGGTATGACGCCTTGTATTCTCCTGAGTGAGATACGGCGGGTGCACCGTTACCGAGGATGGAGCTCGGGAGCGGGGCGCTACAGGTGGTATCAGAGCCCAGGCTTCAGATACGCCTTGGGAACGTATAGTTTAGTTAATTAACCCTAGGATAAGTGACGATCTGTTTTCAAATGATTTGTTTTTCTTTGAACCGGAATAAAATGAAGTAGACATAAGCTATGACTGGGTTTTGGGTTGGTGAGTGCCGTTAGCAAGCAGATTGGATAGGTTATCCTTCTTCGACCTCCCTTCCTTACTTCTTTTCAATACTCTTAAGTCAACCTTGTCTAACATGCTTTAATCATTACAGATAATGCCTCCACGTCGTGAACCATCAGGGAATGATGGAAATGACAGAGACGAACGACAGGGGCAAGGGGGCGATTCCCCAAAACCTCGCGGATACACTGGCCAATCTGACGGCCTTAATAGCCCATCAGCAACACAGATGGCCCAGCAATATACCCAGATGGCAGAGCAACAGGCACAGATTGCCCAAATACTTCAGCACACTCAGCAGCAACAGCAAACAACATCCGCCACCACGCCACCGCCCGCACCACACAGCAAGGTCTGAGGTTCTATTACAGGGAGATTGCAGAACCTCCCGAATACCAATGTTAGGGGTACCACTCGGCCTGAGGAAGCCGAGATCTGGCTGAAAAATGTGACTGAACAGATGAGGCTCATTCAGGTGCCCGCGAATCTGAAGGTAGAAACCACGACTCCATTCCTAGAAGGGGAAGCAGAAAGGTGGTGGAGTGGGGTGAAGCGTAAACTGACTCCACCAGTGACATGGGAACAGTTTGTGGAGGAGTATAAGAATCACTACGTCCCGGGTAGTGCTATTCAAAGGAGGGATGGCGGAATTCCAGATGCTGACACAAGGATCCATGTCAATTGATCAATATTCTGAGAAGTTTCATGATTTGGGGCAGTACATGTCATGTATCATGGACAATGAGGAGGCTAAAATGCTGAAGTTTCATACTGGGTTGAGTTTCCGCATCCAGCAAGCTATTGTGTGTGCAGAGCCCACGACATTTGAGGGTCTACTCGAGGTGTGCAGACGGGTTGAGAGGAACTTGGACAGGGCTGCTGCACTGGATAGACTTAAGAGACCCCGTGAAGAAGTGCATACAAGCAGATCGGGAAGATGGCTGAAGGTGCCCCGACGCCCTCAGCCTGGGCAATCTCTCCGACCAGAGCGACAGCAGAATGCAGGGAGTCAGGCCCTACTGATTGAAGGACCGGCACCGACTGATGCACAGCCAGCGAGAGCTGTGGCACCTGTTCCTCAGTGTACCCTATGCGGACGTTCCCCACCCGGACAGTGTTGGAAAACTCAGCGGGTGTGCTACAACTGTGGGAAGCCGGGACATATATCTAGGGAATGCACTGCACCTGCTCAGGCAAATCCGCAGACCCAAACACAGCAAGGAGGACGGGGTCGAACCAATGCTCGAGTACATGCGATGACGGAATGCAGAAGTCGAGGAGTCGGGCGACGTGGTGACGGGTACATTTAGTTATGTATTTAAATTCGTAGTTGGATTAAACTTTATGTGTTGTCATGGTATGTGGCGTACTAAATCTTGAAATATGATAGGAGTAATTTTAATTAACAAAGTGCCAGCCAACGTTCTGTTCGATAGTGGGGCAAGCTGGGTGCTCTCCCCGAATGGCTTGCGACTCCCTATCGCGTACAAGCCGCTGGTGGCCAAGTACTAGTGTCCACATCATCGTTACAAGGAATGTGGATTAGAGATTAACGGCTTGCAGTTCTCTGCGACATTGATACCAATTCAGATGTACGATTTTGACGTTATTCTAGGCATGGACTTCTTAGCAAGGTATCATGCAAACATTGATTGCCGACGACTCCAAGTCAGCATGAAGCACCCTGAACTGGGCCGAAACTATTTTCTTAGGGAACCCTAAATTAAGAAGGCACCCCAAAAGCTCTATTTGACCTGCAGCCCAGGCGTTTTCGAGCACTAAGGAAAGGAAGAGAAGGATTCCTGGTTTACACAAGGGTGCTGAACAAGAGGTTCCGCAGATCGACCAAATCCCTGTGGTAAATGAATTTACGGACGTCTTTCCCGAGGAGTTACCGGGACTACCACCAGAAAGAGAGGTAAGAGTTCGAGATTAACCTTATACCTGGTGCTGAACCCATATCCAGGGCACCCTATCGCATGGCTCCAGCAGAGCTCAAAGAGTTGAAGGAGCAGTTACAAGAACTGCTGGACCGTAAGTTTATTCGACCCAGTGTGTCACCCTGGGGTGCTCCAGTCCTATTTGTGAAAAAGAAGGATGGAAGCATGAGATTATGTATAGACTACGGGGAGCTCAACAAGATCACTATCAAGAACAAGTACCCCCTTACCCCGAATCGAGGATCTCTTTTGATCAGCTACGGGTAATGATAAACTAGAATTTTAACTTGAACTTAAATTATTCGTTAATGTACACCACTAATGAAATTTCTTCCAGGGGGCAAAGGGTGTTCTTCCAAAATCGATTTGCGATCCGGTTATCACCAGCTGAGGATCAAATCTGGGGATACAGCCAAGACCGCTTTCCGAACACGCTATGGCCATTACGAATTCTTGGTTATGCCTTTTGGACTAACCAATGCCCCAGCTGCCTTTATGGATCTAATGAACACAGTATTTCGGAAACAACTGGACAAGTTCGTTGTAGTGTTCATTGACGATATTCTGGTATACTCCCCTGACGAAGAGACGCATGCGGAACACCTGAGAGAGGTTCTAGAGACCCTTCGGAAAAGGCAAATTATATGCCAAGTTCAGCAAATGTGAGTTCTGGCTGAAGAGTGTAGCCTTTTTGGGTCATGTGGTTTCGGAAGAAGGAATTTCTGTGGACCCAAAGAAGGTAGAGGCGATCACCGAGTGGCCTAGACCCACTAAGGTGACGGAAGTAAGGAGTTTTTCTCGGTCTGGCTGGATACTACAGGAAGTTTGTAGAGGGCTTCTCATCTATTGCAGTGCCTCTGAGCCGATTGACGCAGAAGAAGTCGAAGTTTGAATGGACCACCGAGTGCGAACAAAGCTTTGCTGAACTAAAAAGGAGACTGACCACAGCCCCTATTCTTGCGCAGCCCTCTGCGTTAGAAGGGTTTGTCATTTACAGTGACGCTTCTAAGAACGGGCTAGGTAAATGTATATGATTTCAACTGATTTTGTATACAATTAAAGATGTGGTCTAACTCTTATATTTCAGGATGCGTGTTGATGCAAAACGACACGGTCATTGCATATGCTTCACGACAGCTAAAGCCCTATGAGCAGAATTATCCGACTCATGATCTGGAACTTGCAAGCGGTGGTGTTCGCCCTGAAAATCTGGCGTCACTATCTATATGGAGTGAAGTGCAAAGTGTTCACTGATCACAAAAGTCTTAAATATCTGTTCACCGGCAAAAGGAGCTTGAACATGCGCCAGAGGAGATGGTTGGAGTTGTTGAAAGATTACGACTTGACCATCAGTTATCATCCGGGGAAAGCCAATCGAGTAGCTGATGCACTGAGTAGGAAATCAAGCCATGCACGGCAGGCTACTCTAGAAAAAGAGATGGCAGAATTTGATTTGGATCTTGTGGATTCAAACCGCAGATATTCTGGCCACGCTAATTATCACCCCTACCTTGGTAGACCAAATTAAGGAAGGCACAGAAGAACGATGCAACAATTAGGGAGACGCGAGAAAGATGTTAACCAGCCAAGTGGATGGATTTCAAGTTCATGACGACGGCAGTATGTGGTACCAAGGAAGGTTGTGTGTACCGGATGTCGGGGAACTCAGGAGAGAGTTGTTGAAGGAGGCACATAATTCGAGACTGTCTATTCACCCTGGTGCTACGAAAATGTACAATGATCTAAAGAGACACTATTGGTGGAGTGGCATGAAGAGGCACATTGCCGAGTTTGTGGAAAAGGTGCCTTGTTTGCCAGCAAGTTAAGGCAGAACATCAAAGACCCGGTGGACTAATGCGACCACTAGAGATACCCGAATGGAAGTGGGAACATGTAACCATGGACTTTTGTGGTTGGACTTCCAAAGACAAGAAATGGGAATGATGTGATATGGGTAATTGTGGATCGACTGACTAAGTCCGCTCACTTCTTGCCTATTCCCACCGGACTTACTATGGAGAGGTTGGTAGCCATGTACATTGAAACAATGTTTGCCTTCATGGAGTGCCAGTTAGCATAGTATCGGATCGTGACTCGAAGTTTTACATCTCAGTTCTGGGCAGCGTGTCAGAAGAAGATGGGGACTGAGTTGCGACTGAGTACTTGCTTTTCCACCCTCAGACCGATGGTCAATCTGAAAGGACCATTCAGACCCTGGAAGATATGTTGAGGGCATGCGCATTGGATTTTAAAGGAAATTGGGATAGCATGCTCAAGTTGATAGAGTTCTCTTACAATAACAGCCATCACAAGTGCCATAGGTACGGCACCATTTGAGGCCTTATATGGACGAAAGTGTAGGTCACCTGTGCATTGGGACGAAGTTGGTGAACGTAGGTGGACGGCTCCAGAAATAATCGAGCAGACTAAAGAACCAGTGAAACTAATTCGGGAACGTCTTAAGACGGCTCAAGATAGAAGCAAGAGTTGGGCCGACACGAAGAGGCGACCTTTAGAGTCAAGGAGGGAGAAAAGTCTATCTTAAGGTGTCCACCCATGAAGGGCGTGACACGGTTTGGAGTTAAGGGGAAGTTGAAAGCCGCGATATATTGGACCATATGAGATACTCGAAAGGGTTGGAGATTTAGCATACAAGTTGGCACTACCTCCAATGTTGGCTCAAGTGCACATGTGTTCCACGTCTCTCAGTTGAGAAAGTATGTACCTGACCCTAGTCCAACGTATTAGATGCGCAACCACTTAAGATTAGACCCGATGCATCATATGAAGAGGTTTCCGATACGAATTCTGGATCGCAAGGACCAAGAACTCAGAAGGAGGGTTATACCCTATGTCAAAGTGCAATGGAGTAACCATCGAGAGAATGAAGCGACATGGGAGCTAGAGGAACAAATGCGCGACCGCTATCCCCACCTATTCGAATAAGGTACGACAAGTTTCGGGGATGAAACTTTTTGTAAGGGGGGTAGGATGTTATAACCGTGTTTTTCAAAAAAAAAAAAAGAAAAGAAAAGAAAAGAGAGAAGTAGATAAATAAGGAAAAGGAAAAGAAGAGGAAATAATATATTCAAATAACCAAATGTTATCCTAACCCATTAATTAACCCTTATCCTTCCCTATAATCTCTCCCTCTCATATTAAACCCTCATTAACCCTAAATCCTCCCCTCTCTTTACCCCAATTCGGCAGCTACTTTTTCCCTCCCCTCTCTCTCTCTCAATTTTCGGCCAAGAAGGAGAAGTAAAGAGGAAAAGAAGATCTTTGGTTCAAAGATTCAAGAGAAGGAAGATCACACCGCTAACGTCATCGCCTTCTGTGAATCAATCACTCTCGCTAGGAATCGAGGTAGGGTGCATATGATTTTTCCCTCAAAACGGTATGAAGGCTTGCGTAGGAAAAATGGTAGTTTATGTGTTGTTGTTGTCGTAATTGATTGGATCTTGTTTATTTGCCAAGGTGTTTATTTTTCCGTTATTTGTTTTGGTGTCAATGTGATCTCCGTTGATGTGCGTGCCTTGAAAGGGTTGAGAGTTCTTACGCGTGTATGAATATGTGGGAAGGGGTGAAAGGTTGAATGGAATTGAGGGTTGGATCGCAGAAATTTCAGAATTGGAGTTCTGAAGATCGGGGACATCGATCGATCGACGTCCAGAGGGTGAGGGTTCGATGTGGCCTCAGATGACATCGATCGATCGACGTCCAGAGGGTGAGAGATCGAGTGCCTCAGATGGACATCGATCGATCGACGTCCAGGGGCTGAGGGTTCGATGTGCTCAGAACCACGTCGGATCGATCGACGTCCTGGGGGCTGAGGGTTCGACGTGCCTCAGAAGTACATCGATCGATCGACGTCAACTGAGTGAGGGTTTCGACGTGCCCCAGTTGACATCGATCGATCGAGTCAGAGGATGACGTCCCACAGTTTTTCTTTCCCCTTTCCCCTTGCATTCATGGCACGTGCATTTTGCATGAGGTACACTACGTCTATAGGGCGTGGGTATCGGGATGACTTCCCCGTGTCTATAGGGCGCCGGGGTCATGAGACATACTGCGTCTACAGGGCGTGGGTGGTCCAACGGTAAGTGGTGCTAGTGACCATGATGCCGGTTTGCATGAGGTATAACTGCGTCTATAGGGCGTGGGTATCGGGATGACTTACCGTGTCTATAGGGCACCGGGGTCATGAGACATACTGTGTCTATAGGGCATGGGTGTCGAATCGAAACAGCGAATGGTGGCTAGAGACCAAGATGCTGGAGTTAGGACCCGGGGTCATGCATTGCATATAGGTTTAGGGACCTACTGCGTGACATGATCGTCGTTGCGTGTGACACGTTATTTGAGCATGCATCACGTAATTGCGCATGCATCTTCTGTGGACTGTTTACTTTTCGTATAAGACTTATCATGCTGTGTTATGTGCTACGTGCTGATACCAATTTGAGTATGTAAGTATTCATGTTGTTTTGAGAGGCACCTACTGGGTGATTACAATCACTCACACCTACTATTCCATATGTAGACGATGCGGAGTGTGATTATGTATTCGTTGAGGATGGAGCCGATACTGTGGAGTGGGCTGATTGACCGTAGGGAATGACTACGACAAGGACGAGTACGGATTCTTTATGATGTTATTGGGACGACAACAGACATTTTATATTCAGTATTACTTTTGAAAACAATTTCATGCTTTTAGACTTTTGACCTTGACTTGTAAGGCCTGGTCAGCCTGAGAATAATGGTGTCCTTTCTTAACGTGATTTAATTTCGAATTTGGTGTTATGACTTATCGTTTTCCGCAGAAAGAAAAGGAAACGCTTTTCTATGTCAACGCTGACGTGTAGCAGGTTGGTATGACGCCTTGTATTCTCCTGAGTGAGATACGGCGGGTGCAGACCGTTACCGAGGATGGAGCTCGGGAGCGGGGCGCTACATCCACCCTTCTTCTTCTCTTATTATGCGAATTGAGGGTAAAAACACCCAAATCAGTCTACAAGGATGTTAAACAACGCCCATCAACAACAACATACATAAGAGACAACAATTGAGGGAGAACAAAAATGCAGAAATATCACCAAAATCACAGCTGACACCAGCAGCGATTACGAACGATCCAGAGCTCGGATTGAAATTCTGACGGTCAGAATGTAGCCCTATGGTTCCGAAGAAGCTGTCCAAATTTCAGCAAAATCCAACGGTTGGATCTCCAACGATCGTCAAAATAGCAGAGGCTGCCCAGAAATCTGCACACACGCGAAAATTTCTCTCTCTGTTTTTCCAACTCTCAGATGTTCTACCGTGCCCACTCTCTCAGCTGACAAATTTTTCATCCAAAAAACAGCCTTCCAGGGCTTCTAAGAGATGCACCCTAATGCCCAAACAATTTGGGCTTCATAAAATAAAATGATAGGAATAAATGGACTGGACTCACAATACCACAACACCTTTCGGGGAAAGAACAGAAATCTATTATAAAAAAAGAATAACGGAACACAAGAGTACAATTATAAATCTTAAATTAAAAGAATAAGATGCTAACTTAAAACAAAAATACTAATACATTTGCAAGTATAAGTGTTCAAGTAAACAGTTTTCTCTACAACTACTCGTAGCAAATACTGTGAAAAGAAATTTAGTGATTTAGTAAACAATTGTCTGGAGGGAGGAGTCTCGATTCAGCCGTCAACGGTAGGATGTGACATTCACATCGGTAGTCGCGCGGTGTAATGGAAAACAAGGGACTAATAAAACAGATGAGATCTTAGGAGGCTAAAAGTGAGGCCAAAAGTGAGGCCTCCAATCAAGCGTCGTCATGTGTACAAAATCAGATTTTTTTAAAAAAAATTTGCAGGCACACCCTTGCTTTTGTACATGTGGCGACGCGTGATTGGAGACATCACTTTTAGCCTCACTTTTAGCCTTCTAGGATCACACCCGTTAATAAAAGGGCCTAATACATTTTTTATTGCAAATGGAAAAAATTAATAATAAGGAACTTAAAACATAAGAAAGGAAGAAAAGCTTAAAAATTACATGCACATATATAATGTGTATATATATGTACATGTATGTGTGGGTGTTTGTTTGGATGTGTAGTTAATAGAAAAAAGACAGCGGGTTGCATAAGGGGGAAAAGAAAAAAAATATAATAATTTTATTAAGAAAAATCACGTTTATCGTATATTTGAAAATAAACATCAACGTACGCACGAGCGGTTCTGTCAAAAACCGTCGGATGAAATGGACGGCGTTTTCATAGAACCGCCGCGTGCTATTTTGACTTTTGACATATGGTGGTTCTATTAAAAGCGTGAAACACTTGACAGTTTTGACAGAACCGTCATATGCCACACTAGGTTTGGCTATAAATAGGTCTCAATTTTCACTTCTATTTGTTTGTAATTCTACAATGCAACGAAGTTCTTCCAGTATCTATGCACAACTCACGACAAACATGAAGACTCATCGAGCTTTTGTCTCCTATATTGTGAGTTATTTATTTATTGTTATTTATTTAGCGTAACTCAATTATTTTTATGCAATGCTTTTAAATTTAGTTATGACTAGTGGTAGAGGTGTTGTTGGCGAGTTGAGATAAGAGATTGGGGATTTGTTGACACTCTAGAGGAAGCATTGTACCCTAAACCCTAAGAGTAGCAATATGTACAGTATGACGGATTCTGCTAAGACAGTATCCCTTTACAGAGATCTGGAGGTCTCCGATAAGTGTAGGGCGATCATACAGGATATGGGGCTATGGAGATTGTTGTCATATGGTAAGGTTAAGATAAATCACGCTTTGATCACAGCTTCGTGGAGAGGTGGCGACAGAAGACCCACTTCTTTCACCTATCTTTAGGCAAGGCCACAATCACGCTTCTGGATGTAGCCGTACTATTTGGTCTTCGCATCGATGGTGGTGCTGTTATAGGCTAGGAGCCTCCGTACATAGCAGCGTAGTGGTGCCAGCCATGTACTGAGTGTCTTAGATGGACTGCTGACATGTCGGATATATTAGGCAAACCGTGTATCGAGGATGAAGTTAATAGAGTGATTTACAGATATGAGCCTACCGGAACATCCACCTGACGAGCAGATTCAGCATAGGGTTCCGGAGGTTACCCGTCACACGGTGGATACTGCAACGCGATCTGCTCGATGGTCTAGCATAGGGAGATTCATGTGGGTGTTTTACTGTCCAGACGTTATTGCAAGCTTGCCACCGTTGCACACCCAGGACGAGCATTTATGGACTACTTAGGTGACACTCCTACTGTGGCACATTATTGAGCATCACCTACTCTAGGTTGACATACAAAGTGCCGCTCAGGTCGTCGCCACAAGGGTTGCCATCCATCAAATGGTAAAGAGGATGGAGAATGTTGACTACGTGCACACACACGCCATACTGTTACAATAGTGGGATGATCGCGCGCATTGGATCAATATAGCTATGTCCTAGATAGGCGTACTTATAATTGACTCATCATACATGTTGTGCTACAGACCTCAGACACTCTTGACGTTTGGTTGGCCTCGTGTGGAGCGCGCAAGCAATGACAGTTTCTGTGGTTCTACATCTAGTCTCATGTGGTTGGTATGTGTACACCTTTTGTTTTATTTAATAATGTCATTGTAAGTTAAATGTGTACTGATGTTTTCTATTATTTAAATTGTAGGCAAACTATTTTGCTCGGATGTACCATCACGTGACATCGATCGGAGATGAAACCGACATGGAGATTGCATCGGAGGTGCTCGAAAGGAGGGTCTCAAACATCTTTTGTTGCAGAGGACATCCAGCAGAGGTCACTTAGTGAATTGCAAATGCATATTATCCGCAGTTTGCCGTGTCTGAGCAGGAGGGATCGCCATCTGCACACATAGACACTGGAGGGTCATGCATGCACCGCACACCCATTCCAGACACCAGCCGTTGATACCATATATGAATTTGGCTAGGATGTGAATGACACACTTGACGTTGCTAATTATCTCCCACCTTCCGGTCTTGATAGTTCCGATTATCTCTTCCTTTCTAGTCTCGATGACGGTTTGTTTGTCAAGGAATTAGATTGCGACTAGAGCAGGCAACGACGTAGATATCGATTACATCTTAGGGGCCTGATATGCCGCCACCAGAGTCATAGCTACCGTTGCAGCTGCTAGAAGATCTAGGTTCACCCAGATAATGTTATTTCATATATTATTTTATTTGTTTTGATCACCCTAAAAGAATCATTTTATTCTTATGTCTTTCTTATGTCTTAGGATTCTAATTACTCTATTTTGCTATGAACACCACATCACTGAACAATGAACTTTCCAGTTTTCCACCCCCGACCAAACCAGGAGAGAACACAAGGTAGCGTAGTTACTGAGTGGTAACCTATACGAAGAGACGTTGTGTTACTGGTGGGAGCCACTAAGATGTATATCGTACTTGTATTGTGTGTATAATATTTCGTATATAGATATACTTTTGTACACTAATTCATTCTTATTTTATATTGCTTTATATCCGGTTTTACTTGTTAGTATTTGCTTTGTTACCTAAAATTGAAATAATATTTTTTATAAACACACCTATAAAAAAAGTACAGACAAACATTGAGTTGTTATTTTATTTAAAGACATCATAAAAAAATAAATTGAATTAACTTAATTTGGAAAAGTATCTGATACGCTATTGAAATGGAATATGAGGCATGTTTATAGCCAAACTCGGTGTGACATATGGCGGTTCTGTCAAAACCAAGTGTATTGCAGTTTTAAACAAAACGTCGTATACCAAAAGTCAAAATACCATGCGGCGACTCTAACAAAATCGTTGTCCATTTTACATTGCGATTTGGACAGAACTACTGTGCTTAGTTTTGTACATGGTTTTTTTTTTAAAAAAAAATAAAACTTCTAGTTTTTTCCATTGAATAAGAGACTATATGGGAACGAAGAAAGTACAGTTGACGTCGCTTTACTTACCAAACTAAAGTTGTTAATAAACAATCAACTCTGCAACAAAATAATAGAAAATGGCTACATCCGCACCTAGTTACGCTAAACCACTCCATAAAAAGGTTAAGATGGGATTAAAATTATTTTCCACTTCATTCCTTTTACACCCTGCTTTTTACGTATTAGAATACAACTATCCACCATTGAACAGGCTCCAGTAACCACCATTGCAGCATCTTTGCCATGAAACCCAAAAATTCTCAACCAGTATTACTGTGATTTCCTCTATATAACTCTTTAGGATTATGACGGTAGGAGTCTTCGAAATCAGGACCATTTGAATTGAAGTATTATCGTGATTTGGCCGACTCTCCTTAATGTGTTTTATTGGAAAAACCACAGAAAAAAAATTGGCACGGAATTGGGGTGGTAAAAGTGGAAGAGAGCTCGTGATTGTGAATCAGAGACAAGGAGATAAACATAAGATTTATAAAATTTACATTCTTAGCCTTAATTTTTTTTAGAAAGAGTGTAGATAAACAATTGAAGGTGTGGATATGGCCGCTCCCAAAAAATATTAGTTAAAAAGATATGCATTTTCATAAATTTTAAAAAAAAAACATTTTGATATAACACTAGAATACTCCAGTTTGAGCGAGTTCTTTAACTAGCTGCTCGAATCCGACTCGAACACTTTCAGTTCCTTTTAGACAGGCCATTTCACGAGCTAAACATAAACTTATTAGCTGCTCGGCTCATTGTTGTCTCTAGCCTTAATACTTCAATAGACATAGATGATGAAGTATGCTACTTTTGCTATCGTTGAGATATACTTGGTATATATTTGTATATGTTGTTGTAGATAAACAAGTACGTTACTTAAAAGGGTTCAAAATTTTCATCCAAACTGAAAAATGATTTTTTTTTTCAGAAGTAACAAAAACTAAGAACCATCCATAAGTGACAATTATCTAATGATTTGAAGAACCAACCAGTTTCCTAGTTTCTGTCAACTTGCAATCTTCAATACCGCACCGAAGAGAGTAGCACTTGGAGGAATTATAGCATCAACCTTAAGGTAAAGCTAAAATCTAACTTTTCCCCTTCCTGCTGATTAAAACTAATACACACATGAAAAACTTAAACAAACTAGTATACCCATGAACTTGAGCTCAAGGAAGTTCTCTCACGTGGAGTAAGCCAAAAGCTTGAGTGTACAAATGATCAAGTACTAAATGAGAGCACATTTGAAAAGAAAACCAAAGAGGGTGTGTAAAAGAGGGGGGGGGGGGGGGGGTTGTTCTAGTATTCTTTTGCTTTTCTTCTTAGTTCATTAAGCTCTTTCTCTATCTCGGAATCTTGAAAGGGAAATGGAGAACTTGCACTCGCCACAGCCGATCGCCCAGCTGGAAGCTCTCCTTTCTGCTTAGACAACAAAAAGAAAACATCAAACTTTATGTTATTTCTTGTGAACAGACAAGTAGACAAGCATCATTGCCCCTGGCAACCACTTCCCTCCCCCCTCTCCCAAAGCCTTCTTGTCCCATCAAGTTTTCCTGCATTTAGCTTTCAGATTCAGTCCCAACATATTCTTTGTAATTCTTCCATCCATAGACATAAAAATAAAAACACGAGTAGAATATTATCCGACTAGGTGGAACAGTAATGTACTCAAAGAACCCTATTGTGTATCTGATGATAAACGTTCAAGAACGAAAAATATCCAACAAATACTGAAAGGAGAAAAAAAGAGAAGGATTTGCCATTCCCAGCTTCAAACCTAATATTCTCAAGACTCAGTAACTCGCTGCCTAGAAGAAGCAGCAGCTGTTAAATATCTTATGACTCAACCCAAGCAACAATCATTCTCGCTTTTAAGCCATTCATACGTACGCTATATGTCACATCTCCCCTTTCTTTCCTCTTTCTCCCTATGATGCAGGATAGGAGTAATCGGAAAGTTAGCGCATTTCAGGCCTTTATTCAGCAGTTGTCTATGTTTCGCTTTCTGATGGCTTTGAACTTTTCGGTAACATTAAGGTGGAAGCTAAAAGAGCACTACTCATAAGAAAGAAGTCTATTATGTATAGGAGGTCACCGTCAAAATTTGTAGAGCAATATATAAAAAGAACAGACTTGGTGCAGTTAGACCCTTGTAAAGGGCCTCCAACCCCCCCCCCCCCAAACACACCCCCAGTACCGTCCTGCCTGGAGGAATAAAACACAAACGGAGAACACTCAAGAAGGAGAAGGGAAAAAGGGGCAGCTTTGGTCCAACTACCAAGCCCTCATTTTGAAGATTAAGTCTTACCTTATTTTCTCTTATTGGGTAAGGATTAGGGAAATCTAACCTGATCCCATATTGTGATTCATGAGAGGCCACTAGTTAACTGCTCTAGATATCATCATGTTTCCTTCAGAATATCAATTGGGTTCTCAAGTTTCTGAAAGTCGAAAAAAAAACCCCTCTAAACTGATAAACGAAAACCAACCAAAGGCCAGCTGCAGCATACAAGCATAGCCAAATTTGAGTTTAAAAAAAAAATACAAATTACCCATTTGAACATCAAAGAAGGTTATACAAAGACAACTTTATTAGAGAAGTATTAGAAAAACAATTACAAGAAAAATGATATTGAGATACCTTTGAGCCCCCAGATACTTCCTTCTTTAATGCAGCAAGATCATCATCGACAGAAGAGCTCTCGAGCAGAGCAAACTACAATACCAAGAACTACGTTGTAACTTACAAAAATATAATACTTGAGAAATCTGTGCCCCATGCAAGATAATATTGGAGACCACATTCACCATTAGAAACTCATCTTTTAAGAACATGGGTTTTATTAATGACACCACACCACTCATTTCTGAGGACAAAATAGAAGAAAGTATAAAAAACAGCAAAACATCCTTTGCATATTATAACTACTGACCTTGCATATTATAACAATTGATGGGGTACGAAAATTCATTCAAATAAAGAAGCAAACGATCTTCCCAACAGAGGCAAATCAATATGATATCATTATGGTCACAAAAGACTAGGTCCATATTTCTTAGAAACAAGCATGTTAATAGATTGAGACTGATTCATGCAGAGCAACAAGTACTTTACTCTATATAAAAGTGATACCTTTCCAGCAAGTTCATCAGTGCTCAGCTGATTAAGCGCTTCTGCTTGAGACTCCAAGGCAACAACTGCCAGATAGAGACCAAAAATGAGTTTTTAGCATTAGTAGAATGTTGATATATTTCCATCTTTCTAAGCTTTTACCTTTGAAAAATAAGGGATCCATTTTTACAACAGTTATATGGGACTACAATAGCAAGGACGATACATGGTAAAATCTTCCTTTACACAACAATTAACAGGCAGATTATGGTACCAATCAACTCAATGATGAAGCTTTTACAGCATCCAACAGATAAATAGGCAGCATGGTAGTGCAGGTAACTAATTATGCACGGATGAGTTGTTTCTCTAGATTTATCTTCTAGTGAATATCATTAACCTATAGGAACATGTGTTTGTCTAGATCAAAGACGATTATTATTCCAGTTCAATGTGTCATTGATTTCACTTATGCTGATAATATCATAGGCAAAACTGGAAAGGAAGAAAACACACACCTGACACGACATAGACAAGGATTATTATAAAACTTCAACTGATATTAGGTAATATATCTCAAATTTAAAAAACCATTATGTGTTGTGAAAATAAAATGATAAAGAAAACTCAAAGATCTGTGACTCAACCAAGCACCCAAATCGAGAGAGAACCATTAAACAGCTATACCCATGCAAGAACATGAAAGTAATAATCATTTTGGTTTTCTGTGTAGTAAAAAAGGGGGTTTGAGTGATTTCAAAATATGTGATTTAAATGCATGACATACACAAACGTGCATGATATATACATGTATGCATGATACGTTGCTTATTACTTGCCTTATTTAGCTTGTATATAATGTTGCCGTACTAACGAGCCATGAAGCGTTAAAGCTTACATCATATGGCAAACATTTGTTGTGTTTATACTATTTTCAGGTGCCACCATTAATGAACTAAACTAGTTCATTAAGTGAAGTACTTAGTCTATTAAACTAAGTAGTTCATTAAAAGAAGCTACATTTGAAAAAGGCACAAAGGCAACAAGGCTAAGGAAGGAAAGTTTTCTCCTCCTCCCCTCATTAATATACACGCCATATACACATATACATATATATGTTTTTCAGATTTTTTTAAAAAGGCACATACACATGTATTCCAACGTACTACCGACACGTTATATATTTTACGTACGTACGTTAACGTCACACCACTATACTTAACTCATATTTATGAGTATATTCAGATCTTATATCATATGATATAAGTCATGGTGATGACAAATTAAATACGACACGTTAAAAGGTTCTAAACCGAAAAATGTCGTATCGGACGAATACCGAAACTTTGCCAACGTGTCACGTACTTGCCAGTTGCCATAAATAGATGGCCAACCCCTACACCTCAAAAATTATCATAAATTTCGTGCATATGGCAATATTTTCAGCCAAAAATTCTTTCCATGTTGGCACACACAAATCACCCCACATTAAGGCCAAAATGTGAAGATTCCAATTTTAATTTTGTCACACGTTAATGGCGCCACTTTAGACCAGCCAAGTGCTGAGATTTAAAGTATATATTATATATATTATGTGTAACATAATATATATAACATGTGCAAAAGTTGGAATTTAAATTAGAGAAAAATCGGGTAATCGATAAATATCAAAAATTCGTTTTTCTACGTACACAACACATGGAATATTTTTGGCACATCATATGACACGTATCTAGACACTTTTTACATATGTTATACATCTTAAAATGTTCTAGAAAATTAAATTAAAGGCTGATTGGAATATAACATGTGTGTATTATTAAATGTGCACTATTTTACAAAGTTAGCAAAAATAATTTTCAGCACATGTATATACATTATACACGCATATCACAGCTGAGATGGAGCCTATTTGGAGCCTTGTTGGCATATTGATTGGTCAAGAATCAATCATACAATGTTGGTGAATTAAAGAGAAAAGCTACAAATGGTAAGATTTCAAACTTTGTCTCATTTGAAACACATGCTGAAAATTTCAGCATGTTGAACTAAGGATGGCCGAATTTTATCAAGTAAATGAGGTATATTTTGTGTCTTGAATTATGTGATTGATTGGAAGAAGAAATGGAAGCAATTTGAATATTTTTCAAAGTCATAAAGTGTGATATTTTATATATCACACATGCTGAAATTTTTCAGCATGTGTGTAATGTGTCATGGCCGAATTCATGGTCATAAAAGTGTCCAAATTCATTTCCAATGTGATAAGGATATTTGTCATCAATTGGTGATTCATTTTAATTAGAAAAATCAAAGAAAAATGGAATTATTTTGAATTTTACAACCATGCAACACATGCTGAAAATTCAGCATGGCAAATTCTCATTATGGCCGATTTTTTGCTTAGTAAGGAAGAAATTTTATCTTGCAATTTATGTGACAATCTTGTGTATTATGGAAATAATTTTATGATTGATATTGGCACATGTTTGAGTGATATATTCAGATTTTTTCAAGTCATCAATGATGACAACATTCAACCTATCATGAAGTGCCAAGTAAGCAAAGTTTAAATGATCATCCAATGAGAAGGTGACAAGTAAGCAAGACCATGTCACAATGATGTCTTACATTCTCCCAAGGACATAGAAGATAATTTTCAAAAGGGGGAGGATACCTATAGGGGACAGCTACATGGCAATAAAAGGAAAGAAGATGAGCAAAAACAAGACAAGCACAAGCATTGCAAAACAAAGTGATCAAAAACACCTAGCATCTTCTTCTTCTACATTCTCTTTCTTTCTTCTTCTCGAAAGCCTATTGTATTCATATTTTTCAATCTTAAATAGGCTTGATATAGACCACCACATATTCCATATCTTTGTAAAAGATTGATCAAGGTGTGATCAATCTTCATTCTTGCGAGGTGGTGGTGTTCGTGCGAATTGTATTCATCGTACAAGGTTTGTAAAGGGTTGGAGTTAGTGTGTAACTCTATCAACCCTGTGGTAAGGTGTATTGCGTGTGTGTGATTAGTGTGAACCAAGGAAGGTGTTCCTTGAAGACTGGAGTAGGTTGTTTATAACCGAACCAGTATAAAATTCTTGGTGCCATTTATTTTCTGTTACTGCACAGTTTACTCTTTTTGTTTGCATTCGTAAAAATAGTAAACGACTTTCAAAAATCATGAAAATTTCCAGAAACATAGCCACACGTTCTAGGGTTAATTTGGCACAAGTTTCAACCCTTTTGGATAAGGATAAGTCGCTCAAACATCAAAAGTTGTGAGACTAGTGCAGGCTGATTTTCAGACTTGCAAAGGTTGAGACTTTGATAGTGATTAACCAACATTCCAAAAGAATTTTGCAAAACTGTTTCAACCCACTTAAATATAGTATATAAGGAGGTAGTGATTAAAATTTCAGAGCATTTGGACTTACACACAAATAGGAATAAATTTTTCAAAACCGTCTACCGTTTCTGGCAGATTCGCGCAATCTGATCACCAACGGTTTTTGAAGGGGTTAAAGGTTAAATTTTAGTTTGAAATTTTTAAGGGACCCTCATAACATCTGAGGCTAAGTTCTCTCAAATTTCAGAATTTTTGGAGACCTATAACCTGGTTTTAAAAACGTTTTAAAACTGGTCCTGAAAACAGAATATGTTTTCAGAAGTTGAGTTGTTTAGTTTTAAACAAATTTTAAAAACCACACTTTCCGCACCACCTATTCAACCCCCCCCCCCTCTAGTGGTGCCTTGCAGATCCTACATTCTGTGTACCCCATACATTCATCCATGTCAAAAAATTGCAACACAATCTATGTAAAGCTAGCAAAAATTCGTTTAATGCTAGTCCGTCAAATATTCATTTGAAGCTAGCCTTCCCAATATTCCCGTTAGGCTATTTTTCGGTTCTAGAAAGCACATATTAAAGATACTTAAATAATCTTTGATTATTATTCCAGTTCAATGCGTCATTGGTTTCACTTAAGCTGATAATATCATAAGCAAAACTCAAAAGGAAGAAAACACACACCTGACACAACATAGACAAGGATTATAATAAAACTTCAACTGATATAATGTAATATAACTCAAATTTACAAAACCATTTGTGAAAATAAAATGAGAACGAAAACTCAAAGCTCTGTGACTCAACCAAGCACCCAAATCGAGAGAGAACCATTAAATAGCTATACGCGTGCAAGAACATGAAAATAATAATCATTTGGCACTCTGTGTATCCCGGACATTTATCCATGTCAAAATTGCAACACAATTTATGTAAAGCTAGCAAAAATTCATTTAATGCTAGTCCGTCAAAATATTCATTTGAAGCTAGTCTTCACAATATTCCCGTTAGGCTATTTTTTGTTTTTAGAAAACACATACTAAAGATACTTAAATAAAACTAATATTATTCACTAGAAAATAATAGAATGTGGAGAAAAAATTCGGGACAAGGAATGGAATTTAGAATAACCAAATACAAGGGGAAGAGTATATAAATAACAATACAGTCAGGAAATTAAAATACTTAATGGAAACTATATATCTTTTGATCAGAGTACTTGCGTACCTAATTATAAACTTTACATGACTACACGATCAACACCCAATTATTTCATAAACAGAAAGCCAGACAGAGTGAAGTAACCTTTCTCTTCCATCCTCTCAAATGCTGAAAGAGCGCTGCTTGTATTTACATTCCCCAACATTTCGCTAACTTTGTTTGCAGTCCTTCACACATACAACAGAAATGGAAAGCTTTATCACAGATATGCATGCAGCAATGTTGCTGAGCGAGCAGGCTTAAATATGTGCATCTGTGCATGTGTTTATTTAACGAAGGGGAAGCAAAAGTTGGAACAAACTTCGCAGACTGTGCCCGTGCTTTTAGAGTATCCTTCTTTGACTTGGCTTCCTGTATCTTGCTCTCTAAAAGCTGAAAAGATAGGATATGAACATTGTCAGAAATATTTACATGTTAGAACTATTAGTTCATAATTTGCCGTAGAAAAAGAAAAAGAAAAAAGAATGAAAGAGTAGTTGGCGAAGTAAAAAAACAAAAATTTTACTGCATGTCACCATTAGATGTTTATGAGGCTAGACATTCAAATACCTATGTGAAATATTCTCAACCCAAAGATTACAGAAATAAAATAGACTGAACTAAGAACGTTTATACACTCCAATGTATTTACTGAAATAGAAGCAAGAAGAAAAATTTGTGACCGAGTAAGATATACTACAGGATGAACATCAAATAAGACACGTGGAGGGAGAAAGTGCTCCCCAGTAACACGGAGACACATAACTTAGACCTGGTAGTCCTTTGAGATTCTGTAACATTTCAAAAAAACTGGTCTAATTTTTGAATCTGTTGCATTTACAATTTGAGCCTACCTAGAGACGTCTTAACCCTTGTAGTGACATGAATTAAAATTCATACTAGTATAGCACCAACACATCTAGAGTAGCAAGGTTAAAGGTTAGAGCAACTCACACGTGTATTTGAGACGAGATTATCAACTACACCTTTCTGCTGATCAAGCTGAGATTTCAAGGCACTCGCATTGTCCTGTAAGAAATACTCATGAATGAATTAATACGAAAACGATCTAAAAGGCTCAAGCCTTGAATTAGTATCGGTGCTCATATACAAGCTAATATTGGTCCTTTTGACCAAAGTTACAGAGCTAAAAGAGTTGGAAGTATCTAAAGGGCTAATTTTACTTTAACACCAAGAATGAGGGCCCATTGTTCATTCCCACCTCATGTTTGACAGGTTGCACTCACCCCATCTAAATGGCGTCCAGAGTCAATTATCAGCAGAAGCATTGTCAATATATAGAGCTATGTGACATCAAAGTGGCAGGATTAAATTTGCCCTGGTCTAGAAAAAAGACTGATTTCCTGTACACCTTTAAGCTAAAGCCCCTTAACTTATTACTGATAACAAACAAAAGTTAAACAGCTACCAACACATAATTTCAAATATCTAAACAGCCGTCCCATTAGACCTACAACCAAAACGAGTCCTGGTTTTCACATTAACATGAAGACAGAGGTCATTTACACCAAGAGAGCCACACCGCAAATGATTTTCTTCGCTTAAGAGCTTCACGAGCTAGATCCTCGTCTCCTTTACCCAAGGCTAACTGTGCTCTACGATACCTGCAGTCATATTGAAAGGATTCACCACATGAAAAATGCTTGATCAGTTTACTGAAGGCATGATTGCTTTTACCAGTCTTCAGAAGCTTGTTGTGCAGCTTTGTATTTATTCTCCAACTGCTTTTGTGAAGCCAGGACCTGCATGAAAGAGTATGCATCAATAAGTAGCTTGATGTCTTCACTGATTACAAGTACTAAGGGGGGAACAGAAAATCTCAATGCACAAAGAGAACCAGGAAAAGAGTAAGGACAAAACCTACTTGTGCCGTAGCTTGACGCATCTTTATTAAGTCATTGTTCATTTCAAGCACAGTTTGCTCCAAGATCTTCTCTGGGTCTTCAAAGGAGCTAATAATTGCATTTGCATATGACTAAAGCCATAACATACTGGAAAAACTTAGCTGAACAGAAGGCTAAAGGTTGAAAGACGAAATGAAGGGCAAGATATTAATGCATAAAACACCTTGACCACTCGGGCAAATCGATCAAATAAGTTCATCTGAGTGCCCAGGGCACCTCCTTGGCTGCTATATCTGGTTGTAGTGGAATGAACAAGTCGTACCCTAGTAAGCCTTAAAGTTCCTACAACATGGATTACAAAAAAGTCAGTGGGAGGCAATGACAACTCAAATAGAAGAAATACAGATAAGCAAGAAAATGACAGGCCATTTAACACCATAAGGTTTAAAGCAAGTTTCAAGAACTGCCATCGAAGACAGAACGCGACTTACTATGGCACGTTTAAAAAATAAGAGACAAAATTAAGTCAAATAACCCCTCATGGGGCCTAAAAACCATAGCTTTAGCTTCAAGTATCCTCTGAATTCCATTTCCTTCATTTTCTAGAAACCTAAGCTCATCCCCTGTGCTGGTCATTGGCAACAGTACCTTGGTACTATGTCCAATTGTCTGCAGCTATCTCACAGAGATACTCTGAGGATAACAAGTGTCAATTAAAAACCAAGGAGGACCCATAAGCAAATATGATCTAGTCTTATCCAAAACCAGTTCCCTAAATCATAAGCTTTCTCCCAACTTGACTGGGGCGATGTTTCCACTTACGATGATATTATTCACTTGATTTACCCCCAAAGAAGCATCAACTTCCTGTACAAATAAATCAGAGAAGACTTTTCCACTTAAAATGATACTATGCACTCAATTTACTCCAAAATAGAGCTTATAGGTAAAAAGTAGAATACATCTCATTTAAAGGTAAATATTCCAGCACGCCAATTTGCTAAGGATACTACAACTTCCTCTGAAACCTTAAATCTATCCAACCAGAGTTTCATTGGGAGAAATTAGTCGCTCAAAAAAAAAGATACATCATAATCATTTTCTCTACGGCCCACTTAACCATCATCACAAAATATAACATAGGTGAAACTTTCAGATACCCACACAAAAAGTTCATACAGAAGAGTCTGAAGTACACTAATAAAGCCACAAAACATCCAAGGCAGAATACTGAGGAGAAAGCTCATCGACACCTTCTTCCATCAAGACACTCTAGAAGCAAACGTAGCACTTCTATGCCTATGTAACCTTAATGCTAAGTTTTCTCTACTAAAGACCCATGGATCCCCCAACCACCAAAGCAGGACTTCCCAACTGACACATCCCTGCTGGCATTGCAAATTAAAATGGAGACTTTGTCAATGCTCTTGACAAAGTTAAACCTCCGCAAATTCTCTCGCCAACCATAAAAAACAGCAGCCTACGTAAAATGAACTACGCCGGAAACTGAAACTTTGAACTTTTTGCAAAACCAGCAAACAGAGTTAACAAAGTA
Source organism: Eustoma russellianum (assembly GCA_036186865.1). NCBI lineage: Eukaryota > Viridiplantae > Streptophyta > Magnoliopsida > Gentianales > Gentianaceae > Eustoma > Eustoma russellianum. Next base: position 25,065,787 of record AP025066.1, read on the forward strand.
AAGTCCCAGCAGAATAAGATGATGTCTCTTAAATTGAAAATCAAGTCGAAGAATAAAAACAACTAAGAATCAACGAAACCCCATTATTCCCAGAGTAAAAGTTGGAACAGAAGCAAGAACCAGCCAAGAAAATTGGGAATTGAAGAGGGCAAAGTATAAATTGCACAATAAATCAAAATGGATACACCCTCATGCTAGCAGCAAAAAACCCAGAAACTTTACCTCCGTTGCCAAAGAAAGAAGTCCTTAAAGGAGGCGCCTTGACAATCACAATCGTATTGGATGAAGAAACAGAGGATGGTGTTGAAGCAGCCATGCTTCCTCCAGTTACTGGTGCAGCTCTTATTGCCATATTTGAGAAAAGCCCAGTTTATCCGCAAAGACTTTCACTTTCTCCAGTGGTGAAAATATGCTGTTAGCGAAATGGGATGGAGAAGTAGCGAAAAAATCAATAGATTTTGAGCTTCGGCTCCAAGGAAGAAAAGATTGTGTTCCCAGGATTCTTGCTTGTGATCAGTTTTGGCCACCGATGGGAAAATTCTGATAGGCCTTTCAATTTTCCTTTTTCTTCTTCAAATTATTGATTTTATATTTCTAAGTCTCATTATTTATTTTTCCCCACAGGACATAACTTCGCACGGAACCAGTGTTTCTCCTTTTTTCCCCGCTAAATCTTATTACCTTTTATTATGTATAGGATAATATTGTGGATATCCAAAATGACATTGTATGTGTCCAATATGTTAGGAACATTAAAGAGTACTAACTTATTTATCTCATTTACCCTCAAAATGTCTTATAAATAGGACATGATATTGTAATGTTACATACACTTGAAAATCAATATAGAAACACTTCTATTTAATCCTCTTTTGTCTACTTTATATTGCATGATTTAAAATTTGATTATAACACGTTATCAGTACGAATTGTTCCAAATAAACAAAAACAAGTAATCAAGAAAAGTATTAGAGAAAAAAGAGAAAGAGGAAGAACACCCTTAAAATTTCGCAGGTGCAGGCAGCTTTGCGTAGCTCCAGAAAAACTGAATTTTCTGAGTCATCGTTGTTGGATCATCACCATTTTTTGACAGATTGTCCCTAACACATAAAGGTATGTTTGAATGGTGAAGATGTGTTTTGGAGACCTCTAGGTTAGTCCGAAAACATCATTTCCGGGGATGTTTTTTTGCTGATTTTTTTAAGGTTTATGTTTTGTTCATCATTTGCGTTACATACTTCTATATTATAAATACTCATGAAAGAAATAATCTAGCATGAAGTCAAGATTTATTTTGAATAAAAGAATCATATGTAGCTTGAAGCCCTAAACATAAACAGTTGATATGCCCGAAGCATAAATGGTTGATATGCCATAAATGGTAGTCATGCCTTAAGCATGAATCGTTGACATGCCTGGAGCATGAGTCGTTTTCATGTCGGAAGCATGAATTCTTTAACATGCCCGAATCATGAATTGTTGACACGCTCGAAGCGTGAATAATTAATATAATTGACATGCCCAAAGTATGACTAGTTTATGTACCTAAAGAATGAATAACTATCATGCCTGTAGCATGCATAGTTGACATACCTGAAGCATGAATATTTTGACATGTAGTTGTTGTGTTATTTTAATTTTTAATTACGTATTGATTGTTTTTTTTATTATTTCATATATAATAGTCCGCATTGTACTTATGTCTGAAGCATATTATGCAAGAAGCATATAACATTAACTCAAACCTGTAGTTTTGAGTAAATCTATCTTTTCTGAGATGAATTATTTTTGCATTCTCAGACCCATGGCAAATATCATAAAACCGGAGTTTGCTGACCTTGATATTTTCGGAAGAAATTATATGGCTTGAGTCTTTGATGTCGAGATCCATTTGACACCCATGAATCTTGGGCATACTACCAAAGAAGGAAATAAGGCAAACGAACAAGATAAGGCGAAGGCAATGATATTCATTCGCCATCACCTCCATGACGGGCTGAAAATCGAATAACTTGAGTCAAAGACCCATATGAAGTATGAAAAAATTTGGAGGAACGATATGATCATCAAAAGAGTGTGATCCTTCCAAAGGCTCGATATGACTGGTTGTACCTGAGGTTGCAAGATTATAAAACAGTTAATAAATACAATTCTGCTATGTTCTCTTTGTCTCCCAATTACGAATGTGTGGAGACAATGTGACAGATGCTGATATGTTAGAAAAAAACATTTACTACTTTCCATGCGTTAAATATGCTCCTGCAGCAGCAATATCAATAAAGAAAGTTTGAAAAATATTCTCAACTGATTTCATGTCTGCTTGTTGCTGAACAAAATAATGACCTCTTAATGAAAAACCACAACTCTCACCCGACTGGATCACAACCATTCCCAGAAGCGAATGCAAGTCATCATAACCATAATCGTGGTTGTGGTCGAGGTCGAGGTCGCGGTCGCAGTAAAGGTCGTGGTCGTGGTAGAAATTTTGCACCATACCGCCTGAAGTGGAACAATAAGAAAAAGCCACAAGAAAATACAACAACTATGAAAATTGGTGCACCAGCTAAGAACCACGAAGAAACTTGTTATCGATATGGAGCCCAAGGGCATTAGTCTCGTACTTGCCACACTCCAAAGCATTTGATTGAACTTTATCAAACATCCCAAAAAGATAAAGGCAATGGAAAACAAGTTCATTTAGCAGACTTTTGTAACATAGCACATGATGGTCAAATAGATTCAAATGATTTTACTCATTTCGATATTGAAGATTTTCTAACAGAGCCAAACTTGGATGGCAATGGGATCTAGTTTGTGAATGAGAATAATCAAGAATGATTGAGAAACTTGTTTTAATGAATTTCATGTTTTATAAGGATTGCTATAAATAAGTTGTGTTTTCCTTTATGTGGTAACATGCATTTTATAAACATTTGCATTGTTATATTTGCTTAAATAAAATTCTTTAGAGTTGTTTTGTGTATTTTGCTTGTATAATTCTGATTTACAGTATGACTTGAAAAATGAATTTCAGACATTCTAATTGACGTATAAAGAGTGTTTCATCAAGCAACACAACTCACTATTTTTAACTTGATTATTTTGAATTCAATTCAATAATGAAAATTATATATGTTATGCTAGACGTTTATTCAAGATGAATGGTGGGGGTGTCTGTCTGGTTGACAGTGGAACGACACACGCAATTCTTCGTGATCACAAATATTTTTCGACATTACAATTGTCCAAAGCAAATGTTAGTACAATTTCTGGTACTACAACATCGATTGAAGGCTCCGGAAGAGCAACAATTATATTACCAAATGGTACACATATCTTGGTTACTACGACATTATTTTCTACCAAGTCAAAAGAAACTTATTGAGTTTCAAGAATATACGTCTAAAGGGTTTTGATCTTGAAACCATGAATGAGAGGAATATGGAATTTTTATGTATTACTTACAGTGATTCAGGCCAAAAGCTTGTTAAAGAAAAATTCTCAATTTTCCCATTTGGATTGTATTATACGACTATACATCCAGTAGAATCTAATATTGTGATAAACCAAAAGTTCAATGATCCAAAACTATTTATGTTATACATGATCGACTTGGTCATCCGGGTTAGATAATGATGCGTCGAATTGTACAAAACTCACATGGACATCCTTTAAAGAACCAGAAGATTCTTTTACCTCGTGTTTGTGTTTGTCTCGCTTGTTCACGAGGAAAACTAATTAAGAGGCCATACCCAATGAAGGTTCATGTTGAATCCCCTATATTTTTACAAATAATACAAGGGGATATTTGTGGACCTATTGATCCCCCTTGTGGATCATTTCGTTATTTTATGGTCTTATTGGATGCCTCCTCACGATGGTCTCATATGAGTTTGCTCTCAATGAGAACCGTAGCTTTTGCCAAGCTTCTTGCTCAACTTATATGCTTACGAGCACAATTTCTGGATTATCCTATTAAATCTATTTGTCTTGATAATACCGGTGAATTTACTTCTCAAGCTTTTAATGATTATTGTATATCGATTGGGATTGAAGTTGAGCATTCAGTAGCACATGTGCACACTCAAAATGGTCTGGTAGAGTCATTTATCAAACGTTTACAGCTGATTGCTCGATTGATGCTTTTAAGATCTAATTTACCCACGACAGCTTGAGGACATGCGATTTCACATGCTTCCGCATTAGTCTGGCTTAGACCCAGTTCGTTTTAACCATATTCACCATTGCAAATGGTATTGGGCCAGCAGCCTAATATTTCTCATTTAAAGATTTTTGGTTGTGCGATTTATGTTCTGATTGTCCCACCTCGACAGATAAAACTAGGTCCTCAAAGATGTTTAGTAATATATATGGCTTTTGATTCTCCTTCTATCGTGAGATATATTGAGCCACTGACGGGCGATTTATTTAAGGCACGATATGCTGATTGTCATTTTGATGAGAAAGTTTTCTTGCTATTAGGGGAGAGAAAGTATCGTTTTCTGAAGAACGACATGAAATTACATGGAATGTTCCTTCACTTTCTCATCGCGACCCACGAACAAATCAATGCGAGCAACAAGTAAGAAGGATAATCTATTTACATAATATTGCAAATCAGTTGCCTGATGCATTTACTGATAGTAAAAAGGTAACCAAATCCCACGTCCCGGAGATGAATACGCATGTTTGACTTGATGCCTCTTAAAGGCAAAATGATGGTATACTAAAAGCAAGTCTAAAATGTAGGCGCCCGGTTGGTGCAAAAGATAAAAACCCTCGGAAAAGAAGGATACAAGTTAATGCTCCAGAAGAGCATACTCCAGAAGAGAAAAGAAGTTCACAACTTGAAAGCGCTATAGAAATCGAAACTGATCAGTCTAAAATTGATAAACAACTTGCTAATTTTGAAAAGATCTCTTTGAATTATGTAAGTACAGGAGAAAATTGGGATAGATAAAAGGTTAATATTGATCAAGTTTTTGCTTATGCAATTGCATGTGAAATTCTGAATGAGGATCCTGAACCGAGATCCATTGAAGAATGTCGACACAGAAACGATTGGCCAAAATGGAAAGATGCAATCCAAGCAGCACTAAAATCTTTGGAAAGTCGCAAAGTATTTGGACCTGTAGTCCGAACCCCTAAAGGGATAAAACCTATTGGACATAAATGGATTTTTGTACGAAAATGCAACGAGAAAAATGAGGTTGTGCGATACAAAGCACGTCTTGTTGCGCAAGGTTTTTCACAAAGATCTGGTTTTGATTATGATGAAATATATTCCCCGGTTATTGATACCATAACATTACGATATTTAATCAGCCTAGCAGTCACTAAAAACCTTTAGATGCGGTTAATGGACGTGGTTAACGTATACTTATATGGATCATTAGACAATGATATTTATATGAAAATCCCAGAAGGATTTAAATTGCCCGAAGCTATAATCAAAGGATGCATGAGTTATACTCAATCAAATTACAAAGATCCTTGTATGAATTAAAACAATCTGACAGGATGTGGTATAATCGTCTTAGTGAGTATCTTGTCAAAGAAGGTTATATAAATAATCCAATTTGTCATTGTGTATTTATCAAAAGATCTGATAGTAGATTCTCTATAATTGCAGTATATGTTGATGATTTAAATCTTGTTGGAACTCTTGAAGAGCTCACTGAAACTGCAAATTATCTTATGAAATAATTTGAAATGAAAGATCTCGGAAAGACCAAATTGCCTCGGCCTGCAGATCAAATAGTTGCATAATGGAATATTTATCCATCAATCTTCATATATAGAGAAGATCTTGAAATGATTTTACATGGACAAAGCTCAGTCATTAAGTAGTCCTATGGTGGTACGATCATTAGATGTAAAGAAAGAGCCATTTAGACCACCAGAAGAAAATGAAGAATTATTAGGTCCAGAAGTACCGCATCTTAGTGCTATTGGTGCTCTTATGTATCTTACCAATTGTTTAAGACCAGATATAACATTTTCAGTAAATTTATTGGCAAGGTATAGCTCTATACCAACACGAAGGCATTGGAATGGGGTCAAACATATTTTACGCTATCTTCGAGGAATACCAGATCTCGGTTTATTCTACTCCAAGAATTCCGAGCCACAATTAATGGGTTATGCTGATGCTGGCTTTCTATCTGACACTCATAAGGGAAGATCACAGGGCGGATATGTATTTACGTGTGAAAATGCAGTCATTTCATTGAGATCAGTGAAGCAGACATTAACAACCACCTCTTCTAATCATTCCGAGATTTTGGCATTACATGAAGCAAGTCGTGAATGCATATGGTTGAGATCGATGATTCAACATATCCAAGAGTCATATGGATTATCTTCACTAAGAAAAACTCCGACAATACTGTTTGAGGATAATGATGCATGTATTGCTCAAATTAAGAATGACTACATCAAAAAAGATAGAACAAAGCATATATCACCAAAATTTTCTACACTTATGATCTTGAGAAAAATGGTGAAATTAATATCCAGCAGATACAATCAAGCAAGAATGTTGCTGATTTGTTTACCAAAGCACTACCAACAGCTACGTCTAAAAAGATGGTCTACAACATTGTAATCGTCAACTTAAAGACCTCATGCCAGAATCAGGGGGAGTGTGATTACTACAAATACTATGCTCTTTTTCCTTCGTCCAAGTTTTTATCCCACTGAGTTTTTCTTGGCAAGGTTTTAACGAGGCAGTGTATCACACAAACCAAATATATGAATGTGTACTCTTTTTCCTTCGTCCAAGTTTTTATCCCACTGAGTTTTTCTTGGTAAGGTTTTAACGAAGACATATTCTATAAAATTTGAACATCCAAGGGGGAGTATTATGTATAGGATAATATTGTGAATGTCCAAGATGACCTTGCATGTGTGCAATGTGTTAGGAACATTAAAGGTATTCGATCCTCTCTTGTCTACTTTATACTGCATTATTTGAAACTTGGTTTTAAAACACCTTTATATATTTCCAAGACCCATTATTTTTTATTTTTAAGTTCCATAAATTGAAGTGTAACTAGACTATATTTTTTCTCTAAATGTCAAATAGATAAGTTTTAGTTATTATAATAACAAAACACTACTCAAGCTTATATTTACAAGGATTCTCACGACTCGAGCTTGATGATCACGGTGACACATATTGATGGGCGATTGCCGTGCCTCGTACAGACCATCTCCTTTAACACTTGGATCCTTAACGGTTGTAGACAAGAGTTTAACTCCCTCTTAGCCGTTGATCACCAAGGTTTTTGTTTGCCTTCCTCCTTCAAAAGTTATTCGTTTTTCAAGCAAGTTTTCACCCTCTTGGAAGGACACACCTTTGATTTTGGATATCCTCTTCATGGTTGCTCACACCTTAATTGGATTCTAACTTTGATCTTCAAGGAAACAAAGAAAGCACTCAAGTTGTTCTTAAGAAAATCAAAGTAAAACTCACAAGTATTTGTCAAGTGAAAGTAGGATGTTTTTGACTAAGAATTCTTATGAACAATTCTCCAAATTTTCCTACATGTTAAGGATGGCCATGACACCTTTAAATAGGGCCAAGAAGACTAAAAAAATTACAGTCCACAATGGTAAGGAAAATGCTACTCAAAAGGCTAGTCAAAAAGCTACAAAAGAGGGCTAAAAATATGCAATATGTTGGCAAACGGTTTGGCCCCTTCTAGAAGCAGATTCTGGTCTTTATCCCTTCTTCATAATTGTAGAGCATGATCTGAAATTCAATTTGGAATTTTGGATCACCTCATTTGGACATGGGATGAGTTAGATATGGCCCTCCAAACTTTGGGTGTCCAGAATGTTTTCAATATGAGCTCCTGAAAACTTGTCTGAATTGTGACCAGTTTTTGGATCACTTGAAGCTCGAATTAGGCCTTGACTCCTACGAGAGAATCGTAGCCCATTGAGTGTAGAATAATAAACATACAAAGTTCTCTGAATTTGGCCCACGCATTAACGAGATAAGTCCAAATTACTAAAAGTGTATCACAGAATTCGGCAGAAACAGTACTTGAACTTCAAAGCTGTTTTTGGCCATCATGACGACAGATATTGGAAATGTACAAACATGAATGTGTTAGATATTTGTCTTGTCTTCCCATCGAAACTTGAATCACTTGATTTGACCTTGTAGTTGAAGAGATACAGCTGTTTTACGAAAATTGGTTCTGACAGAAAATTACATTCCAAAATGGGTTTGCTTCTCTTCAACTCCTTTGGTCTTCAAACGTCTCCAACAACCTTACAAGTCCTTAAAACAATTCTAATAAACATAGAAACATAATAAACAACTCTAAAGGCCTAACAAGCTAAAAGACTCAAGGTTTGGTCATGCACGACCGAAACAACATCCTTTACAAACAAGGAACATTAAACAAACGACTCAAGGAATGAAAGAAATAATACAAATGACTCATATATGTTACAACACATAAAAACTCAAATATTGGGCTCAAGTAGGTGAATCCAACGACCCTTTTTGTTCATAGGCTCATCTCACATATGTATGAACAAGAATGCATCAACTTCTTGGCTCAAACTCTTTGTCATACTTGTCATTTGACCTCGACTTGCCTCGTCTTTGTTGTCGCTTGGCACCTGTACCTCATCATTCCCTGCTCTTCAAAAGGATTCAACCTCGAATCTAAAGCATCATTAAAAGGAGATAGATCAGAAACATAAAAAGTATTCGAGACAGAGCCATAGTTACCTTGTGGGATGTCAATGATGTAGGCATTGTCATTCATCCTCTCAAGCACCTTGAAAGGACTATCACCTCTTGGCATCAACTTAGATTTCCTCTCATTAGGAAACCTCTCTTCACGCAAATGCAACCATACTAAGTCGCCTGGCTCAAAGACAACTCTCTTCCTTCCTTTGTTGGCTTGCTTAGCATACTGCTTGTTCTTCTTTTCGATCTGTAATCTCACTTTGGCATGTAACTTCTTTACCAATTCAGCCTTTGCCTTACCATCCAGACTGACTTTTTCATTCGTAGGTATAGGCAATAAATCAAGTGGGGAAAGGGGATTGAAGCCATAAACAATCTCAAAAGGACAATACGAAGTAGCACTATGCACACTCATATTATATGCAAACTCAATATGTGGAAAACAATCTTCCCAATTCTTTAAGTTCTTTTGAATTAAAGCACGTAAAAGCTGAGACAACATCCTATTTACTACTTCGGTTTGACCGTCAGTCTGTGGATGAGCAGTAGTCGAAAATAAGAGTGTAGTACCCAACTTACCCCAAAGGACACGCCAAAAGTGACTCAAAAATTTTGTATCCCTATCACTAACAATAGTTCTAGGCATACCATGCAAACGAACAACTTCCTTAAAGAACAAATCAGCAGCATACTATACATCATCAATTTTTTTACACGATATGAAGTGAGCCATCTTAGAAAAACAATCCACAACAACAAAGACAATATCCTTACCTGTCTTTGATCGAAGCAGTCCTAGAACAAAGTCCATACTAACATCAACCCAAGGTGAAAGGGGTACAGGTAGTGGATGATATAAACCATGTGGATGCAACTCAGACTTTGCTTGCTTACATGTAATGCAACGAGCATAAATCTTTTCTATATCTGTACGCATGTGGGGCCAGAAGATTTGCTCACGCAATGCCTCTAAAGTCTTAAAGACACCAAAGTGACCCATAAGGCCGCCTCTATGTGCCTTCTTAACAAGCAATTCACACAAAGATGATTGTGGTATGCACAACCTACCTTCCCTAAACAAGAATCCATCATGAATGTAGAACTTACCAAAAGATGATCAGAGCATGCTGCATAGATAGAATGGAAATCATGATCACTAGCATATAACTCCTTAATCAATTCAAATCCAAGCAAACGAGAAGGCAATGTAGTAATCAAGGAATACCTCCTAGACAATGCATCAGCTAACGAGAAGACAATGTAGTAATCAAGTAATACCTCCTAGACAATGCATCAGCTACTACGTTATCTTTTTCTTGCTTATATTTAATCACATAAGGAAATTGTTCAATAAATTCTACCCATTTAGCATGTCTTTTATTCAACTTACCTTGGCCTTTAAGATACTTAAGGGATTCATGATCCATGTGAATCACAAATTCCTTAGGTTGCAAGTAATGCTACCAAGTTTGTAAAGATCTTACCAATGCATACAACTATTTATCATATGTGGAATAATTCAATTGGACACCTTTTAATTTCTCACTGAAGTATGCAATGGGACGTTTAGCTTGTGTTAACATGGCTCCAATTCCTATACCACTAGAGTCACACTCAATCTCAAATATTTCTTCAAAGCTTGGTAGTTTAAGAATAGATGTTGTAGTTAATCTTCTTTTAAGCTCATTAAACGCCAATTGTTGTGCCTCCCCCCAATGAAATCCGACGTCTTTCTTTACAATCTCATTTAAAGGGACTGCAATAGATGAAAAATCCTTAACAAGCCGCCTATAAAAGCTGGCTAAGCCATGAAAACTTCTAACTTTACCAACTGTTTTAGGGATAGGCCACCCAAGGATTGAGTTCACCTTTTCTTGGTCCATTTCAATGCCATTTGCACTAACAACATATCCTAAGAATATCACCTTTTTCCAAGCAAAAGGAACACCTTTTAAAATTAGCATATAGTTCTTCTCTGTGTAAAGTCTCAAACACAGTTCTTAAGTGTCCTATATAGTCACGTACAGTCTTAGAATATATCAAGATATCATCAAAATAGACAACAACAAACTTCCCGATGAATGCACATAAGACTTCGTTCATTAATCTCATGAATGTACTAGGTGCATTAATTAAACCAAAACGCATTACTAACCACTCATACAAACCAAACTTAGTCTTAAATCCAGTCTTCTATTCATCTCCCTCTTTGATGCACACTTGAAAGTACCCACTTTTCAAATCAATTTTAGTAAAGTATTTAGCTCCATGCAATTCATCTAATATGTCATCAAGTCTAGGAATAGGGTACCGATACTTTACAACGATCTTATTAATGGTGTGACAATCAGTGCACATTCTCCATGAGCCATCTTTTTTGGGCATGACAATCATTGCCACAACACATGGGCTCATGCTCTCTCTCTCACCTTGCCCTTGGCTAGTAGCTCCTCTACTTGGCGTTGGATCTCCTTTGTCTCATCGGATAAGTCCTATAGGCTGGTCTATTAGGCAATGTAGCACCAAGTATGAAATCTATTTGGTGTTCTATCCTGCGCAAAGGTGGCAATCCAGCAGGTTCCTCCTCAGGGAACAAACCTGAAAACTCTTCAAGCAAAGATACAACACCACTAGGTAATGTAGAGGGTAAGTCACTCACAGAAAACAATGATTCTTTGTAAAAACATCATATGAACAGTCTTATGATCATATAAAACATGTTAAACCTCAGAATGACTAGCAAAGAATGCATGCTTCTTTTCTTGCTTGATTAATTTTTTCTTCGCCGAAGATTCAGCCTTGGCCGAACCCTCCTTTGTTGTCCCCCGCTTGGCCAAGCCCTTACGAGAATCAAACCAAGTCTTTTCTTGCTTGAGGCCTTCAAGAAACTTCTTTTCAACCTCTCTTTCAGTAGGATCTAAACGCTTTTGTGAAAGGCATTTTTGATCCTCATAGACTTTGTGCGGGGGCAATGCACACAATCTATATGTCTTATTATCCATCTTAAATGAATATGTATTAAGGTAACCATCATGAATGACTCTCCTATCAAATCGCCATGGTCATCCCAAGAGAATATGACTATCATGCATGGGTGCAACGTCACAAAGAATGGCATCCTTATAATTACATATGGACAATGAAACCAAGACTTGCTTACTCACTTTAATTTCACCACAATTGTTAACTCATATCAAACTATTAGATCGTGGATGTTTAGTCATGGGTAAGTCAAGTTTCCTTACTAATTCTGCACTAGCAACATTAGTACAAGATCCTGCATCTACAATCATAATGCACACTTTTTCTTTTATCATGCAATGTGTATGAAATATGTTCTCTCTCTTGTTCATGTTCATCTACTTTAGTTTGTGCATTAATGATCTCTTAACGACTAAAAGCTCATTAGATGCAAGTACTCCCTCAATAGTGCATTCCTTAATATCATCCTCTTCTAGTCCCTCATCAACATTCTCTTCCTCTTCATGCTCAGATTCAGAATAATACTCTCCACTCTCCTCTATGTACATGATACATTTAATGTTAGGACATTCATATGCAATATGACCTAAACCCTGACATCTAAAGCATTTAATGTCCCTAGATCTACTAGAAGAGTTGGAAGATTTACCTTGATGTTGTTCACCAACCTTTTGCTTGCCTTTGTCGATTCGGAAGGGAGCTTGTGGTGCACGACCTTGCTGTTGAGGTGGGCAGTGTAGTGGCTATTGTACACGGCCCTAAAATGGTGGTAGTGGACGGTGTGGAGCTTGGCTTGACCGTGTAAACAGTGGATTCTATCGAGTACTAAATATGTTCATGGGTTGGGTAGAGGGTTGAATATGACCTCGTGTGGAAGGCCTCCTCAACTATCTTTCCACTTTTTCTGCCAAGTGTACCATCGATGTTAAGGTTGCACAAGATTGCAACTCCACAGGAAGGGCAATTTCTTTGTTCAATCCTTCTAGAAACCTTGCTATTGTAGCATCTTCTCTTTCATCAATATGTGCTCTCATCATCAACAACTTCATTTCTTTATAGTATTCATCAACAGTTTTGTTTTCCTGCTTGAGTTAGGTTAGTCTTTGAATCATAGTTCTTTCATAAAACTGAGGTATAAACCTTTTTCTCATTTCTCTTTTTATCTCCTTATATGTTTGAATGGGTCCTTCTCCACTCCTTCTTCTTGTACTTACCATTTAATCCCATCAAAAAAGTGTATATTCTGTAAACTCAATGGCTGCAAAACGCACTTCACTTAGTTCAGAAAAGGAAGTACAAGAGTAAATGAGTTCTACCTCTCTTTCCCATTCGAGGTATGCTTCAGGATCACTTTGCCCCTGAAATGGAGGAATGTTCATCTTTATCTTATGGGAATCATCATCATGTGGATTTTGCCTAGGAATGTAACCACGATTAGGAACATCATAGCCACAGTTTTTGTAGTGCCCCAGCCCGGCCGATAGACCCGAACCGGTGCACCTGTCGTAGCCTACTAAGAGGACTATCAGACGTCAATACTCTCACATACACGTCATCACTGACGTAGGAGAAATAAATGCCCAGACACATGTAAATTAAAATTTGAACTAACTGAATCTATACTCCTAAAAGCATAAGAAAGTAAAACTGTTTATGGACGTAACCATCTAATCCTCAACTAAATGAAATAAAGTTACATTAATAATAAGCAGTCTATAACAATCCTAAGACAGGCTCTAAGCACCTCACTCAGCCCACTCGCCATCGTCCTCAATGAAAATCATGTCATACTCGGGCTCATCTACAAAAACAACGGTGTAGAACCCTTAGCGAAAACGCTATAAGTAACTCTAACCATCTCCTCTGTCTCATATTCAGCTATTCTGCGAAAATAAGTATTTCAGGCTCTTGTGATCAGTGAATACGACACACTTTTCTCCATATAAGTAATGTCTCCAAATTTTAAGGGCAAACACTACTGCTGCGAGCTCCAAGTCATGAGTCGGGTAATTCTGCTCATAAGGTTTCAGCTGTCTCGAAGCATAAGAAATAACTCATCCTTTTTGCATCAAAACGCAACCTACAAACAGAAAGTTAATTTATGTCCAGTATATACACAATACAAAATTATGTAATTGTATACATACCTAGTCCTTTCTTGGACGCATCACTATAAATCATGAAGCCATCGTGCCAGAGGGTTGTGCCAATACCAGGGCCGTGGTCAATCTCTTCTTGAGTTCAGAAAAGCTCTGCTCGCATTCTATAGTCCACTCAAAGTTAGTCTTCTTCTGGGTAAGTCGGCTCAATGGAACTGCAATTATCGAAAATCCTTCAACAAATTTCCTGCAGTAGCCTACCAGACCTAAGAAACTTCTGACTTCTGTCACATTCGTAGGTCTCGGCCATTCAGTGATGGCTTCCACTTTCTTAGGATCCACTGAAATTCCATCCTCAGAAATCACGTGACCAAGAAAAGTCACACTCCTTAGCCAAAATTCACACTTGCTGAATTTGGCATACAACTTCTGCTGTCTCAGAATCTCCAACACCACTCTCAAATGCTCTGCATAGGACTGCTCATCAGGGGAGTAGACCAAAATGTCATCAATGAATACCACCACAAACTGATCTAGCTGCGCTCGGAATACGGTGTTCATTAAATCCATAAAAGTTGTTGGGGCATTTTTCAGTCCAAAAGACATCACCAAAAACTCATATTGTCCATATCGAGTACGGAAAGCTGTTTTAGGGACATCACCTGCTTTCACAAGCAACTGATGGTATCCCTGAGGAAGATCGATTTGAAAACCATCTGGCACCCTTCAACTGATCAAATAAATCCTCAATCCTTGGCAGTGGATACTTATTCTTGATTGTTATCTTGTTTAGCTCTCTGTAGTCGATACATAATCTCAAACTGACATCCTTCTTCTTGACAAATAAAACATGGGCTCCCTGGGTGATACACTGGGACGGATCATCTTCTTGTCCAACAACTCTTGCAGTTGTCCCTTTAACTCCTTAAGTTCAGCTGGGGCCATCTTATAAGGTGCCTTAGATATAGGCTCAGCTCCTGGAATCAAGTTATTTCGAACTCCACTTCTCTTGATGGCGGTACTCCAGACAAATCATCTGGAAATACGTCCTTAAATTCATTAATCATCGGAATCTGATCAATAGAGGGAATCTCCTGCTTAGAATCCATATCATAAACCATAAATCTCTCTGCTCCCCTCTATAAAGCCTTGAAAGCTTGAACTGCAGTCAAATAAATTTTCTTGCGGGTCTTTGTCAGCTTAACATTCCCTTGAACCGCCACTTCATTTATCTCAGGATCCTTAACTGTCACTTGTTTAATTCTGTAGCCAATGTTGGAATGATACTTAGTCAACCATTCCATGCCCAAAATCACATCAAAATCTTGCATCGCAATGGGAACCAATGTGGCAGAAAACACCTTCTCATCCAACTCCAATTCACAGTCCTTGTACTGATGATGTGAGACCAGTACTTGATCACCAGCTGCCTGCACTCTGAAGGGGGTATCAAACCACTCGGGCAGACAATCAAGTCTTTTGGCAAATTTCTTAGATATAAATGAGTGACTCGCACCACTATCAAATAACGCATTCGCAAGCACTTTATTTACTATAATAGCACCTAATCACAGAAGACATCGCACAGAAGATTTCACGTAAAGCAAATTTAGTTTTCGACTTATCCAACTAAAAATTTAACTCAAATCATACCTGTCACGACATCATTGTTCTCTTGCACCTCGGCATCCTCATGATGTGAACTCTGGTATTGGCTCTGGGCTTAGCTCTCTGCTGTTGCTGTGGCCCTGCATCTCCATGTGACCTCTGCTTCCAATCGGGGCAGTCCTTGATTCTGTGGTCAGTCTTGCCACACTTGAAACAGGCTCCAATCTTTTTCCAGCACTCCCCGACATGATTTTTCTGACAATGGGGACACACACCTGCCGCCTGTCGATTAGGCTGATTCTGCTGCGACGCTATCTGGACTTGTCCTGTCTCACCTCTTCTGGGAATCTTAACCCAGCATCTGGGTCTACCTCATCTCCGATCATCTCTCATCACGAGCCTCTCTAGGCTCAGATCTACGCAAATCACACTCCACTGGATAACAGGCATCCAACATCTCAGAAAAGTCTTCAAACTGGATCCTGCTATAGCTGACCGAATGCGGGGGTTCAGACCTTGCTCGAACTTGAGCATTTTCATTCTGTTATTTTCCAATACCATGGGCATGAATTTTCCCAAGACATGGAACCTGTTGGCATAATCAGAAACGGACATCCTGTCTTGCTCCAACTTGTCAAACCGCCTCATCTTCTCGAATATAGCAGTCTCGGGCATGTAGTACTCCTTGTAAGTCTCAACAAATTATATCCACTAGATAGGAGGAGTCACATTTGGAAGAATACCGTTCCACCAAGCATTAGCTCTGCCACTCAGCAAGGGCGTAGCCACATCCACCTTGTTTTCTTCAGGCACCTGCACTAGCTTGAAGTACTTTTCCACTTCCTTCAACCAAAATTCTGCCACCTCTGGGTCTGTGGTCCCTTCAAAGGTGGGGGCATGCAACTTCCGCATTCCCCCAATGTAATATCGAATACCGTGCTGATGTAGTGGTGGGGGAGGAGGAGGCTGCTGCTGCTGAGCAACTCCCTGTGCAATCACAGTCAGAGCGTCCTTCAGAGCCTGAGGTAGCACCATCTGTGGTGGTTGAGGATTCTCATTCCCATTTGCACCATTTCCAGGGTTTTCTCTTCTGGGAGGCATCTTTCTACAAGGTCAGCACTTATTAGCATCCTGAGACTCAAAAGATAATACTGAAGGCTCACATACATTGCACGGAATAGAACTTGCATACATTAAGGAAATGAACCGTATAGTCATTAATTAAATTATATCGCACTCGCGCACACCTATCCTAATTCATCTTATATCTAAGATCAAATACATAGACCTATGAATCAACTTAAGGTCGAAATCGTAACCTAGGACTTTCTATGACATAAACCTAGGTCTCCAAGGTAGATCTGAAACCTAGGCTCAAATACCACTTGTAGCGCCCCGGCTCGGCCGATAGATCCGAACCGGTGCATCCGTTGTAGCCTACTAAGAGGACTACCAGCCATCAATACTCTCACATACACATCATCACTGACGTAGGAGAAATAAATGTCGAGACACATGAAATTAAAATCTGAACTAATTGAATCTATACTCCCAAAAGCATAAGAAAGTAAAACTGTTTGTGGACGCAACCATCTAATCCTCAACTACATGAAATAAAGTTACATTAACGATAAACAGTCTATAACAATCCCAAGACAGGCTCTAAGCACCCCACTCAGCCCACTCGCCATCGTCCTCAATGAAAATCATGTCATACTCAGACTCATTTGCAAAAACAACGGGGTAGAACCCTTAGCGAAAAACGCTAGCAAGTAACCCGCTTATAAGACATACGTGATCATCACATGGCAAGACATGGGTGAATATCAATATCAAGGAGAATAGGGGCACATGTCCTGAGTTGTTCAGAAGTCCTGATTTTTGCATAATAAAAGAAAAATCAAGTAATGCACAAGTAAACACGGAATCACTTACATAGCAACCATACCGGAATGGAACATATGATGCATGTCGTTTCAAACCATGCTGTACACTACACATTCACATATGCTCATGCAATGCTTTTCAAAAAAAGTACAATGCGTGTCATAATGTCCGGTCAAATAAATGTATACTCTATGATGGGTCACAGCTTGTCTTTATACCCTGTGACACATCCCAGCTTAAATTTATACCCTGTAATGAGCCACAACTTGTCTTTATACCCTGATTCACATTACAACTCACTTTGATACCCTGTACACATCACAGCTCATTTCGCAAAGAACTTTATACCCTGTGCCAAGATACAACTCTTATTAAACCATAGTGCGAATGCAAGTGCCATGATGCAAAAACGCACACTCAAACATGTCATTCAATCACTTGAGCCTCGTCTCATTCGAATATTCAAGCATGCCCATTCATGCCATTCCTACTTTAACATCCACATTCATCTTAGGAACACAAAGAATGGATTAGACAACCTCACACACTCCATTTGCATCTTATCAAAGCCACATGCATTCATCCTTAGCCCCCTAGACCATTCACACTAAAGCCTAGTTCAAATACCTTTTGAAATCTTCACCGTTGATTCACCATCTTAGGACACATTCCCAGGACTTAAACTAATCTCAATCACGTCATAAGAAGCCTCTAACATCACCCAATTTGTCCTCTAACTTCCCGTTCTTGCTTCTATTTTTCCCAAGAAAACTTTTGACATCATACCCTAACATCAATCGATCAATGTGACTTCATACCCTAGCATCGACCGATCGAAGTCCGTCAGAAACTTTAAGTCTCACATCAGTCGATCCATTTACCTACATCGATCGATCGAAGTGACTTCATATTCTTACATCGATCGATCAAAGTCTGTCAGAAACTTTTTGTCTCACATCAGTCGCTCAAACCTCCTACATTGATCGATCGATGTACATCATCCGATGACATCGATTGATCGATGTCCCTATTTTCCCTGAAAGAAAAATACGCGAATTCTACAGAAAATCTGCAGAACCAAACATACAAATGTCCCAAATTTCATCCCAATCATTCCAGGCTTAAACCATGTTATCAATACGTGCTTAAACTACAAATTGAACACTTCACACATTATATACCAAAGATTCAAGCCAAAAACTCAAGGATTTCAATCATACAAACCCAAAGACTCCATTTTTCTCCCTTAAACCTTAACACAACAGTAAAATTACAGCAAAGGGAATTCAAGGGATAAGGATTTATAGGAATCCATATATTCACCAACATCAAACTAGATTTTTAACATATAATGGTCAAAACGTCAAATCCAAAACACAGAAATTGCACAGAATTCACATATAGATAAATAAGGGTATAATATTGCATGTTGATCCAATTTTGATACAAAAGTAGGGCATTTTCCTTTACAAATCGTAAGAACTTATAGGAAAGTTACTTGCCTTTGATTACTGATAATCGGATTGAAAAACAAACGGGGTTTGGATTGATTCTCGGAGGTTGTCTTCCTCTCCTATACTCTCGTGAAGAAAAACCGGCTAGGGCTTGGGGGGGAAGAAGGAGTCGACGCTTTTCTTAATGAATGGGGATAATGACGCTCTTTTTAGTTTTTATTATAGGGAAGGGCAAAACTGGAATTTCTTATTTGTATTTTATTTAATCATTTTTCCTTTAATTCTTAAATTCTAATATTTTAATCCATAATTAATTAGTCATTAATTTCTCATAATTTCTTTCCTCATTTAATTAAGTTTCGGAGGGTGCGGGGCATAACAGTTTTGGCGTTGAAAGCTACGGTTTTCAACATCAAACTATTCCTCATAATCTCTTTCCCGTTGAACATCATGTATATGTGGATCATCCTCGAGATATCTCTCATCTAATGGTGGCATGTACATTGGGTCGTGTTGTAGGCGTCCTCTACCTCGTCCTCCTTGCCCTATCATTTGACTACGAACGGCTTGCCGTGGTGGATCAACTAGAACATGGCTTTGACCCTCAAATTGGGTAGCCATATTTCTAACCATGGAGCCACTTCCTTCTATGGTTCCTGTTTGAGATGTTTGGAGGTGAGGGTTAGATCTTTCAGCATCCAATAGGTCTAATCTCTCGATAATCCTTCTAAGCACTCTGAGCATGTGCTCCTCCGTTACGGGATTCCTCGTATCCTCAAAAGCTGGGGGAGTATAGAATTCCTAAACAGTGTCTCATCCATCCAAACCTGAAACAAAATTAAAAGAACACAAAGAAAAGGAAAACTAACACAAAGACTAAAGAAGCTTTGTTACGTTAGTGTAAAGAGAATTTCAACTTGTGTTTTTCCTTTCTTACTCGCGTTTTTGACACTTAAGGGTTTTACCTCCCCTCTTTAAGTTCTTACAAACCTTTATAAGCCTTTTACCTCTCTTTTCTTGTGCCTCTAATCCAATCGTGGGCTAGAAGCAACCAAGATGAGCAACAACGTAGAGGTCTTCAACAGCTTGTGCAATCTTTAAAACGGGGTTAGTATCACCAAAGTAAGAATGGATACCGAGCAAAGGACACACAACACACTTGGACAAACTCTAATATTCAAGGAAATTATTAAACCAAACGTGATGTAAATGGCTGAGACAAAGAATTGCTAAGGGGTTGCCTTGGGCAATCCTTAATCACACTTAGACTCAATGCACTTAATCACACATACGAAATGTCCAATGCATAAAGGAAGAAGTGTCCAAAGTTGTATATAAAAGGCGATTTTGGTTGTGGTGTTGTAGGATGTTTTGTGTTTTAATGGTGCAAGGACACCTTTTCAAACAATTCAAATAGCCTCTTTTGAATAACAACTGTTTTGTACTCCTTTTTTTGTAATGCTTTTTTTATGTTCTCCTTTTTCGGCTGAAATACAAAAAACTCAAAGTAACCAAATGATTAATAGAAAACACAACAACCTTCTTGCTCCAATTTTTTTGTTCTAAGCCGAATCTTATACAAAAGGATGTTTGAAGATGTTCTTGTGAAAAGAGACTCAATGTTTTGTAGTGTAAGACTTTTATGAGTATGGATCACTTGTATGCATCAATAAACACAACACACAATGCAAATAAGATGCACAAATCCAAGCATGACTAAGAGCTTCAAATAGCAACAAGATTTAAAGTTAACAATGTAGCTTTTTAGGCTAGTAAAAGCAATATAAGTGTGTCTGAAACGAAAGCTCTCCATGCAGTGATCCTAATACCCCAAGTATATATTCAAGCAAGAATGGATGCAAGACAAAGTAACCCAAAAGAAAAAAGTCGTGAACAACAACAAAGATGCAATCTTTTGAATGTTTTAAGATGTTTTAAAGATTGTCCTTGTCCTCGTATAGGATCCTTGTCAAGGTAACTCTAATATGTCATGGTCCGTTGTCAATATGTCCAAGGAGTTTCGGTATTTGGTCCTGTCCAATATGTCCAAATTGTCCAATATGGTCCAATAGGTCCAAAGTGTCCAATATGTCCAATATGTCAAATTGGTCCAAAGTGTCCAATAAGTCCAATATGTCAAGGAAATTTTGGTCCTTTGTCCAATATGTCAAGGTATTGATATTGTCAAGTCCAGAAAGATACGTTGTGTTTTTTTTTAATAAAAGCAAGTAGGATGAAAATTTTGTAGGATCTGTATAGCACCACTAGAAGGGGGGGTTGAATAGTGAGTGCGGAAAATTCGATTTTTAAAACTTTTTGAACCAAATTACTCATTTCTGAAAACATTTTCTGTTTTCAGATCCTGATTTGATTTATTTAAATGACCTACTTGTAGACCTCCAAAAATTGTGAAATTTGGTGAAGTTGTACTTTCAGATGTTATTATTAACTCACAAAAATTTCAAATTAAAAGTCCAAGCCTAACCCCTTGAAAATACATTTTTGGTTAGATTGCGCAAATCTACAAGAAACTGTACTCTGAATTGAAAATTTTATTTATATTAATTGGGAACTCTAAATGATCTAAAAATTTTATGGTTTGACCCTCAAGATATTTATTGTAATGGACTGAAACACGTTTTGAAAATTCCCTTGGAAAGTATGTCAACCACATTGATGTTCTCAACCTTTGCAAATCTGAAAAACAGATTGTACTAGTCTCAGTACTATTAACGTTTGATTGACTTATACTTATCCAAATGAGGTGAAACTTGTTCCAAATGAAAGGTAGGACGTGTAGATATGTTTCTGCAAAATTTTATGATTTTTGAAAATCGTTTGCTAGTTTTACCATTGCAATGAAAATGATGCAGAAAACTGGAAACTGAAAGTAAAGTGCTTAAAAGTAAGAACACCAAGAATTTTATACTGATTCGGTTAAAACAACCTACTATAATCTTCAAGGACACCTTCCTCGGTTTTCACTAAACACAAAAATACCTTAACATAAAAGTAACTGGAGTTAAACACCAACTCCACCCTTTACAATCAAACAATCAAGCAAACCAATCACGAACACCACCACCGATTGAATGAAGGTTTGATCACACATTGATCAACCTTTGACAAGAAATGAACGTATATAGGTGGTATAATCAAAACCTATATAATATGTGGAATATATGACTGATAGGCTTAAGAGGAAAGGAAGGAAGAAGAGAGGAAGGAAGAAGAAGAGAGTAGTCTTGCTTTTTGCACTTGTAAGAATACGAATTGTTGCTTTTTCTTGTCTTGCACCATCTTTCCTTTTTATCATATTTTGGCAGCCCCCTAGGGTTCCTCTTCCTCCTTGAGAAATTTCTTTAATGCCCTTGGAAGATTGTCTTGTGTAAAAGATGACACAATCTTGCTTACTTGATGCAATATGATTGGAAGGATGACTTGTCTTTTCCTAGTTGTCACTTGTTGATTGACCATCATTAGTCCACCTTGGCACCCTTTAAACAAGCTGTAAATTATTCAAAAAATCTAAAAACATGTGCTCAAATTCAAGTTAAATAATTATCATATCATCATAATTTAATCCCTTGAATTTCGGAAGACAAATTGAAGACAAATCATAGAAAAAAATCGGCCACTTTCACACATGTATTGAAATTTTCAGCATGTGTTTTTCTTTTGAATTCTTTCCTTATGTGGTGCCCTCTTCAGTGTCACTAATCTTGTGTGGCATGTCTTCCACAAATTGAAGTGCCAAATAAGCTCCACCTTGGCTCTAACAAGATGTAATAGGCGTGTGAAAATTCCTGCACATGTGATGAAATTTTCTTTTGGCAAGCTTTGTCAAATAATGTACAATATTTACACATATATGGTAAATTATAATCAGTCCTAATTTGAATTTTCTAGAACACTTTAACATGTCTTGACTGTGCAAAAAGCATCTAGATACATGTTACATCTATGCCAAAAACGTTCCATGTGTGTACGTTCGTAGAAAACCGAATTTTTGACTTTCGTCGATTATGTGATTTTTCTCCGATTAATTTCAAACTTCTTACACATGTAATATATATTATGTCACACATAATATACATAAAATGAAGTTTATATTCAGATCTAATGGCTGATGAAAAACGTCCCATGTGTAAAAATAAAATTGAGTTTGAATTCTTCATAAATCTAGGCTAAATTGTGGGTGATTTGTGTGTGCCAACATGGTATGACCTTGTGGCTGATTGTAACATGTGGATCACGAAATTTGTGAGTATTTTTGATGTATATAGGCTGGTCATCTTTATATGGTAAGTACGTGACATGTCGATGAAGTTTCGGTAGTCACCTGATACGATAATTTTCGGTTTATGACCTTGTAATATGTCGTTATAATTTTGACGTCACCATGACTTATACCATATGATATAAGACCTGAATATACTCATAAATATGAGGTGTATATAATGGTGTGACGTCGACGTACGTTTATAATATATGTGACGTGTTGGTGGTACGTCGGAATATAAGTATATAGTGCCTTTTAAAAAATATGGATATATATATTATATATATAATTGGCGTGTGAAATGAGTAGGATGATGAGACTTTCCATTTTAAATTTGTTGCCATATAGCTCTCTCCAAATGTGTCTTCATTTAATGAACTAGTTAGTTCATGAACTTAAACACTTCACCTAATGAACTAGTTTAGTTCATTAATCATGGCACCTGAAAATAGTACAAAGGCAACAAATGTTTGCCATATGATGTAAGCTTTAACGCTTCATGGCTTGTTAGTACGGCAACAATATATATAAGCATGTAAAGCATGTTTATCACATAAGCGTGTCAAGTAATAATTTATTCATGCATTTTGTAAGCACGTAGCATTTAAATCATACATTTGTAAATCACTCAAACCCTTTTTATCAACAGCTTTAAGGCTAATTTTTTTTGGAACGGAATTTTTTTTCCAATGACACAAAGATGAAGACAAAAAAAGACACAAAATGAAGGATAGATTAAAGGAGAACCTTTGCTCTGATACCAAACTGATGGGCGATTGCCATATCTCGTACGGACCATCTCTTCTAACACTTGGATCTTTAACGGTTGCAGGCAAAAGTTTAACTTCCTCCTAGCCGCTGATCACCAATGTTTTTGTTTGAGCCTTCCTTCTTCAAAAGTTACCCATTTTCCAAGTAGGTTTACACCATCTTGGACGGCCACACCTTTGATTTTGGATATCCCCCACAAGGTTGCTCACACCTTGATTGGATTCTAACTTTGATCTTCAAAGACACAAACAAAGCACTCAAGTTGTTCTTAAGAAAATCAAAGTAAAACTCACAAGTGTTTGTGAAGAGAAAATAGACTGTTTTTGCCTAATAATTCTTATGAACTCTCCAACTTTTCATACATGTTATGGACGACCATGGACCCTTTAAATAGGACCAAGAAGACTAAAAAATCTAGTCTACAATGCTAAAGAAAATGCTACTCAAAAGGCTAGTCAAAAGGCTACAAAAGAGGGCTAAAAATGTGCAATCTGTTGGCAAACGGTTTGACCCTTTCTAGAAGATTATGGCCTTTATCCCTTCTTGAGAATTGTAGATCATGATCTGGAATTCAATTTGGGATTTTGGATCACCTCATTTGGACATGAGATGAGTTAGATATGGCCCTCCAAAGTTTGGGTGTCCAGAATGTTTTCAGTATTGGCTCCTGAAAACTTGTCTGTATTGTGGCCTGTTTTTGGACCATTTGAAGCTCGAATTAGACATTGACTCTTCTTTAAGAATCGTAGCCCATTGAGTGTAGAATAATAAACATATGCAGTTCTCTGAATTTAGCCCATGTATTGAAGAGATAAGTCCAAATTACTAAATGTGTGTCACAGAATTCGGCAGAAACAGTACTTGAACTTCAACGCTGTTTTTGGCCATCACGACGACATATATTGGAAATGTACGAAACATGAATGTGTTAGATCTTTGTCTTTTCTTTCCAACGAAACTTGCATCACTTGATTTGACCTTGTGGTTGAAGAGATACAACTATATTATGAAAACTGGTTCTCACATAAAATTACATTCCGAAATGGGCTTGCTTTTCTTCAACTCATTTGGTCTTCAAACGTCTCCAACAACCTTACAAGTCTTTAAAACAATTCTAATAAATATAGAAACATAATAAACAACTCTACAGTGCTAACAAGCTAAACGACTCAAGGTTTAGTCATGCAAGACCAAAACAACAAACTTTACAAACAAGAAACATTAAACAAACAACTCAAGGAATGAAAGAAATAATACAAATGATATATGTTACAACACATAAAAACTCAAAGATTGGGCTCAAGTAGGTGAACCCAACGATCCTCTTTGTTCATAGGTTCATCTCGCATATATATGAACAAAAATGCATCAACTTCTTGGCTCAAACTTTTTGTCATACTTCTTGTCATTTGACCTCGACTTGTCTCGTTTTTGTTGCCGCTTGGCACCTGTACCTCATCACATACTTTGTAAATAATGTCTAACGTAACATTCTTGTTAATTGAAGAAAACGCTCCATTTTGTTGAAAATCGTTTAATATTCAAAACAATTAATTGGTCAACGAGACATATAGAGTGAGATTAAAATTGTAAACAAATTAAGAGAGGTATTTTGAAAAATATAATGCGGCTAATATTTTTTTTCCAATACTATTAGTGAATATACATAAATGTATCTTAATACTTCACATTTGATTTTCATTTCTAAATCAGTAGTTGATTTTAATTTAAAATATTTTATATCTGGAGGAGGTTGAATAGTAGGAGTAGCTATTATGCTCTTACTAGTACTGGCTATATTTGTAGCTTGTACTTTATTATTTATTTGTTTTATATATGATAAAATATTATATATCTTATTATTTATATCTTTTAATTGTTCTCCTAACACAACCACATATAAATTACTATAATTTTGTTGTGTTAATATCATATTAATATGAGCAATTGTAATTGAAAGAGTATTATTATCTAATAATTTTTGAAAAGCAGTAAAATGTCTTATTTCATTTTCTTTTCCAATCTGAAAAGGTTGTTGTGGTGGAAATACAGTATGAAGTATTTTACCATTCATATTATAATATCTTTCTATAACAGAGATAATACTATAAATGTAATTATTCAAAAACCAAGGCACAAATGGTATAACTTGGTTTTTCTGAGAAAGATCCTTATAATATTTTTCCTGAAAATATAATTTATCTTGATTATTAAAATTACCAAAAAACCAATTTCTAAATGGTTCCCATTTTCGTAAATAAAATTCTTTATTTATCTCCTGTCTTGCTGGAGATCCTTTTCTAAAATCTATATTTGTTTTTAAATTCATATTGAAAAATTCATTTCTGATTCGGTTATTTCCAGTTCATGATTCTTATGAATTCCTCTCACTATATTCTGCTCATTTATTCTTATTTCATATATTGATGCAGGATATTCTTCTCTAATTTGAGAAGTTGAAGCCCTCGAAGGACTTGTTACCTTATATTCAAGTGGAGATATATAATAATGTGAAGATCTGCTTCTAGAAAGACTAGATCTTGTCTTGTAATCTATTGTATTTTTATTATCAAATTTTATTTGTACAGTTCCTTCCTCAGACTATGTAATATCAATTGGATTATTATCCACATATGATTTTGAAGGGACTGATGCTTCCATTATCCAATTTTCTGGAAATTCAATTTCTTTCCATCTAATTTTTCTCCTAGTAGTTATATTAGATTTTCCAAAATTAGTTTCTATTATAATTGTTTCATTTATTGGTCTATCCATAATCTTACATCTAGGATTATATGTAACCAATGGTTTATAATATATTCTATAACAAACACATATAACCTCTGATCCTGGTTTATAATCGTAACCATGAGTTTTAATATTCAAAGTTAATGCATCACAAACATTAACATCCGATAAAGATAATCTTAGATTAGGATATATATTAAAATATACTGGACCATGAGTTAGTGATGATTGTATAATACCAATCAAAGATTTTTTCCAATTATTATTCCTACCATCTCTTAAAGCTGCTATAAAGCTTTCTGGTAAACCTTCTAAAGTTAAATGTTTAAAAGCTATTTGAACTAAACCTATATGTATAAATTTATAATTAGATTTATATCTACTTAATTCTCTATCATTAAGTAGTCTTATCATCATATCCTCTTTATTAATAGATAAAGTTGACTCAGTAGTTTTAACTACTTGTTTAATTCCTAATTTTTCAAATGTACCTAATTGATAAACTATTTTATAGTCTACCTTAGGAATTGTCCATTTATTCAAGAGATCTATATTGTGAGGAATATTGTATTCTTCTTCAATACTGTTTTGAACAGTATCTTCATTCTTGATTATATTCATCAAGAGATTACGTGTTGAACTTTACTATATGCTAATCTATTTTCCATGGCTTTGATACCAATTATTCACCCAGAATATCTAATAAAAACAAACTAATAAAAACAAACAAACAAAAGAACAAAACAACCAAACTAATAAAACAATTTATTAAACAATTTATTCAAAGGCTCAGGATAACTTTACATAAATATAATCTGGCAATGGAATCTATTTCTAATCTCTCAGTACGCAGTCTTGCCCTTAAAATGCCATTAACTCAATCGGCTAAAACGGGCTCCCGCAAATTCGAGAAATTAAAATAGATCCAGCCTGATCACATCTATAACCTTTCCTTCAAGAACAAATTATTTAATAAATTCTTTTTTTTATTAATAATACTAAATTTTTTTTACCGATCAATCCTCCATCACAGAGCTTACAAATCCAGACATCCCATAAGGGATTAAGGGCATGAACACCCCCTGGCACACTCATGATGTATGTGATGTTGTTCATTATCATATCAAATAAATTAATCATACAGCATAGTTCAACACATAAATTCTTAGCCTTTCATTAGGCTAAGTTCAAACAAAACTAAAATAAATAAATAAAACGAAGAAAGAAAGAAATAGACCTCAAACTGAAGAATTCTCCAAAATATCCACGAATAATCTTCAAAGATCTTATCCACAAGAGTTGTATACAAGAAACAGGAAAAGATTCTCCAAAAAAACCGTGTCCTTACAAATGAGGGAGGGCCTCTTTTTATAGGCAAAATCCCGGACTTCAAATCTATTCTAGACTAAAACTCAAATGAAATGTAAATGAAATTTACATGAAATCAAAATTTACAATAATGGCCAGTATAATGCCAAAAAGGAATAATGTCCTTTACAAAAAGTCGACATGATAGGACCCATATGTCTAACATTTCTTCAATTATCCTTCTTTAACCAATCTCTTTATCAATTTGTTGACGAATATTTTTCATCATTGCATCCACCATTTGTTGCATCTGATCATCATCATCTTCTGCATCTTGAGATTCTCCAGCTAATACATCCTTATCTTGATATGTACCAGAGATAGATACATCTGAACTAGAGTCATTATCCTTCTGAAGATTTCTCATTAAATCTTTCTTAATTTCTTCGAAATATGAAGATATAATTTCTTCCTTAGAGAGATTTATATGATCTCCTTTAACCATCTTCATTTTTTGCATCATCTGTTGAAATGGGCTAGAATGATCTTTCCGTTCCTCCATTTGAGTTTGAGTTTGATATATTATCAAAGTTTTTTGGATATGATCCAATGTTTGTTGTCCTTCAACAATTCCTTCTTCAGTCTTATTAAGCATTTTCTTCCAGAATTTTGTATAAAAAACTCTTCTTAATGACAGAATATTTTGTTGGGTATATCCAACTCTCACTTCCCATTTCCAAATCCATGGTATTCCAAATTCCATAAAGAAATGTAATGTATTCATGCCTGTAATTAGGCTTCTTTCATTCTGAGCCTCTATTATGCCTGGTGAAATTTCAATCCATTGAGTATATAAACTCTTGTATGGTTCAGGAAGAATATTTATTGACGGACCATATGAGGACCACCATTGGTATAACCAATTTGGTATTTCTTGTTTATATACCTCAGGACATATCCTGAAAAACCAAGAATGCTTCCTTTTTGGATTCTCATATAAAAAAGCTTTATGAAATGCTTCAACATAATCCCAGTAATTATATTTGACTGGAACTTTAACTTCTGGGTGTATAAACTCCTTTTCTTTTAGGGTAGATATTCTCCATGAATCAGCTGATATAATCTGCTTTATTATTACCTTGCTGAAATTATAAACAACAGAATTAGCAGTTGTAAAATGAGTAATTTCACAGGATTCTATGATTTTGAGTATAGACTCATAATATCCTCTATTCTTATAAGAAGCTGCAGTGTATGACACTGTGTCCAAATATCTTTGTAATAAAATCCATGGTTGATCTTTCCATTTAAGATCCTTTTGTTCCAAAAGTAATATACTTTCAGAATGTGAATTTTGATCATAAACTTCATCAGTTTCTTCTGTTACCATTGTAACATAGGAAGGTTTATTATCCTCCTTCTTTTGAGAAGCTTTATAAGCTAAAAATTCTTTATATAACTTATCATCAACTTTTTGAGTATTACTCGAAGATGAAGATGCAATATTCGCAGAAATTAATTTCTGTTGACCAATTTGGCCAAGAATTTCACCATCTCTTCCTCCTCTATTAGAGTAGGTTCCTCGTCCTCTCCTATTAGAGGGACTTCCTCTGCCCCATTGGGACATATCTGCAAAATGAGAGATATTAGTCATTAATATATTCTCTTGTGAGAAAATCAGGGAGACTATTATCTGACCCTTTCTTGTATTGAATTTCAAAATCAAAGGGTGCCATATGAGCCTGCCATCTTGCAAACATCTGCTTAGAAACATCATGTTTAAAATCTTTATTAAACATAAATTTTGCTGCTTGACAATCAGTTTTTATAATAAACTTTTGATTATATAAATCGTCTTGAAATTTAAGAACACATTTCACAATAGCAAGAATTTCTTTTGCTATAGTAGCATAATTCTTTTGACTATTAGTCCATTTTCCTGAATGAAATCTAACAAGATATTCTTGTTTCTCAATAGGTGAAATTTGTTTTAGAATACCTCCATATCCTATATCTGAGGCATCTGTTTCTATAATTTTTTTCCAATTTGGGTTTGCTAACATTAAACAAGGCAAATGAGTTACCTTTTGCTTAATTACCTAAACTGCTTTAGTATGATCTTCAGTCCATGGTTTAACATTTTTCTTCAACCTGTCATATAATATAGCAGTATCTTCTGCCAAGTTCTTATAATAAGGAGAAATATAATTTAGACTTCCTAAAAATATCTGTAATTGTGTTTTATCCAGAATATTATCTGGAAATTTAGAAGCAAATTCTATACTCCTATTTATAGGAATAATTTTTCTCTTTTCTATATTATGTCCTAAAAATCTTATTTTTGTCTGAAATAATAACATTTTAGGCCTAGAAATAACTAAACCATTTTGAATAATTATTTTCTTAAATATATTCAAATGTTTAAAATGTATTTCAATATTCTTAGAAAACACCAAAATATCATCTATATAAACTATAATAAAATCACTATAAGGAATAAAAATATCATTCATAATATTCTGAAATTCAGAAGGTGCATTTTTCAATCCAAATGGCATTACATTCCATTCATAATGTCCTATTGGAACAGTAAAAACTGTTTTGTATGTATCAGATTCATTTATTTGAATCTGCCAGTATCCTGATTTTAAATCAAATTTAGAAAAAATAAGTGCTTCATTTAGCCTATCCAATAAATCTTTTTTATTCGGTATAGGATACCTGATCCATTTTAAAACCTTATTTAAGGGTTTATAATTTATTACTAATCTTGGAACCCCTCTCTCTTGTTCTGAATGCTTATTTACATAAAAAGCAGTACAAGACCAAGATGACTTTGAGGGCTTAATTAATTTTTTATCTATTAAAGAAGATATTTCTTTCTTACATAATTCTAAATATTCAGAATTCATTTGACAAGGTCTTGCATTCGTCGGAATTGTCTTTTCATCAAACTCTTCTTCATATGGAAGAGAAACTATATGTTTTTCCTATCCCAAAAAGCATTAGGATGATCATTACATATTTGTAATGAAAACTCATTCTGCATTAGTTTGATTTTATCCTGTAATTTAGGATTTTGCAAAAATATAATGTGGCTAATATTTTTTTCCAATACTATTAGTGAATATACATAAATGTATCTTAATACTTCACATTTGATTTTCATACACACACATATACATAAATACACGCATATATATGTATATACACTCACGAGTAGGCATTCTAAAACTTGTGTTATTAGAAGATCTACTAATAAATATTCTCATATGCTTCACTTTATGATGTGTAATTAAGTTATATGAAACGAGACGAAAACAAAAATATCAATTGATAAAAACAAATAACGTTATTTAAATAGATAGATATAATTTTGAATGAAACTTAAAATTATGAATTTTATTAAACTTAAAGCACATTAGTTTTAATTTTATTATAATAATATTTTGTAATTGAACCTTTTTAAAAGGTGATTAAACTTTTTTTGATTATTTTTCAGTTAAGTATAATTATATGTGTTTAATATTTATTTATGACCAAAAAAATACAATATAGTATTTTTAATTTAAAAGTTAAATTAATAATAAGGTTATACTCCTACTATTATTTTTCTTAAATGTAAGTTGTGCTTAGGGTTTTATCTTGCCGGTTCCATTTTTTGCAGCCCTCTGTGGATTCCGGCGCGTAGCAGCAGCCTCTGAAGACGGTTCTTTCCGGAATTCCTTATCACCTTTCCGATTCAGCATCCGATTTGTTGCTTATTCTGCAACAGCTAGATTAGGTATTAGCTCTATTCAACAAGAGTATTGTGCTTTAAGTATGGTGGAGAAGAAGAGGAAACACAGAGATGATAAGGAACAGAAAAGAGGAATAGTTAAGAAGAAGGGAAAGACCGGTTCGAAGAAGGAAAATAATCAGGCAAGGCGGAGGCGTGGTCCAGGTCTGCCGAATGTTCTTAGGAAGGAGATAGATCTTCTAAACCCTACTACAAAAGTAACTGAGAGTGATGACGACCTTGAGTCCGAACGTGCCGCCGATGATGATGTTTATGAATTTGAGGAAGCTTTTGCGGAGGAGGAATCGAAAAAGAATAGACGATATGATTCTGTTGAAAACTACGAGTATGAACTTCCCGAAGATTTTGAGGTATTGGTCTTTTTTTCTTGCCTTTCTACCTTTACATGTTACTGCATTTGCTGCGAGTATTATGCTAGTTTGGCGTTGATTAACTTCACTAAAATTCAGAATGAAGAGTTTTCTTGTAGTAAATATTTTTTATTCAGCTGTTTTCGTATGCGAGAATGGGGAGTACTTGCTAAGGCCACATGTGGAATTAAAATGTTGGATTCTCATTGCTTTTGAGATTCTAGGCTAAGATGATTCTTGGAATTTCGCTGCCATTTTATACAGTTTAATATTTGTACCTGAAAGGCTGTTTTTTCCCCCCCTGGTTTTGCTCTTTAATGCTAGGATGAAGACATAGCCTCCGATGATGACAGTGCTGATGATAATGATGATGAAAAGCATTCACGGATGTTGGGAGAGATCACTGGATTGCCAGCTGATGCTTTTGAAGGTACTAAGGTCCCATGTTTTTACTATCCCACGTCTAGAGATCTCGGATATGTTAGGTCTGTGTATGTTAGCTAAAGATATACTTTTGCCCTGAGCCGGAGTTTGTCTTTTGGCCCGTCCTGGGAACTTTGGTTTCTGAAATTTGCTAGCTCGCTAATGCCAGAGCACCCCTGTTCTTCCTTTTTAAGGGGTGGCATGTGGGTAGGGGTTGTCTTTATGTCTTTCTAGTCATATGGGTACGTTGTGAGTCAATACTGTTATGTGGTTGACTGTATGCCATATGGTTCTTGTTGAATTCTTTATTCTTCCCTAAAGATGGACAGCATGACCAAATTTTCCACTTTCTTACAGGAAAGAAGGAAAAAAAAGATATTTTCATATCAGAGGCATATCCAGAGTCGGAATATAATCCCAGCCATGATATTCTCGAGGGTGGTAACCGCATTAGCATTCAGGATCTCTTGGATCCTCTTCATGGGAAATCTGGTTTCAGTAAACTTCGCAAGGATGTGAATCGGATGGAGAGAAAAACCATGTCCCTTCATGCACCTCTTCCCAGGCCGGAGCAAGAGAAACTAGAGAGAGAAGCAGCCTATAAATTAACCAAGAAGGATATTACCAAGTGGGAACCTTTAGTCAAAAGGAATCGAGAAGCACCGACAATTTATTTTGATGAAGAATCAGATGTACATTTTTCCACTGTCGGAGCAATAGCTTCTGAGTTTGAACCTAGGACTGATTTTGAGAAGAAAATTGCATCCATAGTCAATGACAAGGAAATTGTTGAAGCTCATTTCAGAGATGGTGCTAGGCTTCTTGAACTGAATAAGGTATGGAGCCATTTAAAATTTAATTTCATGTTATTTCTTGTCAAAAATTTTGAAACACTTTGAAATTTGATTGTGGAACACACAGATAAATGTGACTAAGGAACATACAGATATGCTACCTTCTCCTTTGTGTGAGAACCAAAGGATTGTATTGAGTAGATAACAGATTGATTTTTGCAAACCAAAGAGCCTCCTCTGAAGCCCGTAAAACACAAAGGAGTAAGGTACACTGGTGAGAAGGCTGTAGTTTGAGGTCGCCTTTTGCCAAAATTTCGTAGTCAACCTCTTTCTTTGTTGACACTTTGCCATGTATCGACAAAAAGGCTGATCTTGTCTACACTGCCCTGCTATGATTGCCGTTTATCTGCTCATATTAGAGCGGAATTTCTGGTTTCATTCCTGCAAGATAGCATTGATGAATGTGAGTCTATGTATTGTTTGGAGTTTCTTGTTCCGTTGTGTTTCTTTTTTAGCTTGCCGGACTTCATATTCCAAGTCGCATGTGGCAAATTTATGTGTGCTCAGTGGAATTACACGCTCCGAAAAGACCTTTTGATAGCAAGAAATTTTAGACTTACGAAAATAATATCAGAGTAATTTTTGTGGGAACCAACCCGAAAATAATAGCAGAATAATCTTTGTGGGAACCAACCTTGGATTATCATGGGAAATTTTAACATTATCTTGGATAGTAGCAGGATAATTGGAAACAAGAGTGTAGTATGAATGCTATTAAGGAGTTCACTGAGTGGATTTTACACATGGATATCTGTAACACTCCCTTTAGAGGCTTTGAATTTACTTGGTCAAATAAAAAAAATTTAGATAAGAGGGTACACACTAGGATAGACCGCATATTTTGCAATAAAGAATGGGATAATAAAATTCTAGATTACCAATTGGATTATGAAGCACTTACATCTCTGACCGCTCACTAGGAATCCTTATCAATTTGGGTAAGAATCTTGGTCCAAAACCTTTCAAATTTATAAAGAGTTAGATGAAGCACTCAAATTTCAAGAACATAGTTGAGCTTAGTTGGAAAATCCCGTGTAAGGTAACCCCAGGATGGAGTAGTAAAGAAGCTGAAAAGATTAAAAAGACCTTGAAGAAACTAAATGAGAAGTACTATGGGAAAAATCTTTGAGAGAGTTTTAAACGCTAGACACTCATGAGATGGCATAGCTGCAACTTGAAGAACATGCAAAGAATAAACGAAGAATAACAATAAAATAACAAAGAACTTTGTTAGACGCTTTGATAAATGCAGTTTTGTAACGAACTTTGTCAGATATGCTGTTATACACAGTGAGCAGCTTTCGTATGATCAACACCCTTCATGCCAAGAACCTTGATAGACCATTGGAAAGCTTCTTGAACAACCTCGGAGACAAACCCATGTCACAATTCTTGTTCAAAGAATTGATTGAATTCAAAAGACGAAGCTTGAGCAAAACACGCTTCAAAAACGCTCCAAGGCAAATTTTGGTGAGCAAAGTTTGAATTTTTCAAATTTTATTGATGAAAAAGATCATTAAATAGTGTATAAGAGGGCTTATTTATAGGCTCTAAAATCCTTAGATCTTGGCAGCAAGAAAAAATACTTACCTATCTAATTAAAATAACCTATAACAATTAAGAAAAAAATAAAAAAAGTTAGCTGAAATTCTTAATGAAAAAACTGGCTCTAATTAATCCCAAAAAACCAATTACAAATTTAAAACAACAAAAGCATGCGAACACATTTTATTCTGGCCCATCCTCCTCCTATCTTGTACTTCTTGATGGTGCATCACAAACTCAAGAAATTAATTTCATTGATAATATATTAATCTTCATAATGTGCTCATGCAACCTTGAGAAGGTTGCGGAACACAAGAAAAAAATGGAGCTCAACAATCGTAGGGCAAGTTATGGGTAACACCTCTTCTTTTTTGAACATGAAAAATTTTGCTGAAAATCGTTGGTCTTCTAAAGGTTTACGTGAGGTTCAAAAGATGGAGGTGAAGCATCCTTCACCTCTCACCTATGCTCTTTGGTAATAGAGTGTTGTTTGTTTGGCCTTGTGTTATAAGTAATCCCATCCAAAATTCAAATTGGACGCTGTCCTAGTTTGGGTTCATTTTCCTAACCTTTGTTTACATTATGTCAAGACATATGTGCTTAGTGGTTTGTGTATCCTCATAGGAAAACCCCTTTTCGTGGGCATATTAACCACATCTCAGTCTAGAATGGTTTATGTTAGAATTTATGTGGAAATTAAAGCATGTGTTATCCCACCTAAGTCTATAAATTTTATAGATGAATATGGACAAGATTGCATTCAGAAAGTGGTTTATGAATAGCTACCTTTTCAATGTCTATAAAACTTTTGGGTATAATTGTGAGGTGCAAACTTCACAGGACAAGCTAGTTGCACCTATATGAGCCTCTGTTTCTACTGCTGGAAACCGACAAGAGCATGTAAGACAAGTTATACAAAGTACTAATAGGAGATTTTATATAGGGCTATTAAGCGAACTAAGCAGTTCGCAAACTGTTCGAGTTCAATTAGTATTCGATTCAAGTTTGTTCGTTAATTTTACTTAAACAAGCCGAATTCGAACACCTATTTGGGTTTGTTTACTAAAACAAGTTGAACTGTTCGTGAACTTTTCGGCTCGTTTAAACAGTTATAGGGTTATTGAGTCAAATTCGAACTAATTTTAAAGCTCGGCACAATAACAAACCGAGCCAAATAGTTTGTTTAGCTAAATGAATTCGAATTCAAAAACCTAGTATTCGATTCGGCTCGGTTCGTTAATACCTCTAAATTTCTACAAGGACAAAGGTGCTGGCACTGCACTAGGGGAAGGTATGATTGTGAATAAAGGTAAGGCCATTGATGGAGAAGGGGGAAAGTCCCAACAAATAATACTGTGAACAAGCATAATGACATCTATTCTTCTAAACATAGTACTGAGTCCACTACTTCAGTACTCCACCTAACTAGCGTAAAAAGGGTTACTTATGACCCTATACCTTGTTAAGCCCAAACAAATTCAATCAAACCTTAGGTGAGAGAACATAACTTTGGAAGATTCAGTAAGAGAGTATTCTGTATAACACCGTTTCCAGAATATGGGTAGGTTGGGACCAAGCTTATTCAAAGCACAAGTCCTACACATTGAAGAGCAGTGTATTATCTATAGGATCACAGCTAATAACCATTCTCAAGAGGTTTTTATCCTCACTGTGGTTTATGAATTTAATGAAAAGAGTAGGAAAAGAGATCTTTGGCAGGTTTTGAGGTACCGACCAGCAGTTTTGGGTCATGATGGGGGACTCAAATATTGGGCAGTAGGGAGAAAACTAGTGATGAGAGAGTAGATAGAAACACCATTTAAGAGTTTCGTGAGTGGATACAGAAAATGGATGTTCTAAACATTCCATCTAGAGGATTTGAATTTACATGGTTTGACGAAAAAGACGAAGCAACAGGGTATATATACCAGAATAGACCATATGTTCTACAATGATGAGTGGAACTGTAAGTTTTAGATTTCTAACTGGACTTTGAAGTTTCAACTTTAGACCACTCTTCAGGCATCCTTTCTGTCAAGATGGGTAAAAGCCTAGCCCCCAAGCTTGTCAAATTCATGAAAGGATGGTTAAAACACCCCTAATTGGTCCTACGTTTGTAGAGAATTGGATTTTCTCACTTTAGGAAGCTGTGCTCTGCCCTCTCCCTATAGTTTTTTGATTGAGTGAATACCCACTTTCTCTCTCTCCTTCAGCACAAGTTAACCCACCCCACAGACAACTTTTCTCTTCTCTTTTCTTTTCTTCTCTTGCCTTTAATGTCTTTCTCCCCTCCCACCTACTGTCTCTGCCCCCTCTCCACCTTCCTCAGCCGTCCCCTTCCTTCTTCCTCTTTCATTTTCTTTCTAGCTACAATCAAGGCAAAAACAGCTTGGTCCACCTTTCTTAAGTCTGCTTTTACCCTGGAGGTTACATCAACACTATCTAATGTTCAAAATGAAGATGGTAGCAGCTCTCATTACTTCAAAATAGACCCTCTAACGGTGGAAAAAGATAAGCAAAAATGGTCTTTTTCTATAGTAGGCCAAGTTCTGGGAAATACCGCATCTTTCTTCAACATGAAGTCTTTTGCGGAGCAAAGATGGCTCTCTAAAGGTCTTCCCGAAGTTCAATGTATAGAGGAGGACTTGTTTATCTTCTGTTTTCAGTTGGAAGAGTCCAAGCAGAAAATCTTAGAGCTATCATTGGTTTCCTTTGGGAACAGGGTTATTTTTCTTTGGCCCTGGGTCCTTGAAAAGC
The DNA here is from genome assembly GCA_036186865.1 of Eustoma russellianum. NCBI lineage: Eukaryota > Viridiplantae > Streptophyta > Magnoliopsida > Gentianales > Gentianaceae > Eustoma > Eustoma russellianum. The sequence continues at coordinate 25,103,367 of AP025066.1, forward strand.
CCACTCAAAAACTCAAACTAAAGCTGTTCCTGTGTGGGTTAGCTTTCCCAACCTGAGACACCACTATTTCAACCTATATATTCTCAGCGGGTTAAGGAAGCTTATCGGTTAACCCATGTTCATGGACAAACTACCTCCCAGTCTAGAATGACGTATGATAGGATCTGTGTCGAAATAACAGCTGGAGACCCGACACCAACGACAATTCACTTTAGTGATGAATATGGAGTTAAATGTTCACAAGAGGTGGCTTATGAATGGATGCCCGCCTGATGCCCAAAGTGCAAAACTTTCGGACACTCCTGCGTGTACAAGTCTATAGACCCCCTCCCAAAAAGCCAGAGGGTTCCAACCCCCATAGTAGGTCAACAACAGCGACTGAAAAAGGTTTAGATAATGGACTCAGTGAAAGCCCTACCCACTCCAAAGATGCTGAAACAAGGCTAAGTTTCACACCAGGTGGCTGATAGAGGCAATCAGGCTCCCTCTGTTTTGGTGGTGAAGAAAAACATTACAACCTCCATCTTAATGCTCCCAAACAAAAATGGTGAGGACATGTTGCTCAACACTTCTTGTAATCTACCTACACCCCTCCCAACAATGTTGAAATGGTACTTAATATAATTACAAAAAAAGAAATGGTACTCAATATGATGTCATCCTTAGATCATGTTGCTCAACACTTCATGTAAGCTACCTAGACCCCTCCCAACAATACTGAAATGGTACTCAATATGATGTCATCCTTATGTAGCAGCCCCACCTCACAAAAGTTCGGTGTACTGGCGTCTCTTGGCAATGACCCTGTTTTGGAGAACCAGAGCACCCCGATGACAAAGATTGAGCCCCTCAAATGACATGAATGATAAGGTAAGACATACCCAGACCCTGTCCTGGAGAACTCAAAGCACCCCAATGACAAAGGTTAAGCCCCTCAATGACATGGATGATGAGGTAAAAGACATAAAAGGGGTAGTGACTAGGAGGGATCTCATTCCTCCTTTTGACAAATATGTGGAAATGGCCGAGCAATCTGATGTTGAATCCCTAGATAGCCATGTTCCACTAGGGCTGATTATGGGTAAGATATCACAAAGCCAAAAAATATAATCCATTTTGACTGACCAAACCTCCCCTTCCCCTAGCCCTAAGACAACAAGGGGTCTGGAACATAAATCTGGCAATGGGGTGACACGCCTCAATTCGCCCCTTTGGTTAGAGGAGGACATGGAGGTATCTTAATCCCCAATGCTCTAAGCCATACAACCAATGGCATTGATGTCAGCACGTTTAAAAGGAATGAGACTCCTTCTACTAGTTACATGGTAGGGGTGCTACTAGGGATAGGCCTAGAGGATATAAACCCACCCGATGATCAAACTTTCTTGCTGGAAGATGAGAGGACTTATTCTTCTCTCAAACAACATGAAGCAAGAGGTTTTATCAAAAACAAGAACATAAACCTTAAAGGTCTAGAAACAAAAGTTCGATAGAAGAAGGTTCATAGTGTTTCAAGATCAGTTCTTAGGATTGGAAAATCCTTAATAATCCTTTGGCAAATACAATCTCAAAGGTCTAGGTGGCGTGGAACCCAGTCTTTTTGTAGGACAATTACTCCACACCACTGAACAATCCATTATCTGTAAGATTAGACCAATTTCTTCTCTAAACTGTGATTTATTCATACTAACTGTACGGATACAATGAGAAATAAGAGAAGGGATCTCTGGAGTGATTTGAGATACCTATGCCAACTCCGTAACAACTAACCTTGGCTAATCATGGTTGATTTTAATAATATATTGAATGGCCATGGAAAAACTGGAAGTAAGAGGGTTGATAGAAATGTCAAAGGGAATTCACAGATTCAATCTAAGACATGGACATTGTGAATATTCCCTTCAGAGGCTTCGAATTCAATAGAGATGATAACCGGATAGTTTACTCCAAGATTGACCACATGTTTTGGAATGATCACTTGAAGAGCTCATTTCCCCATTTCTAACTAGACTATGAAGCCTCAATTTCTTTCGACCACGCACTTGGTTTACTAACAATACATTCCAGTCTGAAATTTGGCCACAAGCCATTTAAGTTCGTGAAAGGATGGATGAAACACCCAAAGTTTGAATCCACCCTACAGGAAAGTTGGGTGGGCTATGAAATGGGAAACTTTTTGATCTGCTTCTGTAAAAAAACTCAAAAGACTAAAGGAACTCTTAGAAAACTGAACAAATATGAATTTAGTGACATCTCAGGAAGAGTGCAATCTGCCAGGCAAACCTAGAAAATGCTCAAGAAAACCTTATAAAAGACCCTACAAACACTCAGTTGCAGAATGTCGTTAAAAGTGCTAGGGAAACCTACATTAAATATATGTCTTTTGAGGAATCTTTCTTTAAGGAAAAGTCTAGGACTAAATGCATGAATGAGGGGACAAAAACACTTCCTTTTTCATAGAACTGTTAAAGTCTATAATGCGAGAAATAAAATAATGAGATTGCAAATGAAGAGGAGGACTTGATAGAAGATTATCCTATGGATCAGCAAATGATCATTGACTACTTTATTAAGCTTTTCACTGAACCATCCCCCTCTGCCTTCGCTCCCCAGCATTGGTCAAGAAATTCCTTGTCACAGGCCTAATATTTATCACTGGCTTCTCCCATTTCTAGAGAGGAAATCACACACTCTTTATTCTCTATGAAATTTGGTAGTACTCCTCGCTCTGATGGTTTCACTGCTGATTTCATTAAAGAAAACTGGACCCTTTTGGGTGAGGAGTTAATGGAGGCAGCGGAGTATTTCTTTAAGCATGACTTCATGTACTGTCCTCTAAACACTACTGCCATCTCTCTTATTTCTAAGATAGATAATCCCCTTAAACGTATGGCAGTTTCGTCCTGTTTCTTGCTGTAATATGATCTACAAAGTCATATTCAAGGTCTTGGCTAATCGGTTGAAACCGTTTATTCCCCACTTAGTTGATGAAAATCAATTTGCCTTTGATTAAGCGACAACCATCCAAAACAACATTCTTCTCATGCACGAGCTTGTAAAGAATTACAAGAGGAATGCATGTCCTAAATGTTGTGCCATCGAAGTTGACATATTGAAAGCATTTGACACTGTAAGTTGGTCATACCTTATGATGACTCTAGATTCCGTGAACTTCCCTAGGAATTTTCGAAACTGGGTCAAGCTCTGTATACCCACTCTTTCCTTTTTTAGTTAACATGAATGATGCCTTATGTAGTAATTTTAAAGCCACAGGAGGCCTAAGACAAGGAGATTCCCTTTCACCAAGTCTGTTCATTCTAGTCATGGAGGGCTTTAACCAGTTATTGAAAACAAAAATCTCTCAAATTTCACTTTCCATCCAAAATGTGAACTTATGAACCTTTCCTCTCTTGTTTTTGCTGATGACCTGTTTATCCTCTCCAAAGCTGACACGCAATGGTCATCAAAGACGCTCCGTCAGAGTTCCAAACCGTTTTTGGCTTACAGCCAAATCGTCAAAAATACGAAATCTACACTTCAGGCATTATCACACAGAAAATGCAGGAGCTAGCCTGCATTTTAGGCATGCCCCTACGAAACATTCCTATTGGATACCTTGGAGTTCCATTGGTTACTGGTAGGCTTTCTTATTCAGTCTGTTCCACCCTATCGGATAAGCTGAACCACACGGTGCAAAGCTGGAATGCCAAATACCTGTCCAATGGAGGAAAGGTATAGTTAATCAACTCCGTACTCATGGCAATTTGCAGGTTCTAGATTTCTGCCTACCTCTTGCCAAGAAACATTATAAGAGCAGTAGAAAAGATTCTTGAATCATTCCTGTGGGGTGACTATAGGAAGGCTAAGGTCAAATGGTCTTCCATATGACTCTTTAAAGAAAATGGAGGTCTGAGAGTTTATGACTTGGAACTGGTAAATAACGCCTATATCACGAAACATGTCTGGCATATTTGCATGCACAAAGTGGAGCTTTGGATTAATTGAGTGCATGCGTTCATCTTAAAAGGTAAATCAATTTGGGAGGTGAGTCCAAAACCTACAAATTCATGGATGTGGAGGAAAATATTGGGAGTTAAGGATAAATACTTTCATTTTGTAGTAAAACAACTGGGTAATGGTTGTTCTACATCATTTTGGTTTGACCCTTGGTTCCCATGGGACACACTTAGTTAAACACACACCCTGAGCTTAGGAGAAAACTAAACATTCCAAATGACGTTAGAGACTCAGCAATTCTTGAGGGAACTCTTGAGGAATACCCTTTGATAGAGTATGGAATAATCAAGTGATGCAATTCAGATTAGCCTGTAACTCAATTATTGTTAGGCAAGGGGATGACAGTTGGATTTAGTAGCCTGGTGTCAAGTTTTCGGTCAAACAAGCTATTGTTGCCTTGCGGACTTCTTTGCCCCAGGTGGACTGATAGAAGATTGTTTGGTGCAATCACTTTCTTCCACACTACGTAGTCATATTATGACTTGCATATTGGAAGAGAATGGTTATACTAGACAAACTCCAATCTTGTTGCATCATTTTAAACTAATACCTGCCTTTTATACAGCAGTTCCTCTGAGGATCACGACCACCTTTTCTTCCAATGCAACTTCTTTGAAAAAGTTTGGAGATCGGTCATTAAAATGTTAAAATGTAAGATGATGTACTGCTCTGGGCAGAGTATTTTGATTTAACGGCAACTCATGGATATCGTGGTTCCAACAAGACCTTGGTCATTTTGGCTTTTCAGCAACGCTCTACCACCTATGGAAAGAGAGAAACTACCGGCTACATAGTCAGTCAGCTCAAGATCTTGATATTGTCCTCCATTGAATCCAGCAAAAGATGCTACTCGTGGAATCTTGGCAGAAGTACAAGTACACCAAAGTTAACTGGGAATTAGCACTTAACCTTGGCATAACCCTGAAAGTGCTCTCTAGTATTGTAGTTAGCAGTACTATTTGACTACACTTCACTTTCGGCATTCAGACAGTCACATTGCTCTTAACCAGCATTTGATCTGATCTTCTTTACTAATGGATGGAGCTGTTTTGTTTAATGCTTTGATGAATTTTATTTTTACTTTGCTACTGTGCTGTGATCATGTCTATATTCCATTCATGTGCAGTTATTTCTGTCTTCTTGCTAGTTATTCTCATGCATGTTGTTTCTCGGATGTGGAGGGCCAGAAAGGATGTTGCTCGCCTGTTTGGATAATGTATGAAGAAAGGAAAGTGTCCCAGACTGACTATCCCACTCCAAACCTTGCTGCTGACTGGTTTGGTTCGAGAAAAAGCATTTGGTACCACAAAAGATCCGATGACCTACATTGAGCATCGTGCAAACTTAAGGGTTGTAACAATCTTCATTTGTTGTGGATATATTGGTGGCTCATGCACTTGTTTATATGGACGGGACTAAGGAGTTTGTTGCTATCCGGGAGAAAAGGCTAGAATGATTCTACTGTTGATGAATAAGGAGGGGTCAACTTGGAACTTTCGTAAATCTGTTTCATCCCTCCAGAAGAATCTTCTTCTCTACTGCTTTTGCTCAACCATGTAAATGGTCTTTTACTTATATTTTGGCAAATGTAAAGTGGATCTACCTAGCATTAGACTTAGGTTATAATATGATATGTAAGCACTTTGTGTCTTTGTGTTTTGAGCAAGCTAATCTTGCTGTTGCCTTCCCCTGGTAACCACTTACAGGTGCCTAATTTGTCTTATGAAATTTTAACTTACAAAAAAAACACCCCTAATTAAATGACACTTGATATGTGTTGGAATAATCCAGAACAAGGGAACCTTTGGTTAAGCTTGTCAAGACACTGAAAAGATTAAAGTATCCCCTGGAGAGGTTTAACAAGAAGTACGTTGGAAAAATCTTTGAAAGGGTCATTAATGCTAGGCAATAGCTTGAAATTGCCAAGCTACATACCATAGAGGATTGTCACGATACACAAAAACATGAAGGAGAAAAGAATACTCTAGAGAACTACATTACACTCTTGGTATTTGAAGAATCCTTCTTTAAAGAGAAAGTTCGGATTAAATGGATCAAGAAAGATGATAAAAACACTCAGTTCTTTTATAGATCAGTGAAATCTCATGTAGCTAGAAATAAGGTTCTAAGGCTCCAAGATGATAATGATACCTTCATTGAGGATTATGAGAGCATGGCTATGTAATTCTTTGAATTTCTGTTCGTGGAACCTAATGATAACCTAGTCCCACCCCAGGCCTGGTCTGGTAGTACCCTATCTGCTGGCCAATCCTCCACCATGGATGTTAAAATAACCCACACAAAGATTAAAGAGGCCCTGCTCTTCATGAGGAATGATAGTGTCCTAGGCTCCGATGGCTACATTGTTTAATTTTTTAAGGCTAACTGAGACCTAATAGAAAAAGAGTTCTTAGATGCTGTTGGATTGCCCTAGCAATAGCTTGTGCTGTTGCTGGGATACAGTAGATATGATTGTTGTTGTTGTAGATGCTGTAGGATTCTTTTTTATAATGACTTTATTTACTATCCCATTAACTCAACGGTCATTTTTCTCATAATAAAAGTTGATGCTCCTATTAGAATGAAAGACTTTGGGTCCATTTCATGTTGTAATGTGTGTTACAAAGTCATTTCCAAGATTCTAACTAACAGAATGAAGCCTCTCCTAAATAGCTTTATAGATGAGAATCAATCTACCTTCATTTAGAGTAGATATATCCAAGATAATATTATTCTAATGCATGACTTGGTGAAAGGGTATCAAAAGATTGGTAGTCCTAGCAGTTGGTGCAATTAAGGTAGGCATTATGAAGACTTTTGATATTGTAAGATGTGACTACTTGATGAATATCCTGCAAATGATGATCTTTCCTAGAAAATTTAGGATTTGGATCTATCTTTGTATCTCCAATGTTTCTTTTCAGTCAACCCCAATGGCTCTCTGATTGGCAATTTCAAGGCCTCAATGGGTCTCAGACAGGGAGACCCCTCTATCCATCGTTGTTTATACTAGTAATGGAGGGATTTTCTCAATTACTTAGAGCCAACATTAATGTCTACCCATTCAGCTATCACCCTATGTGTGAAAACATAATAACAATCTCTTCATCTTGGCACTATTGATGGACCCTCTATGAAGACCATTAAATCCGCCCTTGAAGAATTTGAAAAACTTTCTGGTCTGAACCCTAATATCCAAAAATAGGAACTCTTTTTCTAGAATTGCAAATGCTTAGAAGCAAGCCTTATCTACCATACTTGATATCCTTATAGGCAAGCTACCTATCAAATATCTGGACCTTCCTTTTCTGAACAGAAAACATTCATATTCTGACTGTCCCACAATTAGATAGACTTAACGGTAGGATTTTCAGCTGGGTATCTTCCAAACTTTTTTATGGTGGTAGACTACAAATTATCATTTTTTTTCTTGATTGTCATTATTAGATACTGGACATCTGCATCCTTTCTACCTAAAATGGTGATTAGGAAAATTGGGAGTATCTTAAAAGCTTTCCAGTGGGGTGGGACAAAAAAGGAAAATATTAAATGGTCTACTCTGTATATGCCTAAAGAAGCTGGTGGGGTAGGTCTCCTTGATTTAATACAAGTGAGCAATAGCTACTTAATGAAACTCATTTGGCATATGTATGAGGAGAAGGAGAGTCTCTGGGTGAAATGAGTTCGCTCAGTCATTCTTAAGGATAAACCACTGTGGGAAGCTAAGCCAAAACAACTGGGCTCATTGATGTGAAAAAAGGTTGCTTTGGATAAGGGCCCATTATGCCTAGTTCATAAAAAAATTATAGGGAATGCACTTTGTACTTCCTTATGGTATGATTCATGACATCCTTGGTAGATTCTAATGGAAAATTATCATGAGTTAAGGAAAAAGCTAAATATCAGACCAGATGCTAAAATAGCTGAGGTCATAGTGGGAGATCAAAGGAGGCTGCCATTTGGTAGGGGTTGGGATAGCCAATTCATCAACTTTTATGATACCTGTAGATCCATTCACACTTCTCGAGGGTAGGATTATGTGAAATGGTTTCATTCTACAAAATTCTCTATTCATAGTACCACTTTTGCTGGAACTCTTATTTTGCATTCTGTTCCTTGGGTCAAAGTTGTCTGAAGTAGGCATCATCGTTCTAGATATGCAGTCTTTCTTTGTTTTGCATTTTGGAAAATGATGTCTACTCTATATAAGTTGGCTCAATAGGTTCTTATTGATTCTGATATGTATATGCTTTGTGACATGATTACTGAAGATTAGGAGCAAATTTTCTTCCAATGTTCCTACTCTAAAGAGGTGTAGAAAGCAGCCTTGAGGCAACTAAAGTGCAATAATTTTATCTTCTTCTGGGATAGTCTACAACTGTAGATACTCACTAACTATTGACCTCTAGCTTCAAAAAAGACTTAGTTTTTTTTTCACACTAGCAGCGGTTGTATACTTATTCTGTAGAGAGAGAAACACGAGATTTCATGGAGTTATTCAGTGGGATGACAAGGCTGTTTTCAAAGTAGAGCTACAAAATATAAGATTCTTTGCTACTTCTTAGCCGGGGATAAGGATGACTTAAGTTAACTAAGAGATTGTCTTTAATATGGGGCTCCTTATGAAGATCTTCAAAACTTAGCTATCATATGCCATTCTTTTCTCTTGGGTTGAGTCTTATGCATGTCATTATGGACTATTTTACTTTGTTGTAATGGACACTAGTTTTGGTTGGGGGTTAAAGACTTCTGGCATCGAGTAAGGAAGGATCCGTGGAATTTGTATTGGTTTGTTTTGAAAAACTACAGTTTCTAGCTTCCCAGTACTTTGCTTTTCTTTTAGCTCTCTTCACTGGACTCTTTGCATCTCCTATGCACTTCATCACTTCATACGGCTTGATTTTTATTCACGTGATTATAGTCTACTCCACTTTGTTATACTGTGTAGCAGTTATGGTTGGAGGTTGGAGACTTTGGCCTCTCTAGCTTACCCTTTAGCTCTCTTTCACCGGACGCTTTACATCTACTCTGCACATCATCGCGTTATTGGATTTCTACCTCTCTGGTCACATCATTGTTGTCACTTGATTAGGATGCTTCTTTGTTACTCTTAGATTATGGTATACATGCCAATGCTGGGTATTTGGGAGCTGCAGCTTCCCGTTGGGTTGTCACTGATTTCATGGCTATTTTTATTTTCATTATGTACTTATCTTCAACATATTTACTGAATTTTCTCACAAACACACTAGCACGTCATATTTCCTATTACTGTGGCATTTATGCAGGTACAGCTAGAGCCGGGGGTCTCACTGGAAGCAAACTCTCTATCCCTATTGTTTGCCTGCCGCTCACCCTCCCCAGACCCTAACGATAGCTTTTGCTATCGTTGGGATATGCTGGGTATGATGATGATGATGACGACTTATCTTCAACATAGGTTCTTCTTTTTCTTCTGCTACTTTTGGAGCCCCGGTTGTTCAACTGGGGTGTTTTAAGTTTTTTCTTATCTGTAATTATTGGTTGGGGACTTTTGAGCACTAGTCTACAGTTAGATTATAAAAGTCAACTATTGTGTGAGTGTATTTTATAGCAAGTCATGCTTGCCGTTGCTAACTCTAATCTACCATTCTTATAATTCTGTCTAATTTGGTTTATTTATAAAATTTTAACATAATGATAATGTGCTCATGGCAGATATCAGCTAAAGATGTGGTAGCTCAACAGAATAATCTGGCAAAAATCAGAAGTTTTCTTTTCCACCATGAGATGAAGTCAAAACGTATAAAGAAGATCAAGTCAAAAACTTTTCGGCGTTCCCACAGACCGAAGGCAGCTGTTGGTGAGGTGGAAATGGATGATGAAGCCGCGAAAGAACTTGCAAAGAAGCAAGAATTTAAGAGAGCAGAGGTACAATCAATTGCTGTTGTGTGCGTCGTGTTTTCTTTTCTTTTTTAGTCATACCAAAATATTGGAGTTAATCACGTATGCATATATTTGTACACAGGAGCGTCTAACCTTGAAACACAAGAACATGTCAAAATGGGCAAAACGTGCCATAGGACGTGGTCTAAATGTACAGGATGAAGGGACCCGGGCTGCTATAGCTGAGCAACTTCATCAGCATGCTCTGTTGACACGGAAAATGAAATCTATGAAGGACAGCAGTGATGAATCTAGTGAAGATGATTCTGCTGAACTCTCAGAAGATTCTGGTGATGACGGTCCTGCATCAATTATAAGGAAAGCAAAAAAGAAGACGCTTGAAATATTAGAAGGGGATGAAGAGTTGCCCGATTCAGGGGTTCTTTCTTTGCCTTTCATGGTATTCTTAATCTTTTGTCGAGAACTTACTTTTTGGTTGCTGTACAGTCCCTGTGTTAATTGTTCTAGTTTAAGAGACAATGATACATGTGATTTCATTTTTCCCCCGTTATATTCAGTAATATGCATTGGTGGTATTACTCTAGGTTCGTGGGTTGAAAAAGAAAAAAGAGGCTGCTGATGAAGAAGCAAGGCTTGCTCTCCAAGAATATGAGTCTTCACTGAAGCAAATGGAAGATAAAAGTGACGAAGAAAGCAAAAGGGCTCCTGTTTCCTCTGGTAGAATGTCCTTTGGCAATTCAAGAAGGCAACCTACCACATCTGAGGATAAGAGTAATAAGAGTAAGTCAGATAATTTTTATGGTAACAGTGAGAGTGAAGAAGACCAGGATGTGGTTGGAGATCAGGAAGTTGCACCCGGTCAGGGAACTCACTCCCGGAAAGCTGTCAGCTTTGATCCTAATTTATTCCGTGAAGAGACTGAAATCAGTCATGATCATGTATTTGAGGTCTCACTTATCTTTCCTCTTTTCCTTGTAAAGTTCTGATTTACCATATGCAAATTCGTGTTTCTTATTCTTAGCTTATGACACTAATTTTGTGATTTCAGACTTTCAAGAGCATTTCTAAAGATTCGGCGCCTAGTACAACCTACGAAGTTGCTATTTTTGCATCAGACACTAGGAAAAAAGTTGGTTTCTTACTGTGATTATATTTAAGGAAAGAAATTGAACATGCAATTATATTCAAGGAAAAGAAATTGAAAACTAACTGAGGAGTTCATCTGCAGAAAAAGAAGCCTGCTAGCGATGAGCAAATGAAAGAAAGAGACAGCAGTGCGTACAAGGATACAAAAGCTCTGGAGCCTACATTGGAAGACCATCATTTGGAGGTACTTCCTTTATATGCTTCATTGGATGTCTCTTATTTTGGTAGAAGCTTTACTTGTCTTGTTTTTATTTGAAGGAACATAGCGCTGAAAGCGATACGGATAGTGGAGGGGAAATGGTAGATGGAATATTATCTTCTGAAACCAGATCCGATTATGAACTGCCCTCCCAAGAAGAACTCTTACAACGTGCTTTTGCGGGTGATGATGTCAAAGAAGATTTTGTAAAGGACAAAGAAGAGATTCTGAACGAAGAAATTCCTGAGCCAGATAAACCTGTCATGCTTCCTGGCTGGGGTCAATGGACCCATATACAAAAGAAGAAAGGTCTTCCTTCTTGGATGTTGAAAGAGCATGACGATGCGAAAAAGAAGAGAGAAGAAGCTCTTAAAAACAGGAAGGATGCATCTCTCGAACATGTTATCATATCTGAGAAATTGGATAAAAAGGTGCTTCTCTACTTTTTGTTTGTTTTGGACACTGAATGAATGATTGTGTTTGTATTTGAGAAGTTATCTCGTGTTTTCACTTCCTTTCCCCCCCCCCCCCCCTATCATATATCACGATTAAGATGTTTGGTTATTGTAATAATGTGTTTTCAATCATCATGGGATAAATTAACAGCAGTAACATTATTTGTTGGAGAAAATCAGGGACTAGTGTTAGAATGCTGTATGGTACATTGGTACTTACTGTTGGATATTCTTGTCTTTCTCTCTCTTTCCGTAGCTCACCCGTGTCTTAATGGGAAATGAATTGAACGAACAGGGAGTGCACGTTTATAAAAGGTGCATGTAAGGGAATGTTATTTTTGGAAGCATTAACCTGTTGTCGATGGTTCACGGCTTGCGAAATGAATGATTTAGGAGCTTCTTCTTTAGCAGTTGGTTGTTTTAAACTTCTCGGTCCTTGTAGCTGCATGTGTTTATACCCCCCCCCCCCCCCCTTCTTTTCTTTCTCAAAATCCAGGGCCCTTCTCAACCGTTTCCGCAATCTCTCTAAACAATTTGAAGTATATTATGGTAGAATCTTGCTGGAACATGCTAGTGCTAGTAGAAAGCTGGGAACCTACATAGAGTTGTCGGGACCCTAGAAAGTTGGAGACCTTTTGCAGTATCAGTCAGATAACATTGCATTTTCTTACTAATTTGCTGGTGGATTTTGTACCTTTCTTCTAGAAGAGATGGCTAATTAGAATTAAGACAAAGTTTCATGTGCCCTTAAGATGACGAAGAAATGTGCATATATCGTGGATATGATTAGACTGGGCCTAATGCTTCTGCAGTACGCTTGGCAGTTCATTACAAGCTCAACAAGTGTTTTATGATGTGTTAAATGGATATGATGTCTTGCTTGTCGATTATTATTATCGTAATGGCTGTACATGAGGCGGCTTGAGGTGACTCAGCACCAGCGTGAATTGCAGTTGTTGATTCGTATTTAGTATGTGCTATATCTGTTAATGAAGTTTCTGTTAGGAGTAGAAGCCCTCACATATGTTTGCACATGGATATTCAGAGTGTTTGTTTGCCTCTGGCAGGCTGAGAAACTTCATACAAAGACATTGCCTTATCCATACACATCCAAAGAAGTTTTCGAGCAGAGTATTCGCATGCCTATTGGACCTGAGTTCAACCCTGTCACAACAGTCGGAGCTCTCAATCGCCCAGAAGTGAGTTCATGAACATGTTCTTTTTGGTCTTTTTATGTTCATTTGACTGCTGTTTATGGTTCCGAACTAATCGCGCTCTGGAACTGTATCAGATGAACCACATGTTACTCTTCATGTTTTTTCAGTTTGTTGAGTGAACTTCAGGAAATTGATCAATCTGAGGTTTGTTTTCTCAGGTGTTGAAGAGAACTGGTGTTAGTATAAAGCCAATCAAATATGAAGACATCGATCCGCACGAGAAGTCGGAGGGGCATAAGAACAGAAGGCAGAAGCCCCATCAAAGTAAAGGCATGTCCAAGGGAAAGGCAAAATCCAAGGGGGCTGTTTCGAAGGCCAAGTGATCCCATGTTCTTGTCTTCGTATGATTCGGTTTGTATTCAGTCACGTTCAATTATCACTTTTGTGAAACATATATATATATATTTTATATTCTGTCCCCTTTTTGGTTTTAATATTGAGTCAGATGTCAGGTAGAACCGGTTGGTTCTGGGACTTGGCCATAGATGTAGTTCAGATAAAACCATTTAAATATAAGAACCGTCATAAGTTTGATAGCGGTTGACCTACGGGTTACAGAGCAAATGACTGGCAAATGAGTCATTTGAACCTGTTTCTTCCTTTGATATATACGAGTTACACAGCGCCATTCGTTGGACCAACTGGCCAACAAGCTGGTAAGCTGTCTTGTCTTGTTGGTTAGTAGTAGTCTAGTTTAATGTGTGGATGCAAAATGTGGTTCGAAGATCTTAATGTTAATTGAGCAATTGCTTTTTAAAATGGTGAACTTGCAATGTGGCATTTCCCAAATCAATCAGGTTGGTTCGTTCAAAACTGAAAAAATCGAAGAGTAGCTCCCCCCCCCCCCCCCCCCCAAAAAAAAAAAAAAGGAGATATTGGTTTGGCTGGGAAAGAATTGTATGTTGTGCCTTCTGTTAGGTCTTACAAGAGTTGTATGGGACGTTGTCCCTGCAGGGACTGCCGGAATAACCATACCGAGGGATTATATCAGTCTATGCACAGCTATTTTTTTGGGGTTAAAATGCTAATACATTAATCACTAAAATCAAAACATCAGGGGGATGCAACCCATACAAAAGCATTACTTGTATATCACATGCTGATCTACATGTATGTTTAGTGATGTAAAGCGATTTAAACTATAAGAGTAGGGCATATGTCTAAAATGTGGGTAGAGTTTGTAAATCACTCTATACACGTGAGTGTATATTCTATGTGTTACAATCTTAGGTACAAATGATTCTTTTTCAAAAATGTATCTGTTCCGAGCCTGCAGATGTGATATACAGCGGCAACCAAAGCAATTTTTGCCGCTTAGTTCTCAAAGCTTTTCCTTTGAGTCTGTACGAACTCCATATCAGAAGTCTGTTAACGGATCTAATTTTTCTTGGTAGAGCTAGCCATACTGAGATGGATGGTCAAACCTGTCTCGTAGTCGAATAAGAAAAAAGCAGGTGTTGCAGCGTCTCCTCTTTCGTGTAAGCGCCTTGAATCACTGTGCATTCGACAGGTGCTTGTACAGGTACTTGGAGGAAAGATAAAAGAAAAGTGACACGCATCGGAGGGTTCCGTATTATTTCATCAATTCCACAGTTAACTTGGTGGCATTACTAGTAAAACAAATCATTGCCGCACTTGATTTTAGCGCAAGTACTCCGGTCTAAAAAATTACAATATGAAAAAGTTTTTGTTAGGTATAGGTTTAAATGATTTTAAAAACATGGTAGAAACGAACATGGTAGAAATCTGCTAGACCTAGCAGTAACCCATGACCTAAGTATTATAAATTCGTTCTTTAAGAAAAAAGAATCGCATTTGATCACTTTTAGCAGCGGAGGACGTAACATGCAGATCGATTATTTTCTGATAAGGCGCAAAGACCGACGGTTGTGGAGGGACTGCAAGGTTATACCAGGGGAGACAGCAGTGACGCAACACCGTTTATTAGTGGTAGTTATACCATTAAGCTAAAAGATGAGTAAGAGGGTTGGAAATTCCCACCCAGGATTCGATGGAAAGTTTGAAGGACGAAAAAATTAATATATTTAGAGACAATGTCATCTCCGCGAAACTAGATCGTCTGGGTGATGACACAAATCAGATGTGGGAGGCTATATCGACTACTATTACTCATGCGGTGAGAGAAACTCTTGGGATAACGATAGGAAAGACGTCCGTACATAAAGAGACGTGTTGGTGGACGAGGATGTGCAACAAAAAATAAAGGACAAACAAAGGATTTTTAGAGAGCTGTTAAGCTGCACAAATGGAGAAGAAAAAGTGAGATTGAAGGAGAACTACAAAATAGCCAGGAAGGAGGCAAAGACTACAGCTTATAAAAGGATGTATGAAAAACTAAAAACAAAAGGCGGAGAGTATGATATGTTCAAGATTACCAAAGCTAGGGATTGAAAGAGGCAGGACCTAGGAGGCGTGAAGTTTATAAAAGGAGAAGATGGACATGTGTTAGCCAAAGCACAAGTCATCAAGTGAAAATGACAAACATACTTTCATAATCTTTTCAACGGCAGCAGTGCCGACTACGAAGAACGAGAAATCATCACTAACCAACAATGACAACAAAATAACTCTGAATGTCGGAGCATCACACAAGGAGAGGTGATGAGAGCACTGAAGAAGATGGGAAGAGCTAAAGCAGTTGGCCTAAATAACATACCCGTTGAGGCGTGAAAGTATTTGGGAGAGGAAGGGGTTCAATGGATAACTACTCTATTAAACCTTATTTACAAAACAGGAAAGATGCCAGATGAGTGGAGAAAGAGTGTCGTAGTCCCCCTGTATAAGAAGAAAGGAGATGCATAGTGTCGTGGGATCTACAGAAGGATTAAGTTGCTAAGTCATACCATGAAGTTATGAGAGAGAGTAATCGACACTAGAATTAGGAGAGAAACTCAGGTTACGGTGAACCAATTTGGTTTTATGCAAGGAAGGTCAACTACGGAAGCAATACATATTCTCAGGAGATTAATGGAGAAGTATAGGGAGAAGAAGCGCGATATACATATGGTTTTCATCGATCTTGAAAAAGCGTATGATAGTGTGCCACGTAACATGAATAGGGATAGCCTGGATGCAAGAGGGATTCCTATAAGTATATTGACATAATTAGAGATATATATGCTATGACGAAAACAACCGTTCTTACGCCAGTGGGGAATACATACTTCTTCCCGGTAGAGGTAGGCCTCCATCAGGGGTCTGTGTTGAGCCCATTTTTTTTGCAGTTGTCCTTGACGAGTTGTCAAAGCCAATACAGGAGGCAGTTCCGTGGTGTATGCTTTTTGCTGACGATATTGTATTAGTTGCAGAGAGTAGACATATCCTGCGTATGAGACTAGAGCAGTGGAGAGGTGTTTTAGAGAGAAAAGTGAGGAGCTACAGCCTAACCTTGTGGATACAAACACTGATGATAACACCTCACTGCCCCGCACAGGTCCTATAACAAGGAGTATGGCTAAGAAGTTATTGCATTGTGTTGAATCATTTCTTTATAGGCATGAAGAGGATGAACCAAGCAGAGATGATGCCCATTGGGTTTACATGATACAAGCTTTGATCTAGTTGTATCAAAAACATGTTGTACATATCTTTAGTTGTTCTTTTTAATATTGTTGGTTGGTTAACCTTGTTTTAGGATAATTTGTGTTGTATTATTGCCTTGTCTTTCAGGTACACGTACTTAGCTTGAAAATGCAATTAGAACCTGAATTTTTGTTCAAGCAAGGAGGTGATAACCAAGTAGCTTACAAGCAAGGTGGTGACAAGCACCCATGTCAAATCTGAATTCTTCTTCACGTTGGAATGGATGGACAAGCTGCTCATTTCATGAACCAATTGGAAGAAGTCTTGCAAATCTTCAAACCAATCAAAAACAAGCAAAGAGACAAGCAAGCAAGCTGCACAACAAATGATCCAATCAAATTGAGATTGTTTAAGGCCTAGCTCACGCAAGAAAGGTTTGAAAATTCAAAGACCAACTTGCAACCAATCAAAGCCTAATTCAAAGCAAGCTGCTCCAAGAATTATCCAATCAGAATTGATCAAAGACAAGCATGGAAGCACGGCAAAGGGAACCAGCTTTCTAGGAACTAAAGTTGTTCAAACAAGTTACCAAGCAAGCATGTTATTTCTAGACTTGTACTTAGTACTTTAAACCTTGTACACATGTAATTTTCGTTTGTTTTAAATAGCACAGGAACCTGAATGTAAAGAACCACAATTCAAATACATTTCAATCAAAATTTCCTTTAAGGAATTCTCAACTTTTCTAGTTGAAGTTTAAACCCACTTAACGGTTTCTTTCAAGTTCATAGCCTAGAACTTGTTAAGTATTTACTTCATTTTTGGTTTACAGCATCTTAGGGTCTCAATGAGGTTTTAGATGTGTTGGAATACCAAAGAGGAAGAGGTGTTGGTATAAATTGAGCCAAGAACAAACGGTTACAGTTCAAGGGGTGTCATTGTGATGTTCTTTGCCATAGCTGAGGTTCAAATCAATTTGGAATAGGAGACAAAGTCTTGGAAACGTTTTCTAGCCTTCATTTGGCTCATCAATTGGTATCAGAGCGTTGGTTAGTCTTCTATTCATGTTTACAATGTTTAAACTTGCATATGAATGTTGCTGCCCAAACCGTATAGTGAACTGATTTTATGTCCATTTAGAATCTGTTAGTTAAGGTAGTTAGTTTATGTTTTAAAGTGTTTATTAGATAGTTTACAATAGTTGGGTAAATTAGTTTTAAGTAGCAAAACCAAAAACCACCACAAAAAGAACTTAGACTAGACTTAAGTGTGTTAGAACCTGTTTGTGTAGTCTAGTTAAAAACCGTGTGTAACCTGATTGTTCTTGTTCAATCTAGCTTAGATAATGTTCATTAGGTCCTAATCTAGAAGTTTAAATGGTAGTTTAGTTGAGTCCTTAAAACAGAAAACTTGAACACAAAAATAGATTAGTTGATAGTTTAGTTTGTAATCAAGTTGTTAAATTCTGATTTTAGTAGTTGTGTGCAATCTGTTTTAGACGTTGTGGTGCTGCCTTATTTAGCTTAGTTAGACTAGTTTACAACATAGTTTAAAGGTATAGTTGGTTGTTTAGTTTACTTCAAGAAATCCGAAAACTAAAGAACAAAACAAGTAGCTGTAGTTACCTATGTATGCTGCCTAGTCTTTGGTTGATACACGTTTGTTGTGTAGAATACATAAAAACTTGCATCTTGTGTCATCTAGCTTAGAAACTGATTGCATCATGCAAACGAAAACCAAAACAAAAACAAGTAGAATAGATAACTTAAAAACAAAACAAAACAAGTTAGTTAGTTTGTATCAAAACTGATTTCCATTAGTTGTTATAGTAATCAGCCTTATAAATTGCAGTTAGAAACAACTAAGTTGCATTTAGCTATCTTAAGAGTTAAGATTAGTTAGATCATTTGCATCAAAGAAAAAAAACAGAAAAACAAGTGCCAAAACCGTGTGATTAAACAACTCTTTAAAGCTCATTTGAAATCTTGGTGAATGCTAATAGCTATATCTTTTTGTTGATTTCAATTGTTTCAAACAACTTGTTGGACTTAGATACATCCTGGAAGTTAGGAATTGTTTAAGCCCCACACTGTTAAATAGCTATCCAATTGTTGTTTTAGATCAATTTCTGAACTTACCTTGCACTATATTCAATTTGAACTTGTTGTAATTGTGAATTGAATTCTCACTACATAGTGTTTAGCCGTGTTGTGTACGAGAAACTTTCAAATTCCAAATACAACAAACCTTGTGCAATTGAAGGCCGTGAGCAATGACTCATGTAGGCCGTGAGGAGTAGTCTCACAACAATCAAGCAAACCCCTCCAAAGAAAGAAAATTAAACTTGATTGAGAAATACGCGAGAGAAAAGCCAATATTTGTCAACAAGTAAGAGGCAAGACAAGAGAGAATTGCACAAGAAAGAAAAGTGAGGAAAAGCCCAAAGTTAAACATTGCAAAAGGGAAATCCCTATGCAAAGCTCAAAAGAAAGAAAGTACCCAAAAAGAACCCAAAGTGTTGTAGTTTTGAAATATTGAAAGTTTCTAAAGCAAACCCTTGCTGACACTTTGTTTGTGTGCTTTTACTTTCACTTTACTTCAATTGATAATTGCATATGCTGTAAAGTAAATTAAGGGATTGTCTTAAACAACCCCGTAGATTTCATTCAGCCAGAACAACAATTTGACTTCTGTGATTTTCTTGAATCCTTAGGAGAAACAGTCCAAATTGCTGTTTTGAACAATTGTCAACATAAAGTAGAGTATTTGCATCTTGTCAATATTTTAAATTGGCTTTTTGAGATTGTCTTTTGAATCATTGGTCCCCAACAGAAAGATAATGCACCATCCCCGTCCCCATCTACTCCTGTCCCATCCCCAGTCCCTGTTGCCCTAGAGAATATACAGCAAACACTCACTTTCCTTGTTAATCAGTTTGGTTTAATGAGAAGTGACATAGAGGATAACAAACAGAGGATAAGCAAAGTAGAAAAGCCAACCTCAGATCAAAAGGAACCTAGTATACCTTTTCAAGAAGGCACCTCTTATGGTAATGAGTCTCATGTTGAACGTAGAAAAGTCACATCACTTAGAGGTAGAGGTAAAGGTCGAGGTAGTAATGGTGGTCGTAGGAACATTTCTTTTGAGGAGAGATTTGATTATCTCCCTGAGTACAATGAAGAACACTATCCGGAAGAACGGTATGATGAACGTCAGCCTGATAAAGATGAACATCTTGAAGAAGAGTTCATTACTACTAAACTGACAATACCCTCCTTCCAAGGAAAAAGTGATCCTGAAACATATCTGCAATGGGAAACAAAAGTAGAACATATGTATTCTTGCACTAACTATTCTGAATTGGCCAAAGTGCGGTATGCAACTTTTGAATTTGTAGATTATGCTTTACTTTAGTGGGAACAATTGAAGAACACCAGGAGAAGAACAAGACAGCCCCCTGTTGTTACTTGGTCCGAGCTGAAACAAGAGATGAGAAAGAGATTCATATCTCCTTCCTATGAAAGAAGCATTTTCCAGAAATTACAACAACTTTCTCAAGGTAATAGATCTGTTGATGAATTTTATAAAGAATTAGAACATCTGCTTACCAGGGCTAACATAGAAGAAGCTGAGGAAGCCACAATGGCTAGATTTCTAGCTGGTTTGAACAAAGAGATTGCATTTAAGGTGGAACTCACACCTTACTCTGATCTGGCTTCTATGGTTCACATTGCTGAGAAAGTGGAAAGACAATTGAAGGTAAAAACTTCTAACCCTTGTTTTCGGACTAATCCTTTGAGTTTTCCTAGAACACAGCCCAGGACGCCTTTCCGTCCACAACAAGGTCAAGGCCGTGGATTCCAAGGAAAATCAACCCAGAACATCCAAAATCGTCCAAAGCTTCTAATCACTGATAAAGGCAAAGCCAAGGTGGAAGGTACGCCTAATGTCAAGACTCGTGATATTCAATGTTTTAAATGCTTAGGAAAAGGTCATTTTGCTAATCAATGTCCCAACCCTAAACGCGTCATGTTTATTGAAGAGTCTAATGAGTATTATTCTGAGAAAGAATTGGAGGAGAGTGAAGAAAACAAAGAAATTGAACAAACATGTGAGGAAGAAGAAGAGATTAGTGAAGAGATTAATGAGTGTGAAGCAAAAGAGTTCTTAGTTGTCCGTCGAGCTCTAAGTGCCCAAGTTAAAACTGAAGAACCTGACATACAAAGAGAGAACATATTCCACATTCACTGTATGGTTAAAAAGAAAGTCTGCACTTTAATCATTGACTCATGTTCATGTACCAATGTTGCAAGTTTTGAACTTGTTAGGAAACTTGAGTTACCTTTAATTAATCACCTCCATCCTTATAGACTTACGTGGCTTAATGAGTGTGGTGAAGTTAAAGTAACAAAGCAAGTCCTAGTTTCTTTATCAATTGGTGGGTATTTTGCTGAGGTGCTATGTGATGTAGCCCCTATGCAATCAAGTCATATCTTATTAGGTAGACCGTGACAATTTGACAACAAGGTTACATATGATGGTTACCTGAATAGATATTCCTTTAGGCATAACAACAAATTGTACAAATTAAATGCCTTGCCCCCGCACAAAGTCTTTGAGGATCAGCAACGAATGTTAAAAAGCCATAATGATCCAAAAGAAAAGGAACTGGAAAGGATTTTCATCAAAGAGAACCAACTGAAAACTTCTCATCTTAAAATTGAACCGAAAGAAATCAAAGTTTCTACCGAACCATCTCTAAAGAAAAGTGCATTCTTTGCATCTCAAAGCGAGGTATTCCATGCTATCAATTCAAACAAAACTGTTTATGTCTTGCTTTACAAAGAAACTCTGTTCTCTTCATCTGAAATACCATCTACTTTACCAAGTGAAGTTGCATCTTTACTTCAAGAATTTTCTAGCTTGTTTCCTGAAGGAGATCCCCCAGGTTTACCACCTCTAAGAGGCATTGAGCATCAAATAGATTTCGTTCCAGGAGCTGTTCTGCCAAACAGACCTGCCTATAGAGCCAATCCAGAGGAAACTAAGGAAATCCAAAAACAAGTTGAGGAATTATTAACCCAAGGTAAAGTAAAAGAGAGTATGAGTCCTTGTGCTGTTCGTGTTATCATTGTCCCTAAGAAAGATGGAACTTGGAGAATGTGTACTGATTGCAGAGCCATCAATAAGATCACTGTGAAGTATAGATACCCTATTCCTAGGTTGGATGACATGTTGGATATGCTGCATGGGTCTAGATGCTTTAGCAAAGTAGATCTTAAACAAGGATATTTCCAAGTGAGAATTAGGGAAGGTGATGAATGGAAAACTGCCTTTAAGGCTAAATTTGGATTGTACGAATGGTTAGTTATGCCCTTTGGTTTAACGAACGCCCCTAGTACTTTCATGAGGTTAATGAATGAGGTCTTAAGGAAATTCATATGGAAATTTGTAGTAGTCTACTTTGATGACATTCTTATCTACTCCAAAACCCTAAGTGAACATCTGATCCATCTTAGAGCTATTTTTGTCACCCTACAGAAAGAAAAGTTGTATGCTAATTTCAAGAAGTGTTCTTTCTGTCTGGAGAAGGTTACATTCTTAGGATTTGTGATTAGTGCTGAAGGAATTGAAATGGACCAAGAGAAAGTTAAATACATAACTGAGTGGCCAACCCCTAAGTCTGCTGGAGATGTTAGGAGTTTTCATGGATTAGCTAGCTTCTATAGACGTTTTGTGAAGGATTTCTCTACCATAGCTGCACCCTTGAATGAGTTAGTCAAGAAAGATGTAAGTTTTGAATGGGGAGAATCACAACAACAAGCCTTTGAGGAACTTAAGAAACGTCTAACTTCTGCACCTATCCTGAGATTGCCCAACTTTGATGAAATGTTTGAAGTTGAATGTGATGCCAGTGGAGTTGGCATTGGAGCTGTATTGCATCAAGGTAACAAACCTGTTGCCTACTTTAGTGAGAAATTAAAAGGAGCTTCCATAAATTATTCAACCTATGACAAAGAATTGTATGCCCTTGTCCGTTCTTTACAAACTTGGCAACATTATCTGCAACCTAAGGAATTTGTGATTCATACTGATCATGAGAGCCTTAAGTATCTAAAAGGTCAAGGAAAATTGAACAAAAGACATGCCAAAAGGGTTGAATTCATTGAACAATTCCCTTATGTGATTAAGTATAAGCAAGGAAAAGAAAATGTTGTTGCTGATGCATTATCTCGTCGCTATACTTTGATTACTACTCTTTCATGTAACATGTTTGGTTTTGAGTCTATCAAAGAGATGTATCATTCTGATCATGACTTTAGTTCTATCTATCAAGCATGCATTGATTCACCTTTTGCTAAATATTACTTGCATGATGGTTATTTGTTTAAAGAACATAAGTTATGTGTACCAATGTGTTCATTAAGAGAGTTGTTGATAAAAGAAGCTCATGGAGGAGGTTTAATGGGTCATTTTGGCTCGTTAAAAACTTTGGAAACACTTAAGGAGCATTTCTTCTGGCCGCATATGAGAGCACATGTTGATAAGATATGTGACCAATATATTACTTGCAAACAAGCAAAATCTAGAACACAACCACATGGTACTCCCTTATCTGTTCCAAGCTCACCTTGGACTGATCTTTCTATGGACTTTGTATTGGGATTGCCTCGATCCAAAACTGGTAAAGATAGCATCTTTGTTGTTGTTGATAGATTTTCCAAAATGGCACATTTCATTGCATGTAAGAAAGTTGATGATGCTATTCATATTGCTGATTTGTTCTTTAAGGAGATTGTTAGATTGCATGGCATGCCACGTACAATTGTTAGTGATAGAGATCCAAAGTTTCTGTCATTTTTGGCGTGTTTTGTGGAGTAAACTTGGTACTAAATTGTTATTTTCTACAACTGCTCACCCATAAACCGATGGTCAAACTGAAGTTGTTAATAGAACTTTGTCTCAACTGTTACGTGTTGTCATTCAAAAGAATTTAAAGAATTGGGAAGACTGCTTAGCTTATATTGAGTTTGCATATAATAGAGTTGTACATAGTGGAACATTGCATTCTCCTTTTGAAGTTGTTTATGGCTTTAACCCTTTGTCCCCGCTTGATCTTGTTCCCATACCTGTTCATGAACGTGTTAGTTTAGATGGTGAACGAAAAGCAAAACTTGTGAAAGAATTGCATGAAAAGGTTAAGTCACAACTTGAAGCTAAGAATAAAGTGTATGCCAATAGAGCCAACAGGAATCGTAAAGTTGTTATATTTGAGCCTGGTGATCTTGTTTGGTTACACTTGAGGAAAGAAAGATTCCCTAAGGAAAGGGACTCAAAGTTGAAGCCAAGAGGTGATGGACCGTTCAAAGTGTTGAAACGGCTTGGTGATAATGCCTATGTTCTCGATCTTCCTGAAGAAAGGTATGGTCCTATCTCTAAAACTTTTAATGTTGCTGACCTTTCTCCATTTAGTATTGATTCAGATTCGATGACGAATCCTACTCAAGTGGGAGGGAATGATGAGCTACAGCCTAACCTTGTGGATACAAACACTGATGATAACACCTCACTGCCCCGCACAGGTCCTATAACAAGGAGTATGGCTAAGAAGTTGTTGCATTGTGTTGAATCATTTCTTTATAGACATGAAGAGGATGAACCAAGCAGAGATGATGTCCATTGGGTTTACATGATACAAGCTTTGATCTAGTTGTATCAAAAACATGT
The DNA here is from genome assembly GCA_036186865.1 of Eustoma russellianum. NCBI lineage: Eukaryota > Viridiplantae > Streptophyta > Magnoliopsida > Gentianales > Gentianaceae > Eustoma > Eustoma russellianum. Next base: position 25,127,558 of record AP025066.1, read on the forward strand.
TGTACATATCTTTAGTTGTTCTTTTTAATATTGTTGGTTGGTTAACCTTGTTTTAGGATAGTTTGTGTTGTATTATTGCCTTGTCTTTCAGGTACACGTACTTAGCTTGAAAATGCAATTAGAACCTGAATTTTTGTTCAAGCAAGGAGGTGATAACCAAGTAGCTTACAAGCAAGGTGGTGACAAGCACCCATGTCAAATCTGAATTCTTCTTCACGTTGGAATGGATGGACAAGCTGCTCATTTCATGAACCAATTGGAAGAAGTCTTGCAAATCTTCAAACCAATCAAAAACAAGCAAAGAGACAAGCAAGCAAGCTGCACAACAAATGATCCAATCAAATTGAGATTGTTTAAGGCCTAGCTCACGCAAGAAAGGTTTGAAAATTCAAAGACCAACTTGCAACCAATCAAAGCCTAATTCAAAGCAAGCTGCTCCAAGAATTATCCAATCAAAATTGATCAAAGACAAGCATGGAAGCACGGCAAAGGGAACCAGCTTTCTAGGAACTAAAGTTGTTCAAACAAGTTACCAAGCAAGCATGTTATTTCTAGACTTGTACTTAGTACTTTAAACCTTGTACACATGTAATTTTCGTTTGTTTTAAATAGCATAGGAACCTGAATGTAAAGAACCACAATTCAAATACATTTCAATCAAAATTTCCTTTAAGGAATTCTCAACTTTTCTAGTTGAAGTTTAAACCCACTTAACAGTTTCTTTCAAGTTCATAGCCTAGAACTTGTTAAGTATTTACTTCATTTTTGGTTTACAGCATCTTAGGGTCTCAATGAGGTTTTAGATGTATTGGAATGCCAAAGAGGAAGAGGTGTTAGTATGAATTGAGCCAAGAACAAACGGTTACAGTTCAAGGGGTGTCATTGTGATGTTCTTTGCCATAGCTGAGGTTCAAACCAATTTGGAATAGGAGACAAAGTATTGGAAACGTTTTCTAGCCTTCATTTGGCTCATCAAAAAGGCTTAAGGATTAGCCGTTCTAAGACTGCGTATCTGCAATGCGACTTCAGCGGCGTAGCCGACTGCGAGAATAGCCAACTCACTATCGATGATCAAGTGGTACCACAGATAAGTAAGTTCAAGTACCTAGGATCATTTGTACAGCAGAATGGAGACATAGATAGTGATGTAGCACACCGAATTCAAGCAGGCTGGTGTAAAAGGAGGGCGGCCTCAGGGGTGCGGTGTGACAAGAATTTCCCAACTAAATTAAAGAGAAAATTTTATAGGGTGGCAGTGCGATCGGCAAAGATATGTGGGACAGACTGTTGGGTCAAGAGGTTACAATCATAGAAGATGGAAGTGGAAGAGATGAGGATGTTGAGGTGGATGTGTGGGCATACAAGGCTAGACCAGATAAGAAACGAGGTGTTTCGAGGAAGGTTAAGGGTGGCTAGTATAGCAGATAAGATCATGGAGGGAGGAATGAAATGGTTTGGACATGTCAAGCGAAGACAGACAACAGCGTCGGTCAGAGCAATTGAAAGCCTTATTGTAAAGGAGAACAGGAGTAAAGGCAGTTCCAAAGTGACTTGAGATGAGCAGATTAGGCACGACCTACTAGATTTACACCTCTCTGAGGACATGGTCCAGGATAGGAGTTCAGGGAGACATAAGATTAAGGTTAACGAGGTATAGGTCATATATAGGGGCACCTTAGAGTCTTTTTAGGGACGTAGATAGGCGTATACACTATCTACGCTTTAGGTTGACGTTGCACTTGTTTGTTTTTGTTTTACTGTTGTTTTGCATTATATGTACATATACATGTTATGTGTATTTTAATATCGACAACCTCCTCTTTTTATTTTCTGAATTCCCTCACTAACACACTAGCACATTATATCTCTATTATTGTGTCATTTATGCAGGTACATATAGAGTCGGAGGTCTCATTGGAAGCAAACTCTCTATCCCTTCGGAGAGAGGTATTGTTTGCCTGCCACTTACCCTCCTCAGACCCTAGCGATAGCTTTTGCTGTCGTTAGAACATACTGGGTATGAATGATGATGATGATGATGATGATGATTTTATTGAATGATAAAATGTTGATGAAGTGTAAAAAGATGCTGAAAAGTTATTTTATGTTTTGAAAACTAATAAATGATTAAGACAAATAAGATAAAAGCATCGGTCTCTCAAATTAAAACACATCGATCGATTGATGTATGTAAAAATCAAAATTGAAAATTTACTTTTAGACATTGATCTCTTGCGCGATCGATGTGTACACATTTCTCTCAAAAGAAACATAGATCGATTGATGTATGTAAAGATCAAGAATGAAAACCTACTGTAAGACATTGATCTATCAATTTATAACACATAGATCAATCGAAGTACACTTCATACTCTACATAGGTCAATCCATGACAGCAGTATCAAAATTTAAATCATACTATAAGACATCGATCTCTCAATGCAAAGAATATAGATTGATCTATGTATACATAGTCTCTAAAATGAGACATGCATTGATCGATATCCTTCTAATATGAAATAATTTCCTTAATATATGATAAGTTTGTAAACATTTTTGTTACAAATATGATTTTTTTTATATATGATAAGTTTTTGTAATATCTCATACATATTTCTAATGATTCTATTATTAAACTTGATATATTATGGTGTCACTGACTTGCCACATAAGATCTGACAACTTAAACAAGGGCAATGGAGTACTTTTGAGATTTTATAGAATTATATCCAAGAAGGATATGTAAAGATAAAAGGACAAAAAGACAAGTATTATTAAAGGTCATTTTCCTCAATTATGTGAATTCGGGTTTCAAGGGTATTTTTGTCATTTTGGTTACAAGGGCATTCCGGTCATTTACAAAAGCTTACTTTTTGTAAAATGCTAAAATATTTACTATATGGTCTTCTTATATATGTTATTCATGGTCTTCATATATTTATCAACCATATCTTATACGAAGTTCTATTTTCTTAGAATTCTTATTTATTAGTATGACATTTATTTTGCATACTACATGGTCTTTATAGTATTCTTATAAACATTATTCTTGGCTTCTACTATTATGTTTTACGGAATTTTGGTCATATTTTTTATTAAAAAAAGTTCGGTAACACTTGAATAAGAGAAACAGAGAATTTGTTTGGATAAAATAGTGACATTTACTATGCAGTCTACTCTTACTGTTATCGATTCATTTTTATTCATAAAATATGTTTTTCACTCATTTTCAAACACAAAAAAACATGCATATATGTATGTGTGAGGTGGACAAATCAAATTGTGACATATATCAAGACTACACTATGTGGACCAATCGAACAGATGAAGTCAACTTGTTGGTTAAAAGCTATCAACATGGCAACAAGGTGGCCTTATTTTTGACTGGATAATAATCCAAAAGAGCTGAAATGATCAGCTCTTAAGTGGTTAAGAAGTTAGAGAAAATGGAGAATAAAGGTGAAGAAAAAAAGTGGAAAACTATCATTTTAAGACTCAATTTTCATTTCATTCTTGTTGAAATTTTCAGACATAAGTGTTGAGAAATATGTTTGAATAATTTTCAAAGTCATGATTTTAAGTGGTGAATACGTAAAAATGTCACACATGGTGCTACATGTGTTTAAAAGTTGAAAAGTTGACACCGATCTCTCAGGTTGTTGCATATTGCTCGATCTATGTACATAGATCTCTCACATCGATCGATCTATCTTAGACAGTGAAAGTTCAAGACCTTACGGTGAGACATCGATCTCTAAACCTGAGATACATTGATCGATCGATGTACATGGAACCCTCACTTCGATCGATCGATGTAGGTCAGAGACCAAACCTGAACCTTTCTGTGAGACATCGATCTCTGAAGCTGAGGCACTTCGATCGCTCGATGTCTAGGGTTTTTAGAAATAATTTTCTAAAATGTGATAAAATGGTTGTTTTCATTTTTATATGATTTATACATGTTTGTTATGTGATTATTTTTTGTTTTTGGTGATTATAATTGTCTTGTAACTAACGTGCATTGGAAGTTTCTACAACTTACCAAAAAGGACGAAATTAGAATTTTGAGTTTTGTAGGAACACCACATGGTGAAAATATTTCCAGGATGTATTCTTATACTATTTATCATGACAAAGGAGATATCATGATTATGTCTGACCATCCGGGTCATTTCTGGAGTTTTCACATTCCAGGGGCATTTTGGTTATTTCACCACAGAGGGTATTTTTGGTATTTTCACTCAAGGAATCTCTTGAGCATATTATTATCTTCATTCTAGAGCTGATTTATTATTAATTTGAAGATTATTTGGTGATTCTTTATCTTATTCTCTCACATGATGATATTATTGACTATAGCTAGATATGTGACGATTTGAGATGTCACATTCTATTTTTTCTTGAAGAATCTATTTTATATGATATTGGAGGTTATTATTCATCATTTTTCAGAGGATATAAAGGTGGTAAAGATGTGGAAATGATCATGACATATAAGAAGAAATATTGGAAATTTCGGAGTTACACGTTGACATAATCTTGTCAACTATTATCTATTGATTTCTTCTTCGAAAATCTGAGTTGCTACACATATATGTATGATCAAAAATATGTATTAGCAGCTGTGTATGAGGTGTTATTCATTTTATAAGTTGGTGATAAGTGGACCAATCAAAAAGAAGCTAGTTGGCAAAAGTTGCCAACTTGGAAAAATTGAAAACATTTGAATTATAGCCAACGGTCATGTCTATTCTTGGCAGATTTTTTGAGTCAAAATGGAGCTCTCACATGTCCTATTTTTGTGCTTGGAGTTGAGGGTATTTTGGTGGTATTATCCTCTCTTATTATCTACATTTTAATCAAGATTATTTTTTGGATAAAATTCCAAGTAGCCAACGGCTACTACTCATTTTTGGAGCTGATTTTGAGTTTGAAATGATCAATGTCCACATGCCTATTATCTTGCCAAAGAGTTGAGAAGATGATGGAGTCATTATGGTCATATTATCTTCACATTTTTCAAGATAATTCCATGTCATTTTTGGAGATAAATTTCGGCCAACAAGGTGTATCCAAGGTGGACCAATTATGTTGTTTTATTTTGCCAAGTGTACAAGGCCAACCAATGATTTGAAGACATTTGGACTTGATGATAAAGATGGTGACATATGTGCATTTTTATCTCCAAGGCTCAACTTCACACTATAAATAGGAGGCATTGGTGAAGAAGATGAAACACACTTGAAGCTCACTTGAAAAGCATTGTTGATTTGTCTAGCTATCATCTTCTTCTTGTTGTTCTTGTTTCATTCTTTGTAGCAAAGGTGTTCTTGTTGTATTTGTCGAGCTACAAGCCTCTTGAGCTTCATTTGTAAGATTGATTAGCCATTTCTATATGGCTACATCAATAGGTGGTAGAGGTGTTGCAACTAAGTGTTGTTTAGAAGGTGTTCATCCAAGTCTTGAATAGGGTTGATGTATAACCCAAGGATCAAGCTTGTTTCTTGTTGTAAGGTAATTCATTTCATAGTGAAATCTAAGGAACGGTGTTCCTTGGGACTGGAGTTGGTCACATTGACCGAACCAGGATAAATTCTCAGTGTGCTTGTATTGTTTCTTCATTTCTGTTTTCTGCCCATTTTTACTGCAGTTTTCATACAATTTCTCACGTTTTGAAAAAATTGCTAAACAATTTCAAAATTCGTGATTTTTGGTGGAGTTATACTTCCAACTGTTAGCTTTAATTTGCAACAAGAATCACTTGATTTGAGCAATGGAAAGTTAGTCTTTAAGTCTTTGCAAGATAACTGCTCCAATCTGGCTGCAATCTTACCAGTTTTGAGAAAACTTAAATTCTGTATTTATCAAGAATTTTTTAAGGTCAAATCCTTTTGGAAACATAATCTACACATCCTAAGGAGTGTTTTGATATAAAGATCAACCTTTTTGGTTGAATATTCAAAGAAAAACACGTTTTTCAAAATCAGCAACATTCTGTCCAATTCTGTCCAGATTGACCATCTGAATCTTTTTAGTTTTTTGAAGGCTCAAACAATCTTATTTTTGTCTGAGTTTTGGACAGAGTCTTGTTAACACATTGAAGTTAAGTTCTGGAGAGTTTCATAATTTTTGGAGTTGTGTACAATTATTTTTGAATTTTTCAAAAACGGGTTTTGAATATGAGGTGGTCTCAGATTTTGTTTTCAAAGGAGATTTTTACAAAGGGTTGTAGTGTAATTTTCGCTAACCACTATTCACCCCCCTCTAGTGGTATGTATTGCAGATGCATGGTCCAACAATTGGTATCAGAGAGAGGTCTACACCACTCAAAGAAGCAAGATTCAACACCGTACAAACAATACAAAGCCAAGAAACAATTACTCAAAGTAGCCTGCTAGTCTCAAAACAAAGGTACTTTCAATAGCCATAGTTTCTCACAAAGGTGAGTAGGAGGTATGTCCACTCAATGCCCTCCCCTTTTTATGGCAATAATTTTGTTCATTGGAAACTAAGAATGAGACTATTCTTAATGGCTATAGACATTGATTTATGGTCTATAGTTGAAGATGGGCCGTACATTCCAATGAAAGTTGTACAAGTTAGTGGAGTCACTCGAGAAGTTGAAAAATATAAAAGTGAATGAACATCGGAAGATAAAAAGAAAATGTCTATGAATGCTAAAGCTATGCAATTACTTTTAAATGGATTTACAACTTCTGAAGCAGGGTATGTGTCAAATTGCACAAGTGCACACGATATGTGGAAATCACTTGTATTAAAGCATGAAGGTACTAGTGGTGTTAAAGAATAAAAAATAAACATGCTTATGACTGAATTAGAGTCTTTCAAAATGTTGCCTAACGAATCCATAATATCTATGGATTTGAGGATTACTAATATTTTCAATGTTCTTGAAGCTTTAGGCAAATCATTCACGAACAATGAAAAGGTTCAAAAGGTGCTGCGAAGCCTTCCTGCTGAATGGGATCCAAAGGTCACGGCGATTGAAGAGACGAAATCAATCACAAAAATGGACGAATTGATAGGCTCACTAAGAGTATATGAGGTAAAACTAAACCAACGGAAGTCCGAGTCATCTAAATCATCAAGTAAGTCAATAACTTTCAAAACAACTGAAACACATACAAATAATGATGATAGTAATAGTGACACTGAATTAGATGATGACTTTTTTAATAGCGAGAAAACTTAAAAAGTTTTTCAAACATCCTAATAGGAATAGACAACGTTCTTCTTCTTCTTCTTCTCAACCTAGGAAAAATAACTCTAACAACGACAAATGGTATAATAAAGAGTTAAAGTGTTATAAATGCGGTCAAAAAGGACATATTTCATATGATTGTCCAACAAAGAAAAATAATAATAATAACAACAACAATAAACAAGCCAAGGAAAAGGAGGCACAAACGACAAAGACAAAGGAGTCTAAGTCAAAGAAAGGCAAACGAGCAATGAAGTTGAGCACATGGAGCGACTCATCCGACTCAGAATTTGACACTGAGGAAGCTCAAGTCTACTTCGTATCTAACAAGGTAAGCTCTTCTTCTGATAGTGATTCTGATAGTGACATGACATTTGATGAAATGTATGAATAGTTTTTAAGAATGCATGCTCACTGTAAGAGGCTCTCTAAAGAAAAGAAGAAACTAATTGAAGAAAATGACAAGTTGAAGACGTCCAACTTGGAATTTTCTGATCAATTAGAATCTTTTAAACAAGAGTCTACTAATACTCTTGATTCTTAAGAGAATAAAATTGAATCACTTAGGAAAAATGAACAAAAGTTAAAAACGGAAAATAATATGTTACAATCTAAGTTAGAAAGTTGTGACAATGAGATAGTGCAACTTAAATCTTCTAAACTTACCTTAGAAAAATGTTAGAACAATTTAAATCGGGTGCAAATATGTTAGATACACTTACATCATCACAAAAATATGAAAATGATAAAACTGGATTAGGATATAACGAAGAAGATGACAAAGTTTATAACAAGACTAAGTTTGTATCATCAACTACTAAACAACCTTATAAAGCAATAAAAACGACTTTGCCTACTAAATCTTCTTCTACTCCTTCTACTTATTCTAAGGCAAAAATACAACACGCACCCACAAAAACACATATATATCAACGTGCAACCAGGCCTAATTTTGCATCTAGACAATCTAGAAATTATGCCTACATGTATACAAATGCAACTAGACCGAATAAAATGCATACAACTTATTATGAACCTAAGTATAAAAAACACTCATATAAGTCTTATAGAAATGAATATGAACATACATATAGAACGCCATTCAAGAAATGAAATTACATGCCTTATACACACTATCAAAATCGGCCAAGACATAGTAGTTATCAACCATGGCACAACATGTATAACAATGCATCTTCACTTATGTGGAATGATTATCTATATGCTAATCCTTCTTATTTTCCAAATCATAATAATGCTAAAAATGTGCCTAGAAGGTATGTTCAAGTTTGGATACCTAAGGGATATCTAAACAAGAATAGTGCCCCTAACATTCAAGGACCTAAATAAAGGGTACCTAAAACTTTGTCTCCCTTGTAGGTAAAACGAAATGAATGCAAGAATGAGGCAAAGTCAAAGAATCTAAAAACCAAATGGTTTTTAGATAGTGAATGTTCGAGGCATATGACGGGAAACCCCAAACTATTCACCGAGTTGGAACAAATCAAGAATGGAGGAAAAGTAACATTCGGTGACAACAACAAAGGACAAGTTGTTGGAAAAAGAACAATTGGAGACCCTAACAAATTTCAAATATGAAATGTGTTGTTAGTAAGAAATCTCTCTTATAATTTACTTAGTATTTCTCAACTTATAAATTGTGGTTATAATGTCTCTTTTCTTCTCAATTCTTGTGATATAATAAATGAAAAAGAAGAAATAGTTTTAAAAGGAAATAAAGATGGTAACATTTATACTCTTACCTTAGATAACATGTTAGACGCTAAGGTTAAGTGTCTAATATCACATGATTTAGATGTGAATTTATGGCATAGAAGATTAGGCCATATAGGAATTTCAACCATTAAGAAATTATATATAAAGAATTTAATTAGAGGTATGCCTAAGTTAGACTTAGATAATTTTCAAATGTGTGAAACATGAATCAAAGGAAAACACAATAAAGAAACACTAAAATCGAAACATGAAGTGAGTACTAGTCATGTACTAGAATTGCTTAACTTAGACTTATTTGGTCCAAGTAGGATAAAAAGTCTAGGTGGACACTACTATGTGTGTGTCATAGTAGATGATTACTCACGCTACACATGGACATTGTTCTTAACACACAAAGACGATGCTGCATTAGCAATCGAAACACTTATTAAGCAACTTGAAAACATTTACGAAGAAAATGTTAAACGAATTAGAAGTGATAGAGGAGGAGAATTTAAAAACAAAGATGTAGTTAAGTTTTGTGAATTACATGGAATTAAACATGAATTCTCAACCACCTAGAACACTAAAACTCAATGGAGTTGTTGAAGTAAAAATAGAACAATTCAAGAAGTTGCTAAGACAATGTTATGTGAAAATAAATTACCTAAATATTTATGGGTTGAAGTGTTATTTGTGCATCTACATTATAAATAGGCTTTCTATTAGAAAGAAATTGAATAAAAGACATTATGAGTTGTTAAATAATAGACAATCTAAAATAGATTATCTTAAAGTATTTGGATGTAAGTGTTTTGTGTTGAACACTAAGGATAATCTAGACAAATTTGAACAAAAGTCTATTGAATGTATATTTGTTGGTTATTCAACTAATTCTAGAGCATATAGGTATTATAATCTTGCATCTAGAAAAATAATTGAATCTATACATGTGAAATTCAATGAAAATGCATGCTTTGAAGATAAAACTCAACATAAACATGAGAATAATGTTGAAAATATGTTTGATGATGATATATTACTTGAGCCTGTACTTGATCATCTAGAATCAACTCCTCCTGAACAAGATATGCATGAACCCTTAGATGAAATAAATGAAGAGACTTTGCAATTAGAAGATAATACAACTAATGATCAAATTGTATACGACAATGTTCACACTATGAAACATTTGAACAAGATTAGGGTGAACCTAGTCAATCTAGGAATTGGTGGCATCCTAGAGAATTAATCATTGGAGATCCAAATGCTGCGGTTAGAACACGTAGAAACACAAGTCAACTTGAAGGACATATCTTAGTCTCACACATAGAACCTAAGAATGTTAAGGAAACCTTAGGTGACATATCATGGATAGATGCCATGCATGAGGAGTTAAATCAATTTACAAGGAACAACGTGTGGGACTTAGTACCTAAACCTGAAGACAAGTATATAATAGGAACTAAATGGGTGTTTAGGAATAAAATGGATGAACAAGGAAACATCACACGGAATAAGGCTAGGCTAGTCGCACAAGGTTATAATCAACAAGAAGGAATAGATTATGAAGAAACCTTTGCACCCGTTGCACGACTAGAAGCAATTAGATTGTTACTTGCGGTTGCAAGTCTAAGCAACATTAAATTCTTCCAAATGGATGTCAAGAGTGTATTCTTGAATGGATACATCCAAGAAGAGGTGTTTTTCAAACAACCCACTGGATTCGAAGATCCAAAGAATCCTAACCATGTTTACAAGCTTAAAAAAGCTTTACATGTTTTGAAACAAGCTCCAAGAGCTTGGTATGATAGATTTGCAAACTTTCTCATTGCAAATAATTATCAAAGGGGAACAATAGACAACATATTATTCCTAAGAAGAAAAGATAATGACTTATTAATAGTTCAAATCTATGTAGACGATATTATCTTTGGTTCAACCAACCCTACATTAGTAAAAGACTTCGAAGAGTGTATGAAGTCAAAATTTGAAATGTCAATGGTAGGAGAGTTGAATTATTTCTTAGGGCTTCAAATCAAACAAACCCCTCAAGGAATTCACATTAGCCAACTTAAGTATATCAATGATATGATTAAGAAGTTTGGCTTTGAAAAGTTGAAACCGACACCTACACCCATGAGTGTTAGCACCAAACTGGACAAGGATGAAAATGGTAAACCTTTTGATGACACACTTTATAGGTCTATGATTGACTCATTGTTATACTTAACTGCATCAAGACCTGACATCTTGTTTAGTGTGTGTATGTGTGCTAGGTTTCAATCTTGTCCTAAGGTATCTCATTATAACGCAGTGAAAAAGATCTTTAGATATCTTAAACACACACCTCACTTAGGACTTTGGTATGATAGAAATGCTAAGTTGAAATTACACGCATATAGTGATGCTGATTATGGTGGTTGCAAATTAGATAGAAAATCCACTAGCGGTACGTGTCAATTCATAGGAACCAACTTGATCTCTTGGTTTTCTAAAAAGCAAGCTAGTGTAGCTCTTTCTACCACTGAAGCCGAGTATATTGCCTTAAATTTATGCACTACCCAAATACTTTGGCTTAAACAACAACTTAGTGATTTTGGCATTAAAATGAAAAAGATTCCAATTTTCTGCGATAGCACAAGTGCAATCAATCTTTCACGTAATCCAGTGCTTCTATTTAAGGCCAAACACATTGAGGTAAGATACCACTTCCTTCGAGATCATGTTCAAAATGAGGGTATAGTTATAAACCATATAAGAATTAATCATCAAATAGCTGATATCTTTACCAAACCCCTTAATCAAGCTACTTTTGAAAACTTACGAGTCGAGTTAGGTATGATGACTTACGATACCATAGGATATCATGATTTGCAAAATAAAAGGGGAGATAGAATAAGAACATGATTTTAGTTGGTAAGTCATAAATTGGTTGGTTGACTAATATGCTGAGTTTCAATTGGTGTAAGGTGTAAGTTGATAGGTTAAGGGAGAGAGTATAATTTGAGGATTTGAGGGGGTGTACATGAGCATATGAATACATGAGAGTTGAAAATTTAAAAACAATGTAAAAACAATTGTTAATTGGTTGGAAATTAGTTTCTAAAGCAATTGGTACAAATTTGGTGAAACAATTGATAGATTTATGATAAACAATTGGTTATAAGTTGTTTGAAAATCATCCAAAAGGGGGAGAATGTTGAGAAATATGTTTGGATAATTTTCAAAGTCATGATTTTAAGTGGTGAATAATTAAAAATGTCACACACGGTGTTACATGTGTTTAAAAGTTGAAAAAATTGAAAAATTTGACACCGATCTCTTAGGTTGTTGCACATCGATCGATCTATGTACATAGATCTCTCACATCGATCGATCTATGTAAGACAGTGAAAGTTCAAGACCTTACGGTGAGACATCGATCTCTAAACCTGAGACACATTGATCGATCGATGTACATGGAACCCTCACTTTGATCGATCGATGTAGGTCAGAGACAAAACCTGAACCTTTCTGTGGGACATCGATCTCTGAAGCTGAGGCACTTCAATCGATCGATGTCTAGGGTTTTTAGAAATAATTTTCTAAAATGTGATAAAATGGTTGTTTTCATTTTTATATGATTTATACATGTTTGTTATGTGATTAATATTTGCTTTCGGTGATTATAATTGTCTTGTAACTAACGTGCCTTGGAAGTTTCTACAACTTGCCAAAAAGGGCGAAATTGGAATTTTGAGTTTTGTAGGAACACCACATGGTGAAAATATTTCCAGGATGTATTCTTATACTATTTATCATGACAAAGGAGATATCATGATTATTTCTGACCATCCGGGTCATTTCTGGAGTTTTCACATTCCAGGGGCATTTTGGTCATTTCACCACAGAGGGCATTTTTGGTATTTTCACTCAAGGAATCTCTTGAACATATTATTATCTTCATTCTGGAGCTGATTTATTATTAATTTGAAGATTATTTGGTGATTCGTTATCTTATTCTCTCACATGATGATATTATTGACTATAGCTGGATATGTGACGATTTGAGATGTCACATTCTATTTTTTCTTGAAGACTCTATTTTATATGATATTGGAGGTTATTATTCATCATTTTTCAGAGGATATAAAGGTGGTAAAGATGTGGAAATGATCATGACATATAAGAAGAAATATTGGAAATTTCGGTGTTACACGTTGACATAATCTTGTCAACTATTATCTATTGATTTCTTCTTCGAAAATTTGAGTTGCTACACATATATGTATGATCAAAAATATGTATTAGCAGCTGTGTATGAGGTGTTATTCATTTTATAAGTTGGTGATAAGTGGACCAGTCAAAAAGAAGCTAGTTGGCAAAAGTTGCCAACTTGGAAAAATTGAAAACATTTGAATTATAGCCAACGGTCATGGCTATTCTTGGCAGATTTTTTGAGTCAAAATGGAGCTCTCACATGTCCTATTTTTGTACTTGGAGTTGAGGGTATTTTGGTGTTATTATCCTCTCTTATTATCTACATTTTAATCAAGATTATTTTTTGGATAAAAATTCCAAGTAGCCAACGGCTACTACTCATTGTTGGAGCTGATTTTGAGTTTGATATGATCAATGTCCACATGACTATTATCTTGCCAAAGAGTTGAGAAGATGACGGAGTTGTTATGGTCATATTATCTTCACATTTTTCAAGATAATTCCATGTCATTTTTGGAGATAAATTTCGGCCAACAAGGTGTATCCAAGGTGGACCAATTATGTTGTTTTATTTTGCCAAGTGTACAAGGTCAACCAATAATGTGAAGACATTTGGACTTGATGATGAAGATGGTGACACATGTGCATTCTTATCTCCAAGGCTCAACTTCACACTATAAATAGGAGGCATTGGTGAAGAAGATGAAACACACTTGAAGCTCACTTGAAAAGCATTGTTGATTTGTCTAGCTATCATCTTCTTCTTGTTGTCCTTGTTTCATTCTTTGTAGAAAAGGTGTTTTTGTTGTATTTGTTGAGCTACAAGCCCCTTGAGCTTCAGTGTTTAGATTGATTAGCCATTTCTATAAGGCTACATCAATAGGTGGTAGAGGTGTTGTAACTAAGTGTTGTTTAGAAGGTGTTCATCCAAGTCTTGAATAGGGTTGGTGTATAACCCAAGGATCAAGCTTGATTCTTGTTGTAAGGTGATTCATTTCATAGTGAAATCTAAGGAAAGGTGTTCCTTAGGACTGGAGTAGGTCACACTGACCGAATTAGGATAAATTCTCGATGTTCTTGTCTTGTTTCTTCATTTCTGTTTTCTGCCCGTTTTTACTACAGTTTTCACACAAATTCTCACGTTTTGAAAAAATAGATAAACACTTTCAAAATTCGTGATTTTTGGTGGAGTTATACTTCTGACTGTTATCTTTCATTTGAAACAATAATCACTTGATTTGAGCAAAGAAAAGTTTGTCTTTCAGTCTTTGCAAGATAACTGCTCCAATCTGGCTGCAATCTGACCAGTTTTGAGAAAACTTAAATTCAGTATTTATCAAGAATTGTTTAAGGTCAGGACCTTTTGGAAACATCATCTACACATCCTAAGGAGTGTTTTAATATAAAGATCAACCTTTTGGTTGAATATTCAAAGAAAAACATGTTTTTCAAAATCAGCAACATTCTGTCCAATTCTGTCCATATTGACCATCTGAGTCTTTTTATTTGTTTGAAGGGTTAAACGATCTTATTTTTGTCTGATTGTTGGACAGAGTCTTGATAGCACATGGAAGTTAAGTTCTGGAAATTTTAATAATTTTTGGAGTTGTGTACAATTAGTTTTGAATTTTTCAAAAACGGGTTCTGAATCTGAGGTGATCTCAGATTCTGTTTTCAAAGGGGATTTTTACAAAGGGTTGTAGTGTAATTTTCGCTAACCACTATTCAACCCCCCCTCTGTGGTGTTTATTGCAGGTGTACGGTCCAAGAATAAGAAGCTGAGATGAGGCGTACTAATTGAAGCTTTTGAAGATGCCAAATATGCAAAGTGGTAAGGTATTCATTCAATCAAATAAAGACAAATAAGATTGACGATATTGAAGATGACATGTGAGCATATTAATCACTCTAAGGTGTTGTTCACACCTATAAATAAAAATAGAACTTGAAGAAGGAAGACATGCACCTTGAACTATTTTCTTCCTCAATTCTTCTTATTCTCCTTTCTTGTTCTTCATTCTTGCAGCAAAGTTGTATTGTTTTGAGTTTTTCTTTTGCTGCAATTACATCTCTTTAGGTAATAAAAGTTGTAATTGATTAGCCATTATATAAGGCTACATCAATAGGTGGTGAGGTGTTTGATTGATTATTGTTGTTAAAGTGCTGAGTTTAAGCCTTGATTGGGGTTGGTGTACAACCAAGAAACAAGTACTTTGTAAGCTAAAAAGTGACTATTTGATAGTGAAAATCCAAAGAAATGTGTTCTTTGGAATGGAGTAGGTCACATGGACCGAACCAGCATAAATTCTTGTGTTCTTGCCTTCTTTACTTTTTATCCCGTTTTATACTGTTTCAGTATTCAATTTTTCCCTCGTGTTTAAAATAGTAAAACAACTTCACAATCTTTAATATTTAGTAAAAATAAACTTCAGAATCTTAGCTTTTATTTGTAACAAGAATCATCAAATTTAAGGAAAAGAAAGTTAGTCATTCAGTCTTCGAAAGATTATTACTCCATTCTGCCGATAGATTAACCAGTTTTCGAAAACGTGTATCTCTAATTTGCTTACACAAATTTTTGGTCAATGCCTTTTAGAAACATAATCTAGACATCCTGAGGTTTAGACTAAGTTTAAGAATCAATCTTTTTGAATGAGTACACAAAAAATTAGGCTCTTTCAAATTGAACTAGCTTTTGACTAAATTCTGTTCAATCTGAGCACTTGAAAGTTTATACTTGTTTGAAGAGTCAAACATTTTTGTTTTTTGCTCATTTTATGCAGATTGTTGCCAACACTTTGAAATTCATTTTTAAAAAGTTTTATAATTTTGGAGTTGTGTACTAATATTTAAAATTTTTATTAAAACTGGTTCAGGTTCTAGGAATTTAAGAATCAGATTAGAGAGATTTTTAAAATGTTAAAAAAGCGTAATTTTTGCTAACCACTATTCACCCCCTCTTGTAGTGGTATTTATGCAGGTGTTATAGTCCAACAAGTGGTATTCGAGCCAATATCACACCACATTTAGAAGACGAAAACCCTTGGTGCAAATCAAGTCTCGTAGCATCAGATTCAAGTTAAGTTACTCCCTCTATTATTTGATGGTTGTAGTTTTGTACATTGGAAACATAGGATGACACTTTTCTTAATGACTATAGACATCGATTTATGGTTTATAATTGAAGATGGTCCATACATACCTACGAAAATAGTACAAGCCATTGGAGTTACACAAGAAGTAGAAAAATATGAAAGCAAATGGACTGGTGAAGATAAGAGAAAAATGTCGATGAATGCTACGGCCATGCAAATATTTACTAAAAAAATTTAGCAATTTTGAGTCTGTCTATGTTTCTAATTGTAATAGTACATATGAAACATATAAGCCACTTGAATTAAAGCATGAATGTACTAATGGAGTTGAAGAACCTAAGATAAATATGCTTATGTCTAAATTAGAATGTTTTGAAATATTGCCAAACGAATCCATACCCTCTATGGATTTAAGGTCTGCTAATATTTTCAATGCACTTGAGTCTTTAGGAAAATCCTTCACTAACAAGGAGAAGCTACAAAAAGTGTTAAGAAGGCTCCCTGCAAAGTGGAATCCTAAAGTAACAGCAATCGGAGAAACTAAATTGACCACTAAGATGGATGAAGTAATCGGTTCATTAGAGGATTACGAGGCAAAGCTAAATCAAAGGAAAGTTGAGCCATCTAAACTTTCCAGTTGGACTATTGCTTTCAATACAATTGAATCCGCACAAATTAATGAAGCCGATTTAGAAAGTAGTGACACTGAATTGGATGATGACATAACTATGGTTGCTAGAAAACTTAGAAAATTTTCAAAAAGTGCCCGAACAGAACAAATAGGTCTAGACCAGTTTCTTACGTCTAATTTTCTTCTTATATATGAGATTCATGTCTTCATATATCTATCTACCGTATGTCTATTATTATGTCATCTGTGCAGGTACATATATAAGTGGGGGACTCATTGGAAGCAAACTCTCTATCTCTTGGGATGTAGGTATCGGTTGTCTGCCTCTCACCCTTCTCAGACCCTAACGGTAGCTTTTGCGGTCGTTGGGATATACTGAGTATGATTGTTGTTGTTGTGTACTATAGATTTAAAAGTTTTCTAAAAACCGGTTTAGGTCCTAGAAATTTCAAAATCAAATTAAAGGGATTTTAAAAGAGTTAAAAACAGTGTAATTTTCGCTAACCACTATTCACTTCTTTCTAGTGGTGTTTGTACAGATGTTACGGTCCAACGTGGGACATTTAATTTCAAACCATTTTCACTGCTGTATATCACAACGATTCTTCATATTGTTGCAATAATAATAATCTTATAACATTCATAAATGGCAGCATTCACTAAGACTACCGGAATTCACTCAAGACATGGTAGCTTTCCTACATTAATATTAAGATGATACTCTTAATTCCAGTTTCATACTTCTATTTGGAAAATATAATTTTCTAAAGAGATATCAATGTCCAAATTCTTTTTTGCTCTTGCTATTGTAGTGCCTCGCTTCCGAACCCTAGCATCGGAAAAAATGCACCCGCCGTAGTCTACTACGAGAACTACTAGGTGTCGTTCAAACTTCTTACACGTCAGAAATAACGTAGACATTTTTCGTAGAAACGAAAATTAACAATTCAAATTTCATTTATAAATAATCCCAATACGAAAATAAATCAAATGTTTAGGACTGACGAAACCCGATAAATCCAATGAAATCTAAAAGTCTAACATAAAGGAATAAATCTGATAATCCAGCAAATATCTCGTAAGTAATCTCTGCAACGCTTCACTCTCCCCAACTGGCCTGGTCTGACCCATCCTCAACAAAGATGTAATCAAAATCCTGCTCACCTGGAAGGGGGAGAAGTAGGGGTGAGTGATATGACGTCACTCAGTAGGTATCCGCCTCTGTCCGATGCAGAACGAGCATACACAATAGTATATACACATAATCACATAGCACGGGACATAAAGCTAATAACTGCGTAAAGTAAGTCATTCCACATAATGATATGCAGCTTCATGATACATGTTCCTACTTCTACGTGTCACACACAACAAAGTCATGTCATGCGACATGCCCATATTCCTACCGTGCAAGGCATGATCTCCCGGGGTTGTTGGGTGCTACTGTAGCTCTTCCACTACAGTCCACCATTCCAGAGTACTACTATGCTCTTCCACGCCATGAATGCAATGCAAATTCGACTTTCTGGTCTTTCGTTGCATCATTCATGCTTTTTCCCATATTTTTCACATTATTCTGAAATTTATTCTCCACTTTCTGAATTTATTTCTCATTCAATTCCTTTACTTTAATTTATTACATATATTTATTTATAATGTTGTTGTAAATAATTAATAAAGACACTATATTAATTATAAGTAATAGACTAATTAGAAAAAAAAACGAAAGTTTAAATGATCAAACAGTTTATGGGAAAATGTGTTTAACATAGTGAAAATTCTCACTTTGTTAGTATGTCTTGTTAATATGTCAATGTAAACCATGATGGTGGGAACATAATAGAAAGAACCAACACCAAACAGAACCAAACCGCTAACATCCTTGGAACATGCGAAATGTCTTAATTAATTGACTACATCTAAATATTGTGGTCCTAAAGTGCCCCACCCGAAAATATACCACAAAAACAAACATATTAGCCGGCCCTTTTTTGGTTGAAATGTAAAAATATCATTTAACCAAAGATCAAAATAGGATCAGTACATTTACAATTCTACCCAGGCATACCCAGGATGCAGACCATACAATCAAAAAAACAATAATCTATCCATCTTATAGTGTCCTATACACATGAGTAATAATTCTATGAACCACATCCTGAACATTAACAATCTGATCCTCAAAAATTTTAAGATTCCTAGTACGCCAAATAAAATAAACAGAAGTAGCAAAGGCAGCCTTAATGCATTTGGTTCTCCTGCTGTGTTTCCTTGCATGCTTAAGAACCCAGCCAAAGAGGTCTTTAAGAGAGTTGAAATTAGCTAAAATATTCAGCCACTTCAAAATCTGTCCCCAAATTTGCTTGGTCACAGAACACTCGAACATCAAGTGCCTTTGGGTCTCATTAAAAACACCACAAAATGGGCAAGTGAAATCATCAATCTCAAAGTGTAATTTGTCTCTGGTAGGTAGTCTATTTCTTGCAAGCATCCAAAAAGTGAAGCAGTGTTTGGGAGTGTTTGCTGACGCCCAAACAATGC
Source organism: Eustoma russellianum (assembly GCA_036186865.1). NCBI lineage: Eukaryota > Viridiplantae > Streptophyta > Magnoliopsida > Gentianales > Gentianaceae > Eustoma > Eustoma russellianum. The sequence goes on from AP025066.1 coordinate 25,146,966, forward strand.
TAGCCCAACTGCACCTAGGACCTTTTGTCCTAAAGAGATTATAAGCCTTTGCAGCAATTGAAACATTTGAGTCCACCCATTTATGAATCTCCCGAACGCCCCTGGAAACGCTACCCATCTCCTGTAGGAAAATATCCTTGATTTGCAAAATTCTTTTAATGAAGGCAGAATGAGAAGTTTTCGATTGCTGAGACCAGATTCCATCTTGAAACCTATAATAATGATTAATCCATCTTACCCGAAGAGAATCCTTCTTTGGTAGAATATTCCATAAGTGCTTCAGCAATAATGCATTATTCCAAGCCTTTAACTCAAAAGGTCCCAATCCTCCTTCCTTCTTGGGCCTGCATATCTCCTTCTAAGAAACCCAAGCTTTCCTTTTATGTTCATCCTTCACACCCCATAAAAACATTCTTGCAATTTTATCCAGTAGATTATGGACTTTCACTGGGATAGGCAGAATTTCCATCCAAAACGCGTGTAACCCTTGTAAGACTCTTCTAATTAGTTCAATTCTTCCCGCATAAGAAAGAGATTTAACATTCCACAATGCCGCGTAAGTGGTAGCCTTTTTAAGATAACCACCAAAGTGAGCAAATCTCAGAGAATAACCAGCAATAGAAACTCCTAGATAACGAAAAGGAAGTGATCCAATGCGAAAACCCGTTAAGTTTCTAATATCTTCCTGCTCCTGCATTGTTAGTCCAGCCATGAAAATCTCTGATTTTAAAATGTTACTTCGAAGTCCTGAAGTTTGCTCAAATTCTTCCAAAATCTTCATGAATAACATAACTGACTTTTTATCCCCTCTGCAAAGTAGAATTAAGTCATCCGCAAAGGCAAGGTGTGAAATTTTGTGAATGTCACACTTAGAGTGGTATTTGAAGTCCGGATGCTCAGCAAGTCCTTTAAGCAATCGAGACAAATACTCCATACCCAAAACGAAAAGGAAGGGTGATAATGGATCACCTTGTCTTAACCCTCTTTCACCTTTAAAAAAACCTTCCAAGGGACCGTTGATGACAATGGAATATGTAGTAGTCGAGACACATTCCATTATCCAACCAATGAATCTTGATGGAAACGAAAGTCCTTCAAGTACTTCTTCCAAGAACTCCCATGAGATAAAGCCATAAGCCTTCTTAATATCAACTTTAATCAAGCACTTAGGAGAAGTTTTCTTATGTCCATATTGCTTGATCAACTCCTGCATGAGCAATATATTCTCAACCATGGCTCTTCCTTGAATAAATCCGGCTTGGGCCTCATCTACAATCTTTGGCAACACTTGTGCAATCCTTGTTGCTAAAATTTTTGAAATTACCTTATACATGACATTACAAAGATAAATGGGTCTAAACTCACCAACTTTTCTTGCATTCTCAACCTTGGGAATTAAGACAATCGCTGCATGATTCATTTGTTTCAGCAATTTCCCATTAACAAAAAACTCCATAACTGCAGCTGTAACTTCATTTCCAATAACCGGCCAAGCCTTCATAAAAAACTGGGAGGTATAACCATCAGGCCCTGGGGATTTCTCTTTTCCAATGGAAAAGAAAGCACTTTTAATTTCATTAGGTTCAATCGGTTTAAGAAGTAGCCCACCATCATGCAGAGTCAGTTTGGGCCCAAGCTCCAGGATGTTATTCTTAGTGTGAATAACATGAATGTTTTTGCTCAGCAGGTCCTTGAAAAATCCAACGAATTCATCAGCAATCTCAGAATTGCTTCTAGTCAGGGAACCATCATTTCTTTCAATAGCCAATATCCTCCCCCTGCTTCTACTTCTTTTTTATCATATGAAAACATATCTTATTTTTTTGTACAACACCTCATAATTTCACTTAGACTTTTACCACCTTAGTCTAAAGAGTTTAGTGAATAACATAAGTCATATAAAAAGACAACTCGTAAATACTTGTTCAATCGCACATACACATAACACTGTCATTCAATTCAAATATTTTATGACAGAAATATTTTTACAATTGAAAATATATTATATAAGCAATCCAAAGGTTATATATGAGAAAACTGTGGGTTTAGGTATATTGTAAAGATTTTCCTTTGATTACTAATAACGAATATAAGTTCATGAAAGTTAACTTTCATACTACTGTTTTCTCCATTATGGTAATACGAATATCGAAATATTCTTCCATTTACATATAATACTTGATAGAAATATGTTCATGGTAGATATAGCAACAGAAACCATTAGGAAAGTATTGAAAATAGATGTGGCACCGCCGTCAGCCTCCTTTTCTTTCCGTCCAATTCCAACCTAACTTTCGGACTACGTGACTTATTTCTAAGGCTTTTCGTGCGATTTTCTATTTCTAACGCGTAAAATTCATTCTTTTTAAATTTCTTTTCGGGTCACAAGAACATCAACGTAGCACACACACATATATAAAATCAAACGAGTAAAAGTCATGCCTTTTGAATTAAAACACATGAATTTAGCAATTAAAACAATTATTTCATATAAAGCACCTAAAATACCGATCGAGCATGCTTGCTTCGTGCCAAACAAGAGAGAATAGACACCTACCTTTTTGACGAATACTCTTTCTCTCTTTCTCCTACCTCTCGGCTGGCCAAGCTTGGAGGTGTGAAAAGAAATTTTTTTTAATATAAGTGGCGGCCAACTGTGGCTTGGGGGTTATATATATATATATATATTTTTCTGGGTGCTGGAGTACGGCGGCAGCAAATTTGGGAGGAGCAGCAAAAGAAAAGGGGCGGCTGCTAGGGGAATTCGGGAGGGTGATTATGTTGTGTGTATAATTTAGGTGACATATGTAGTATATATAATTATATGTAGATAGAGTTTAGGTTAGATATGTTAGGCATATTCTAATTAAATTTAGGTTTACTAATACATCTCTAACTCTAATTATTTAACTTTATCTCTATCTTTTATTGATAGCTAACTATTGATTATTATATATATATATATATATATATATATATACACACACACACACACACATATATATATGAAAAGAAGTACGGCTGTAACAGCTATAGTATTTGTTTATCATTAATATATAATTATTATCGATTGACGGTAATAATACATGTAGAATTAAACATAAGTTGAAGAATTAATTATAGAAATAAACAAAATTCAGAACGACCTGAAAATGAAAACAATAGTATAAAACTGGAGCGGAGGGAGTATCATGCAACTTTCTTCTACTCAGCTACTTAGTGAGATAGAGACAAAACACAAAGTTCACCTTCAAACCCCTCTCCCTGTTGTTTTCGGTATATAATTTAGTTGGTACTTGGCTTGGAAAAATTACTTCCAAAAAAGTGAATGTTTAAAATGAGACACACAGGCTGGGAGCAATACGGCCAAAAAGGCCAAACGCCTGAATATAACATAATTTGATGTTGGGTTACAAGCCCGGTTTGCAGCAGACTTTTTGTATGGATTCTGACACCACCTTACCAATCTAGAAAGCTGCTAAGCTACTGATTTGTATATCTACGAAGTTTTATGCAATTGAGACAGTGAAAGCTCCTAAAGCCATAGATTTGATCTTTTCCCCTAGTTTTCACATTTCCTATCTATTAAACTTTATTCGCATACTATTCCTGTTTACTACTTGGTTTCAGCAACAATATATGTGAATCCTCTATATTTAAATAAATCAAATTTGCTGAAGAACTTTGGTCTTAAGGTCCTCAACCATCGTTCTTTATTTGTAGCTGAAATATTGAGATAGTATAAAAGTGAAATAGCACGTGTTCAGTAAAGAGGTATTATAATCTTTAGCGGGTCACGTGCAACATAGGAAAACATTTTTATTATATAACAATATGTTAACTGATGAGCCAAAAAATACCCCTCGTTAGTCAACAACGGTCAACGTTGGAGTGAGGCGCAAAAATGGTTAAGTATGGCGGATCAGCCCGGAGGCTGGTCAGGACACGCGTGGACAAACAGTTCATCTCGGGCACTTCTGAGTGCTTCCAGAAGACTACATCTCGGTTCTAGGAGTTACCCCAGGTAATTCTACCAGGTGAAACTCCCAGCTAGGTGTCCCAAACTAGCTTATTCAGCTCAGCACCGAGCCACGTGGCGAGCATGCAAGAGCAAGAGTCATCTGACTGACCTCCTTGCCTGTCACGATATCTGAGTTCTGCCCATGCATTGGCCCAAGCCGCTATATAAAAAGGCCGAGCAGCAGGAGAGAGAAGGGAGAAGTAACAACAAACACTGAAAAGCTACACGCTAGTAACTCATCTTCTCTACAGTGAAAACGCAGGTTTTACAGAAAACCTCAATTTACTTAACCTTCACCATATATAAACCTCTCCATAAAAATGGCCCAAACTGACTTGAGCGTCGGAGGGTATCACCCGGGGCCATAGATCCCGGGTCCCCTGACCCTTTTTCTTTGTGCAGGTCAGCAACTCGCTCACTAAGGACAATTGACGGAGTTCTAACGGTACCACATCAAACAACTATTTGGTGATAAACTCAGACATCATCATATTGGCGCTAGAAGGAGGGCAACCCCGAACCTCCGTCACTTAATTTCGTTCAACTGCACCGTTTTAATTAACAAGTCAATATAAATGGGTAAAGACGCCCGTGAAGGACTAGGAGAGTCCTCCAATCAACATCGACGTAAAGAGACTCGCTCTGCTCATCCTGGACAGGATTCCAGGAGGACAGAGCCAGAAAGGAAGAAGGTCCCGAGCATAACCGCGGATGAGAAAGATAAGGCCATGAAGTATGTGGCTGAGAACCTGGACGAGTTTGAGGCCGTAGTGGAACGGCTCAAAGGGAAGCGTCCAGAGATAGAATACATGGAGGAAGATTCTACATCCCTCCATCCGAAGGAGAAGACCCAACGGCAATCTTCTCATCATCCTCAGGGGTTTATGGCGTATGCCAGACGTAGTGGTGACAGAGCCCCTACGGTTGAGTCGGTGCCTATACCCAGGCAGCGCCTGGGTATAAAGCCTCGATTATTCAAAAGTGTTCGGCAGGAAGCAGATCCTCGCAGGCCGATGAGCCGACCTGAAGAACCTAACCCTGAATACTTGAGGGTGATCCAAGAGAGCCCGTTCTCCTGGGATATTGCGGAATATTTGGCACCTGACAGTTTCAAGGTGCCAAAGATGGACACTTACGATGGCACATCTGATCCGACTGACCATCTTTTCCAGTTCCAGACGGCAATGAGCTTGAAGAACGTGCCAGACCCGCTCCGTTGTAAGACATTCCCTATGTATTTGCGAGGGAAGGCAAGAAGATGGTTTCAGGAGCTCCCACCTCAGTCGGTGGACTCCTTCATGCAGTTGGCGCAGAAATTTAAGTCTCAGTTCGTGTCAAGTGCCCCATTTATAAAGAACTCTTCACACCTTATGACCTTGAAGCAAGGTGCAAAGGAGTCTATACTGAAATATATGCAGCGCTTCTCAGACGAGTCACTGCAGGTCAGTGACCGGAATGAAGGAGTGAAGGCCGCTGCGTTTATCAACGGTCTTAGGGCGGGTCGTCTCTTTTCACAACTTGCAGAAGAGGGACCCACCACGCTGAGAGAGTGCCTAGAAAAGGCACATCAGTTTGCCCGTGGAGAAGAGGCAAACCGATTGAAGAAAGAAGCCGAGCAGAGTACTCGGCGAGAGGCCCGGCCTAGTTCCCGAACAGACCAACATGAAGTCCAACACGATCGGCGCAGTGCGTTCGATCGCCTTGGTAGCCGAGGCAAGCGAGGTCAAGAAGGATTACCCCTTCTGGCCTCAAAAGACAGAATCTTGGCTGTCATGGAAAGGGATGGCTTAAGAACGGACCCTAAGCCTCTGGCAGGTCCCAGGGACAAGAGGGATCCAAAATTGTATTGCCGATATCACCGAGATGTCGGCCACGACACTGAAGATTGTCGGCAACTAGCTCAGGCAATTCGGAAGCTGATAGAGCTGGGGCACCTGAAACAGTTTTATGACCCGCGCTCCCGGCTCCATAACCGTTTAAGCTTCCAGAAGAATACTCAAAAGGAAAAGTGCCGACCCGAGACTCCCCCTACACGTCCCAGGTCGGATGATGATGGGGACAGAGATCAGCAAGAGGCCGCAGTGCAGCCTCAGATTAATTCCATAATCTACACCATTTCTGGAGGTCCATCTCAGCCAAATCCGGGTGGTCCCAGTATGTCAGGTACGTCGACTGGGCCTCCCCCGAAAAAACAGAGATTAGCTCGAGAGCTGGTCTACGGACCAGAAGATTTAATCTCGCTTGACTCCAACAATACGGGATTAGTCATTGGATTATGTATTCATATGGCACCGGATAGAATTGTAGAAGTACGGAGAGCGTACGTAGATACTGGGAGTGCTGTAAACATTATGTACTACCATGTATATAAACAACTGGGTTTGGCAGACTCCCAAATGACTCCAGTAGCTTCTCCTCTATACGGATTCACTGGTATGCCCATTCGGCCAGCTGGCCTGATCACACTTAGTGTCAGTTTTGGCAAACCCCCGGTTTATCGCTGCTTATGGATGGATTTCGTGGTGGTTAAAGAGAGGTCGGCCTATAACATTCTCTTAGGCCGACCAGCGTTGGTGGCTCTGGAGGCCGTAATATCCCCCTTGCATGTCAGCATGAAGTTTCCTACCCCAGGTGGAGTAGTTACTTTACAGGGAGATATTCCTATAGCCCAAAATTGTTATGCAGTGGCTACTCAAGGGAGTGGGGCCGTCCAGCAGGTTGTTCTGGATGATCTCATTCCCCCAGCAGATGAGCGTTTACAAACAGATGATGCAGTTCAGGAATTCGTCCTGGATCCAGGTCGGCCAGAGAACACAATCAAAATTGGGACTTGGATGCCAGCTGAGACTTTGGCTCAGCTCCAAAATCTGCTAAGGGAATTCGCAGAAATTTTTGCTTGGACAGCAGAAGATATGCCTGGAATCCCGACTTCCTTAGCAGAACATCGGCTTAATGTGGATCCTCAGGTTAGACCCATTAAGCAAAAGAAAATAAACTTTGCCCCAGAGAGGAACAAAGTGATAGCTGGAGAGGTCGAGAAACTCCTTGTGACAAAGTTCATTGAAGAAGTTTTGTATCCGAGTTGGTTGGCCAATCCTGTAGTGGTTCCCAAACCTGACAAGACTTGGAGAATGTGTATAGATTACACTGACTTGAATAAGGCATGCTCAAAAGATTGTTACCCCTTGCCGAAGATCGACAGATTGGTGGATTCCACCTTGGGGTATGAGGTCTTTGACTTCCTTGATGCTTTTAAGGGCTATCACCAGATCATGATGGCAAAGGAAGATCAGGAGAAGACTTCCTTCATTACAGAGATGGGCACATATTGCTATGTCAGCATGCCCTTCGGTTTAAAAAATGCCGGAGCCACTTACCAGCGCTTGGTCAATTCATTGTTCCGAGATCAAATTGGCCGAGTTATGGAAGTTTATATTGATGATATGTTGATCAAGAGCAGGACTCTTGACCAGTATATCTCAAACCTCCGTGAAGTGTTCGGCATCTTAAGGGAATCCCGAATGAGGCTGAACCCAAAAAAGTGTACCTTTGGTGTACGTACAGGGAAGTTTCTTGGATATATGGTCTCCAAGGAAGGGGTACAGGCCAACCCAACCAAGATTGAAGCCTTAGAAAGCATGCACCCACCTCGGAATGTTAAAGAGGTTCAGAGGTTGACGGGCCGAATTGCTGCCTTGAGCAGATTTCTTTCTAAGTCTGCCGAGAGATCATTACCCTTCTTCCAAATCCTGAAGAAACGAACCGCCTTTCTCTGGGATGACCAATGTCAGAAAGCTTTTGATGACCTGAAAGCACACCTGACTGAGGTGCCTATGCTGACATCTCCAATACCTGGGGAGACCTTGTATATATACTTGTCAACCTGCCATGAGGCAGTAAGTGCAGTTCTGCTCAGAGAGCAGGATGCAGTTCAAAAACCCATTTACTTTGCTAGTAAGATTCTGCATGGAGCTGAGGTGCGATATCCAAATGCCGAAAAAATTATCTTAGCATTGGTAGTGGCGGCCAGGAAGTTTCGGCCTTACCTCCAAGCTCATCCCATAATTGTGGTGACTGATCAGCCTTTGAAGCAGATTCTATCTCGGCCAGACACTTCAGGCCGAGCTGCTAAGTGGGAAATGGAGCTTGCTGAGTATGACATCAATTATAAGTCACACACTTCCATTAAAGCTCAAGCTCTGGCTGACTTTCTGGCTGAAGGGATTTCTATAGAAGAGGATCCTCCTCCGGCACAAGGGTGGATCTTATATGTAGATGGGTCATCCTCAAAAGATGGGAGTGGAGCAGGGCTCCTAATAATTAACTCAAACGAGGAAGAGATGGAGTACGCCTTGCGGTTTGACTTCGAGGCCACTAATAATGAGGCCGAGTATGAGGCCCTGATAGCGGGGTTAAGTTTGGCTCGTAAACTGGGGGCACAGCAAATAACCGCTCGAAGTGACTCACAGCTCATAGTTTCTCAAATTAATGGAGATTATGAGGCCAAGGAGGACAACATGAAGCGGTATTTGGCTAAGGTTCAACACTTGAAGGGAATGTTTGAACGCTTTGTGATCGAACATATCCCCAGGTCGGCCAATAAACGAGCCGATGCACTATCTCGGCTAGCCTCATCTACCTCGGCCACAATTGGGAAGAAAATCGTTGTAGAGCTGGTAAAGCATCGAGCTTTTGATGGAAATGAAGTCTTACAGCAAGACTATCATAATACCTGGATGGACGAGATAGTTACTTATCTACAACATCAGACCCTGCCCGAGGATAAATCACAAGCTCCGCGTCTCCGCCTGAAAGCTTCCAGGTACGTCCTCTTTAACGATCACTTGTACAGAAAATCTTTCTCTCAGCCGTGGTTGCGGTGCGTACCTGAGGACGAAGGAGATTACATTCTTCGTGAAATGCACTTGGGCATGTGTGGAAGTCATTCTGGAGCACGTTCATTGGCCCGCAAGTGCTATTTGGCTGGGTACTACTGGCCCACGATTCGTAAAGATGCAGAAGAGCTGGTCAAAAAGTGATCGTCATGTCAAGCTCATGCTCCAACTTCTCATCTGCCGAGTCATGAAATGACCAGTATTTCCAGTCCTTGGCCGTTTGTGCAATGGGGTATGGATTTAGTGGGGCCTCTACCCCGAGCTTCCGGCTCAGTCAGATTCTTGTTGGTAGCGATTGATTACTTCACTAAATGGATAGAGGCCGAGCCATTGGTCACCATAACTGGGGCCCAAGTCAAAAGGTTTTTATGGAAAAACATTATTTGTCGATTTGGTCTACCCCCAGATCTTGATCTCAGACAACGGCAGACAGTTTGCTGAGTATCCGGTGAAGAGCTGGTGTCTTGACTTACATATCAAGCAACGTTTCACCTCAGTAGCTCATCCTCAGTCAAATGGTCAGGTAGAGCTTGCCAACAGAATCATCAAGGATGGTTTGAAAAAGCGCCTGGACAAAGCTGGCACAAGTTGGGTTGAAGAATTGCCCAGCGTACTATGGGCTTATCAGACAGCTCCCTCAACTTCAACAAAGGAAACTCCTTTCTCTTTGGTGTATGGCACAGAGGCCATTATTCCCGCAGAGATTGGTTCTACTTCAACTCGAGTGGATTATTACTCAGCTGCTGATAATAATCAAGAATTACGACTGAACCTAGATGATCTCGAGCAGAAAAGAGACCAAGCGCGCATCCGCATGGCTCAGTATAAAAACTTGATCTCCCAGCACCACAATTCCCGGGTACGACTGAGATCTTTTCGAGTGGGAGATCTGGTGATGCGTGACAACGAAGTCAGTCATGCTATCTCGGCAGGAACCTTTAATTCCAAGTGGGAAGGTCCTTATCGCATTGTTGAAGTATTTCCAACGGGAGCCTACAAGTTGCAAACTTTGGAAGGGCGAACTCTTCCACGGACTTGGCATGTTTCTCATCTCAGACTACTACATCAATGATGTAAATTGCAACTACTCTGTATATGAATACAAGTTTTTTCTGAGGCATCTACCCAGTGTTAAGTGTCCAAGCAAAGTCTGAGCATCGTGGAAGGCTCATATAAGACCTCGGCAGGTCCGAGGCAAAACACCTCGCAGGTTCGAGGCAAATGCCCGCTAAAGGGTACATTAAGACCTCGGCAGGTCCGAGGCAAAAGACCTCGCAGGTTCGAGGCAAATGCCCGCTAAAGGGTACATTAAGACCTCGGCAGGTCCGAGGCAAAAGACCTCGCAGGTTCGAGGCAAATGCCCGCTAAAGAGTACATTAAGACCTCGGCAGGTCGAGGCAAAAGACCTCGCAGGTTCGAGGCAAACGCCCGCTAAAGGGTACATTAAGACCTCGGCAGGTCCGAGGCAAAAGACCTCGCAGGTTCGAGGCAAATGCCCGCTTAAGAGTACATTAAGACCTCGGCAGGTCGAGGCAAAAGATCTCGCAGGTTCGAGGCAAACGCCCGCTAAAGGGTACATTAAGACCTCGGCAGGTCCGAGGCAAAAGACCATCGTAGGTTCGAGGCAAACGCCCGCTAAAGGGTACATTAAGACCTCGGCAGGTCCGAGGCAAAAGACCTCGCAGGTTCGAGGCAAATGCCCGCTAAAGGGTACATTAAGACCTCGGCAGGGCCGAGGCAAAAGACTCCGGCAAGTCTGAGGTAAAAGACCTCGCAAGCTCGAGGCAAATGTCTGTAAAAAGGGAGTATTAAAACCTCGGCAAGTCCGGGGTGAAAGACCGTTAAACGACAGATTTAGACCTCGGCAGGTCTGAGGCGAAAACTTGTTAAAAGTAAGAGTAAGACCAAGGTAAGGCCAAGGCACTTACTTATTCAAAAGAAAAACAAGACCTTGGCATGTCTGAGGCAAAAATCAAAGAATTGATTCATGAAACTTCAGCAAATCTGAAGAAAGAGTTTATTGAAGAAAAAACTTGTGCAAACAAGTCCCATGCTTTCTCTTAAGAAAGCCGAAGTGAAGTTAAGCAAGGCATAACTTCAATCCAAGTCAAAGCCTGATCGCAACGAAATGAAGTTTATGTTAAACTTGCCAATGATTTGGTTCAGTCCAGATGACAGGTTCACTCTGATTTAAAGGCTTAGTCTATTTTCTGAATAAAGTTCATCAAGTTTGTCAAGACTGACTTAAAAAGTTAGCATCGATGGCATCAAAAATAAACTTGGTAAAGACATTAAAGACAAAAGAGATAACTGAGCCAAAAAAGTTAGAAATTTCACTGATTTGAACATTGAAGTACATTTTGATGCCTGGATTACAAAAAGCAAAACAAAGAAGAGCCCTACATCCTAATCATCCTTATCCTCATCCCTCAAGTCAGCTCTATCAACAAATTTTTGAAACAACTCTTCAAATTCTTGAGCTGCGAGGGGATTGTAGAGGTCGGCAATACGGCGGTCTTCTCTGTTCAGATCTGGATGAACTTGAGCACAGGCATCGATAGCATTTCTTTGGCCGACCTCCATGGCTGAGCCTTGAATCAGAAGCAAGTTCTCTTCAAAGAATTTGGATTTTCTGAAGTCCTGAAGAGTCTTGATCTCAGCATCCATCAAGTTTTGGCGTAGCAGGTTAATCATCTTCTGATCAACTTCGATCCTCTGCGCCATCTCAGTCATATTTTTCTTCAAATACTCAACCTCAGTGATTGATTGAGTGGAGGTCAGCTCCAGGTCAGCCACCTTATTCTCCAATTCATCCACCTTGGAGTTGGAGGTGGCCAACCTCGTTTCAGCATCCTCGGCCTTTTGTTGGAGTTTGGTGGTTCCTGCCTCTAGGTCAGTGACCTTTTGGGTTAGCTCAGCCCTTCTCTTCTCAGATTCTTCAAGTTGTTTCCGAGTGGTCTCGAGCTCCCCAAGGAAATTCCTGCAGCGGGTCACCACCTCCATCTCTTGGCCTCGGATCTGTCAAAAGGATAAAGTTAGGCAGAAAGATCTGCTGACAAGAATAAACTAAGTGTTCAAAGAGAAATTTGCTTACCAGAGCCATGTTGCACATAAAGGCATCCATCAGGGTAGCAAAGGAAGCTGCCCTGAACATTTGAAGGTCTTGGGGCAAGATTGCTGCCCTGTTCAACCTTTCAGCCACAGCAGGATTCTGGGCTGTATCTCCTTCAGAGAACCCGATTAGAATCGGATCCTCGGTATTCCCCGGCTGAGGCAGGATTTCTTCAGCCGGGCCAGTAGTGATCATTTCCGGGGGCTGAGATGGCCCCGGATCACGACTGCTGGAGCCTTCACCCCATTGTCTCGTTCGGGGACGGAGGCTGGAGCCTTCACCAGCATCCTCTGGAATTCCAGAATCAGCCAGAGCCTGAGGTAGAACATCAGCCTCAGGCTCATCATCAGCAATTGTTATTGGCAGAGCTGCACAGAAGAGAAAACAAGTCAAAACCCAAACAAGTGTTAAAACACTTAAGAAAGTCCCTACATCTAAGGAAGGGGATCTACCTGGCTCAGGCTCCGCCGTTTCGGGCTCAGCAACAGCAGCACTTGGGACTGGGGGCGTCGCTGAAGTAGAGGCCCCTCCAGAACTCAGAGCTGCTAACCTCCTCTCTCTCCGAAGCCTTTTTCTGGCCTGATTCTCGGCCATTATTTCAGCACGGTTCAGGGATCCAGACATGGCACCTGCGCCCAGAGTTAAACAGTTAGATGCTAACAACAGATTGAAAATATTGAAAATTCAAAGGCTACAATAGCCACCTCAAAGGATGGTTAGCTGGTCTGGAGAAAGGGCCCGATAGTCATCACCAATTGCCGAGTGGGCTACATCAGCAGCCATCCAGACATCGTAGTCAACTTTGTGCCAATCGATGACAATTGGAGCTGACCGAATTCTGTCTGCTTCATCGCAGTACTCCTGGCTCGGCCATGTATTATGAACTCTGCCTCACTTCCAGGTAGTCTCACTCGGCAGATCAGATCTTAAAATGTAAAAGAATTTTTCCTTCCATCTTTTATTAGAGGAAGGAATGTTGATGGCAAAAGGGAAGTCAATACTAGACCTACGCTTGCTGAAATAGTACCAACTATGCGAAGTCCGGCATGCAAAAAGGGCTCGAAAAATAGTGGTATTGAAGGGAAATTCAATGAGACGGAGGAGAAGAATATAACAAAGAATGAGTTTGAGGTCATTCGGCTGAATTTGTGGAAGTCTGAACCCATAAGCCCGCATAACACGAGTAACGGGCTCAGGAACAGGAAGACTGAAGCCAGACTTGAAGTAGTCTTCATAGACTGCTTCATAACCCCTAGGGGGATCACAAGCAGTCTGACCCGGCAAAGGAAGAAGGGGTTGAAAACGATTTCTGTCTATTTTGTAATATTTACAAATCCCATTTAGGTCAGCCTCGGTCAGGCTAGAGGTGGTCTCTTGGACCATAGGAGTTGGCCGACCTCTTATAGAAGAACGAGAAGGACCCCCCTCGGGGGCCGGAGGATTTACAGGCGCCGGAGCAGGAGCAACCCTCACTGGCTCCGGCGAAGAGCTGATCACAGTCAAGGCTCTGCTGGACTGAGCAGAGTCTCCGGTGGTAGGAAGCAGATTGCCGATGGGAAGATCATCGGCAGAAGAAGATCTGCCGGATGGCAACGGAGAAGCAATAGTCTCTCTGCTCCCGGCGGCGTAAGAACCACCCTCAGAAAGGTTCTGGGAGTCATAAGATGGAGAAGACATTTTGAAGACGAAAAAGTACTTACAGAGAGTTCGAAGTAAAAGAGACGCCGGAGAATGGGACGAAAGTTGATGGAGGCTGGAACTCGTCGGGAATAGAAAAACTCGCCGGAGAAGAAAGTAAAATGCCGGAAGAGAAAAATGAGAGCAGATAAAGAGTAAGAATAGTCTGGGAAGGATCAATTTATAAGGTTCATCTCGGCAGCCCAAGCGTCGCCTGAAATAAATGGCCGTCGGTTCGTGAAACGGTGGGATTCAAAAAGCTGCCCAACTAACGCTTCGTGCTCTGCGCGAACAGTAAATGCGCAGACCGAGCCAACCAGAATCAGACACGTGCCAGAATAGATAACGTGACAAAGAATCTAGTCACAATTAACTGATCAGTTCAACCAGAAGCTATCATTAGCGCATCGTACATTGTGCTCCTAATAAGTACGTTAAGCGACCTAATTAGATCTTGACACGCCATCAGGGAAAAGACAACTCGAGAAAAATCTGAGCAGATTAGCCTGCCCTTTCAGTTCATCTCGGCCAGACCAATCTGGGGGGCAAGTGATGAGCCAAAAAATACCCCTCGTTAGTCAACAACGATCAACGTTGAAGTGAGGCGCAAAAATGGTTAAGTATGGCGGGTTAGCCCGGAGGCTGGTCAGGACACGCGTGGACAAACTGTTCATCTCGGACACAGGGCCCCATCCTCATCTCGGCCATACAGTCTCAATGTTCCCTGGGGGCTAAGGATCTCACCTCGGTCTAAAGGCTTCACTTAGGCCAAAGAGTTTTTAACTCGGCCACAAGGCCTCACCCCGGCTCGCAGTTCCATCTCGGCCAAAGAGTTGGGCTCGACCTCGGATCCGATATACTTACTGACCTCGGACCGCCTTTAGTGGCGTCAGCCACGAGCATCATGAAGGGCCCACCAATATTCTTCGAAGTCGGCAACTTTCATCTCGGTATGCTGACCCCATATCATCAACCATCTCGGGCACTTCTGAGTGCTTCCAGAAGACTACATCTCGGTTCTAGGAGTTACCCCAGGTAATTCTACCAGGTGAAACTCCCAGCCAGGTGTCCCAAGCTAGCTTATTCAGCTCAGCACCGAGCCACGTGGCGAGCATGCAAGAGCAAGAGTCATCCGACTGACCTCCTTGCCTGTCACGATATCTGAGTTCTGCCCATGCATTGGCCCAAGCCGCTATATAAAAAGGCCGAGCAGCAGGAGAGAGAAGGGAGAAGTAACAACAAACACTGAAAAGCTACACGCTAGTAACTCATCTTCTCCACAGTGAAAACGCAGGTTTTACAGAAAACCTCAATTTACTTAACCTTCACCATATATAAACCTCTCCATAAAAATGGCCCAAACTGACTTGAGCGTCGGAGGGTATCACCCGGGGCCATAGATCCCGGGTCCCCTGACCCTTTTTCTTTGTGCAGGTCAGCAACTCGCTCGCTAAGGACAATTGACGGAGTTCCAACGGTATCACATCAAACAACTATTTGGTGATAAACTCAGACATCATCATTAACATTACTATAAATAGCCTCGTAATTACATATATTTTTCGTAAAACTTGAGAAATACACCATGAATACATCAATATAGATAAACATTTTCCAAGAGTAATTATTTTGCTTGGCATTTGCTTTTCATGACTACATATTAGGCATACTACCCTTTTATGAACATACTACATCCAACGTACACCATTATATTCTTCAGCCACCCAATTTTATTTAGCATTATCTTAATTGATTTAAGTGTTAGACTTTTAAAATCCAAGGGTGCTATTACATCTGATATCTGTAATTATTTTGCTTGGCATTTGCTTTTCATGACTACATATTAGGCATACTACCCTTTTATGAACATACTACATCCAACCTACACCATTATATTCTTCAGCCACCCAATTTTATTTAGCATTATCTTAATTGATTTAAGTGTTAGACTTTTAAAATCCAAGGGTGCTATTACATCTGATATCATTAGTCATATCCTTACAACCTTTTCGAGAACTAGTCTTGGCATCTTGTGCCGACACACCGAAAAAAGTGGCAGAGACCATCTAAAAAATAAATTAGTAATATTTTGGACACTATAAAAAACGTTTCTGAAACACTAAGTTCTCGAGTTTGTCCATGACCTAGAAAAATACCAGATCGTTTAACGATCTGATATACAGAGTTTTACCCCACACCTTATACAAGAAATTGTTTCTGTGACACTTACCGTGACCTCAAAGTCGCAAAACAACAACTTAACTGTTATTGAAATACCCGCCCTCACATAAAACATAGAAATAGAGGACAAATGCATAGAGATCTTCCTATCCCCCATCGCAAATAACGCTAGATTACAACTATTGTTGCTGTTCTTTTTTGACTTATTTTATTGCTATCTTTCATTATTTGTCTATACAGATAGACATAGAACCGATGACCTCGCTAGAATCAAACTCTTTATCCTTTGCGATACAAGTATTGTTTGTCCACCTCTTACCCTCCCTAGGCCCTAACGATAACTTTTGCTATCGTTGAGATATACAATGTATGTTTTATTGTTGTGTTATACCACCATCGTAGATGTTACTTTCTAGAATTAAAATCTTTGTTTAAACCAGTAAAATATTGATTCAGTTCAGAACACCTATTTTCACAGGTAAAAAGAGCCAAAAACTTCAAATCGATATTGACTGTGTTCAGACGGTTACAAATCCCTATATAACATATAGGCTCAAGTCAAACGCCAATAACACATTTTAAGGGTAGTAAACATATAATAACCTCCTGTTGTTAAATTTTTAACCGAGTTAAGCATGAAAAAACAACAATAACAACCATAGTCAATATTGGTTAAGTATTATCATACGACATACATTATCACGAGATTTGTTAAATGCACATGACATATCGCTGTCAGACAGATAAAATATGAAACATATGGCTTAATATATACATGATCTACAACCAAATCCACCGCCCCCCCCCCCCCCCCCCCCAACCCAAACAACTAATTTAGATGTTCTGTCAAGACTCCTTTGGTCTCCTGTAACTTTTCCTTGTTCGACGTAACGTTTCAATTTTGCCAATCTGCAAGAACCCCAACTTCTCCATCAGAGAACCTGGGTTGCTCAATATACATCATCTTCAGCTTCTCTGTAAGTCCAGATGAGAAGCCAATCCTCAAACTTCGTTACCTCAGACCAGAGGTAATTAATGCATGCTGAAAGATGATGCTTTTCGTGGAATAGCCATTAGAGCATAACCCTAGCTTTTCTCAAGGCTTCCTAAATCATCCATATGCAAGTTGTAGTTCATGCAAAAACAATAAAGCTGAAGAACTATTACAGTTCCTAAGATTTCGAAACTGCTCTCCAAAGCGTTCCTCGGCTTCGTATTAGCTTTTGCCAATTACAGAAACTCAGTACAAGAGGGGATTTACATAAAGTAACTTCCATATAACAACACACAAATGACTGATGGAAAAATGCACAGCTCAAACCATCACAAAAATAAGAAAAAAAGACCTATTTCTATATCTTCAGTAAGTTACAACCATCACTCTTTTTACCCTTCTACTCTTGATTAATGCCACCCACCCTTGCTATACACATGCAAAAGAATCGACAGACAAGCATGCAACTAATTGCAGAATCACACAAGTACAGCAAAACCAAGCTTTACAACCATCCTTATGGCGCAAAGCAAAACTCTTAGGGGCACTAGAGACATTCTAGTCTCCCATGCCAGTTATCTCCCTCTAGGAACTATGAAACAGCTCTCCCCACAAGGCCCTCGTAACGTTCAATGGAAGTCTTTTGTGACTGGTTCTGCAATGGAAAGATAACAGATTTAGAAGAAATATTTCTAATTATCTGTGACATGCTTTAGATATTCTGGTTTTTTTTTTTTTTTTGTGTGTGCATATCTTGTGTGCGCTTCTTGTATATTCTGATTGACTTTGGAATATGATGAAATAAAGCGAAATGACTCATTAAATTGTCTACGCTTCATGTAATGTGAAGTAACAAGCGATCGACACAATACTTGACATAATTTTCATTATAGGATGCGTAGAAGGAGAATAAATGTTATCCAATTAACTCATAAACGTTCTTAATCCATGGTAGTGATCAAATGGTCAAAACAGATATACATCATATAGAGCCTACATAGGCAGACATTAGCTGGCAGCATGAGGGCTCATGCTAAACCAAATCAATGATATTTCATCAGGAAACCTTTGTCAAACAAAGATAATAAATCAAAAGGATGGTGGGTGGGTGTAGTTTTACCCAGTTGAGCTGTTTGGTTTGACAGCTCTAGCAGTGAACTTGCATCTTGGACACCTATATCATTCCAGAACTTTAAACAACAGTGAAACAAAGAAATAAGCCAAGATCTCCTCCTCCTCCTCCATTCACATCTCTTCCTCTTGCAGCGACTACATGTTAAAGAGTGTGGATTCAGTAGCAAGGCCATGACAATTATGTGACTGGAATATAGGAAAAACTTGCAACATCTAAATCATCTACTGCTCTGAGTCTGCTTTTAGAATCATTTGAGCAGGTGACCCTTCTCAACCTATGATCTAAAGGACAAAGAACCAATTCTTCCACCTTCAGTTTCTTCAAAATTAGGTCTCTTAGGCATGAATCGCCCACAGACACTCCATGCCAGTTCTTCCACCAATGATCTGAGAAAGCAAAAGCCTGATACAACTATATTACCCTATTGCCTTAGAGGCTCTCGCCTATGGCAGAGTAAGGGTGGTCGGGTGTACGCATCAGAGGTTGTTTCAGGATTATCCATAATGAAAATTGTGTCAAGTTGTGTCGATCGAATGCTATTTCACAATACAAAAAGCGAGCCAATTTAGTAAGTCATTTTCCTTTATTCCATCATATTCCAAAGTCAAAGAAGAGTGTGTACTTGACTCCATTGGAATGTAAACAAACCAAAAGCCTAACACTTGTAAAAAAAAACACATTTTTGCAATAAAACAGTACCCATGAAACAGATCTCATTCTCAGGCTTCAAAGACCAAACACCCGGAGACTCCATTTACAGCATGAGTAACAAACTCTTGATTTGTTCCAAATAGAAAATGTTTGCTATCTCCTTAGGGTTCCCATGAGCACGGAACGCCTAAAGCCTCTCAAATGGAAATGAACACGAGATGCTGCACCATTTTCTTCAGAATATATAAGTAATCCTCTATCCCATATGTTTGACTGTTTAATCTGATATTGACCATCATTTTCATAGTTGTCAGAGTACCATTTTGCAGTATGCTAAGAATTTATGTTGTTCATGCTTTCTCTTGGTGCAGCTGTGAAAGGCAAGAGTCTCCCAATCAGCTAATTTTGCTCTAGACACGATTCCATATCCTTCATTATGAATCCTATTGTTCTAACACAGGTTGGTACTGAATTTTGGAGATTACTATTTATTTATTTATTTTTAGGCCAGCTTTGGGTTAAGTATAAAAAGGCCCATTTCAACATTTGAGCAGTCTAAGCACGTTGGATAGTCGTAATGTAAACCCAGCAACAATGGTGACCATCTGTTGTGGCATTCAAAGGTGCAAAGAACCTCTTTGCATTTTTGGCAGCACTTGGAAAAGTGAAAACGGGAAAAGAAGAGAGCAGACAAAGTTTAGTTCGCAAGGTATTTTTCCACTTAAAACCATTAGTTCCTTGAATCTTCATCTCCAACTTCAGCTGAAATTCTGGCTGACCTTTTTCTAAACCAAATGATGGTGAAAAGTAGCTTTCAAATAGTATTGATTCATTCATAGGCTTCCAAACCACGACAGGAAACATACATACACACAGAATACATGGAACTTGGGGGTGGGGGTGGGGGTGGGGGTGGGAATAGACATGACCGGGAGCACATCCCTGCTGGTTTGTCAGACCAATCAGATTAGGTATGCAACACGCATTATGGCTAAGAATAGAACAGTCGAAAAACAGCACTTGCATTTACCGATTCACGATCAATCAAACACATAAACTATCATTGTTCGTGCATCAAGAAATAACAAGTCAGTGTCTGAATCAAGAAAAAAAAGTAGATGCGAGTTTCCCCCAAACCAATACTTCCAAAACACAAGGAAAAAGAAGAGAGAGAGAGAGAGAGATAGAGAGAGAGAGAGAGAGAGAGAGAGAGAGAGAGAGAGAGAGAGAGGATCAAATGATTCTCGGGATCTGAATTAGCTAAGTATAGCTAGCTATGCAGAAGATTTAACAAAATCATCAACAATCCTCACACATATAACATCTATGCAATCAAATAACAATCTACAGCAATGAAAGATAACATTCCAAAATGATATCCACATCAAATTAATCCCAAGGACATAAAAAGTTTTCACGTTAAGAGCTAAGAAATCAACGGAATTTAACCAAAAGGCATATTAGAAACCCACCTCAATAAGTCGCGCTCTGGAGGCATCTAAGAACTTCAGATCAACCGGAGACGAAAGCTTATCATCATCAGGGGGAATAATGCAATCGCGAGGCGTCTCAAAAAACGAAAGAGAAAACTGCTTGGAAACAACACCAACATCAAAATAAATCAAACCGGAGCTAGGAATATCAACACGAATGCCCTTTACAGGAAACCAAAGGAAAAGATCTTGAGCTGCAATTCCAGAAAGCCCCGCAATTTGTCCGTACGTAATGGTCCCAGACACATTCCAATCGTAACGGACATGGGTTTCGAATTTCGCATCGCAAGGGGAACGGGTCAGGTGAAGCTCAAATCTGCCGGAGGGGTCGAGGGAGAAATCGGAAATAGCCGTCGGAAAGATTCCGATTGGGAGGCCATGGGAGGTGAGGACATCGTAGGCGGAGGTGGGATTTGAAGTTGTGGGTTTTGGAGAGGTAAAGATTAGGACGAGGATGGGAAGGAGGAAGATGGAGAAATTGGACGGCGAAATCGCCATATCGGAGATGGGATTTTCTCGCCGGAGAAAGTGTAGGGTTTAGAAGAGAATTATCGGTGGGTGGGTCTTTCTCAAAATTTTGGAAAGGGTATAACTTTGATGAGGGAGTGAGTTCTTCCACACCTGTACCAGAGTCTCCTTAGTCATGTGGAATGTATATTGATGGATGTGGTGTACCGGCAGCCCTGCAAAGGGAGAGGACACACGAGACTCAGCCAGCCCAGAGGCAACCCTTGTAATATTTCAACAAGGATTGTCTCCACACAGACTCGAACTCGAGACGTAGAGATTCTAACTCCAATCAACTTTGCCACTTACCACTGGTCTATGGCCCTGGGGATTTGGAAAGGGTATGACTGTTTTGACTTGTGATGGCTGTCTAGCTCTTTCGGACATGTTTGATCTGTGTTTATAAACTTGTTTTTATTTTTTTTTCTCTGAAAACTTTAGCACAAAACCATTCTTTTTCAGCCTATAGAATGTCATTTCATGGTCCTAAAGTCCTCTACCGCTCGAGTTTCAAGGAACATTATGGAGTATGTAAATCAGTAGCTCATCAGCTTCCTAGGTTGGATGATGACTTATGTAGTGATCCACACAAGATGTCCTTGCAAACCAAGCATTCGGTCCATCAGCAGTAGAACATCCACACTATGCGTGTCCTTATAATCGAACTCTTGTCTTTTAAAATAAGTTTTAAACCAAATACCTGAGGTATGCTCTAAAGAAAAAATGCAAAGAATCTTTAGTTTTACACTCGAAGGATTCGAATTGGTACCAAAATTTGCAATGCTTTTAGCTACTAATATACACGTAAGGGAGCATAATATGTTAGGCCTAGTACAATATAAATAAAAAAATCAATGTTTGTGTGGATTTTTTTTAGAGTTAATTACACCTGGTATCCAATTTTTTTCACAAAGTTTTAAGTAGCATTCAGACTTTCATCTAATTCGATGAACAGTCATACTTATTAGGGAAATAGGCACATAGCATCCTTGCTGACGTCATAAAGACAATTTTCATTTACTTTTTAAAAATTTAAGAAAAAATAATTCAAAACTAAAAAAAGAAAAACCCCACCCCCACCCCAACCCCCGCCATCGACCTCCCTCCTCTACCAATCCACCTTCCTCCATCTTCATCTTCTTCCTCCACAATCTTTAATCTTTCTTTAAAGATTCCATCTTGCTTTGGTAACACTGTAAGGTAGGAACCACCCAAGAGTATTTATATTTACATTTTCCCCTGCCAAGGAGAAGCAGAGCAACATGGCAGCGCATCAATCGCCCACCTAAGTCATGTTTATATGAGGATTATACTCCTAGCTTGTAATTAAGGGGTCGAAGATTGTAATGGCTTTACAATTTTTTGTTTGACTTCAAAATCTTCAGATGGGATTTCAGTTTTTTGTTTGATAATATGGGTAAATCTTCAGATGGGATTTCAGTTTCTGGCGACGGAGAGAAAAGGGAAAGGTTTGGGGTTTCGGAAAGTGGAGAAGGAGGGCAGCAGGCGGCAGTGCAAGGGCAGAAGAAAAGGAGGAGAAGGCAAAGACTTTATAAGAACAAAGAAGAAGCTGAAAATCAGATGATGACTCATATAGGTGTGGAAAGAAACAGAAGATATTTTTGAATGGAGGAAGAAGATGAAGATGAAAATGGAGGAAGAAGATGAAGATGGAGGAAGGTGGATTGGTAGGGGAGGGAGGTCGATGGTGGAGGTAGGGGTTTTCTTTTTTATTTTTGAATTATTTTTTCTTAAACTTTTAAAAAATAAATAAAAATTGCCTTTATACGTCAGCAAGGATGCCATGTGTCTATTTCCCTAATAAGTATGGTTGTTCAGTGAATTAGATGAAAGTCTGGATGCTACTTAAAACTTAGTGGAAAAGATTAGATATCAGACGCAATTAACTATTTTTTTATATGGCTATATGTTAGACCAAGTACAATACAAGTAAAAATCAATGCTTGTGTGGATTTTTTTATATGGTCGCTCTTGGTGCCCTTCCGTGTTTACGCAGGTCCGAAGAGGCGCCGGGTCGCTTAACGATCTGATGTACGTAGCCGCGACTCAAATCCATGATCTCAAAATCACAAAGCAACAACCTTACCAGTT
This sequence comes from Eustoma russellianum, assembly GCA_036186865.1. Lineage (NCBI taxonomy): Eukaryota > Viridiplantae > Streptophyta > Magnoliopsida > Gentianales > Gentianaceae > Eustoma > Eustoma russellianum. The sequence continues at coordinate 25,169,744 of AP025066.1, forward strand.
GATATAAGACGTCTCTCTGGAATTTTTGATATGCTTATGAGTAAAAGTTTCTATAGAAAAAATTTTAAAATTTAAAGTCAAGATATGTGTGTACTTTTTTTTTAATTTTATGGCTACAAAAAGGGAAAAAAAAAAAAAGAAAGACTTCCAAAAATCAAGAATATAAATGGAAACGAAAAACTCTCCCCAACCACTTTGTTACTCGTGTTTCTTTTTATATGTCATAATATTGTAGGTTCAATTATAAAATCACATTTATAAACATCAAACTAATATAAGGCATAATTATAATCAAGGGATGTATGGAAAGGCTAAAACTAGAAAGTATTAATATTTTCAACGATCATACTATGCATTGAATAGATTAACAGTAATGATAAAAACATAATTGTTTTGCTTTGATGAAACATTAAACTATTACTACACGACAATCAAGCAACCATTATTGTTTAATGTGGATATTTATCTTTCCGCATTATCTTTCGTTGTTAATGTGAGTTGTCTATCTTTCGTTGTTACTGTAATACCCGACAAAAAATTAATAAAGGAAAAGAAATCAATTAGGATGTTGCATTATTTAATAGGGTTAGAAAGTTAATTAAAGATACAAAATTGCTATACGAATATACAAAACCTAGTAGGAGAATCCTTATAACACACACGGCAGAGGAAAAAAGGGAAGAAGAAAAGGGAGGCAGCCGTTTCTAAGGAGTAACCATATCCTGTAGAAACTTAAGAACTAAGTGTAGATTCGTCTTTAAATTTTAATGGTTTATTTTGATTAATATGTGAATACTTGTTAATCATATGTGTAGAAAAACAATTGAAGAGTTGTGTTATTTATATTTTTGAATGATTTTAAAAGCATGATTTTATTAAGTGTTAAAATATTGATGAATCACAAAAAGAAGCCATTATATATCATGAAAATGTCAAAGTAACATCGATATCTCAGGATTAGACACATCGATCGATCGATGTATACATCAGTCTCTCAAAAGAGACATATATCGATCGATGTATATAGAGATCAAAACTGAAACCTATTGGAAGACATCGATCTCTCAACCTGAAATATATCGATCGATCGAAGTGCACATTATACTCTACATGGATTGATCAATGTTAGATGTTTAATCCAAAAACCTCGATATCTCAAACAGAACAACATCGATTGATCGATGTATACATCAGTCTCTAAATTTGAGACATAGATCGATCGATGTGAATGTAATTTGAAATAATTTCTTTAATATGTGATGAGGCTCAAGGAGCCATATGCAAACATATTCCACAAATATGAAACGTATACAAAAATAGAAAGCATGAACTTAAGCGTTTCTTGTTTAGGCATGTGCAAGACAAGCCAAGAAGTGAAGAGTAATGTCATAGTATGATTATCCATTGTGTTTTAATGTCATAACAATGAAGTAAGGATTGGTGGGAGATATGGACAATCACATCTTGCATTAGGTTGTTAGTTTGCATCATTTAAGTGTCATTTGTTCAAGACTAGGTTTAGGTCATTCATGGAGTCTTTAATCCTATTTATAGTTAGTTGTTTATGTTGTTTGAATGTTTGTAGGGTTTGCATGAGCTTGGAATGGCGTTTGCTTGAGCAAGAAGCAAAGCTAAAAACAAGGGTTTCCTGCGCCTCACACAGCTCCGGTATTTTAGCCATATCTTTTCAATGGTTAATCCAAATCCATTGATTCTAGCTGGATATTAAAACTAAGAGATGAGGCTACAACTCTTACTTCTATCACTTTTCCCAAATTCGGAGCCGAATATATCTGGAATTCGTGATAAAGTTGAGTGCTACTGAAACTCGTATCCTGATGACACCTGAACTTCAAACGGTTATATCTCTTTCAATACTTATCAAAATGAGATGATCTTAGTGCCTAAATTCAAGGATGTTTCACGATCTACAACTTTTATGAAGACCCCAAGAGTTAATTCGGACGCTATCAAAGAGAAAACGTCATTGCAAGTTTCGAGAATTTTTGTAATCCTATACAACTTAGGTTTTTGGAGTCCTACTTGTATTAGGAGTCTTAAATACATTCTTTGTTCTAGACTAGTTTTTCATTTCTTTTGTGTATATATAAACAAAAAAACCAAGATGATGTAAGCATCATATGATTAATAAAATCGTGTATGAATTTTACTTATTGAGGCGTTTTCCTTGTGTTTTTTTGGTGTCACCTAAACAAATCAAGCTAGATCCAATCAAGGTTTGAGCAAGGGTTGTTTGAAGGCATTATTAGAGTTGAAAGAAGCGATCCATCAAATCAACACGATCCAAGATCGTATCAATATGTGACAAGCAAGTAAGCATTTTTAATATACACATGATTTCCTTTGCACATGATAAATTTTTGAACATCCAACATATGTTCATCATGATTTTATACTTGGGGGTGTGTGTAGTGTCACAAACTTACCAAAGAAGTTTTTACAACAAGGGCAAAAGAGTATTTTTGAGCTTTTCCAGGCAATGACTCGTGAAAGATACATAAGGACAAAAATACACGAAGATGGAATATCATTACAAAACTTTTTGACATAATTGGTTCTCAAGGGCATTTTGGAGACAAAAACATTTTGGTCATTTACACAAGCTTATTTTTTTGTGCAATTCTAAAATATTAACTATATGGATTAATTATATATGGTATTCATAGTCATCATGGTATTCATGGTCTTTATACACACACACACACATATATATATATATATGTCAACCGTATCCTATTTGGACTTTGGTTTTTGCGGGATTCTTAGTATTAAAGTGTGACATTTATTTTGTCACACTATATTATCTTTATGGAATTCTTATTATTGTGGACTTTTCCAATGATATTTTTAGCAGAATATTGCCATATTATTGAAGAACAACCGCCACGCAGAGAAAATGGAAAATAGTTTGAATCCAAAAAAAAGTCGAGTCCATTGTAATATGAATCATCAGATAGTCATAAATTTGTTACCATTTTTTGTTTCGCTCATGCTGAACATAATGCTTTCTACTTGATGTGTGGTTGGTGTTCCTGCAAGTTGTCCTACTGTTAGGCTGCAAATGCTCATCCTGGTATCATCTTCTGCTGCAAAGGAAGGATCTGAGATTGAGGCAAAGTGAATCATAGGAATCCTTCTAGAGGCCAAGTCATGAATTTTGATTGATCTTGAACAGAAAATTGTATAATTTTGCTGGTTGGTTAGAAAAATCTGGTAAATTTTAATGTTTAATTTTCCCCTCACTTTTACTCTACCCATCAAGCAATCAATATTTGTGCTCTCCACATTGCTCAAAACAAAGCTACCTCAACATTCTAGTACAACCACATTTTAACTGAAATCTATTATAAATCCAAGAAGTAACATAAAAATTTGCCCAGAAAGTAAAAACTGAAAATAAAGTGATCACCAATTTATAGTGGTTTGGTCAAACGTTCCTACTTCCTCTTTTCAGAATCTTTCTATCTTGGGCCTAATCACTTCATATGAAGATTCGAAGAGTGGTGTCCGGATGGATCACCACAAATCGACTTGTACAATCTTCTCATGATCACATCTTGGTGTATCTACTTGCACTTGATCTCTGTTGGAAAATTTGGATGGAATATGGTTCTAAACAGGAAAACGATGAGAATACGAAAAGCCGAGACACAACGTGAGTGATTGTCTTTAAAGCTAAAATGCCTCGACCACGAGCGAGGTGAACTACACGGCACAAGCTCCTAGAATATAACGGCTTCTTCCTTTCGTTCGCTATACGAGAGGAAGATGAACTTGCAGAGAGAAGTGTTTGATAGTAGCGGAAGAAGAAGAGAGTATTGGAGGAGAATAATGATGAAAATCTCAAAACTTCGCAAAAGTTCTTGTATATAATTTAAGATAGCAAGACCTACTATTTATAGGGCTTGAGTTGTGTAAAATACCACTTTAAAAACCTATTTCAGCAGTTTAATTAACCTCCATGTCAGTTGCATAACGTTCATGTATGAAGGGAGATGATTCTTGATCAAAAGTTGCAATTCAAAGTGAAAAGTCATGTCTTTTGGCACATCGATCGATCGATGTCCACTTCAATCGATCAATGTCTGTTGAGACAAAGAGTTTGAGAGATTCATAAATACATGATTTAAATACTACGTGTTTAAGAAATGCATGACAAAATTTATTACTTGACACGTTTTTGTGACATACATGCCTTATATGCTTTATATATAACGTTGTCGTACTAACAATCCATGAAGCGTTAAAGCTTACATCAAATGACAAACATTTGTTGTGTTTAAACTATTTTCAGGTGCCACCATTAATGAACTAAACTAGTTCATTAAGTGAAGTACTTAAGTTAATGAACTAACTAGTTCATTAAATGGAGATATATTTGGAGAAGACATGATGACAACAAATTCAAAAATGGAAAGTCTCCTTACTCATCCATATCACATGCAATTTATATATACATTATATATATTTATTTTTTTGCTAAAAAGGCACAATACACATATATTCCGACGTACTACCGACAGGTTACATATGTTACAAACGTACGTCAACGTCACACCACTATATACACCTCATATTTATGAGTATATTCAGGTCTTATATCATATGATATAAGTCATAGTGATGACAAAATTATAACGACACATTACAAGGTTATACACCGAAAATTGTCGTATCAGGTGACTACCGAAACTTTGCCAACGTTTCACGTACTTTCCATATATAGATGGCCAGCCCATATAATTTAAAAAGAGCCAAAAATTTTGTGTCTCACATGATATATTCAGCCACGAAATCATTCCATGTTGGTATACACAAATCACCCCCAATTAAGGCCAAATTGTGGAGATTTCAAATTCAACCTTTTTGTCACATGGGATGCCTATACCTCAGCCATTAGAGCTGAATATTTAATTTATTTTATGTATATTATGTGTGACATAATATATATAACATGTGCAAAAAGTTTGAATTTAATCGGAGAAAAATCGCGTAATCAACGAAAGTCGAAAATTCGGTTTTCTACGAACATAACACATGGAACGTTTTTGGCATGACATGTAACATGTATCTAGATACTTTTTACACATTCAAGACATGTTAAAGTGTACTAGAATATTCAAATAACGGCTGATTACAATTTACCATATATGTGTAATTATTTTGCAATATTTGACAAAGTTTACCAAAATAAAATTCAGCACATGGCTAGACTTCATACACGCCTACTTCAGCCTAAATAGAGCCTATGTGGAGCTTAGTTGGCATCTTGATTGGTGGAGAAAATGCCACACAAGGTTAGTGACATGAAGGAGGGAGCTACACAAGATAACAATTCAACCATTTGGCAAATGTAACACATGCTGAAAAATTCAGCATGTGACACAAAGGCTGGCCGATTTTGGCCTCTTAATGTTGACAAATTTGCTTCCCAAAATTGAAGGGATTAATTGTTAATTATTTGACAACATTTTAAACGTTATTTGGCATATGTTTTTACATTTTAATCTCAGAATTTACAGCTACTAAATGGTGACAAGATTCATCCAATCATAGTGTCAAGTAAGCAAAGCCAAGAGATTCATCCAATCATGTTGTGCCAAGTGAGCAAGATGTGTCATATCTACACAAGGTAATCTTTGAAGGGCATTAATGAGAATTCTCAAGGTGATGGAATACCTAAAGGGGGCGGCCATGATGAGATAAAAAGAAGAGAAGTAGCGCAAAGTGATTCAAGACAACTCTCATATTCTATCAAGTGCAAAAAGACTCTCTACTCTCTTCTTCTACATTTCTAACTTCTTCTTCCTCTCTCAAGCTTATTGTTCTTATATTCAAAATATTGAATAGGCTTTGTTTATACCATCATACACGCCTCATTAGTTGTAAAAGGCTGATCAAGGTGTGATCAAACCTTCATCCGTTCGGCGGTGGTTTTCATGATCGGTGTGATTGATTGTATCATTTGTGAAAAGGTGGAGTTGGTGTGTAACTCCAGCAACCCTTGTGGTAAGGTGTTATTTTGCATTTAGTGATAACCGAAGAAGGTGTCCTCGAAGACTGGAGTAGGTTGATTTAACTGAACCAGTATAAAATCCTTGGTGTCGTTACTTTCAGACTTTACTTTCAGTTTTCAGTTTCTGCGTTGAATTTGTTGCAATCGTAAAAATAGTAAACGACTTTCAAAAATTACAAAACTTTTTAGAAACATAGCCACAATCTTAAGTTTCATTTGGCGCAAGTTTCAACCCATTTGGACAAGTATAAGTCAATCAAACTTTAATAGTTCCGAGACTAGTGCAATCTGATTTTCAGATTTGCAAAGGTTGAGAACTTCATTGCGGTTGACATACTTTCCAAAGGAATTTTCAAAAATTGTTTCAACCCAGTAAAATGAATATCCTAAGGGTTTTTTCATTAAAATTTCAGACCATTTGGAGTTACGAATTAGTCGGAATAAATTTTTCTAGTCGGAGTACGGTTTCTGGCAGATTCGCGCAATCTGACCAAAAAGGTATTTTCAAAGGGTTCGGAGTTGAATTTTAATTTGAAATTTTTAGGAGATACTCAGAACATCTGAGAGTAAAATCTCATTAAATTTTATAATTTTTGGAGACATGTAACTAGGTCTTTTAATCGTCTTAATTCAGGATCTGAAAACAGAAACTGTTTTCAGAAGTGAGGTTTTTGGTTAAAACTTTTTTAAAACCAAAAATTCCCGTACCCACTGTTCAACCCCCCTTCTAGTGGTGCTATACAGGTCCTACAAGTGGTATCAGGGCCAGACACACTCACGACAAGGAGATCCAACGATCTTAGTGAGATGGCAACCACTAGCTACAAAACCGAGCAAGAAGGAATGTCAACCGTAAGGCCTCCTCTTTTCGATGGTGAGTCTTTTATACAATGGAAACTTATAATGAAACTTTTCTTTATGACCATTGATATAGAATTGTGGTCAATTATAGAAGATGGTCCTTCCGTTCCTTCTAAGTTATTTACTGTTGATGGTGTCACACTAGAAGTCATAAAACCGAAACAATAATACACTAGTGATGACAAAAAGAGATTGAGTATGAACGCTAGAGCCATGCAACTACTTTTAAACGGGCTGAGTAAAAGTGAATCAAGTTACGTGTCTAATTGCTCTAATGCTCAAGAGATGTGGAGAATTCTAGAAATGAAACATGAAGGGACTAGCCAAGTTAAGGAGTCTAAAATAAATATGCATGTGTCCACTCTTGAGTCTTTCAAATTATTGCCAAATGAATCTATTGTTAACATGGATTTACAACTGACTAACATATATAATTCTCTTGAGTCTCTTGGCAAAGCTTTTTCTATACAGGAAAAGGTTCAAAAGGTACTAAGAAGTCTCACATCCGAATGGGACCCTAAAGTCACGGCGATTGAGGAAAGTAAGGAAACAAAATTGATAAAAATGGA
>AP025066.1:25177220-25309790 GCA_036186865.1 Eustoma russellianum
CTAATGAAACTTTTCTTTATGACCATTGATATAGAATTGTGGTCAATTATAGAAGATGGTCCTTCCGTTCCTTCTAAGTTATTTACTGTTGATGGTGTCACACTAGAAGTCATAAAACCGAAACAATAATACACTAGTGATGACAAAAAGAGATTGAGTATGAACGCTAGAGCCATGCAACTACTTTTAAACGGGCTGAGTAAAAGTGAATCAAGTTACGTGTCTAATTGCTCTAATGCTCAAGAGATGTGGAGAATTCTAGAAATGAAACATGAAGGGACTAGCCAAGTTAAGGAGTCTAAAATAAATATGCATGTGTCCACTCTTGAGTCTTTCAAATTATTGCCAAATGAATCTATTGTTAACATGGATTTACAACTGACTAACATATATAATTCTCTTGAGTCTCTTGGCAAAGCTTTTTCTATACAGGAAAAGGTTCAAAAGGTACTAAGAAGTCTCACATCCGAATGGGACCCTAAAGTCACGGCGATTGAGGAAAGTAAGGAAACAAAATTGATAAAAATGGAGGAATCGATCAGATCATTAAAGGTATATGAAAACAAATTCACTTTAAGAAATTCTGAATCTACTTCTAAACAAGATAAGGTTATAGCGTTTAAACCAAATGAATACGTCTCTACTTCTTATGATCGCGTAGATGATAGTGACACAGATTCCGATGATGAAGATCTAATTACGATGGCTAGAAGATTAAGAAAGATCATAAGAAAATCAATTAAAAACAAACACAAGCCTACTTCATCTAAGAACCATAGAAATAAAAATAATGAGGAAATAAAGTGTTATGAATGTGAGAAAATTGGACACTTGTCATATGATTGCCCGACCAAGGACAAACAAACGAACAAAAACCGTGACAAGGACTGGAACAAAACTAGACTCAACTCAGAACCTAAAAAAAGGAGAAGAGCCTTTAAAGCCTCTACTTGGAGTGATTCATCTGACTCGGAGACTGATGGTACCGAAGAACAAACGGCATAAGTATGCTTTATATCTAAGGCATCAAATGAGGTATCTTCTGACTCTGATTCTGATTCTGAGCCTTCTTATGATGATGTATTCTGTCAATATCTTGAGTAGCATAAGTTTTCTAAGACTCTTGCAAAAGAAAAGAAACGATTAATTGAAGACAAGAAGTTGTTAGAATCAGCTAACACAAACCTTCTTGCTCAATTATACGATTCAAAAGAAGAGTCATCTTGCACAATCAATGCATTAAGATCAGAGGCTCATCATTAACAACACAAACAATGAAATGTGATCCAAGATTTCAAATTTGAAATCAAAGAATATAGATCAAGAAAAAATGGTGAAACAATTTGACACCGGTACAAACACGCTAGATCGCATCATTTCTTCACAAAAACAAGATAGCGACAAAGCCGGATTAGGATACGTTGAGAAAAACGAGACACTAAATAAATCAACCAAATTCATTCCATCTAAGCAAATAGATGCGTCCAAGATATATGTGGCGCCAAAGAAGACGCCTGGATCCCCCCTATGTCATCTCATCATGCTTCTTCTTCATATCATACGAGATATACTTATGTGCCATATAGATATGAATAGAAACCATTGATGCATACACGACATTCATTCAACAAAAATGCATCTAGATCGCGCACCATGCACACCAACACAAGAACTTATCAAAGACGACAAACATACAATGGTTACAATGGAATTCTTGGCCCAAGGCCAATTTCACTCCCACCTAATGTCTATTATATTGAGTCTTCATCTCTTTTCTCACCTTTTGGAAGACCTAGGAAGGTCACCCAAATTTGGATACCAAAAGGGACATTTGCAAAGGGTTGAATAAATAACCCTTAAGAGTGCACTTGAAATGCATGAGTTACTATTTCTTTCTTACATGTACTTTTGATATTATTTATAAAATAAAAGGAGAGAGAAAAGTGCATGATTTAAGGGGGAGAGAGAGTGATTTAAGGGGGAGAAAGAGCATGATTGCAAAATTCAAGGGGGAGACAATTAAAAAAAATCAAAATTCGAATTTGTGCTCGATTGGAGGGGGAGCTGTCATATTTAAATCATGAACTAAGGTTATTTTGTAAATCATCAAAAGTGGGAGATTTTTGAGAAAAAGAGTTTGAGTGATTCACAAATACATGATTTAAATACTACGTGTTTAAGAAATGCATGACAAAATTTATTACTTGACACGTTTTTGTGACTACATGCCTTTATGCTTTATATATAATGTTGCCGTACTAACAAGCCATGAAGCGTTAAAGCTTACATCAACTGGCAAACATTTGTTGTGTTTGAACTATTTTCAGGTACCACCATTAATGAACTAAACTAGTTCATTAAGTGAAGTACTTAAGTTAATAAACTAACTAGTTCATTAAATAGAGATATATTTGGAGAAGGCATGATGACAACAAATTGAAGAATGAAAAGTCTCCTTACTCATCCATATAACATGCCATTTATATATACATTATATATATTTATATTTTTGCTAAAAAGGCACAATACACATATATTCTGACGTACTACCGACACGTTATATATGTTACAAATATACGTCAACATCACACCACTATATACACCTCATATTTATGAGTATATTCAGGTCTTATATCATATGATATAAGTCATGGTGATTACAAAATTATAACGACATGTTACTAGGTTATAAACCGAAAATTGTCGTATCGGGTGACTACCGAAACTTCGCCAACGTGTCATGTACTTGCTATATATAGATGGCCAGTCCATGTACTTTAAAAAGAGCCAAAACTTTCGTGTCTCACATGATATAGTCAGCCATGAAATCATTCCATGTTGGCATACACAAATCACCCCCAATTAAGGCCAAATTGTGGAGATTTCAAATTCAACCTTTTTTGTCACATGGGGCGCCTATACCTCAGCCATTAGAGATGAATATTTAATTTATTTTATGTATATTATGTGTGACATAATACATATAACATGTGCAAAAGTTTGAATTTAATCGGAGAAAAATCGCGTAATTGACGAAAGTCAAAAATTCGGTTTTCTACGAACATAACACATAGAACGTTTTTGGCATGATATGTAACATATATCTAGACGGGTCAGGATCGCCTGCCCCCCCACTCCCTCACCCCCTTCGCGACCGTCCGCCACGTGGCAGCAAGGAGGGGTGGTGAGGCTAGATAGGAGTCACCCTCATCCAGCCTCACCACCCCTTCCCGCTGCCACGTGGCGGGCGGTCACGGGGAGGGGGTTAGAGGATCTCATTCGTATCTAGACACTTTTTACACATTAAAGACATGTTAAAGTGTACTAGAATATTCAAATAACGGCTGATTACAATTTACCATATGTGCATAATTATTGTGCAATATTTGACAAAATTTACCAAAATAAAATTCAGCATATGGCTAGACTTCATACACGCCTACTTCAGCCTAAATGGAGCCTATGTAGAGCTTAGTTTACTCTTGATTGGTGGAGAAAATGCCATATAAGGTTAGTGACATGAAGGAGGGAGCTACACAAGGTAACAATTCAAACATTTGGCAAATGTAACACATGCTGAAAAATTCAGCATGTGACACAAAAGCTGGCAGATTTTGCCTCTTAATGTTGACAAATTTGCTTCCCAAAATTGAAGGGATTAATTGTTAATTATTTGACAACATTTTAAACGTTATTTGGCACATGTTTTTACAGTTTAATCTCAGAATTTACATCTACTAAATGGTGACAAGATTCATCCAATCATAGAGTGTCAAGTAAGTAAAGCCAAGACATTCATCCAATCATGTTGTGCCAAGTGAGAAAGATGTGTCATATCTACACAAGGTAATCTTCCAAGGGCATTAAAGAGAATTCTCAAGGTGATGGAAGACCTAAAGGGGGCAGCCATGATGGGATAAAAAGAAGAGAAGTAGTGCAAAGTGATTCAAGACAACTCTCATATTCTATCAAGTGCAAAAAGACTCTCTAATCTCTTCTTCTGCATTTCTTTATTCTTCTTCCTATCTCACGCCTATTGTTCTTATATTCAACATATTGAATAGGCTTTTGTATACCACCATACATGCCTCATTAGTTGTAAATGGTTGATCAAGATGTGATCAATCCGTTCGGTGGTGGTGTTCTTGATCGGTTGATTGTATCATTTGTGAAAGGGTGAAGCTGGTACGTAACTCCAGCAACCCTTGTGGTAAGTTGTTATTTTGTGTTTAGTGATAACCGAGGAAGGTGTCCTCAAAGACTGGAGTAGGTTGATTTAACCGAACCAGTATAAAATCCTTAGTGTCGTTACTTTTAGCACTTTACTTTCAGTTTTCAGTTTCTGCGTTGATTTTGTTGCAATCTTAAAAATAGTAAACGACTTTCAAAAATTACAAAACTTTGCAGAAACATAGCCACACCTTTTAAGTTTCATTTGGTGCAAGTTTCAACCCATTTGGACAAGTATAAGTCAATCAAATGTTAATAGTTCTGAGACTAGTGCAATCTGATTTTCAAGTTTGCAAAGGTTGAGAACTTCAACGTGGTTGACATACTTTCCAAATGATTTTTCAAAACATATTTCAACACAGTAAAATGAATATCTTAAGGGTTTTTTCATTAAATTTTCAGACCATTTGGAGTTACGAATTAGTCGGAGTAAATTTTTCAAGTCGGAGTACGGTTTCTGGTAGATTCGCGCAATCTGACCAAAAACATATTTTCAATGAGTTAGGAGTTGAATTTTAATTTGAAATTTTTAGGAGATACGCAGAACATATGAGAGTAAAACCTCACCAAATTTCATAATTTTTGGAGGCCTGTAACTAGGCCTTTCAATCGTTTCAAATCAGGATCTGAAAACTTGAACTGTTTTCAGAAGTGAGGTTTTTGGTTAAAACATTTTTAAAAACAAAATTTTCTACACCCACTATTCAACCCCCCTTCTAGTGGTGCTATACAGGTCCTACAATGTCATCGATCGATGTTGAACAGAGAGCACCAACTTTGCACCCTGCCAACATCAATTGATCCATGCGATCGATCTATGTTGGACAGAGAGCTCCAACTTTACATCCATACCACATCGATCGATGTATCTATACATCAATCGATCAATGTGATCGATCTATGTCCAACAGAACACTCAACTTCATTTTAGCTTTACTTGGTTCGATCTAATTTACACATGGATCGATCCAAGTGATTTCTTATAAGTCCAAAATGTTCAAATCATCTTTCAATCTTTCAAATAATATCTTACATGTTTTTATATTAGTTTAGAACAAATTTTAAAGTATGACGTACTTTTCCAACCATCTCCTCCTTCTTTTTCACTTGGAAAATGATCTCTACTCTATTGCAAGAGTTGTACAAGTTTTTGACTACTGCTGCCCATAATCCAACCACCTCAAAACAACCTTAAACATATAGAGAGACTCACATAAATGGAAAAAGACATACAACTATACACAAGCATGGACTTGAAGAGAGGTGGAGAAGAGAAGAACATTCATGCAGACAACATGCATGTCTTATATGAAACAACTTCACCAGATATCAAATCTAACAAAGACTCCATAAAAAAACACATAACAAAGAGCAGAAGATCAAGCCACATAGAAAAGAGTACAGAAAGGAACTCTCCTTGTTCTTCTTGTTCAATATTCTTGATCTGTCTTCTTGCTTCACTTATATGAAATGATTAAGATAGAGACAAGGGAAATGACTGTTTGTACATGTTTTTTCCTTCAAGATGTTTTAGATGATAGAAAAGAGAAAGGAAAAAGAGAGGAGAGGGAACGTTTCTCTCGAGGGACAAAAGGAATGAGAGATTTGGTTTCTTTTGTCTAGAGAGTGCAGATTGCAAACTTTGGATGTATGCTAATGTAAGGCTTTTTAAGGTGGAGGTGGCTACCATGTGGCCAGCCCTAAACATATCCGCATAAAGATTTACATGCAGTAAAAGATCGGATGGGATCGCCTGACCTCCCCTCCCCTGAACCCTCAAGGACCGCCCGCCACGTGTCCCCTTTTTTTCAAATTTTTTCCCTTAACCAGCTTTAGGCACGCGGGTACCCGTTTTTCTTAAAAAACCCCCCTAATTCTCTCTCTTCAACCATCCATCGTCTTCCCGTACATCATCTGATGGAGGTGGTGGCTGAACCCAGTGAGACGGAATGCGGCTGCATTATAGTTCAATACAATGAGAAGAAAGATAAGATTCCAAATTTCATACTAAGAGCTGGAGATGCCGAAAATTATCCTGTCAAAAACCAAGGTTCCGTTTGAGTAACTAACAGATGCAGAATCCCTCCCACTAACCTTTTAGCCAACAAGGCTATAGCTCAGAAGAGCAATACCCTTTTATACTCCAAATCCGCCTTCTTTATACCAAGCTTAAACAGAGTATACAATTGATTAAATCATTTACTTTTATCTAGCAAGAGACTCGTAATTATATTAGCTTTTATCCCAAAGAGGAAAACAAGGTACCGGTAACTCAAAACCACTCCCAATTCATAACAATCAAAAAGAGCATAGACCGAAGGCAACGAAAAAATTCACAGAGAAACAGAAATCAATTTTTCTTCTGTAATGCATGTGTGCTACTCCAAGCCACACACTCTCCCCCTCACCCCGTGATATTTAAAATGCAAACCAACATATTAATCAAACAAAAAAAACCCTTGGGGCGTAACATTTAAGCTCCACCGCGAGAGAGAGAGGATGCTGAAGAAATTTTCATCTCTCAACAGAGAAGAAAAGTGATGGAAAGGGGCAGCTTGAGAATATTGCTCCGGTGGCGGCAGCCGAAGGTTCTCCGGAGGAGGCTAGGATTCGCGGCGGCGGGGATTAGATTTTGAGAAAATTTTGGAAACGGGAAGACGATGGAGGGTTGAGGAGAGAGAAGTAGGGTTTTTTTTTAAGGAAAACAGGTACCCGCGTGCCTAAAGCTGGTTAAGAGAAATTTTTTTTTTAAAAAAAAGGGACACGTGGCGGGCGGTCCTTGAGGGGGTCAGGGGAAGGGGGGTCAGGCGATCCCATCCGGTAAAATACGGATCTCCTTTAACCACAGTAAGGGAGATCTGGTTAGGTTTAGTTTCCCCGGGTTAAAACTCTATTCCTTTTTCCTTTTCATTTAATACTAGATCTTTTTGTTTAAAAGGGTTTGGTCTTGATCAGTGGGTTGAGTTTGGATAGCTGCAAAGATTTTACGTAGTTGAGCTTGGTCTTTGAAGATAAACCTCTTACTAAGATCTTTTAGCCCAAAACTAATATGGTACATATGCACACATATAGACATATGTTTACATATAAGTATATACATTTATATATGTGTGTGTCTATACACACACACACACTCTTGGGAAAGCCTTGGTGTATATTCATGTATGTATCCAAACATATCTTTAAGAATAAAATTTTCTTCGAAGACATTAATTATTGAGCATATATATAAGATTGTGTTAATATTTGGTCGTACGTAGTTGGTGATTTTAGGGTTTCACTCTTCTCTTGACATTTTCATGAGATTCAGCTGTCCACTATCTCACAGCTATTCACATCCTCCTCATCAACACAAATTATAGATAACGTTTACTGCGGTTAGAGATTAGATTGATCTTCCTTTTCGTTACCACAAATTCTAGACGAGGTCTAATGTGGTTAGGGATTAGATCGACCGTTCGATGTCGTAAGATTTTTTATTATTAAATAAATGCAAAACGGCGCTCTTTTGTATTTCAGGAGAAAAAAAATTATGAAACAGTTCTTTCGAGGGAAGATCGGACTTCTGGTTTGTATGTATTTCTTATCTTTTTAGTGTACATCTCAGAACTGTTTCGAAATAAATGTCCTAATGCATTTTTATACAAATATAACAAAAACTAATATAAAAGATAAATATTAATAATCAAACAATTGTAAAGCACCACACTACTATTTACCCATACTGTTTCACTAGAGCACGGAAGATTGCATTCTGCCATTGTTTAATTTTTCAGAAAAGTCCCTGAGGAAGAAGAAAAAGAGGTAGAAAAAAAATGGTATTTTAAAACTCTGATACCATGAACAAAGTACAAGATTTTATTAATGAACAAGATAATTTGAATGTACATATGTTTCTACTTGTTTGCAAGGTTCCAAATGGCCACAATGTGGGACACGGCTAGTGTGATATTGAGAGGGACATGACAATTAATGATTATATTCTATTCAGTGAAAGTTTTGTTGTGTTTGGCAGTACCACAGAGATGGTAGTATGCTTGTGGATGTGTTCTGCTCAACTTTTCTGCTCAGCATCTAGTTATGTACCGTGTCTGTATGTTCTGTTTTGTATTTTTCTCTGCATCTGGTTATGTACAGTATCTGTATGTTCTGTTTTGCGCTTTTTCTCTGCATTTGGCTATGTACAATGTCTAAGTGGTATGCTCTGCACTTTTGCTCTCCATTTGGCTATGTACAGTGTCTGAGTGTTCTGCTCTGCACATCTGCCCTGATTTGGTACAATATCTGTGTTGTGCCTAACACTTTTCTGATCAGCACCAGGTTATGTATCGTGGGTTTAAATGCGCTTTGCTCGGCATATCTATTCTGCATCCATATTTATTTACTTGACATGCCTTAACTTCGAGACTTTGGCTCCACACTTCAACCCTTTAACAGTTGAACATTTATTTTTCCATTTTGGGAAGAGGAGGGGTGGGTGGAGGACGGGCGATGACAATCGGAGCTTGGACGCCGGAAGCTGTAGGAAACAAGACATTTTAGTATTAATTGCACAAATGAGATTTCTAGATAATTAGATGGATAAGTGCACAAATATAGGGCCATGCAATATTATCTTATCAAATGGTAGACCTAAAGTCAGAAGCCAAATTTATAGCACCTCCATCTTAAAAAATGTTGCCAGAGTTTACTTGTCAACAATGTAATTATAGTATATTGACAACTCAACTCTCACAATGTTTTTAAAATAATATCTTTGGATGAGCAACGTAAATTTCCCCTCAGTTAAGCATCATACATCTTTCCTGACACTGATAGTGTACAAGTAATTAGACAACCTAAACAACAACACCACTTGGCCGTAAGATATCGGAATTTGGGAATGGGATCTCTTCATCTCCAAACCCCTCACCTCCTTCCCCACCGCCCGTCACGTGGCAGTGGCCCTCCCTCATACAACTCTTCCTCCCCATCCCTCATTTAGCCTCACCACCTCTCTTTGCTGCCACGTGTCGGACGGTGGGGAAGAGGGTGAGGGGTTTAGGGGTGAGGAGATCACACCCCGGAATTTGACATGTAATGGAAGTAAGATGAAATTTTTTTTTCTTTTTGAAAAAAGGTAATGATGGAGATATTTTTCAGTGACAAAAGATTATGTTACCAAAGAAACAAATTAATTTCACTCCTTTTTTAGGTGGGATACAATTGCAGTTTGTAGGCTTCCAGAGAAAATGAAGATCTTTTATGTCTCTATACTGAAAACGCAAGATGAAATTGATCAGTGCGTACGCAGCGCAAAAACGATTGCCGTATGCATGTCAATATCTTAGAAAATCAGTATGTGCTTTTAAGCTTCCGAATTTTCCTTCTTTGTCACTTTATTTTATTTTATTTTATATATAGAAAAGCTTCACCGACTATTTCTCGGTGAAATCTAAGCCCAACGGCCAATCTTTTTATATGACTATTGCCAATTTAGATTCCAAACTACGTAGCAAAAAAAGCAGCTAATACGGATAAGGAAACGTTAGCATGCATGAATCGATTAGAGACTGAGTTATTGTCGTTATTCTACTGAAAAACAACAATTGTGGGAAATTATCAAGCCATCACATATTAAACATAGCAATAGTTACTAAGTTGCCTCATTTGCCATTTTTTCCAAGACTAACTTCTTTCGTCATCATAAAAAGGAATGCCGTTAAGATACACAGCCGCTCATTACACACGGGCGAACACATACACACACATATATACACACACATACATATAGACACACATATATATATACACGTACATATACACATATATGTTCATGTGTGTGTGTGGACACACACACTTTGTCATACACTTGGTAACAGATGCTTCCAGGAACGGATCAACTAACAAAAAAAGACCTTCAGGAGCTACTTCCAGCAATGTGTCTCAAACCAGACTATAAAAACCTCCATATTCTTGGTGAAAAAGGCCTCAAACGCTTTGAAGCCTATCTTCATAACGGGGATGAGTTAGCTCAACAAGATGCTCCTTCTTAACTTTGTCCCACTTGGTCCACTTCTTTTGAGAATGCTTTCCTTTGGATTGGGGCCCTGTAAGCCTTCTCTTTCTATTCGTCTTGTTTATTCTGTTCGTGGGCAATAGTTTAACTCCCAACCAGCTATATTTTTCCAAAGGGGAAAACTTGGAAGGTAACTTGTCAGACGATATCTCCTTAGGGCAGCTTAATTCTGTCAACGAGTTGCAATGCAAGACTGTGAAAGAAGAGACAAGCTATCCAGTCAGATGGCAAGTTTGCAGGTAATGAACTTTACAAAGTCCCCTTAAGCAAACCTTAGTACTCTTGTAACACGTCGTTAACATGATTAAGCATGTCATATATGGTATGGTGACAGTCATTTATGTAAGCGTAATTCTAATATTTAAGAATGTTTAAGTTAATTATTTTGAGATAAGTAAATATTATGATTGAAAAAGTTGACAGTAGTGTATCTGTATACACTAATTTCTCACATATAATTTAACATCGTCTAACACAAGATAATGTTGGTAGAGTTGTCAGACACAACCGAACATTAGTATCATTAAAAAAAAAAAAACTGGCATCAGTACTAAAGGTCTATGATGACAACTTTGACCGACAGAAAATTTCAGGGTTGGGTATTAACAAATTTGTTATCACTTTACAACACAAGTCGTTCTAACAAAATGATACATATACTCCCAAAAGACAATAGCCTACGACAATATGTTAACATACATAGATGGGCTTGCAGGAGGAAGTAGCAGACGAGCCACCATAAAATTTGTTAAGATATCAATGAAGAAAACAAAAAAAAGAGAAGGGAAATAGGCTTTGTCTTTGATTTCCAGCATTGACCCTCTTGCACATTTCTGCAGCATAGCAGCTAAGCATGTATTCCTCAAAAAAAAAAAAAAAAAAATCTATGCAAATAAATAATAAATAATAGGATATGAATGAGATGAGGCAACTTATGTACTCGTGGTTTTTTATTTTTTAATTTCTATATTGTGTTTTGTATTATTCTTACTGGAACCGATCTGTTGTAATTTGAGAGTTGCAGAGTATGGAGCTTAAGCAAGTGTTTAAAGATTATTTGGAAGAGTATTAGAGTAGCACACATTGTATAATTTGTAAAAAAATTATAAAATAGAAGGCTAGAATTAGAGGTTGAATATTGTAAAAAAAATTTATTCAGACTTAAGTTCTTAATAGCAGAACTTCTCTGTGGAAATGTACAAGTGTTTGTCTTTTATAAGGCTTGGAAGAGATAAGACACCTCAAGCCACCAAGGGCTATTTTTAACGTCTATATTCTTATTTCTAATTATTTATTAGTCCAATGAGCTAGTGGATGTAAGTACAGTATATACGCATAAATACTTTTGTTGTATTATGCATCTGTTTTATTTCTTCAGAGCTGTCTCTGAGGTTTCTCATTTGTCTAAGTATTTTAGCTCGGCTGTGCTATCTCTGTTGCTGCTGTTATTATTTGCTCAGCACAGCTTGATCCATTTGTTTATGCATTCATCTCCTCTCCTCAGCTTGACATCGTTTATTGTTAGTGCATTCACTTAGTCACCTCAGCTTCGGCATTCTTTTCTTTAGCTCAGATACTTCATTACCTCAGCTTTTCCTCATTTCAGCTTACCTCGACACTTCTTCATTTAGCTTAGGACTCCGTCTAGATGCTAACACTTTTCACCTTGGCGCTTTATCTAGCATTGCATCGTTTCACTTTGGCGTTGCTTTGTCACCTCAGCATTGTTAAGTATAAAGATAACAACTTTGTTGAATGTAATATTCTTTCACACATGAAATCCAAATCGTACACCCTTCTCTTCTCTTTATACAAGCAGCTATCTTCTACATAAAGGTAAGAAATCAATCCCTATAATCACTACCTTAATTACAAACTAATTATAGATTGATTGATACACTTAACCAAGGTACATAATTATAAGCGTATATTTTCTTTCCTAACACTCCCCCCCAAGTTGAGCAGGGGAATCTACAATGCCCAACTTGACCAATGTTTCACCAAACCCCCTTCCAGCTACAACTTTTGTTAGGATATCTGCCAACTGATGTTCAGAAGGTACAAACGACAACTCAATAATTTTGTCTCCAATCGTTTCTTTGATGAAGTGATGATCTACCTCAATGTGCTTGGTTCAATCATGCTATACAAGATTTTTAGAAATATTAATAGAGGTCTTATTGTCACACATTAACTTGATCAGGAGTGAAACCTGAAGGCCCAAATCGTTTAGTAGCTTCCTTAACCACAAAATCTCCATGACTCCCTTTGCGATTCCATGAAATTCTGCTTCTGCACTTGACAAGGCAAGTACCTTCTGTTTTTAACTTTTTCACGTAACCAAATTTCCTCCAACTAGAGCAAAATATCCCGATGTGGATCATCGGTCAATAACACTCCTTGCTCAATCAACATCAGTGAACACTTTGACATCCAAATGACCATAATTCCTGAAACAGATACCACGTTTGGCTGTCCCTTTTAGATAACGAATGATTCTCATCACAGCTTCCGTATGATGACTTTGAGGACGATGCATAATCTGGCCACCAGGCCTACTGCGAATGAAATATTTGGGCAAGTATGGGCTAAGTAGATTAGTTTTCCTACTAGACGTTGATACCTCCCTTGATTTCCTTCCTCAAAATCTAGTCTTTGATTCACAAACATCGGAGCTCCAGCAGGTTTACAGTCTATCATACCAACTTCAGCGAGCATATCCAGAATATATTTCTGTTGAGAGATAAAGATCTCTTCTTCAGAACATTATACTTCAATCCCTAAGAAGTATCGTAGGTCTCCTATATCCTTCATTTTAAAATTTGAAAACAATTGCTATTTTAATATGGTCATCTCTTTAATGTCGTCACCTGTAATGATCATGTCATCTACATAGATTATTAGACACATTACAAGAGAATCCTTCCTTTATGAACATCGTATGATCCGCATTACTATGTTTATATTCTTGTTTCTTCGTAAACGTGGTAAACCTCTCAAACCATGCCCTAGGTGACTGTTTGAGTCCATACGACGACCGCTTCAATCGACACACTTCATTATTTGTAAACTCCTCTGAGAATCCAGGGGGTGCACTCATATATGCTTCTTCTTTCAGTTCACCATGAAGAAAAACATTTTTTAGATCATACTGCTAGAGAGGCCAAGACTTAGTTGCAGCAACTGAGAATAAGACTCTGATCGTATCAAGTTTTGCCACTGGCGAAAAAGTCTCCGAATAATCGATGCCACAAGTCTGAGTATGTCCTCCAACAACTAACCTTGCCTTATATCTCTCAATGCTCCCGTCCACCTTATACTTGACAGTATACACCCACCGACATCCAACTTGGTATTTTCCACTTGGTAATCGAACTTTCTCCCATGTGTTATTCTTGTATAATGCATTAATCTCCTCCTTTATTGCCGCACACCATTCAGGTTGACTTAACACCTCTTCAACTGTCCTGGGAATCATATTGTCACATAATAAAGCCAGAAGTCCTTTTGCACCCTTGACTGGGTACTTTGCCCCTTTAGATATCTTTCTTGGAGAGTATCGAACTAGAGGCTTTCCTCTATTTTGCCGAGGTGGAAGTATTCTGCCATGATATACTGAAGTACCCTCATTTCTGTTGGATTATGAAATGTTTTGATGTTGTTAAAAAGATGTTTTAAAAGGGCTAAAATAGAATTTCACATTTTGAGTTTGAAGCAAATTAAGAAAAACACATTGCGAGACGTAAATCTCTCATGGATCGGTTGAAGTATACATCAGCCTCTTAGGGAGGCACATGGATCGATCCATATGAAGTTTTGTAAACGTATGAACTCTCAGATCCACGTCAATCTCTTAGCCAAGAGACATGGATCGATTGGCGTGCTTCTGAGTGACGTCAATCTCTCAGCCAGATAGACGTCGATCGATCGACGTCTTTCTAAGAGACGTCGATCTCTCAGCTAAGGGTACGTCCATCGATCGACGTCATTCTGAGAGACGTCGATCTCTCAGCTAAGGGTACGTCGATCGATCGACGTACATCTGAGAGACGTCGATATCTCAGCATTGACACGTGGATCGATCGACGTCCCTAGAAGTCAAATTTTTTGAACGTTGGAACAAAATCCAAGGGAGATCTATGATGTTTTCTCTCTACAATCTTGCCTAAATTTCTTGTGGACTTTAACCCAACATATTACATGCTTCCTTGACTATTTTAACTATGTCTAATATTCTCTAGAGTGGCTATTCAAGATCAAATCACTCCATAGGATGGCTAAAGACTATTTGGACATTATCTTGACATTTTTGAAGATGAAGACTTGGTGGAGAGCCTCAAAAATGCGGTCAACTTTATCTATAAATAGGAGAAGCTTGGATGAGGCAAAAACAGACTTTGAACATCATCTAGCTTTTCATTGTTGTATAGTTCTCTCATACTTGTAAATTTGCTTAAAGCTTGTTTAGTTTTTTTTCCTTTGCTCTTCATTGTTGTATATTGAGAGAAAGAGAGTCAAGCACAAGAGAAACCATAAATATTTGATCTCTTGCTTGTGCTTAGACTAGTGAGAAAGTGTGTACCTTACTATATTTCTTCAACTTACTGTGAGAAGTTCTTGAGGGAACTTTGTTGAAGTTGTGAGGTAGCAAGAAGTTGTTCTTGCTAAGAGCTATAGTTGCTGTAGTTTCACAAGTGTGTTTTGTGCAAAAAGTTGTTGTTGTTGGTGCTTACACTAAGGTGTTAGTGCAAGTGTAGATGTGGTTGTTCTTATTGTCTTTAATAAGAAGAGTAGTTATTGAAAATCCACTTTGGCAACAAAGTGGTAGTGGAGTAGAATCATTTACGATTCGAATCACTCTATATCTGGTGTACTCATTCATTACTTCTCATCTCACATTCTTACTCTGATTTTGAATATCTTTTGAGTATAGTGACACAAGAAAAATTCCACAAAAGTACCAAACACTCTATTCACCCCGCCTCTAGAGTGTATTTTTGACCTAACAATTGGTATCAGAGCCTAACCTTGATTGCTTGGCCTATCTTTATAAGTAGCAAGGTTAAAGATCATGGCAATGACAACCTCAAACTCAACCTCTTCATATCACACTTCATCTCCTAAGCCTACTACACTATTTTCCGGATCAAACACTTAAGCTTCTATGTTTGATGCCCAAAATTATTCTTTGTGGAAATTTCGAATGATCAATCATTTGAAAGGCTGTAGATTTGATATATGGAGAGCCGTTGTGAAAGGAATTGAAGTTCCAATGATTACCAATTCAAAAGGAGAATCAATGTTCAAAGATGAGGATGACTACACTGACGAAGAGAAGATAAAATTTGCCATAAATGGCAAAGCATTCGATATTTTATCTAGTACTCTTACCACCACCGAGTTCATAAGTCTTCAAGATCTTGAAACAGCTCATGAGGCATGGAAAAGGCTTGAAATGATACATGAAGAAACTGAGCAAGTAAGAATGGCCAAAAGACCCATGCTCATGAAGGAGTATGAGATGTTCTGAATGAAAAGCAGTGAGAAGATTGAGGAGACAATCGATCGATTCACACGAATAGTGAATCAACTCTCCATGGTGGACAAGAAAATCTCAAATGAAGACCTTGTCTCAAAACTCCTCAACTCCTTGCCAAGAGAATGGACACCCAAAGTCATCGCCATCACTGAATCAAAGAATCTCAAGGCTCTTACCCATGATGAGCTATCCGATAATCTTCTTACTCATGAAATTCTTATTGATGAACAAAATAGAATGAACCCTATCAAACCCACACAAACATCACACAAAGGATTGGTGGTAGAGCCCGATGAATCGGATGAGGAAGTTGCCCTTGTAGTAAGAAAATTTAGAAGAATGGCAACTAGAAACAAAGCTCAAGCAAGAAAGTTTTTCAAAAGACCATCTAAAGAAAAGGAAGCAAGTGAAAATTGCTATAGATGTGGTCGACCCGGTCATTTCATTGCCGATTGCCACGTAAAAGAGCCGCAAAAGCAAGAGAAGAAGGTTTTTCCTCAAAAGAAGAAAGCCCTCAATGCGAAGGTAACTATGTTGGATGATCTCCTTTAGGAATCGAAAGGAGAAGAGAGTGAAGATCAAGGTGTTGGACTTGTTGCAATAGTTGACAATCTAAAGATTCAACATACTTGTCTCATGGCAATTGAAGATGATCTTGATGTAAATTCTAACCCTTCAAATTTGCATGATGAAATAGCAGATTTGCAAGATGACTTTGAAAAATTGAATTTAAAATATAAGCATTTGAAGAAAGAGTTCAAGAAATGCATCTTAGAAAATAAGAGCTTGCATGACAAGAATATCTTGATGTTTCAAGAGCATAACATCATACTCACCGTGCATAAAACCGTAGCTCTTGAAAATGTAGAAATTAGAAAAGAATGTGAGAAACTAAATTTAAACTTACAAAAACTAACAAATGGTAAAAACAATTTAGACATACTACTTGGAAATCAAAAAATTGGAAATGATAAATCTGGTTTTTAATTCATTACTTTCTTCTATTAAACCTAAGTCCTTAAAGAAAAGGGCAAATAATAGAAAAACACAACAAGATTCATCACCTTCTAAACCAAAGCATGTACTCACTTGTTTGCATTGCAACAAACTAGGACATGTGAAGAAAGCATGTAGAGCTAGATTTGGAAGCACATATGTTTGAAAGCCTAAGGGTCGACAAACTAATCCTAAAGGACCCAACCATCAAAGGGTACCAATGCATACTTCTTTTGGTTTTGTAAGCTCTCAAGATAAATGGAGTAGCCAAAGAAGAAGGAACCAAATGGCTTATGGACTGCGGATGTTCAATCCACATGACTGGAGACAAGACGTTGTTCACCAAGCTCAAGCTCCAAGATGGTGGAATGGTGCATTTTGGCAATGGGAGAGCCAAAATCCTTGGACATGGAGAAATTGGTAACTCTTCTTTTACTATTAATAATGTACTATATGTAGAAGGGCTTAAGTATAATTTGATAAGTGTTAGCCAACTATGTTATGCTAATTTTCAAATTAAATTTGTGAAAAGAAAATGTGTTGTGAAAAAGAACGATAAGGTTGTTTTTGAGGCTATACGTAAAAATGATGTTTACAAATTTAGCACACATGATTTGATATCACAAAATGTTTCTTGTTTAGTTGCCAAAAATGATTTGACTCAACTATGGCATAGACGACTTAGGACACATTAGTTTTAAAAATTTCAAAGATATTTGCAAAAATGAAAAAGTCCAAGGTCTTCCAAAATTAAATTTCAAAAACCATGGCTTATGTGACACTTGTCAAAAGACAAAGCTTGTTAAAACAAGCTTCAAGCTCAAAAGTGAAATCTCCACCACCAAACCTCTACAATTGCTTCATATGGATTTGTATGGGGATATTGGTACGACAGTCTAAGTGGAAAACATTATACCTTTGTGGTGGTAGATGACTTCTCTAGGTACACTTGGGTAATGTTCTTAGCTAAAAAGAATGATGCATGCCAAGAATTTATAAAGCTTTGTAAGAGATTAAAAAAATCAAAGAGAAGACACAATTAAGGAAATTAGAAGTGATAGAGGTGGTGAGTTTGATGGAGAATTTCAAAAATTTTGTGTATCCAAAGGGTATGGACACAATTTCTCAGCTCCAAGCACTCCTCAACAAAATGGTGTTACAGAAAGGAAAAATAGAACACTTCAAAAAATGAGTAGATCCATGCTAAACGAATTTGAGCTACCCAAATATTTTTGGGCCGAAGCAGTAAATACTGCCGGTCGTGTGATCAATAGAGTTTATTTGAGACCATTTCTTAAAAAGACTCCTTATGAGCTTTGGAAAGGTAGAGTACCAAATATTGGTTATTTTAAGGTATTTGGTTGTAAGTGCTTTATACTTAACACGAAAGATAACTTGGATAAACTCGACTTCAAAGCGGATGAAGGAATCTTTATGGGTTATGCTCAAAATAGCAAGGCATTTAGAGTATACAATAAAAGAAGCATGAAAGTTGAATAATCAATTCATGTCAAGTTTAGTGAACTCATTGAGGATAAATCAAACATTAATGATGATGATGATGATGAAATAATTGAAGTAAGCCATATAGAGAAATTTGAGAATCCAAAAGGTAATATTGTTATTGACCTTAGGATTGATCCCCTTAAAACTAAGGTTGAAGATGAAGAAGTAGGAGGAGATACATCAAATTTACCGGATTCATATAAGTATAGGAAAGATCACCCTAAAGAGTTAATATTAGGTGAAACTAGCCAAGGCATAATGACTAGGAGGAAATTCAATGAAAACGCCTTTATTTCACAAGTTGAGCCTAAAAATATAAAAGAGGCAATAAATGATGAAGATTGTGTATTAGCCATGCAAGAAGAATTAAATCAATTTGAAAGAAGTGATGTTTGAGAATTAGTTGCTAAACCTAGTGATCATCCCGTAATTGGCACTAAATGGGTATTTAAAAACAAAATGGATGATAAAGGAAACATCACTAGAAACAAAGCTAGGTTAGTAGCCCAAAGATATAGGCAAGAGGAAGGCATAGACTATGATGAGACTTTTGCCCCCGTAGCTAGGTTTGAAGCTATTAGAATGCTATTAGCATATGCATGCTATAAGGATTTCAAACTATATCAAATGGACGTGAAATCCGCATTGTTGAATGGAATAATTCAAGAAGAGGTGTATGTGGCTCAACCTCTGGGGTTTGAAAATCATGATTATCCAAATCATGTATTTAAACTCAAAAAGGCCCTTTAT
This sequence comes from Eustoma russellianum, assembly GCA_036186865.1. Classification (NCBI taxonomy): domain Eukaryota; kingdom Viridiplantae; phylum Streptophyta; class Magnoliopsida; order Gentianales; family Gentianaceae; genus Eustoma; species Eustoma russellianum. Next base: position 25,196,300 of record AP025066.1, read on the forward strand.
GGACTTAAACAAGCTCCTAGGGCTTGGTATGATAGGTTAAGTAACTTCTTACTTGAAAATGATTTTTCAAGAGGAAAAGCCGACACTACTCTTTTTATTAAAGAACAAGGAAACCATCAATTGCTTGTTCAAATTTATGTGGATGATATTATATTTGGTGCTACTAATGATTCTCTTTGTGAGTATTTTGCAAAATTGATGGAAGGAGAATTTGAAATGAGCATGATGGGTGAACTCAACTACTTTCTTGGTCTTTAAATCAAGCAAACTCAAGATGGAGTGTATATATCACAAACAAATTATACAAAGGATTTGCTCAAGAAGTACAAATTTGAGGATGAAAGAAGTGTAAGCACACCTATGAGCACAAGTACGAGCTTGACAAAGACGAAAAAGGAAATCCGGTTGAGGTAACCAAATATAGGGGTATGATTGGTAGTTTACTTTATTTAACCGCTAATAGACCGGATATTTTGCATGCTGTGTGCTTGTGTGCTAGATTTCAATGTATGCCTAAGGAATCGCATTTAGTTGCCATTAAACGTATCTTTAGGTATTTGAAAGAAACTTTGAATTTTGGGTTGTTTTATCCCAAAAATGGATGTTTTGATTTAAGAGGGTATAGTGACTCCGACTATGCCAGAAATCTTGTTGATAGGAAAAGCACCTCCGGGACATGCCAATTCCTTGGAGATTGCTTAGTTTCTTGGTTCTCTAAGAAACAAAATAGTGTCTCACTTTCTACGACGGAATCCGAATATGTATCAGTCGCTTCGTGTTGTGCACAACTACTTTGGATGATCAACATCTTAAACGATTATAATGTTAAGTTTGATAAAGTTCACATCCTATGTGGCAACACCTCAGCCACAAGTATAGCGCAAAACCCGGTACATCATAGTAGGACCAAACATATAGAAGTGAGACATCACTTTATAAGAGATTGCATTCAAAAAGGATTGGTATGCGTTGAATTTGTCCCAACAAATGACCAACTAGCGGATATATTCACAAAATCCCTTCCTACTGAGACATTTGAGTCCATTAGAACAAGATTAGGGATGATAAACATTGTTTAGAGGGTTAAAATTGAAAATTTCAAAAACTAGCATACATGGATCGATCCACGTATCAAAACAAGAGATCGACATACGTTGATCTCTGACGTCGATCGATCGATGTACGTCGATCGATCGATGTACGTCGATCTCTGACGTCGTCGATTTCAGCATCTTTAAAAACTCCCAAAATCAAAACCCTTTCTCATTTCCACCTTCAACAAGCGGTTGAAACCCTAGATTCCCTCCGCCCCTTTCACCAAAAACATTCCTCTCTTAAATTTTATCTCTAAATCAAGATTTAATCATCTCTACTCTTGATTCTTGATCTCCTCTCTTGAATTTCTCCATTTCAGCCAAAACTTTTAAATCTCTCAAGCCCCAAATCTCTAAAAAATGTCTTCAAGAAGCAAGAACACAACCAAGAGACCAAGATCCTCTAGGAGTGGAAGAGAAGGTTCAAGCAATCCTTCTCAAGGACAAACATCTCAACCTAGAAGAAAGCAATCTATGGATGAGAGGCAAGGACAAGTTCTAGCCGAGATTCGAAACGGGTTAACTCTCTCAAACTTCCCTTGGATCAAAACTAAAGAAGCCAAGGATGCTTTGACGGAACCTCTACCCCGGGCATGTAAGGTATATCACTAGACATTCTAAGATATTATATGATAAATGGGAAGATGATGAGAGAGCCACTATCCCACTCAAATTGCTTAGAATAAATGATATTCAAAGCAATAATGAATTAAGTCCTATCATTGAGTGGTTAGATATTCAAGAATGGAGGAGTATTTGGAATGAGGGAGAAATGTATAAAATGTCCACTAGGTACACTAGACTTTTCTATGCCAATTTATGGATTCAATACATAAATGGCTTTCCTTTAGCTTTACATTCCGTTATTGATGGACATCACATTAAATGGAAAGTTGAAAAAATTTGTGAATTGATTGGTATACCCAATGAGGGGTATTTTGAGTTTGATGCGTGGAAGTGGGATGCGGCTTGGTGGAGAGTCTCTGAGAATGAAGTGAAGTCATTCTTAGGCTTCCATCCCACTAAAAACACAAATGATATGCCCTTGGTTTATCGTACCCTTCTTGCCATTGTTACATTTTGTATAAATGGTAAACCCGCCAAATTGCCAAGTAACCTAGACTTTTACATAGCATACAGAATAGCTAACCGCGAGAAGGTTAACTTTGGGGAGCTTTTTATGACCAATGTTATCGAAGCCGCTACCAAACAAAACAAAGCCCTACCCTATAGTAACCTTATCTATAGGATGCTTGTAAAGTCGTGTATTTATGTGGATGACACGGATGTTGACAATATAACGCACAAGGATTTTTATGATAAAGTCAACACCCAACAAATACTCAAGTCAAGAAAAGAAGCAATGAGGAGAGAACAAGAGGAGGAAGCGAGAGAAGACAAAGACCTTCCGGATGAGGCACCCATTCCTGAAACGGATACTCAAGAAGCACCTAGTAGCTTGAGCTCAAATGTGCCGGAACTTCAAGCTCAAGTTGCTAGTCTTCAACAAGAGGTTGGTGAGCTTCGAAGCAAGGTGTCCGTACATGAGTCAAGATTTGCAAAGCTCATGGCAAAGATGAAAGCGTGCATTCCTGGCATCACGTTCTCTTCTGATGAAGACTAGAGTGTTTTCTAGCTCGCTTCTTCTTTTATCTATGATTCTATCTTAGGATGTCTTGCTAGTTGTTAAATTTGGTTGTGACTTGAATTTAATAGAGTACTATTGCTTATTGTTTTGATGCTTTCAAAAAGGGGGAGAAAGTGGCTTATTATTGCTTATTTGTTTATTGCTTGATGAGTTGCTTATTTGTTAAAGTTGCTTATTGCTTGATGAGATAATTTTTGGTAGCTGGTAAAATGAGGTAAGTTTGAAAATTGGAATCTTTGTTGGTTGGTGAAATGAGGTTGGAATCCTTGTTGGTTGCTGGTAAAATGAAAATGATCATGTTTGAAAGATGAGTTATTGATACATGTTTGGTTAAAGGGGAGAAATTTTAAAGAAAAGTATTTTGATTGGAGTTGTAAAATCTTGTTCGCATTGATTATTACAGAAGGTATAAAGTGTATATACTTAGGGGGAGATTGATATTTTTCAAGTTTGAAACATTCAAACAGTTAAAATGAAGCAAAAACATCTTTTAAAATCTTGGTTTTGAAATCATCAAAAAGGGGGAGATTATTGGATTATGAAATGTTTTGATGATGCTAAAAAGATGTTTTAAAGGGCTAAAATGGAATTTCACATTTTGAGTTTGAAGCAAATTAAGAAAAACACATTGCGAGACGTAAATCTCTCATGGATCGGTTGAAGTATACATCAGCCCCTCAGGGAGGCACATAGATCGATCCATATGAAGTTTTGTAAACGTTTGAGCTCTGAGATCCACCTCAATCTCTCAGCCAAGAGATGTAGATCGATCGACGTGCTTCTGAGAGACGTCAATCTCTCAGCCAGACAGACGTCGATCGATCGATGTCGATCTCTCAGCTAAGGGTACGTCGATCGATCAACGTCATTCTGAGAGACGTCGATCTCTTAGCTAAGGGTACGTCGATCGATCGATGTACATCTGATAGATGTCGATCTCTCACCGTTGGCATGTGGATCGATAGACGTCCCGAGAAGTCAAATTTTTTGACCGTTGGAACAAAATCCAAGGGAGATCTATGATGTTTTCTCTCTCCAATCTTGCCCAAATTTCTTGTGGACTTTAACCCAACATACTACATGCTTCCTTGACTATTTTAACCATGTCTAAGATTCTCTAGGGTGGCTATTCAAGATCAAATCACTCCATAGGGTGGCTAAAGACTATTTGGACATTATCTTGACATTTTTGAAAATGAAGACTTGGTGGAGAGCCTAAAAAACGTGGTCAAATTTATCTATAAATGGGAGAAGCTTGGGTGAGGCAAAAACAGACTTTGAACATCATCTAACTTCATCTTTCATTGTTGTATAGTTCTCTCATACTTGTAAATTTTCTTAAAGCTTGTTTAGTTTTTTTCTTTGCTCTTCATTGTTGTATATTGAGAGAAAGAGAGTCAAGCACAAGAGGAACCATAAATATTTGATCTCTTGCTTGTGCTTAGACTAGTGAGAAAGTGTGTACCTTACTATATTTCTTCAACTTACTGTGAGAAGTTCTTGAGGGAACTTTGTTGAAGTTGTGAGGTAGCAAGAAGTTGTTCTTGTTAAGAGCTGTAGTTGCTGTAGTTGCACAAGTGTGTTTTGTGAAAGAAGTTGCTATTGTTGGTGCTTACACTAAGGTGTTAGTGTAAGTGTAGATGTGGTTGTTCTTATTGTCTTTAATAAGAAGAGTAGTTGTTGATAATCCACTTTGGCAACAAAGTGGTAGTGGAGTAGAATCATTTACGATTCGAACCACTCTATATCCGGTGTACTCATTCATTACTTCTCATCTCCCATTCTTACTCTGATTTCGAATATCTTTTAAGTTGAGTCACACAAGAAAAATTCCACAAAAGTACCAAACACTCTATTCACCCCCCCTCTAGAGTGTATTTTGGACATAACGATTTCCCTGATCAGTTTCACATATAACGGAGTATGGACTGGGAGGATTGGACATGGTAATATTGCTTGGATTAGAAATAGGCAAAATATCAGATGGTACCTGATCTTGCGGAGTATTCATCAGAGATGAGTCACCAAGCTGCTCGAAAGGGAGGACTATATCTTCACCGAATAAAGCTCCTTGTCTAATCAGACTAGCCCTTGGATGAGGATCAAATGTTCTAAGGGAGTCTGTGTCTGATCCATATGTTAAAGACAAACCATCCCATAAGGCTATTGCAGTGGGGTAACATGTCACATTTACCACCAGAGAGGGTTCAATGGTCTGGATAATCCAGGTGTATACCGAGTTATCTACCTATTCCTATCAAGAAAACGCTTGATCCTTTGGTGATGGAAGAGGAGGAACACCGTTAAGGTGATGTCTCTTCCCCATCCCAATGATTGCCCGTAGCACTAATGGTGTCCAGACATCATAATTATGGCCATTCAATTTTACGAAGATGGTAAGGTTTTCTGTGGATAGAGGGATTGATGATGTGTGGGCTGGGTTTGTTAACGGTTCTGTAGAACGTTGGCCACTTGGACCGCTAAGTCTGAGAGATTGAGTGTTTTTGGCTCACTAGTCTCTGGATTTGACATGGTTTTTCTGTTTGCAGGTAAAGAACAACAGTTCTGCACAAGTCAGACTGAGATTGGTAGTGGACATGTAAGGCACGCCAAACACTGGGCGAGTTTGGTAGTGGACATGTAAGGCACGCCAAACACTAGGAGAGATTGGTATTAAACTGGTAAGACATCCAAAAGTAGCTGATACTGGTAACTCCGAGTAAGGTATGTCCGGATTTCGGTTGGGCAATGATGAGTGTGATTTCTGAGCCTTCACCAGAAACCACACTTCTTCAAAAACGATATTATTGAGTAGGATTACACCTGCTCTAATACCATATTAAGTATCTTTGTAGAATGTAATATTCATGTTAGGTCCCTTAGAACACACTAGAAGGGGGGGTTGAATAGTGTGTTCACCAAGTATGGATATTTTATGGCTATTTTTCGTTTTGAAGTGCAACCAATACTTGTGTGTGTTCTTTAGAAAGAGTAAAGACTTGAAAGAAAATAAAGAACACAAGTATGTATAGAGGTTCAAGTCAAATGACTCTACTCCTCTACCTTCTTGATATTTCACAAGAAGGATTTTGAAATAGGGATTGTTATTTCTTTTGGGGGAAACAACAATAAAGAACAAAATCCAGAAAATACAAAAACTAGGCACCTTGCCTAGACCACAACCAAGAAGTCTAACCCTTTGAAGTTTAGCCTCCAAAGATCTTCTTTGCCCTCAAAGAAATCTTGTAGGGAGAATAGTGCACCACACACTATCAACTAACCCTTCAAAGTCTAGAAATCTCAAAACAAGAAGCACCCTTGCTCCTTGACCAACAATCTACCCAATCTCTCACAAAATAATCTCACCAAGAAGAAGACTCTTCTTCTTCTTACAATAATCACTCTCAACAATAAAGTAAAAGTATACAAAGATTACAAGTATTTTGAGAGCTTGAGCTTGAGAGAATTTGAGAGCTTGCAAAGTAGAAAGTTGGAGAAGAAATGGAAGAAACCCTTCTTTTATCAACCTTCAAAATTCTTCCCGTTTGAAAGCTTCTGCACAACCAATAATGGGCTTGGCAGCTTGTGATGGTACCTTATCATCCTTGGAGATTTTCTCTTGGCATGTAGCAAGACTCTTTGGAGAAAGTCCAAATCCATGGCCAAGAATGGAAAACTGGAAACTTCAGATGTGAGAGAAAACCTGTGAAAATTATACCAAAGGAAGGGGGTACACAGAGTCAACTGGTTAGAAAGTGAAGCACAGAGAATTTTGAACCGTTGGTCACATGAAGCGCCTAAAGTGTCTAAAGTATAGGCGTTCGATGTGACATTGAGCGCTTAAAGTGGAAAAGAACAGTCGTTCGAAGTCCCATTAAGCGCCTTATGTTGGCAACTGAAGGCGTTCGAAGTCACATGAAGCGCCTAATGTAGCTCTTCATGCTTGTTCGAACTGAAACTGACATTTTCTCAGAAAATGTACTTGGGAGTACGTGACAATTCGAAGAAAAGTACTTTTGACTTGGTGAAACACTTGAAGCACCTAATGTAGGCGTTCGAAGTGTTCGCATTTTTCATCAGGACACATGAAGCGCCTAATGTAGGCGTTCGAAGTGTCCTGACTTTCATACACTTCACATGAAGCGCCTAATGTAGGCGTTCGAAGTGTACGCAGATCCAGACACTTGACATTAAGCGCCTAAAGTAGGCGTTCGAAGTGTACTGGACTCCACCAAGACACATTAAGCGCCTGAAGTGAGTGTTCAAATTGTACTGACTTCAAACACACAATATAAAGTGCCTAAACTGATTTTCTAAGTGCCAACCTTGTGCAAATCATCAAAACCAAACCTATTCTAACATTCTCCCTCTTTTTGATGATTTCACAACTTGCGTAATTTTAAAATGACTCCCCCTTAACACATGCTCCCCCTCATAAAGTGCAACAAATACAATTACAAAAAAAATCCGCAAGAATTGATGCAAACGATGTTCATAGAGATCAACATAGAACCAATGATAAAAAAATGAAGTTGCAAGTAATCAATTAAACATGTTAATCCATCAGAAATGAAAGGAAACTACATTCCACCACCACTTCCACTAGGCTGCAAATCTCCAAAACTGAAACGACTTGATGCAAACTCTGCAAACCCACCCGTTTGGTGATCACTCCCGCTAGCCTGTCCACTTCCACCAGCACCAACTCCAGCAGTGTCTCCAGCACCAGCAACATCTCCAGTATGTTCTCCCCCCTAAATCATCAAAATTAGGAGGAAAGTAGGCCCAAGGGAATTCACGGAGAAGGGCTGCCTTGAGAGCATTGGTTCGATATTCATGACGCGCATCTCTGAGTTGAAGCTGCTAAACAGATTGCTCTAATGATTGAATTTGGGCACGCAGCTGTGCCACGGTGCTTGATTCAACATCTTCCTGAGGCGCTGCTTCTGCCTCATCATCAAGACCAGGAATGGTAGTGGCTTTTCGTTTTTGGGAGTCGATGGCTTGGGCAATATTGTAATTGCTGTAGTAGTCCATATTTGCCACCGGGGTGAGTTCATTCTCAGGAATGACAATACCTTTTGACTTGAGAAGAATGGTGATGAGATTTGCAAAAGGTAAAGCCTTGGAAGTTTTCCGAAGAGCAGCAAACATGACTTCAATCATAATCCAGGCAAAATTTAGTTGGGTTTCATGTTTTATGCGGTAAGTGACGTAGAAATCCATGTTGCTTGGATTTCTTGTCGACTTACCATTTACACAGTAAGTGTCAATGGCCAACAAGATGTGATCCATGAGAGTCATGTTCTGAGTCTTTCGAGAAGGAAAGAATCCCAGATCAAACTTTACATCTTGTTCAGGTATTCCGTATTTACTGCTCCAGTCAAATACGGAAAAGTCACTTAGCCCTTCGTTTCTTATCCTGAGGACATCACAGATTTCGGGAATAGAAAAGCTGAGGGGCGTACCATCAATGACAGTGTTCAGCAAGAAGGAGTGAGAATCAGACTGTGGAGTAACCCACATATTTGCATAAAACAACCGGGTGTGCTCCCGAGAGAAACTCTGCATATCAAGTCTGGACCAGAGAGAGGTCCAACCTTGATACTCGAGCAAAGACACAATTTGACCCATATGAGTCTCGGACAAATCGCTGAGACTCAAGAGCTTGAGTGGAACGATATGACGGTTGTTGGTGTGCCATTCTTCAAAGAGCATGTTGGAGTACAAGGAAATATGTACTCTTTTTCCGGTGTGACGAGGTGGTTTGGTAATCTCTGGATCGAATTTCTTTAACCAAGAAAAATTTTCCTTGGAGAGATTTTCACGAATGGAGATGAGTTGTTGAGGTTCAACAACTCCGGCGGTTTGCTTTCACTTGTGACTGTGAGGGCGTTTTAAGGGTCCAGCCGAGGCCATTTGAGTAGGGAGATTGAGAGGATCTGAAAAAAAATCTAGGAGATGGGAAGCGTAGATGAAGATGGAAGTTGGAGAAAAAAAGAGATTATAAAGGAGATAAAGAAGATGAAGAGGTAATGGAAGTTAATGGAGATGAGTGAGTGGGAAAAGTGGAAGAGGAAATGAATTGTTGGGAAGATGAAGAGATGGGAAGTGTGAGAACGTGGGAAAGAGGGAAAAGAGGTAATGGCGGCAGGAGTTAATGATGATTGAATGGCGCAAAAACTAAAGAGACGGCGGAAATGACAGTGTGAAATTAGGGTTGAAGCGCCTAAAGTGACTTCAAACGACTTCACAAAATGAGATGAAGCGCTTAAAGTCACATTGAACGGCTGTGGAAATGCAGATTGAGCGCTTAATGTCTCTTTGAACGAGTGAACATATTTAGATAAAGCGCTTAATCCAACATCGAACGCCTCTATAAAGCGCCTAATGTCACTTCGAACGAGTGACATCCTTAATATCAAGCGCTTGATGTGACATCGAACGCCTGAACAAGTGTGATAAAGCGCTTTATGTGTACTGATCTTGAATTTTTTTGAAATTTTCATGCTCAAAACTCAAGATGGTTTTATCAACCCATGTTGAGCAACCACAACCTACTTCTTATAGATATAAAAACATCACTAGGTAGGGGTTTCGTGAAAATGTCCGCTAATTGGTTAGGAACAAATTCCACACTTACCAAGTTCTTTTGTACACAATCGCGGATGAAATGATACCTCACTTCAATGTGCTTAGTCCGACTATGTTGGACGGGATTTTGTGCAATATTAATAGCGGACATGTTATCACACAAAATTGGCACCTTTGAGAAGTGAATGTTATAATCATTTAACGTGTTTGTCATCCATACTAATTGTGCACAACACGAGGCGGCCGACACATATTCGGATTCTGCCGTAGAAAGAGACACACTGTTTTGTTTCTTGGAGAACCAAGAAACGAGACAATCTCCGAGAAACTGACAAGTTCCGGAGGTGCTCTTTCTATCAACTAGACTCCCCGCATAATCGGAGTCACAATATCCTCTTAAATCAAAACATGCATTCTTAGGATAAAATAAACCAAATTTCAAAGTACTTCTAAGGTATCTAAGGATGCGTTTTACCGCAATAAAATGTATCTCCCTAGGATCACTTTGAAATCTAGCATATAAACACACTGCATGTAAGATGTCGGGTCTACTAGTAGTTAAATAAAGTAGACTACCTATAATGCCACGATAAAAGGTTACCTCGACATGCTTTCCCTTTTCATCCTTGTCAAGCTTGGCACTTGTGCTCATAGGAGTGTTTACCTCCCTTCCTTCACCAAAGTTGTACTTTTTGAGCAAATCTCTTGTGTATTTGGTTTGGGAAATGTACGCGCCATCTTCGGTTTGCTTGATTTATAATCCAAGGAAATAGTTAAGTTCGCCCATCATGCTCATCTCGAACTCATCTTTCATAAGACTAGCAAATTGCTCACAAAGACAATTGTTAGTAGCACCAAAAATAATATCATCAACATATACTTGAACAATTAAATGATTCCTACCTTGTTCTTTTATAAACAAAGTAGTGTCAACTTTACCTCTTGAAAAACCATTATTAAGAAGAAAAGTACTTAACCTCTCGTACCAAGCTCTTGGAGCTTGTTTGAGGCCGTAAAGGGCCTTTTTAAGTTTGAAGACATGATGTGGTGAATCATGACATTCAAACCCGGGAGGTTGTGCAACATACACTTCCTCTTGAATAACACCATTCAAGAAGGCGGATTTAACATCCATTTGGTAAAGTTTAAAATCCCTATAACAAGCATATGCTAATAACATCCTAATAGCTTCAAGCCGTGCTACGGGTGCAAATGTCTCATCAAAATCAATACCTTCTTCTTGACGGTATCCTTGAGCAACTAACCTAGCCTTGTTTCTAGTGACATTACCTTGATCATCCATCTTGTTACGAAAAACCCATTTCGTACCAATAATAGGATGATCGTGTGGTTTGGGAACTAACTCCCAAACATCACTTCTTTCAAATTGGTTTAATTCTTCTTGCATAGCCAAGATCCAATTTTCATCAAGAAGTGCACCTTTAATATTTTTAGGCTCTATAAGAGAGACAAAAGCATTCTCTCTATATTGCCTTCGTGTGGTGATACCCCTATTTAGATCACCTATGACTAACTCTTGAGGGTGAGAACTTTTGTGCTTAAATGATCTAGGAAGATTGGAGACATCTCCTCCAACTTCCTCTTGATCATGTTCCGGAAGAGATGAACCTTCACCTTCCACATGAACTTCATGTTCCGGAATGTGTGATGCATTATCTACATTTTGTGTATCAACATGAGTATGAGAAAAATTTCTATTTGACTCACTAAGTTCATGCACACAAGGTGGAGGAGTACCTTCAATTGGTTCAACTCTCAAATCGATGAAGATGTTTCCATTTGGAAGATCATCAACGATCTCTCGTTGAGGAACGACCGTAGGAACATCCTCAAGAATTTCTTCTTGAGGAGTCACATCTTCATCCTCTTCACAATCCTCATTAAGTTTAGGTTCGTCACTAAGTGACTCATTAAACTTAACATGGATTGATTCTTCCACCTTTTGACTCCTTTTGTTGAAAACCCGAAATGCTTTACTATTTGAGGCATAACCTAAAAAGATACCTTCATCCGCTTTGAGGTCAAGTTTGTCCAAAGTATCTTTGGTATTAGGTATAAAACACTTGCAACCAAAGACTTTGAAATACCCAATCTTGGGAACTTTTCCATTCCAAAGCTCATAGGGTGTCACATTTAGGTATGGTCTCAAATAGACACGATTGATCACATGGCAAGCGACATTTACCGCTTCGGCCCAAAAATACTTAGGCAAACCGAACTCATTCAACATTGCTCTACACATTTCTTGTAGAGTTCTATTCTTTCGTTTGGCTACACCATTTTTTTGAGGAGTTCTAGGTGCCGAAAGGTCATGAGCGTATCCTTTGGATACACAAAACCTTTCGAAATCACCATCAAACTCACCACCTCGATCACTACGGATGGTTTTGATGGTGTCACCCACATGATTTTCCAATCGTTTACTTAGACTCATAAACTCACTACATGCATCACTCTTCTTAGCTAGAAACATCACCCACGTATAACGAGTATAGTCATCTACTACCACGAAGGTATAATGTTTACCACCCAAGGTTTTTGTTCCAACATCCCCATACAAATCCATATGAAGCAATTGTAGGGGCTTGGAGGTGGAAATATTTGTCTTGGGTTTGAAACTTGTTTTCACAAGCTTCGCCTTTTGACAAGTGTCACATAAGTCATGGTTTTCGAAACTCATTTTTGGAAGGCCTCGGACTTTATCATTTTCGCAAATAAATTTAAATGTTTTGAAACATACATGTCCGAGACGTCTATGCCATAGTTGTGTCAAATCGTTCTTAGCAACTAGACAAGATACATTTTGAGAAACCAAATCATTGATGCTAAGTTTATAAAAATTTTTGAAACGCAAAGCCTCAAATAAGATCTTTTCTTCCTTTTTCACAACACACTTTGTTTTCAAAAACGTTACCTCATAGTTAGCATCACAAAGTTGACTGACACTTATCAAGTTAAACTTATGACCTACAACATATAAGACATCACTAAGAGAGAAGGAATCGTTACCCATAATACCATGTCCTTTGATTTGGCCTTTGCTACCGCCAAAGTGGACAACTCCTCCGTCTTGCATAGTGAGTCTATGGAAGAGACGTTTGTCTCTCGTCATATGGTTGGAACACCCACTGTCCACGACCCATTTGACCTTCTTGTCTTCGCTTTCTCCATTGAGAGCTAGGGCCTACAAAAGAACCATATGAAGTTGATACCCTTTTTGTTTTGGGTCCTTGAAGGTTAGTCACCTTCATCTCGCCTTTCGGCACCCACACAAGATTCTTATTATTTTTAGCTCTACATACTCTTTCTACATGGCCTTTCCTATTGCAATAAAAACATGTAGGAGTATGCTTGTGAGTTGGTGTATGCTTGTGCGAATGCTTGTGCGTAGGCACATGTCGTGTTTCCTTTTTAGGAACCACCTTCTTTGGAATAGAAGAAGATTTTTGTTTCACAACATGAACCAAAGGTTGTGATGCCTTTGGTACATTAGCCTTTTGTTTAGGCATGTGCCTTTGCTTCTTCAAGGAGGTTTTGGACTCCTTGATCACTTGTGCTTGTTCCTTCTTATTTCCCTTCTTAGATGCATACATGGCACTAGGTTTGATTTTAGCTTTCATGCTTGGCCTAGATGCATCTTTGATCTCTACTTTTGTAGCACTTACCCTTGAATCATTTTTCTTATCCTCAAGGGCTTGAGCACATGATTTCATCAAATCATGTTTCTCTTCAAGTGCAATCACATGCATAGTTAAAAATATATCATGCTCAAGTTGCAATGCAATGTGATCTTCTAACGTGTCATTATATTCATTTAAGCATGCTCTAAACTCTTTCTTGACACGTTTATATTTTAAATCTAGGAGATCATTTTCTTGCACTAAATCATCTCGTTCATCAATAATTCTATAGTGAGATGAAATGTTGCATACCTCCATGTCATCGTCGATGGCCATGAGTGCAAAGAACTCCTTGTCAAGATCATCTTGCACCACCCCCGTGAGTGCAAGATCATCACGATCGCCATTGTCGCTCTCGGACCCGGAAAGAATGCTCTCCCAATGGGCTACTTCCGCTTGCAAGGCCTTCTTCCTTTGGTAGATGGCCTTCTTGTCTTTGAGTTGCGGCTCCTTCACCCGACAATCTTTCATGAAATGACCAAGCTTCCCACACTTGTAGCATTTATTCTCTTGGCCCTTCACCTTGTCCTTGGAGTATTTCTCCTTGATGAATCTTTTGGCTTCATCACCATTCTTTCTTGCAAAACGTCGGAATCTTTTGACAAGAAGTTCGACTTCATCGTCCGAGTCCTCCGACTCTTATGCTAGCGCCTTAGAGGAGTGGTGAATAGGATCATTCTTTTCTTGTGCATCCAAATGAATCTCATAAGTAATGAGATTCCCGTATAACTCGCCCAAGGTTATTGTTTCCAAATCCTTGGACTCCTCAATAGCCGTCACTTTTGTGTTCCATTCTCTTCCTAGACTGTTTAGGAAGCAATGGTTTAGATCCTCTTGTTCTATTTTCTTGCCAACCGCTTTGAGAAGGTTGACAAGTTTGGTGAATCTTTGGATGGACTCTTCAATCTTTTCACCTTTAGGGACAGTAAAGTTGTAAAATTGTTTTATCAACTGTCTCCTCTTGACCTTTCTTACTTGGGATGTTCCTTCGTAGATCATCTCAAACTTTGTCCAAGAGAGCTATTTAAAATAGCAAGAGCCTTGCTATTTATGGCCAACTGAAACTCCTCCTCAGGAGTAGGATCATCAATATCAATGGGAATCATAGATCCTCTTGAGACCTCAACCCATATTCTATGCCCACAAGAACGTAAGTAGGTTTCCATATTTGACTTCCACAGTGGGTAGTTTAGGGGTCAAACATGGGAACTTTGACATGGACGTTTGAGATAGAAGGGAGTAGGGTTTCTTGCCTCCTTCTTCTAGAGGCATCAGCACTGGGAGAACCCACATCATCAAAAACAAAGGGATCCATACTAAAATGATCAAATCTTGTATTTGGACTCAAATAAGCAAGATGTGGCTCTGATACCAATTGTTAGGTCCCTTAGAACACACTAGAAGGGGGGGTTGAATAGTGTGTTCACCAAGTATGGATATTTTATGGCTATTTTTCGTTTTGAAGTGCAACCAATACTTGGGTGTGTTCTTTAGAATGGATAAAGACTTGAAAGAAAGTAAAGAACACAAGTATGTATAGAGGTTCAAGTCAAATGACTCTACTCCTCTACCTTCTTGATGTTTCACAAGAAGGATTTTGAAATAGGGATTGTTATATCTTTTGGAGGAAACAACAATCAAGAACAAAATCCAGAAAATACAAAAACTAGGCACCTTGCCTAGACCACAACCAAGAAGTCTAACCCTTTGAAGTTTAGCCTCCAAAGATCTTCTTTGCCCTCAAAGAAATCTTATAGGGAGAATAGTGCACCACACACTATCAACTAACCCTTCAAAGTCTAGAAATCTCAAAAAAAGAAGCACCCTTGCTCATTGACCAACAATCTACCCAATCTCTCACAATATGGTCTCACTAAGAAGAAGACTCTTCTGCTTCTTACAATAATCACTCTCAAAAATAAAGTAAAAATATACAAAGATTACAAGTATTTTGAGAGCTTGAGCTTGAGAGAATTTGAGAGCTTGCAAAGTAGAAAGTTGGAGAAGAAATGGAAGAAACCCTTCTTTTATCAACCTTCAAAATTCTTCCCGTTTGAAAGCTTCTGCACAACCAATAATGGGCTTTGGCATCTTGTGATGATACCTTATCATCCTTGGAGATTTTCTCTTGGCATGTAGCAAGACTCTTTGGAGAAAGTCCAAATCCATGGCCAAGAATGGAAAACTGGCAACTTCAGATGTGAGAGAAAACCTGTGAAAATTATACCAAAGGAAAGGGGTACACAGAGTCAACTGGTTAGAAAGTGAAGCACAGAGACTTTTGAACCGTTGGTCACATGAAGCGCCTAAAGTGTCTAAAGTATAGGCGTCCGATGAGACATTGAGCACTTAAAGTGGAAAAGAACAGTCGTTCGAAGTCCCATTAAGCGCCTTATGTTGGCAACTGAAGGCGTTCGAAGTCACATGAAGCGCCTAATGTAGCTCTTCATGCTTGTTCGAACGGAAACTGACATTTTCTCAGAAAAGGTAATTGGGAGTACGTGACAATTCAGAGAAAAGTACTTTTGACTTGGTGAAACACTTGAAGCGCCTAATGTAGGCGTTCGAAGTGTTCGCATTTTTCATCAGGACACATGAAGCGCCTAATGTAGGCTTTCGAAGTGTCCTGACTTTCATACACTTCACATGCAGCGCCTAATGTAGGCGTTCGAAGTGTACGCAGATCCAGACACTTGACATTAAGCGCCTAAAGTAGGCGTTCGAAGTGTACTGGACTCCACCAAGACACATTAAGCGCCTGAAGTGAGTGTTCGAAGTGTACTGACTTCAAACACACAATATAAAGCGCCTAAACTGATTTTCTAAGTGCCAACCTGTTAGGTCCCTTAGAACACACTAGAAGGGGGAGGGGTTGAATAGCGTGTTCACCAAGTATGGATATTTTATGGCTATTTTTCGTTTTCAAGAGCAACCAATACTTGGGTGTGTTCTTTAGAATGAATAAAGACTTGAAAGAAAGTAAAGAACACAAGTATGTATAGAGGTTCAAGTCAAATGACTCTACTCCTCTACCTTCTTGATGTTTCACAAGAAGGATTTTGAAATGGGGATTGTTATTTCTTTTGGGGGAAACAACAATCAAAAACAAAATCCAAAAATTACAAAAACTAGGCACCTTGCCTAGACCACAACCAAGAATTCTAACCTTTTGAAGTTTAGCCTCCAAAGATTTTCTTTGCCCTCAAAGAAATCTTGTAGGGAGAATAGTGCACCACACACTATCAACTAACCCTTCAAAGTCTAGAAAACTCAAACAAAGAGCACCCTTGCTCCTTGACCAACAATCTACCCAATCTCTCACAAAATAATCTCACCAAGAAGAAGACTCTTCTTCTTCTTACAATAATCACTCTCAATAATAAAGTAAAAGTATACAAAGATTACAAGTATTTTGAGAGCTTGAGCTTGAGAGAATTTGAGAGCTTGCAATGTAGAAAGTTGGAGATCTTCAAAGTTTCTTCCCGTTTGAAACCCTCTGCACTGACATTAATGGGTTTTGGCATCATGTGTTGGTGAGTCTTCATCATTGGAGATCTCCCTTTGGCATGTAGCAACCTTCTTGGAGAGATTTCAAAGTGAATGCCAAGAAAGGAAACCTGAAAAACTTAACAGAGAGGAACCTGCAAAAAAGACACTAAAAAGGGACGGTACAAAGAGTCAACTGATGTTGAAAAGTGAAGTTCAAGACCTTTGTAACGTTGGTCACATGAAGCGCCTAATGTGCAAAAGCACAGGCGTTTGAAGTGACATTGAGCGCTTGATGTGAAAATGAACAGTCGTTTGAAGTCACATCAAGCGCCTAATGTGGGCTTCTTAAGTCGTTCGAAGCCACATGAAGCGCTTAATGTGGCACTTCATGTCTGTTCGAACTAACTCTGACTTTTACTCAGAAGAAGTACTTAGGAGTACGTGCCCAACAAGGGGAA
Organism: Eustoma russellianum; assembly: GCA_036186865.1. NCBI lineage: Eukaryota > Viridiplantae > Streptophyta > Magnoliopsida > Gentianales > Gentianaceae > Eustoma > Eustoma russellianum. Next base: position 25,213,284 of record AP025066.1, read on the forward strand.
AAGTACTTTTGGCATAGTGGACTGCATAAGGCACCTAAAGAGGCGTTCAAAGTGTTCGCACTTTTCAACATGTCACATAAAGTGCCTAATCTAGGCGTTCAAAGTGTCCTGTTTTTCAAAAACTCACATGAAGCGCCTAATCTAGGCGTTGGAAGTGTTCGCAGATCCAGACACTTCACATAAAGCGCCTAATCTAGGCGTTCGAAGTGTTCGCAGATCCAGACACTTCACATAAAGCGCCTAATCTAGGCGTTCGAAGTGTACTGGACTCCACCAAGGTACATTAAGCGCCTAATGTAGGAGTTCGAAGTATACTGACTTCAAACAACACACATGAAGCGCCTAATCCCTTGTTCAATGTGCCAAAATGTGCAAATCATCAAAACTCAACATATTCTAACATTCTCCCTCTTTTTGATGATTTCACAACATGCATAACTTATCAAAGCTCCCCCTTAATATATGCTCCCCCTCACTAAGTGCAATGAAAAAATAACTTGAACAAAATGAGATGATGAAACAATTTTAATGAGCATCAACAATAAAATCAAGTTATGAAATTTTCATTCAATAATTGCAGGAAAAACAATTAACACCAACAGAAAAGAGAAAAAAAATTACATAGCACCACCACTTGGTGGTGTAAACCCACTAAAGCCAAAACCTACACTAGCTGCAAAATCAGTGAATCCACCCATGGATCCACCAGCACCACCAGCAGCATCACCAGCACCTCCACCACCAGCAGCATCATCATCACCACCAGCACCACCACCAGCTCTTTCTTCCCCTAAATCATCAAAATTAGGAGGAAGAGCCCATGGACTGATCTGCATGAATGCATTGCGAAACGCAGTCATGCGCAGTTTATTTCGTACATGCCGAGCTTCATGCTCAGCATCACGACGATGCAACTGCTGAACAGTTTGTTCAAGGGCAGCAATGCGTGATAGTAATTCTGAAGAATTACTACCACCGGCAGCATCTTGAGGTCCTTCCTCGACCTCCTCTTCATCAGGAATGGTGGTGGCCTTCCTTTTCTGCGAGTCAACGGCCTAGGCGATGTTGTAATGATCATAGACTTCAGATTTGGCCACTTGGGTCAAGTCTTCATCAGAAATATCAACGCCTTTTGACTTCAACAATATTGTGACAATATTGGCAAAAGGCAAGGCTTTTGACCCTTTTCGGAGAGCAGCAAACATGACTTCTATGATGATCCAGGCAAGATTCAGCTGGGTTAGATGCTTGAGACGGTAAGAGACATAGAAATCCATGTTGCTTGGATTTCTAGTGGCCTTACCATTGATGCAGTAGGTGACCACCGCGAGCAGAATGCGATCCACCAATGGCATGTTCTGAGTCTTCTTGGAGGGGAAATACCCCAAATCAAATTTAACGTCCTGCTCCCGGACGCCGTATTTGGCACTCCAGTCAAATACGGAAAAATCAGTCAATCCCTCGTTTCGGATTCTCAGGACTTCACAGATTTCAGGAATAATGAAGCTGATAGGAGTACCATCAATAACAAAGTTGAGGGAAAATGATTGAGACTCAGATTGTGGGGTGACCCACAAGTTTGAATAGAAAAGCCGAGTGTGCTCGCGGGAGTATTTTTGCATGTCAGGTCTGGACCAAAGAGATGTCCAGCCCTGATGTTCCAACAGAGGAACAATCTCAAGGGCAGTGCTCGTCGCAGGAAGATTGCTGAGATTGAGCAGTTTCAGAGGTATGACAAGACGACTGGATGCTATCCATTCTTGGAATAGCATCCCAGAGTAGTAGGAGATATGGGCACTTTTGTCAATGGTGCGAGGAGGCTTTTTGATATCGGGATCAAATTTCTTTAGCCAAGGAAAGTTATCCTTGGTTAGCCCCTCTCGAATGGTTGTGATTGCAGGAGGCTCGACAATACCTTGTCCAGCCGTTGTGTTTCGCTTTTGGGTTCGTGGACGCTTGGAAGGACCAGCGGAAGCCATTGTTGGGAGAAGGAAAGGTCTTGAAAATTTTTAAGGTAAGATGAAGGAGAGGAGTGATAAGAGAGGAAGGAGAAGGTTGAATTTTAAAGGGTGAGGAGAGGAAGAGGAGGAGTTGGTGGAGTAATGGTGGGAGAAGGAGTAAAGGAGAAGTGAGAGAGTGGGAGAGAGGTTTGAGGAAGAAGATGAAAGGTTAGAGTGAATGGGGAAGGGAAATGGCAGACGTGGGAGAGTGGAAAGAGAAAGAGGCGGCTGGTGAATTGATGGTCCTTGAATGGCGCAAAAAACTGAAGAGGCGGCGAAAAGACAGTGTAATAATAGGATTAAAAGCGCTTAACAAAAGAACATAAAGCGTCTGATGTCACTTCGAACAAGTGACATCCTTAACATTAGGCGCCTGATGTAACATCGAACGCATGAACAATTTGAGATAAAGCGCTTCATGTGCACTGATCTTGAAAATTTTTGAAATTTTCGTGCTCAGAACTCAAAATGGTTTTATCAACCCATATTGAGCAACCCCAACCTACTTCTTATGGATACAAAGACATCACTAGGCAAGGGTTTCGTGAAGATGTCCGCAAGTTGGTTATGTGTAGGAACAAATTCTACACTTACCAAGTTCTTTTGTACACAATCACAGATGAAATGATACCTCACTTCGATGTGCTTGGTCCGACTATGTTGGACGGGATTTTGTGCAATATTAATGGCGGACGTGTTATCACACAAAATTGGCACCTTAGAGAAGTGAATGTTATAATCATTTAACGTGTTAGTCATCCACAATAATTGTGCACAACACGAGGCGGCCGACACATATTCGGATTCCGCCGTAGAAAGAGATACACTGTTTTGTTTCTTGGAGAACCAAGAAACGAGACAATCTCTGAGAAACTGACACCGGATGTGCTCTTTCTATCAACTAGACTCCCCGCATAATCAGAGTCACAATAACCTCTTAGGTCAAAACATGCATTTTTAGGATAAAATAAACCAAATTTCAAAGTACTTCTAAGGTATCTAAGGATGTGTTTTACCGCAATAAAATGCATCTCCCTAGGATCACTTTGAAATCTAGCACATAAACATACTGCGTGTAAAATATCGGGTCTACTAGCCGTTAAGTAAAGTAGACTACCTATAATGCCACGATACAAGGTTACCTCAACATGCTTTCCCTTTTCATCCTTGTCAAGCTTTGCACTTGTGCTCATAGGAGTGTTCACCTCTCTTCCTTCACCAAAATTGTACTTTTTGAGCAAATCTCTAGTGTATTTGGTTTGAGAAATGTACACGCCATCTTCGGTTTGCTTGATTTGCAATCCAAGGAAATAATTTAGTTCGCCCATCATGCTCATCTCGAACTCACCTTGCATAAGACTAGCAAATTGCTCACAAAGACAATTGTTAGTAGCACCAAAAATAATATCATCAACATATACTTGAACAATTAAATGATTCCTACCTTGTTCTTTTATGAACAAGGTAGTGTCAACTTTACCTCTTGAAAAACCATTATTAAGAAGAAAAGTACTTAACCTCTCGTACCAAGCTCTTGGAGCTTGTTTGAGGCCGTAAAGAGCCTTTTTAAGTTTGAAGACATGATGTGGTGAATCATGACATTCAAACCCGGGAGGTTGTGCAACATACACTTCCTCTTGAATAACACCATTCAAGAAAGCGGATTTAACATCCATTTGGTAAAGTGTAAAATCTCTATAACAAGCATATGCTAATAACATCCTAATAGCTTCAAGCCGTGCTACGGGTGAAAATGTCTCATCAAAATCAATACCTTCTTCTTGACGGTATCCTTGAGCAACTAACCTAGCCTTGTTTCTAGTGACATTACCTTGATCATTCATCTTGTTACGAAAAATCCATTTCGTACCAATAATAGGATGATCGTGTGGTTTGGGAACTAACTCCCAAACATCACTTCTTTCAAATTGGTTTAATTCTTCTTGCATAGCCAAGATCCAATTTTCATCAAGAAGTGCATCTTTAATATTTTTAGGCTCTATAAGAGAGACAAATGCATTCTCTCTATATTGTCTTCGTGTGGTGATACCCCTATTTAAATCACCTATGACTAACTCTTGAGGGTGAGAACTTTTGTGTTTAAATGATCTAGGAAGATTTGAGACATCACCTCCAACTTCCTCTTGATCATGTTCCGGAAGAGATGAACCTTCATCATCAACATGAACCTCATGTTCCGGAATGTGTGATGCATTTTCTACATTTTGTGTATCAACATGAGTATGAGAAATATTTTTACTTGACTCACTAAGTTCATTTACACAAGGTGGAGGAGTACCTTCAAGAGGTTCAACTCTCAAATCAATGAAGATGTTTCCATTTGGAGGATCATCAACGATCTCTCATTGAGGAACAACCATAGGAACATCCTCAAGAATCTCTTCTTGAGGAGTCACATCTTCATCCTCTTCACAATCCTCATTAAGTTTAGGTTCGTCACTAAGTGACTCATTAAACTTAACATGGATTGATTCTTCCACCTTTTGACTTCTTTTGTTGAAAACACGAAATGCTTTACTATTTGAGGCATAACCTAAAAAGATACCTTCATCCGCTTTGAGGTTAAGTTTGTCCAAAGTATCTTTGGTATTAAGTATAAAACACTTGCAACCAAAGACTTTGAAATACCCAATGTTGGGAACTCTTCCATTCCAAAGCTCATAGGGTGTCACATTTAGGTATGGTCTCAAATAGACACGATTGATCACATGGCAAGCGGCATTTACCGCTTCGGCCCAAAAATACTTAGGCAAACCGAACTCATTCAACATTGCTCTACACATTTCTTGTAGAGTTCTATTCTTTCGTTCGGTCACACCATTTTGTTGAGGAGTTCTAGGTGCCGAACGATCATGAGAGTATCCTTTGGATACACAAAACCTTTCGAAATCACCATCGAACTCACCACCACGATCACTACGGATGGTTTTGATGGTGTCACCCACATGATTTTCCAATCGTTTACTTAGACTTATAAACTCACTACATGCATCACTTTTCTTAGCAAGAAACATCACCCACGTATAACGAGTATAGTCATCTACTACCACGAAGGTGTAATGTTTACCACCCAAGCTTCTTGTTCCAACATCCCCATACAAATCCAGATGAAGCAATTGTAGGGGCTTGGAGGTGGAAATATTTGTCTTGGGTTTGAAACTTGTTTTCACAAGTTTCGCCTTTTGACAAGTGTCACATAAGTCATTGTTTTCGAAACTCATTTTTGGAAGGCCTCGGACTTTTTCATTTTTGCAAATAAATTTAAATGTTTTAAAACAAACATGTCCGAGACGTCTATGCCATAGTTGCGTCAAATCATTCTTAGCAACTAGACAAGACACGTTTTGAGAAACCAAGTCATTGATACTAACTTTGTAAATATTTTTGAAACGCAAAGCCTCAAATAAAATCTTTTCTTCCTTTTTCACAACACACTTTGTTTTCAAAAACGTTACTTCATAGTTAGCATCACAAAGTTGACTAACACTTATCAAGTTAAACTTAAGACCTACAACATATAAGACATCATTAAGAGAGAAGGAATCGTTACCCACATTACCATGTCCTTTGATTTGACCTTTGCTACCGCCAAAGTGGACAACTCCTCTGTCTTGCATAGTGAGTCTATGGAAGAGACGTTTGTCTCCCGTCATATGGTTGGAACACCCACTGTCCACGACTCATTTGACCTTCTTGTCTTCGCTTTCTCCATTGAGTGCTAGGGCCTACAAAAGAACCATATGGAGTTGGTACCCTTTTTGTTTTGGGTCCTTGAAGGTTAGTTACCTTCATCTCACCTTTCGGCACCCACACAAGATTCTTATTATTTTTAGCTCTACATACTCTTTCTACATGACCTTTCCTATTGCAATAAAAACATGTAGGAGTATGCGTATGTGTTGGTGCATGCTTGTGCGAATGTTTGTGCATTGGCACATGTCGTGTTTCCTTCTTAGGAACCACCTTCTTTGGAATTGTAGAAGGTTTTTGTTTCACAACATGAACCAAAGGTTGTGATACCTTTGGTGCATTAGCCTTTTGTTTAGGCATGTGCCTTTGCTTCTTCAAGGAGGTTTTAGACTCCTTGACCACTTGTGCTTGTTCCTTCTTATTTCCCTTCTTAGATGCATACATGGCACTAGGTTTGATTTTAGCTTTTGACCTAGATGCATCTTTGATCTCTACCTCTTTAGCACTTGCCCTTAAATCATTTTTCTTATCCTCAAAGGCTTGAGCACATGATTTCATCAAGTCATGTTTCTCTTCAAGTGCAATCACATGCATAGTTAAAATTATATCATGCTCAAGTTGCAATGCAATGTGATTTTCTAACGTGTCATTATACTCATTTATGCATGCTCTAAACTCTTTCTTGACACGTTGATATTTTAAATCAAGGAGATCATTTTCTTGTATTAAATCATCTCGTTCATCAATAATTCTATAGTGAGATGAAATGTTGCATACCTCCTTGTCATCGTCGATGGCCATGAGTGCAAAGAATTCCTTGTCAAGATCATCTTCCTTCACCCCCGTGAGTGCAAGATCATCACGATCGCCATTGTCGCTCTCGGACCCGGAGAGAAAACTCTCCCAATGGGCTACTTCCGCTTGCAAGGCCTTCTTCCTTTGGTAGATGGCCTTCTTGTCTTTGAGTTGCGGCTCCTTCACCCGACAATCCTTCATGAAGTGACCAAGCTTCCCACATTTGTAGCATTTATTCTCTTGGTCCTTCACCTTGTCCTTGGAGTACTTTTCCTTGATGAATCTCTTGGCTTCATCACCATTCTTTCTCGCAAAACGTCGGAATCTTTTGACAAGAAGTCTGACTTCATCATCCGAGTCCTCCGACTCAACTACCAACGCCTTTGAAGATTGGCGAATAGGATCATTCTTCTCTTGTGCATCCAAATGAATCTCATAAGTGATAGAGATTCCCGTATAACTCGTCCAAGGTGATTGTTTCAAGATCCTTGGACTCCTCAATGGCCGTCACTTTTGTGTTCCATTCTCTTCCTAAACTGTTTAGGAAGCAATGATTTAGATCCTCTTGTTCTATCTTCTTGCCAACCGCTTTGAGAAGGTTGACAAGCTTGGTGAATCTTTGGATGGACTCTTCAATCTTTTCACCCTTGGGGACAGTGAAGTTGTAGAATTGTTTTATCAACTGTCTCCTTTTGGCCTTTCTTACTTGAGATGTTCCTTCGTGGATCATCTCAAGCTTTGTCCAAGCCTCGTGTGCGGATTGGACACCTTGAATCTGAGCTCTCTCATTTGGGGAAAGAGAGCTATTTAAAATAGCAAGAGCTTTGCTATTTATGGCCAACTGAAACTCCTCCTCAGGAGTAGGATCATCAATATCAATGGGAATCATAGATCCTCTTGAGACCTCAACCCATATTCTGTGAGAACAAGAACGCAAGTAGGTTTCCATGTTTGACTTCCACAGTGGGTAGTTTAAAGGGTCAAACATGGGAACTTTAACATGAACATTTTAGATAGAAGGGAATAGGGTTTCCTGCCTCCTTCTTCTGGAGGTTTCAGCACTAGGAGAACCCAAATCATCAAAAACAAAGGGATCCATACTAGAAATGATCAAATCTTGTATTTGAACTCAAATAAGCAAGATGAGGCTCTGATACCAATTGTTAGGTCCCTTAGAACACACCAGAAGGGGGGTTGAATAGTGTGTTCACCAAGTATGGATATTTTATGGCTATTTTTTGTTTTCAAGAGCAACCAATACTTGGGTGTGTTCTTTAGAATGGATAAAGACTTGAAAGAAAGTAAAGAACACAAGTATGTATAGAGGTTCAAGTCAAATGACTCTACTCCTCTACCTTCTTGATGTTTCACAAGAAGGATTTTGAAATGGGGATTGTTATTTCTTTTGGGGGAAACAACAATCAAAAACAAAATCCAAAAATTACAAAAACTAGGCACCTTGCCTAGACCACAACCAAGAATTCTAACCCTTTGAAGTTTAGCCTCCAAAGATCTTCTTTGCCCTCAAAGAAATCTTGTAGGGAGAATAGTGCACCACACACTATCAACTAACCCTTCAAAGTCTAGAAAACTCAAACAAAGAGCACCCTTGCTCCTTGACCAACAATCTACCCAATCTCTCACAAAATAATCTCACCAAGAAGAAGACTCTTCTTCTTCTTACAATAATCACTCTCAATAATAAAGTAAAAGTATACAAAGATTACAAGTATTTTGAGAGCTTGAGCTTGAGAGAATTTGAGAGCTTTCAATGTAGAAAGTTGGAGAGGAAAGTGGAAGAAACCCTATTTTTATCATCTTCAAAGTTTCTTCCCGTTTGAAACCCTCTGCACTGACATTAATGGGTTTTGGCATCATGTGTTGGTGAGTCCTCATCATTGGAGATCTCCCTTTGGCATGTAGCAACCTTCTTGGAGAGATTTCAAAGTGAATGCCAAGAAAGGAAACCTGAAAAACTTAACAGAGAGGAACCTGCAAAAAAGACACTAAAAAGGGAGGGTACAAAGAGTCAACTGATGTTGAAAAGTGAAGTTCAAGACCTTTGTAACGGTGGTCACATGAAGCGCCTAATGTGCAAAAGCACAGGCGTTTGAAGTGACATTGAGCGCTTGATGTGAAAATGAACAGTCGTTCGAAGTCACATCAAGCGCCTAATGTGGGCTTCTTAAGTCGTTCGAAGCCACATGAAGCGCTTAATGTGGCACTTCATGCCTGTTCGAACTAACTCTGACTTTTACTCAGAAGAAGTACTTAGGAGTACGTGCCCAACCAGGGGAAAAGTACTTTTGGCATAGTGGACTGCATAAGGCGCCTAAAGAGGCGTTCAAAGTGTTCGCACTTTTCAACAGGTCACATAAAGCGCCTAATCTAGGCGTTCAAAGTGTCCTGTTTTTCAAACACTCACATGAAGCGCCTAATCTAGGCGTTCGAAGTGTTCGCAGATCCAGACACTTCACATAAAGCGCCTAATCTAGGCGTTCGAAGTGTTCGCAGATCCAGACACTTCACATAAAGCGCCTAATCTAGGCGTTCGAAGTGTACTGGACTCCACCAAGGTACATTAAGCGCCTAATGTAGGAGTTCGAAGTATACTGACTTCAAACAACACACATGAAGCGCCTAATCCCTTGTTCAATGTGCCAAAATGTGCAAATCATCAAAACTCAACATATTCTAACACAACCTTGTGCAAATCATCAAAACCAAACCTATTCTAACAATTCATTCACATATGAAATCGTACGCCCTTCTCTTCTCTTTATACAAGCAGCTACCTTCTACCTAAGGCAAGAAATCAATCCCTGCAATCACTACCTTAATTACAAACTAATTATAGATTGATTGATACACTTAACCAATTATGTAATTACAAGCGTATATTTTTTTCCTAACAGGCACTGTATGTTTTAGCTCAACACTTCTTCTCAGCTCAAGCACTTCTGACCTCACCTCGGCTAGACACCTCGTTTCGGTACTTCTTCTACTTCTGCCTTACTTCAGCTTAACACCTCAGCTCTGCACTCATTTGATCTTTCTGGTCTTTGATCCTTGCCTCGGTATGACAACTTGATTTGGACTTCTGATCTTTATCTTTGATCCTCCCCTCGATATGGCACCTGAGCTCGACTAGTTACTTTCTGTTCACTTCAGCTAGACATCTTAGCTGGGCTTGGTCGCTTTGTTTATTTATGCAGAATTCGTCTTTAACACGATCCCTCTTCTGAATGTCGCCACAATAAATTCTGCTTTGAAAAGTTAATGGATACTGAAAAATCAAGTTTGGTTCCCATAATTTGGGTTCCTGAAACACTCTTTTTTATTTCTGCTCTTGTATTTGGTTATATTGCAAGATGACATTGCTCAGACATATTGTAATTTTGTCGTGTTGGGTTTATGCTTCGGTATGCATTAGTGTCACATGGTTGTCTTGTTATTTGGAATTTTATACACTTTGTTATCGGAAATATGTCTTACCAAATAAAGGTTCTATGTAAGGGTATATGTTGTTGACAAACAGACTGAGAAAATCTATAGGTCGTTTATTTTGAGCGTTTCAAGTTTTCTTTATGTATCATCGATCAGTCATTCAGTCCAGTTGATTTGATAAAATTGGTTTGCATGGTGCGATCAGATTATCTTATCGTAATTAGAAGATATATTTCCTTAAATGATTATTTTATCTTGAGTAATGATTGGGCTTAAATCATCAGGCTTTAGTTTTCATCAAATCTGACCTTATCTGATTATCCATTGAATTCAAATATGTTATACTTATTTATGGACGAAAATGCTACTTATTTATGGACGAAAATGTTGTGTCAAGTTCTAACCTAACTGCCACATTTCCAATCTAATGTCAAGGGATATGACTAAGAATGTTCCAATTATTTGGTTACCAAGGAACATTCATCCTCGTAATATATATAAACATCACCAGAAGATGTATAAATCAAAATTTATATAAAATAAATCGCATCAAACATCTCAAACGTCACCATCTCAATGTATAACACCTTCAAAACATAAATAACGTTTGATTACATCGAACAAAAACATAAATTTAAGTTTTTAGAGAATCTCAATCTTGGATAGACTCGTCTAGTTCATCGATCACCTGAAAATAGATATAAACATAAATGGATTAGCTCATACACACTCCTTTTAACAACTTTCACTATTTCTACCTTCTCTTACCGTTCTCTAAACATAAATATAACATCGTTCTTTTTAGCTTCATAAAAACATATACATATGCATAGTGCATAAAGCAAAAGAATTTCTTCTTTGTTGATTTCATACATCCGTACATCATACACTTCTTTCATTTATTCTTTCATTATTATGCATACATTCATTTAGTCATTTACATATCAATTTATTAGGGCTTAACTTATTCTCTCACTACATCAGAACTTAACATTTCATCAAAGCATATCTTATCATTTTATCAACTTGAGTTCAAACATAACCTCGCATAAAACATATCATTGTATATAGCATATCAGTTCAATATATGTCAGAAGCCATACCTTACATATAATATATTATATTTAATACAATATTTAGAGAGCATACCCTAATTTATTGAGATCTTGATCTTGATTTGTTTCAGGATACAACTGAGATTCTGCTGCTTCAATCTGACTTAGTAGCATTCTCAAGTCCACATCATCAGCCCCTGCATGTTGGTTGGTCGGAAGATTATCAATGGCTGCAGCATGGCTTTCATTTTGACCACTATATCCGTCACCATTCTTTTTTTCCCAATTAATATAACAAGTGCAATATTGATTTGTATAACTTAGCTATTTAACTAAAGCTATTTTTGCATCAAACTTTTAGCATCCTGTAACATAATGCATATGTTGGATGGTTCATCACGATCAAACAGTTATGATATACAGCAAAGTAGATAATCATATTAGTGTATGCAAGTACCTGATGGTTGAATTGAAGGATGCAGCTGAGGGATATTGTGCATAGCTCCCAAAGGATTTGGATTCAGAATATACGGATTTGGAGCTGTGTTCTGATAAGGCACTGTCTGCATTGACGAGTCAGGTAACATTTGGTTGTAGACAAAATTTTGACTTCCAATAAAACCATTACGCCTAGGATCATCCATTGTGTTTGCCTGAGGTTGTACAGGAGCAGCCATACCAGATAATTGTGATCTTGCAAGAAGATCATTGGATCTTTCCTGTGAAACAATTTGATTGTGTAATGAACTTGAATAATATTGCTGCGTGTAGGGCCCCTGTACGCTGCCGGCCGGCAAATGAACTGGCAATGGTGGTCTAGGGATTCCGGTTGTCCTACTAGCAAGCCCAGGATATTTTTCGTGTTCCATCTGCGCTTTCCTTAAGCTCATACGATATTTCTGCGACATACAGATGAATATATTCTTCAAGGAAAAGCTAAATAGGAAAAGATGTGAAGATATGTATAAGGTATGAGTCGCTTTTATGCAACTCTTTCAACAACAACCACAGCAATAGCAACACTACCCATTGTTTTAGAGGCTCATGTCTATAATAGGTATGGGGTCGGATGTACACAACCATACACATGTGTTAGAAACACACAGAGGTTGTTTCCCGATGATCTATAATGAAAGTTGCGTCAAGCTGTGTTGATCAACTGGTACTTCATAATATAAGAAACACAACCAATTTAGTGAATCATTTCGCTTCATTCTATTATATTCCAAAATTAAGGAAGAGTGACTTCATTTGACGAAATTGAAAGTAATTGACTTCATTCACGTGAAAAGTAATTGACTTCATTCATGTGCAGCACAATTTTGGTATGAAAGTAAAAGACTGTTAGTGATGCATGCTTGTGGAAACTAATTTTTGGGAAATAACTTAAAGATGTTTATTAGTATCAAGAAAATACAAAAACAAAAATTGTGAGAGATAGCAAAAGATAATGTATTTGAACATCATTCAACCTACCTGTAGATGACTTGCCACGCTTTCTCTTGTCAATCCAGGAATCTTCATCATCTCCGTTATTGTTTTCGGGTATGCCTCTAAAACCAAAGCATATATTACATAATCACAAGTGAAAGAGGAATTATATTTCAAACAGGTAAAAAAACAATACAAATAAGTGTAATTATCTTACTGTCGGGGCCTAAAAAGTTGAAAACTTGTACAAATTTCTCATGCATGTCTTCCGTCCAAGTCGTCCTAGGCTTTCTTTCTTTGACATGGCCTTCTCTTTTTTCCTCCTGGACATCCTCACCTTGTTCATAATTGTTCACATCAAGATCTTCCCCTCCGGCCGCTTCTTCCTGTGATTCATTCTCTTGCATGAGCTCTTTTCCCTTTTTGGTTTCATTCAATTGTTGTTCTTCATTGATTATGGCTGTGATTTCTCTTACATCTGTCTCATTATTTTCTCCATTCTCCCCTTCCATTTCACGTTTCCAAATCTTGATTATGGTCTCTATGCTCAAATCAAACAAAAGATATGCTGAAACTTTTGTGTCTTCTCCTTTCAACTCAACCAAATTTTCCGGTAATCCCATCACTGTATTTGACAACCCAATTATCCGGCCGGTTTAACACAATTACAATAAAGATAATTAATTGAGAACATAAAGATAAATCAACGCCAAATAATTTTTAGTTGAAACTACTTACCAATAATGGGGAGATCAAACTTCTTAATCTCACTAAAAAGCTGAGGCCCAACCTCTTCTGCTCTATGAACATTTGTTAGGATCAGATTAATGGTTTCTTTCACATCCCATACGGCCTTTATTGCATCAGATGCTTTTCCAACATGCAAAACTAAGGGAGAAAAGATTAAATATGTAGTAGGGGCAAAAACCAACATAATCATATAGATTTTGCAAAAAAAAAAAAAAAGGACTAAATTAGACAGACTTGTTTCACATAAAAGTCACAGCAAATCCATTACGTATTACTATAACTTTGTGAAGAATGTGCATGCAGAATTCACAATTCGTGTTGCCACTATAAATTGGTGGGCAAATTCAATTAAAAATGCACTTACGCATGTAGGTGCAACTTTGAAGCAGTTTCTCTAATGCTTTCTGTATCCAAACATCATCAGTTATTGCAAGCAAAGCCATTCTATCCATTGACATGATTGAAAGAATTTTTCACTTGTAATTGTTGCTGTTCCTTGTTTACCTACCCTGGAAAAGATTGGATTATATCTTTTTCTAAGTTTTCTGTTCCTATCTTTTTTCTCCAATGTGATTTTTATACGATTTCACTATGATATGCGTGGTCCCATACATGTCTCACAAAAACATAAATGAAACCATGTAAAAACACATCAAGAAGGGTCCCTCTGTCCCTAAATTATTTAACATAATTGATTTTTTTCTATTATTCAAAACAAACTATGACAAAAAAATCCAGTGATAATATTTTTCGATAGATATAATGTACTACATGATCTAATATATAGGTCTAATTTCACTCTACAACATAGTATAATTTACAGTATGTAAAAAAAAAATCAAAGACTTTTATCTTTTTGACAGATGGAATACATTTATGCCACTTTGAGTTTAACATGCCCCAAAAGATTATCTAAATTAAAGTGGGCTCCACGTTTTAAGGTTTTGAAAAGACTTGTAAAATTAAAGAGAATTTTCTTTATAGAAAAGTCTGAGAATAGATCTCTTCCCAAAAAAAAAAAAAAGGCATGAGATTAAATCTCGTCCAATTTAGATAAACTCACATCCTCTACTCAAATGTTTTTGGGACAGATGCTTGCCGATATGTTTTCTGACTAAAATTTACCTCCACAACCCATTTGATTGGAGGAGGACAAAAATACAGTTATAGAACATGGCGCACCTAATAATTTCTTCAATTACTTGTCCATTTTCTAGTTTAACCTAATCGTTCTTACTTCAACACCGTGTTAGATTTATCTAGGTGCATATTTCAGTTAAATATTTTTATAAACAATAAGTATTACAACATTAATGTGAAAAACAATTTCAACAAAGTTTACAAGTAATTCAATGCTAAATTAAACAGAAAGAATTATGGAAAATAATGATTAATTGAGGAGAGGCAGTGAGCTTGCTTAAGGAAATCAGGTTAAATGAAAAGGATGACACATAAAGCACATTGTCTAGTATCAATTCATCGTTGACTTTTGATGTCCCAGTGTGTGTGGCAAAGACTATTATACTGTTAGGCAGTTTGATGTGAATATGTGTAATGGGTTTACAAGAAATGAAAAGGGTCAAGGAGCAGGACACATGGTCGGTAGCATTTGAGTCTACAATCCAAACACAGTTAACAGGGTTAGAACACTTACCTGGAGCTACATCAACTTGAGAAAACATCACAACACCTTGAGCACTTTCCCTACACTTGAACTTGCATTATTAATAATCAACGTTCAACAAATTCATCAGTTTCTGATATTGTTCAGTCGTTAACATAGGAACCTGTTGCAACTGATTAGTCTGGTGAGGATGCTGACAGTTTTGTTCGCCATAGCGACTAACATACTGATCATCCACCTCTTCTATCATGTTAACTTGATTTTTGAACTTAAAACCTAGAGAAAAACCATGTTTTCTATAGCATCTCTCCACTGTATGCCCGACTAATCCACAGTGAGTACACTAAACATGTTTGCGATTTCCAGGCTGAAATCTACCATTTCCCGTTCTATACACACCACTCTGCCCTCTGTTCACATAAGTATTAGCTACAATATTCTATTAAGCCCCATGTTCAGCCATTAGTGTAGTAGGTGTATTGCCAAAAACATACTGAGAACTTGAACCAAGAAGTTTTCTTTCAAATTTCAATGTCATAGCAAAGACACTTTTAATGTTAGGAAGAGGTGTCATAACAAACACCTGAGACCTTACAAGATCAAAATCTCTGTTTATTCTTTTGACAAATTTAATAACATAGTCATTATCTACGTATTCGTGCATCTTCTTACTCACATCACAGTTACACCTGAGACAAGTGCACTTAGGCATATGCCTTAGAGCCATCAACTCTTCCCACAACACTTTCAATTTTGTAAAAATGATCATTTAAAGTCATGATTTCTTGTTTAACACCATTAACTCAGACTACCTGAAAGGATCTCCACTACCATATCTCATTATTAAATCTTCTCAAACATCTAATGCACTATCATACCACCTAATGCTTTGCGCAATTGAAGATGACACACAATTCATTATCTATTACTGAATCATAGTGCTTACCTGCTTCTAAGCATGAAACTGAGGGTCCATCGGACCAGGTTTATGTATTTTGCCATCTATGAAGTAGGACTTGTTTTTGACCAACAACGCCATTTGAAGGAACGGCTCCACGAATAAAAGTTATGCAGATTAAGTGGTGGTTGAACCAAAACAATAGCTGGACTGCTATTAGGAGGAATGTAATATGGATTATTTGCTGGATTTTCATTAGTATTGATTTGTTTATTTCTGAAACCAGGAGGAGTGGTTGAAATTGAAGCCATGATCACCGATAAGAAGAATTGAAGAAATCAAGCAACAACAAGAGAAAAAAGACTCTCTCATCCCATGTGAAAATTGAATCAAACAGCAAACTAACAAGCAAATGGAATGCTGAAACACACAGCAATTAACCAAATCGGAGAAATGACATATCGTCGAACACAACTTTCAAAAAAATAGTTACACGCCAAAAATATGAACCGAAGAAATGAGGGAGAAGTTTTAGAGAGTTGAGCTAATAATCCTTCTACATCTAAATGTACATCTACTACACCTATTTATACTAGAAACTCCTAGAATCTATTTTTTTTCTCATGTGCAACATTTTATCTTGCTGCAACTGCTTGGCAGACTTCTACTCGTCGTCTTGCACCTTGATCCAGCGTGGCACAGTCAGTTAAGTTCCATTTAATCACCTACCACCACAAAAAAATTGTGGTTTGCCGACGGAAAAATCACCGACGAACAACGTATAGTCGTTGTTTCGTCGGTAATAGCGACGACTCTGCGACCAAAATAATGTAGTCGCTAATTGCGACGAAAGTACGATGAAATTCGTTGTCGCTAAAAGAAAAATAGTCAGTCAGGTGAATTACGTCGGTGATTTGTCGGTGTCTCGTCGCTATTCTGCGTGTTTTTGTTCGTCGCTATTTAGTTTATAACGCTTCGTCGCTATGTCGTCGCAAATGTGTTGCTAAAAGTATAAAATAAATTCGTCGTTTACTAAGTTCTTGGAGTTGTGTATCGTCGTTTTTTTGTCAATGAAACCCGTATGTGGCAAATGTTTTGAATTACTTTCCGTTCGTAATTCGGTTTGTCGTTGTGTCGTCGCAGATACATCGAGAATTAAACACGTGTATTGATTAAGGAAAAAGAAAGCGGTAATTGGGAAAAATACTCATTCATTTAATAATAAGAAGTTACATTATCAAACGAAAAAATAAAAAAAAATCTAAAAAGAGATGCGGAGATGGGCCGTTCACTCTTCGTCATCGGACGAAAGAGTGGCCGCGACATTCTCCGCAAACTCTTTGAGAAGGCGCTTGAGCTTGTAGTATCTAAATTTCATCTTCCGCAGCCTTCTAGTCATGTAGTGCAGTTGCCGCGACTGCTGATGCATGTTTGCCATCAGCATACGGAAGTCGGCGTCCTGCACCGGCATTTGTTCTTGATCATCCTGATGCGGCGGTGGGCCATAGACAGATACAGAACCCTCTCGCTCAACCGATGGTGGTTGAGGAGGAGGCCCTTCTGGAGGGGCACTGTTTGCCCGTCCACCACGCCTTGGGGTTCTTTTAAAACGACGCGGCATATTTTGATTATTTATAACGTTCTATGTGTGTATGTATAACAGCGGATGTTTGGGGTATAAATAGTGAAATGAGCGACGACATAGCGACGACATAGCGACGCATTTGTCAACCGTTGGGAATGTGCAGTGAATGTGCAGTGTGTGCAGTGAATGTGCAGTGATGACCTTTCGGATGTTATAGCGACGACGTAGCGACGACGTAGCGACGAATTAGCGACGTATGTTTATCGTACGATGCAACCGTTGGGAACTGAACTGACACTGCCGAATAGCGACAACTTGGCGACGGAATAGCGACGAAACGCGTCGAATAATGTGAAGAGACGTTTTCCGTCGCTGTTTCGTCGGTAAAGCGTCGGTAAATTCAAAAAAAAAAACCCGCGAAGCCCGTTCTTCTCATTGTATTTAGTTTTTCCGTTTTTCGTCGATACGGTTAGTAGGTTTTTGTCGTTCTATTAAGTTTTGTCGAAGATATAGTTAGGTTTCGACGATACGGTTAATAGGTTTTTGTCGTTCTATTAAGTTTCGTCGAAGATATATATAGTTAGTAGGTTTTCGTCGTTGTATTAGGTTTCGTCGGTATATAGTTGATGTTTAGTCGGTGAATTAGTCGGAAGAAATTTTTCTTAACCACATTTCGCGTATACAGGTGCGTCGTCAGGATTCGTAAGAGATTAAACACGTGTTATAATTATTAAGAAAACAAATACGATATTAAAAAAACAAACTTCATTAATATAAAATTAAAAATTAAAAATTACAAAATATAATAAGAAATATTTAAAAAAAGCTAAATAGCGAATAGTAGCCACTCACTGTTCGTCATCCGAACAGAGAGAAGCTATACTCTCCGCACACGCCTTCAGTTGGCGTCTCAACTGTGTAGATTTGGATTTAATCCGCATCTGCCTTTTATCTATGTAGTCGAGACGCTCTTCCTGAACCGTGACATGCGCCCTCACCTCATCTAACATTTTCCACAGATCTCGTACTTCTGTTTGGAGTTCAACAATTTGTCGATCCCGGCGAGGCTCAGAGGGCTCTGGTGGGGGAGGAGGTGGGGGAGGAACAGTTGAAGAAGAAGGCACTTCAGTTGGCGGTGTTGCCGCCCTACCACCACGTCCACCACGTCGTGCTTGCGCTTTAGTACGAACCATTTTGGATTATAAAATAGTTGTTTTATATGTTGTTGTGGGCACACGCTGATCCACTGTCTATATAGTGAAATCAGCGACGACATAGCGACGAATTAGCGACGCAAAACATCGTAAGTTGTAAGCATGGGGAACTGCACGGACTGTCTTTTACCGACGACGTACCGACGACTTAGCGACGAAACACGTCGTACGGAATGAAGAGACGTTTTGCGTCGCAATGTAATCGGTACTTCGTCGGTAAAAGCATATCAAACGACGTGTTTCGTCGCTGGTCGTCGGTACGTCGTCGGTATATGTGTTTGTTTGTCTCCGGGATTTGAGTTTCTTGTTCGTCGATGTTCGTCGCTAAGTCGTCGGTATATGTGTTTGTTTGTCTCCGGGATTTGTGTTTCTTGTTCGTCGCCGTTCGTCGCTAAGTCGTCGGTATTGTGTGCTTGTTTGTGGGTAACGTACTGGGAACGATAAAACCATTGTCTTTCTTCTTCTCTTCTTCTCTTCTCCCATTCTTCTCTCATTTCAAACACATCAATCATCAATTTTGAACGAAAATACAGAAGTGTGGAATTTTGATTTTTTCTACACACGAAAAAAGATAGCTGCTGTTAGTTTCAAGGTGTAGCGAGAAAATGGATCCGAGGAGAAGCGATAGAAAGTGGATGTACCAGAGAGTAAACAACGGGGAGTGGTGTTTTAGATTTGTTGAAGGTCTCGAAGAATTTATTGATTTTGCGACGAGTAATGAAAGTGGAACGCAGATTAGATGTCCGTGCAAGAAATGCAAGAACCGTAAATATAAGGATCCGGGTGACGTGAGGGTTCACATATTGAAACAAGGTTTCGTCCACAATTACCATACATGGTACTGTCACGGCGAATATGAGGGGGCGTCTACATCTGCAACTGTACACGTCGAAGGGGGACCCGGTCAGGTTAATGCCGAAGAAATAGGCGAGGGATCTCACAACCCATACATGCAGATGGTGACAGACGCAGCCGCTGGCGCATTTACCGGAGAGCAGTTGTTACAAATGCAGGATCCGGATGAACAGCCGCGTACATTCGTGGAGGAAGATCCGAACCCTCAGGCGAGACAGTTTTTTGAGATGCTGAACGCCGCCAACACGCCGCTGTATCCTGGTTGCGGTAGTCACACACAGATGTCCATGATCGGTCGGATGACGAGCATGAAGACGGAACACCGCATGACGGAGAGATTGTACGATGGGATGTGTCAGCTGATGAGGGAATCTCTTCCTGAAGGGAACACAATGGTCGACAGTTTTTATTCGACGAAGAAACAGCTGCAGGCGTTGGGACTGCCGGTTCAGAAAATCGATTGTTGTTCAGAGGGGTGCATCATATACTGGGGCATCAACGAGGATAAAGACATGTGCAGGGTCTGTGGGACAAGCAGGTGGAGAACGAACAAAAGAAACCGGAACGTGCCAAGAAAACAATTTTACTATTTACCTCTCGCCCCTAGACTGCAGAGGCTATACGCATCCGGTGCCACAGCTAGCCAGATGAGGTGGCACGCGGAGCACTACACGAAAGACGGTGAGATGTGCCATCCATCTGACGGCGAAGCTTGGAGGACGTTCGATGCGACGCATCCGGGTTTTTCGTCGGAGACAAGGAACGTTAGGTTGGGTTTATGCACCGACGGATTCAACCCGTTTGGACAGTCGGGAGAGCAATATTCGTCGTGGCCTGTAATCGTGACGCCGTACAATCTACCGCCTTGGATGTGCATGAAGAAGCCTTACATGTTCTTGACTGTGATCGCACCAGGTCCTAGGAATCCGAAACAGAAGATCGACCTATACCTGCAGCCGTTGATACAGGAGCTGCAGCCGTTGATACAGGAGCAAAAGTGGTTATGGGAGTTTGGCATGGAGACGTTCGATGTATCGACTAAACAAAACTTCCAGCTACGCGCCGCGCTGATGTGGACGATCAGTGACTTCCCGGCTTATTCTATGTTGTCGGGGTGGAGCACAGCGGGGAAATACGCTTGCCCTTGCTGCATGAAGCAAGCGAAGACGATGTCCTTGAAACATGGACGTAAGATAAGCTGGTTCGACAGCCATAGGAAGTTCCTGCCCAGACGTCATTTGTACAGAAGGAACGTGACGGCGTTCATGCCTGGCATTGCCGATAAGGACACAAAGCCCGAGCTCCTCACGGGTGCAGAGGTGCTGCAGGAGATAGACAGTTGTGGATTCGTGGGGGTCGCTGATGATCCGGACGGCAGTCACAACGCAGACCTGGCTCGTTACTGTATCGGGTGGAAGAAGAGAAGCATATTCTGGGAGCTTCCGTACTGGAAGAGCAATATGATCCGACATAACCTGGATGTCATGCATATTGAGAAGAACGTGTTTGACAACATTTTCAATACAGTGCTGAATGTGCCAGGAAAAACAAAAGACAATTCGAAGGCACGACTTGATATGCGCGACCTCAACATGCGACCGGAGCTGCATCCCGTTGGCACATCATACATGCCGAAGTCCTCGTACACGCTGAATGCGGAGCAGGTCAGTGCGTTGTTATCGTGGCTAGGGACGGCTAGATTTCCTGATGGCCATGTTTCGAACCTGTCGAAGAACATCGACGTGAATAAACGCGGTTTGCACGGGATGAAGAGCCACGACTGTCACGTGTTCATGCAACGGTTGATGCCCATTGCATTCCGCGAGCTGCTTCCAACCAATGTATGGGAAGCAATTACCGAGATGAGTCTGTTCTTCAGATGTCTTACAGCCACGAGACTCAGGGCGGATGATATGTCAAGGCTGGAGGGCGAAATCCCAGTGATCATATGCAAGCTGGAAACTATATTCCCTCCGGCCTTCTTTGATTCAATGGAACACCTGCCAGTTCATCTACCATACGAGGCACGTGTTGGTGGTCCTGTTCAGTACAGGTGGATGTATCCGTTCGAGAGGTACTCTTTTTTATGTGCATGACATTCTTATGTGTCTAAGCGATATGCATTTGAACATATATTCACTATATGAACAGATATCTCAGGCATTTGAAGCTGAACATCAAGAACAAGGCGAAAGTCGAGGCCTCTATGTGCAATGCCTATCTGACGGAGGAAGCATCGACCTTCGTGTCTCATTACTTCGAGCCAGATGTCCCGTCGAGGTGCAGAGATGTTCCCCGGAACGACGACGGCATTTCCAGATCCGGTGTCCTCCCAATATTCACACATCCGATCAGATTTCACGGACAGGGAAAGGAAATGATATTGGGGGACAGCGAGCTGAAGATTGCTCATTCTTATGTTCTGCGCAACTGCCGTCAAGTCGACCGTTTCCAGAGGTATAAACGATTTCCCATTTTATTTTGTAAATACCTTGCGATACTCTATCCATTACGTTACAAAGATATACAGGGTACTCATTCGTAATTTGCTTCAGCTTGTTCGTTGATTTATTGCAACACCGTTCACCGGGTATATCGAGCGATGCAATAAACAATGAGTTAGATTCCAAGTTTGCTGATTGGTTCAGGTGGCATGTAAGTTTAGTATTTGCCTGTTACGTGTACGATATGTGATACACATTTATTGCCCCGTTGATGTATACTTACTTGTCCTTTTACAGGCGAGCAAAGGTCATCTGGCTGACGATGAGTACGGTTACATTCTGACGCCAGTAGCCGAGGGTCCATTGAACAGAGTCACGCGACACGACATGTGTTTTGTCAACGGGTATAGATTCCACACAGTCTCCCATGCCAGCCGAAAATCGTCGGAGAACAGCGGAGTGTGTGTCAAGCGTTATGACAATAGCCCGGACGAGGATGACTTCTACGGCTACCTTACTGACATCATTGAGCTCGAATATCCCGCATTGCCTATAAAGCGGGTGGTCCTATTCAAGTGCGAATGGTACGATCCAACTCGAGAAGGTTATCGCGTTGGCACAAAGGTCCACGACCAATATAAGTTGGTAGACATACACCAAGGGCGACGGTACAGAAAATACGATCCATACGTTTTGGCTAGTCAAGCGTCCCAGGTGTACTATCTATCGTATCCAACAACGAGGATGAATGCGAGCTCAAAAGACTGGCGAGCCGTGTGCAAAGTGAAATCGAGCAAGTTTGATGTGAGTATACAGACAGTTTCAGATGGTATGGACGCTGCATTTCAAGAAGAAAACCCGTCCGTTCTAGATACGACACATGTTCAACTGCACGACCTCCCTCTAAATGACCCCAACGGCGGTTTTATCGAAATTCATCTCAACATACAACCGTCTGACAATATTGAAGACGTAGTCGAAGACGAATACGAGGATGAAGAGGACGACGAGCATGTAGATGAAGATGAAGATGAAGACGAAGATGAAGATGCGTATGAGGATGCAGATGACCAGGAAGATTGACGTTAGCCAAAATTTTTTATGTACCTCTTTATATGAAAGTGTGTATGTGTTGATGTACTTATATTCATGTATATACTACTTTATATTTTGTATTATTTTTTTTTCAAAAATGATAACACCGACGCGTTACCGACGAAATGTTTCGTCGCTAAATTTGAAATAACGACGACCATGAAAAATAGCGACGAAACTAAACAGCGACGGAACTTCCGTCGCTATGTCGTCGCAAAATTTCATAGATATAAGCTGAAATTCCCTTCTTCTTCCCCATTTCCCTCCCCCCGCGAAAACCTCCCCTCCCTCCGGCGAAAACCCCCCCTCGCGAAGAAATCCCCTCCGGCGAACCCCCCCCCCCGACGAGCTTCCTCTCCGTTGACCTCCCCTCTCCGGTTAGTTTTTCTTCCTATTTCGTTTTTATTGCAATTACCGTATATATATGTATATGTATATGTATATTTCGTTTTTATGTATATGTATGTATGTACCGTATGTATGTATGTACCGTATGTATGTATGTACCGTATGTATGTAAATGTATATGTATATTTCGTTTTTATGTATATGTATGTATGTACCGTATGTATGTATGTACCGCATGTATGTATGTACCGTATGTATGTATATGTATATGTATATGTATATTTCGTTTTTATGTATATGTATGTATGTACCGTATGTATGTATATGTATATGTATGTATTTCGTTTTTATTGCAATTACCGTATGTATGTATATGTATATGTATGTATATGTATGTATATGTATTTAATAGATTTGTAAATGTATGTATATGTATATGTATATGTATGTATATGTTTTTAATACATATATACACGCACATATACATATATACGGTACACGCACATATACATATATACGGTATATGTATGTATATGTTTTTAATACATATATACACGCACAAATACATATATACGGTACATATATACGATACATATATTTAATTTCGTATTTAAATATAGTTAAATTTGTAAAAACTGTTTTTAATAGATTTGTAATATATCTTTTGTAATTTTTGTATATAAATATATGTAAAATTATTAGAAACTGTTTTTTTTTGTAGAATTATGTATGTATATATATTTTTCCTATTTAAATATATTTATAATTATATAATCTATTTTTGGTACATATATGTATATGGTATATATATGTATATACGGTATATATATATATATGCATATACGGGTATATATATGTATATACGGGTATATATGTATATGGTATATATATGTATGTACGGGTATATACGGGTATATATGGTATATATGCACCAATATTGTTGTTAAGGTTGAATTAGTTGAAATGTGGTGTGCTTGGCCAATGAATGATGCATGTACAAACTGTTTTGTAAGAGGTTTGCATATGATTTTCGGTATGATTTGCATTTGTCTTTGGAGAGGCCATTAAGGCTGGGAAACCTCCGTTTAAAAATTATTAATATGTTCCTCTCAGATCTGATGGCTAGTGACGGTTTACCGACGAGATCCACATACCCACCATCTACACAGGACCTTCAAGGAGAGTTCGATGCGTTCATTCATCAGCATGATACGTATGCCTCGGTTTCGACCGCCGCTCTGGCTGCGGACTCAGACCTTTTACGGTCTGCCGACATGTCCGCACCCCCCAGACATACGACGCCACCCACACCCAGCGTTTCAGCACCTCATCCGGCGTCTGATGCGGCATCGGACCAGGGTGTCATATCAGGGACGTCGTCCCCTCCCTTGGTCAAATGATACCCATGCGTAAGTAATGATTAATTTATTTAACATGTTTTCAAATATATTTCACGCGTTATTTTTTCCTAACAACTTAAACTCTTTCAGGTTTGGATCGGACAATGGCGCGCTTTCCGGTTGCATCACCCGGTCCTTCCACCTGAGGCTTGACCCATCTGGATATACCTGGGGCCGTGTCACCCCGGAGACACGTAGGTTCTACTGGGATGAGTTTCAGGTATTCAAATTTGATAAATTTCACTTTTTGATGCGTAATCAATCATTACTTTTCTAACCACACTTTTATTATTCCTCCGTATGATAATTGCAGAAGTCGTACAGCTGGCCAGCCGACATCGCCCGCGACGTGGAGCAGGCCTGGCGGCATAGGGCCGCCAAACGCTACGGGGACTTCGTCAACTCCCTCAAGACCAAGTCGGAGCGTGACCCCACGTGGATAAGGCCTGCCTACGTATCCGAGGCCGTCTGGGCGGCGTGGGTAGAAGGGTGGAGGGACCCTGCTTACCAAGCCCGCAGTGCCCGGAACGCGGCGAACCGGCGCAGCGGCAACGTACAGGGCCCAGCACCTGCCACACACTCAGGTGGATCGGTTTCCCACGCCACCACGATGCGTTCTATAGTGAGTATTTTAATATTGGATTATAACGACCTTCATTGATTTCATTGGATTATTTACATTCATCGACTTAAGTGGATTATTTACATTCAGTGAATTAAGTGGATTATCTATATTCGTTGATTACTTATGTTGCGCTGTTGTTTTTTTGGTATTCGTATATGGTTACTTTAAGTGGTACATGTGATTTGACTTGGGAGAGGCCTTTAAGGTCGGGATACCTCCGATAAACGAATAGGTCATGCCGAAATTTTTAAAAATTCTGCATATCACTAACATATTTTATTTCATTCTTTCAGCACCAGGAGACGGGGGAGTGGCCAGCCTCCTACGATCTCTTCTACAAGACGCATCGGAAGAGAGCCTCCGACAGAACGGAGGACTGGATCACGACGAAGGCCCGCGACATCAGTGTAAGTAGACTACGATATCATTTGTTTTTTTCCCTTAGTTTGTTTTATTGCTAAACCATAACAATTCATATTCTCATTTCAGGACGAGTACAACAGATTACTCGCAGATAGGGGCGAACAGGCCGACAAGAACCGCGCTTATTGGGATGCGGTTCGGACCGTCGGCCCTCAGAATAAGAAGAAGAAGGAGGTGTACGGGGTTGGATCAGCAGCGCCGCGATTCTTTTCCGAAGTTCTGCATCCAGGTGCTTCCTCTGAGGCCAGCACCTCCGCACCTTCTGCGACGCCAGAGGATATTTCGCGCCTGGAAGCAGATAATGCGGCGCTGCAGCGTGAGATAGAGTCCATCAGGACGAGGCAAGAGGAGAGTTTACAGGCACTGCAGTCGCAGCAGCAGGCGCTTCAGCAGGCGCTTCAGCAGGCGTTTGAGCATGCGCAGCATCAGACGATGCAGGTGCAGCAGGCAACGAACCAGCAAATCTTCCAGCTGTCGCAGGTCGTCATGACTTTCATTTCCAACTCCTCGCAGCCTCAGCCTCAGCCTCAGCCCCGCCCTCCTGATGGTCACTCTTCTCCGCATGATCCCCCTCCATCTTCCTCTTCATAGTTTTTTATTTTTTCATTGTTTGTACAGTCTATTTCATTTGTTGTATTGACATTTTCTTTGTACTTTTATATATTCTATCTGACAATTTTACGGATTCTATTTCGTTTGTGTTGTTTAATTATACGAACTTGAATGCGCAAATACCGTATTACTGTATAATATTTGTACAAGTGATTTAATATACAAAATAAAATATATTATAGAAATTAAATAATAATAATAAAAACTTTTTAATTAATAATGTATTAATATTATTAATAAATCAAAAAAAATTTAAAATTTAATATTAAATAATGTATTTAAAATAATTATTAGTAAATTTAATATTTTTAAAAATAACAAATACCGACGAACCGGCGACGAAATTGGTCTGTCGCAGATCGGAAATAAAAAAATAAAAATTTAAAATTAGCGACGAAAAGACATATTAACGACGACATTTTGCGACGAAATAAAACGGAAACAAAAAATAAAAAAATAATAAATAGCGACGGTAAAACATATACCGACGAAATTTTGCGACGAAATTCTTTGTCGCAGAACATTAATAAAAAAATAAAAAATACGAAATAGCGACGAAATAATTTACCGACGTCGACAACAGAAAAAAGGTCGCAGACCTGACAGTTTCTCGTCGCAGTTTTGCGACGATACACCGACGCAATTTTTTTCGTCACAATACAGCGACGCATTGCCGACGAAATTTGCTTTGCGACAAGCCGTATAACGACATTCATTTTTCGTCGCTATTTCGTCGCTATATGCCTGTAGCGACGAAATAGCGACGTTTTTTGTCTGTCGCTATAGGCTTTTGTTTTTGTGGTGTACAATGCAGCTTAAATCATGTAGCTTCCATACCCAATAACTATCCTTAACTAATCTAATGCACACACTTCTCCTTTCATTGCACTTTTACTGCTTGCCAAGCCACTGTCCTGCTGTTGTGTCTTGCCATGGCCCCTTGCGTTGAACTGCAGCTGAGCAATTCCTTTGACACTTAATAAAATGTCGCATCGGGATTTTGGTGTATTCAATAAAAATCCCAAAAAAATCCCTCCAATAGGGGAGCTGAGAAAGGAATATTGCTACAAGTATAAGGTTGAAATGGTCAAGATGTTTCTGTCCAACCCTTCTTGTTGTACATTCCTATGTGAAACAATTTTTTTATCTTGGGATTTCTATTTTGTGCTTTATTAATCAATATTAACCAAAATGGGTGTCGGGTGGTTACACCATGATCATGTTGTTTATGCCACCATGATCTAGGTGTGCTAATCAGAACCATAAAGTAGCACACCACTTCAAGCACTCACCGTAATAACAGTGTCTTATACACCATGATAATTCTACATTCGGTGTATACTAGAACACCATGCAAGATTAAAACACTATGAACAAGATCACTCAAACACAGTGGTCTCGGCATACCTAATCAAAAACAGTGAACAACGTCTAACATCAACACTCACCGTAATACGTAGTTTTATGCATCGTAATAACTCAAAACCCGCATTATAGAACACTATGGTGCACGATTTGTTCATCAATCAACTTTACACCATGATCACATTGTACAAATCTTGCCTGAAACAAAACAAATAACTTTTGCTCACGATTGAAGGTATTCTAGGAAAAAGTTTGTATTATAGAAATGTTAAGGAGGTGTTTAAGACAAAAAAGAAGAAGAAGAAAGATGTTTGAAAGGTGAAATTCAGTATTAGTCAAGAGAGGCACAAAGTGTGCATATATATAGAGCAACGAGAGCTAGCCGTTGCAACGACTAGTTTAACTACCCTTTTACCCAACGAATATTTACATGATCTGAACCCACCTAAAGCTTCCATACTACACAATCTACATCCGATATATTAAGCTATCTAAACACACTATTTAAAGATAATTAAACACAATTAACAACAAGAAATTACGAGACAACAAAGGTGTTCGACTCATTGAGCAAAGTGTTCGACGAATTGCCAATAACAGCATTGCTACTCTGTGTGCCTGGCATGTACATGTCTTGAACAACAACCATACAAGCATCTTCAAATTCAGCATGATCATCATCTTGTTGCCTTGAATTGTTGCATTTAGCCTAAATATTTCCACATCCCTCCTCAAGTTTAGGTGTATAAATATTGATACAACTAAGCTTGGAAATCAGATCTTTGAACACCTTTAGAGAGATTAGTTTAGTGAGTAGGTCAGCTAGTTGAGCTCTGGTAGGAGTGTACTGTAATTGAACAATGCCAGCTTCAATATTTTATCCTATGAAGTGTTTATCAATCTCCACATGCTTGGTTTTATCATGATGAACAGGGTTTTCAGCCATGCTGATAGCAGATTGATTATCACAAAAGATTTAAATAGGTAGAGAGAAGTATTGAGATGTATTAGTAAGGACTCTTCTCATCCATAGTCCTTCACATAGCCCCAAGGCAATGCCCTCAATTCAATTTCTGCACTGCTCCTTGATACAGTATGTTGCTTTTTACTCCTCCATCTTACCAAATTGCCCCACAAAAAAGTAGCGTAACCAGTAGTGGATCTCACGTCACCTTTGGGACCACCCCAGTCTGAATCAGTATACAAAACAATGGACCTGTTGGCAAACTTCTTGAATTGTAATCTTAACATGGATCCCCGTTAAGGTACCTGTAAATTCTCAATACAGCTTGCATATTTTCATTAATAGGACTATGCATATACTGACTTACAACACTAACAGCAAAACTAATATCAAGTCTAGTATGAAACAAATAAATTAATCTCCCAACAAGCCTTTGATATTTGCCTTTATCAACATGAGTCATATCCCACTAGTCTTTAGGTTTACATCCAGGCTCAACAAGAGAAACAACAGGCTTACAACCTAAAAAACTAACTTCAGACAAAAGGTCTAACACATGCTTTCTCTGACTCACACACATACCAGACTCACTTCTAGCAATCTCTATGCCAAGGAAATATTTAAGTATGGCCAAATCATTTATTTCAAATTACGAAGCAAGCAGACTCTTAATATGACAAATACCATGAACATCATTGACAATAATAATAATATCATCAACATATATAATAAGAACAATAACTAAATTAAACTGAACACATCTAATAAACATAGTATGATCACTATGGCATTGTTTGCACATATATTTCTTAATGGTAGCAGAGAATTTAGTAAATCAGGCTCTAGGAGACTGTTTAAGACCATACAAGAATTTGTTTAACTTACAAACCATACCAGGCTGATCCAGAGAGTAACCAGGAGGAAGATCCATGTAAATGATTTCTCAAAGATCACCATTCAAGAAAGCATTCTTGACATCCAATTGATATAGCTCCCATCCAAGATTCACAGCCACAGAAAAAAGAACTCTTACAATATTCATTTCAGCCACAAGAGTAAAGGTTTCTAACTAGTTAATCCCATAATCTTGCCTTATGTCTGTTGACAGAACCATCAGAGTTGTACTTGATTGTGAAAATTCACCTGCAGCCAATAGGTTTCATATCTGACTTTTTGGGAACAATTTACCAAGTATTGTCATCATTCACAGCATTTCTCCAGGAGGGTATAGATAAAGACTCTTTGATACTCTTTGGTCTGTGATCTTTGTCAATAGCACAGGTAAATGCTTTAAACATAGGGGATAGCCCATGATATGATAAAAGTTTTTGCAGTGGATGATGAGTTACCTCATTTGTACCAAGGAAGTCATGTAAAGGCCTTTTTTGTACATTCCCTTGTGCATTTTCTCCAGGCAATGGTTGATAATTTATGCTTTCAAGAACTTTATTAATACCAAAAAGAACAACACATTCCTCCTGGTATAAACTTGAGTAATAGGAGGTCTTTCAATGGCATTTGTTTCAAAAACATTAGGTTCATTCCCATACACGTTATTCTGAGATGAAAAAGGTTCATCAATCTCAACATGAGAAAGTGATTCAGAAGCTGGTCTAACTATGTCAATGATAGTCCAAGCTTCCTGAACCCCTTTTTCTGGTGCACTGACAGAACCAGTATAAAATGGTTGATTCTCGTGAAAAGTTACATCAAGAGTCACATACACCTTTCTTGTTTGGGAATAAAAACACTTCTACCCTTTTTGACTCCTAGAACACCCTAGGAAAATACATTTAACAGCTCTACGATCAAGCTTACTTCTCAAATGAGATTGAACATGAACGTAGGCAACATATCCAAATATTTTAAAAGGAAGATCAGACAATAACCTTGTTAAAGAAAAGGTGTTACAAAGCATAGATTTGGGAGTTCTGTAGGACAACACTCTTGAGGGCAATTTATTAATCAAATTGGCTGTAGTCAAGACAGATTCTCCCCAGTATTGCTTTGGCACTTGCATTGTAATTATGAGAGTCCTAGCAACCTCCAAAAGATGCCTATTTTTTCTCTCTGCAACTCCATTCTGTTGAGGAGTGTAGGTGCAGGAGGTTTGATGATGAATGCTAGTTCTGGCCATATATTCTTTAATAGACGTGTCAAGATATTCAGCTCCATTATCAGTTCTAAATGTCTTAACACTAGTATTAAACTGATTTAGGACCAAAGCAAATAATTGTATAATTGCAGAATTTACTTCAGTTTTATGCTTCATAAGATAGATCTATGTAACACGGGTGTGATCATCAATGAATGTTATAAACCTTTTGGGTCCATTAGTGTTAGCAACTCTGGATGGTCCCCCATATATCAACAACTTTCAATGGTGCATTATTAGCAATATAAACTTGTAAGGATTCAGAAATGACTGATAGGACGATAGAATCATACCATTACAAGTCATGTGGTATGTGGCTCCAGAATCCACAATCCTAGAGAAATTTTGTGGACTTTCTATGCTAGGCATAGATGCTTGAATAGAAGTATGAGAAGGCGTTAATTCTGCTGTTGAATCCAAGCCTCCAAGAACTTTTCAACTTGTTCCATGGTTGGCATTGAAGAAGCATTAGGAAATGAGGTAAGCTGCTGCTGATCACAGCCAGCTACCATATTTGTTGTTTTGAAAGAGCTTTGAAAATTTTGCGTTCCTCCGGTTATTGTTTCTATCTCTCGAATTATCACTTGGAGGAGGTCTTTTGTTCTCAGAACTTCTCCATCTGTTAAATTCAGATGAGGTTTTCTTTCCTGATGAAAACCTTTGATGAAGAAACAATAGAGAATAGTGTGATTTTCCTTTTATAGAAGGTACAATGCCCCTTTTATTTGTCAAATTTAGCAGCACAAGCTCTTGATTCATCTTCAGTATGATTTTTTCATACATCAAAGCAGACGTTTCAGTGTTATCATTAGAACCAATAGCTCCCATCATCGCCTTTTATCTACTCTCCTTATGTTTAATCTCTGCAAATGCAGCTTTGAGAGTAGGAAGAGGCTTGGTAGTGATGATAAATTCTTTGGCAGTGGATGACGAGTTAACTCCCTTGTACCATGGAAGTCATGTAAAGGCATTTTTTGTACATTCCCTTGTGCCTTTTCTCAAGGAAATGGGTCTGTCATCAAGACTGACCCTTTCATCATAATGATCATTTCCGCTTTCAAGAACTTCATTGCTACCTGAAAGAATAAGAACATTCCTCCTAGTATAAACTTGAGTAATATGAGGTCTTTCAGTGGCATTTGTTTCAAAAAACATTAGTTCATTCCCAGACATGTCATTCTGAGATGAAAGAGGCTCATCAATCTCAACATGAGAAGGTGATTCAGAAACTGGTCTAACTATGTCAATGATAGTCCAGGCTTCCTGGATCCCTCTTTCTGGTGCACTGACAGAACGAGTATAAAATAGATGATTCTCTTGAAAAGTTACATCAAGAGTCACATACACCTTTCTTGTTTGGGAACAAAAGCACTTCTACCCTTTTTGAGTCCTAGAATACCCCAGGAAAATACATTTAACAACTCTAGGATCAAGCTTACTTCTCAAATGAGATTGAACATGAACATAGGCAACACATCCAAATATTTTAAAAGGAAGATCAGACAATAACCTTGTTAAAGAAAAGGTGTTACAAAGCATAGATTTGGGAGTTCTGTAGGACAACACTCTTGAAGGTGATCTACTGATCAAATTGGTTGCAGTCAAGATAGATTCTCCCCTATATTGCTTTGGCACTTCCATTGTAAATATGAGATTCCTTGCAACCTCCAAAAGATGCATGTTTTTTCTCTCTGCAACACCATTCCGTTAAGGAGTGTAGGTGCAGGATGTTTGATGATAAATGTCATTTCTGACCATATATTCTTTAATAGATGTGTCAAGATATTCAACTCCATTATTAGTTCTAAATGTCTTGACACTAGGATTGAATTTGATTTTGGACCAAAGCAAATAATTGTATAATTACTGAATTTACTTCAGTTTTATGCTACATAAGACCGATCTATGTAACACGGTTGTGATCATCAATGAATGTTATAAACCATTTGGGTCCATTAGTGTTAGCAACTCTGGATGGCCCCCCATATATCAAAATGAACTAAATTTAAAGGTTCAGATTCAAGACAAGATTTAGCAGAATATGAGGATTTCATATATTTTGCAAGTTGACAATAATCACAAAAGAGATTTTCAATCTCATTCTTGCCAAAAAGGTGTGGCATCAATCTTTTCAAATACAAAAAATTAGGATGTCCTAATCTTTTATGCAATATCAAAATATCCTACCTAGGCCGGTTAACTATAATTCTACTTGAATAGACAAGCCTTGAATGCAATCCCTTGCTTTCTTCAGCTTGATTCTCAAGTAGATACAGGCCCTTCACATAGTTAGCATTGCCAATCATTCCTTTCTGAGAAGGGTCCTGAAACCAACATTGAGTGGGTGAAAAATAGGCCGAGCAGTTGTTACCTCTAACCAATTTTCCAACATATAATAGATTAAAGCTTAAATCGGGAATGTAAAAGACATTTTTCAAAGTTAATTATTCATTTAACTTCACAGATCCTTTATCAACAACTTTCAATGGTGCATTATTAGCAATATAAACTTGTAAAGGATTCAGAAATGACTGATAGGAGGATAGAATCGTACCATTACAAGTCATGTGGTATGTGGCTCCAGAATCCACAATCCTAGAGAAATTTTGAGGACTTTCTATGCTAGGCATAGATCTTGAATAGAACTATGAGAAGGCCTTAATTCTGCTGTTGAATCCAAGCCTCCCAGAACTTTTCAACTTGTTCCATGGTTGGTATTGAAGAAGCATTAGGAAATGAGGTAAGCTCCTGCTGCTGATCACAGCCAGCTACCATATTTGCTGTTTTGAAAGAGCTTTGAAAATTTTGCGTTCCTCCGGTTATTGTTTCTATCTCTCGAATTATCACTTGGAGGAGGTCTTTTGTTCTCAGAACTTCTCCATATGTTAAATTCGGATGAGGTTTTCTTTCCTGAGGAAAACCTTTGATGAAGAAACAATAGTCAATAGTGTGATTTTCCTTTTATAGAAGGTACACTACCCCTTTTATTTGTCAAATTTAGCAGCACAAGCTCTCGATTCATCTTCAGTATGATTTTTTTCAGACATCAAAGTAGACGTTTCAGTGTTATCATTAGAACCAATAGCTCCCATCCTCGTCTTTTTCCTACTCTCTTTATGTTTAATCTCTGCAAATGCAGCTTTGAGAGTAGGAAGAGGCTTGGTAGCGATGATAAATTCTTTGGCAATGGATGATGAGTTACCTCCCTTGTACCAAGGAAGTCATGTAAAGGCATTTTTTGTACATTTCCTTATGCCTTTTCTCAAGGCAATGTGTATGTCATTAAGACTGACCCTTTCATCATAATGATCATTTTCGCTTTCAAGAACTTCATTGATACCTGAAGGAATAAGAACATTCCTCCTAGTATAAACTTGAGTAATATGAGGTCTTTCAGTGGCATTTGTTTCAAAAACATTAGTTCATTCTCAGACATGTCATTCTAAGATGAAAGAGGTTCATCAATCTCAACATGAGAAGGTGATTCAGAACCTGGTCTAACTATGTCAATGATAGTCCAGGCTTCTTGAATCCCTCTTTTTGGTACATTGACAGAACCAGTATAAAATGGCTGATTATATTGAAAAGTTACATCAAGAGTCACATACACCTTTTTTGTTAGGGAACAAAAACACTTCTACCCTTTTTGAGTTCTAGAATACCCCGAGAAAATACATTTAACAGCTCTAGGATCAAGGTTACTTCTCAAATGAGATTGAAACTGAACATAGGCAACATATCCAAATATTTTCAAAGGAAGATCAGACAATAACCTTGTTTAAGAAAATGTGTCACAAAGCATAGATTTGGGATTTCTGTAGGACAGCACTCTTGAAGGTGATCTACTGATCTAATACGATGCAGTCAAGACAGATTCTCCTCAGTATTGCTTTGACACTTGCATTGTAAACATGAGAGTCCTAGCAACCTCCAAAAGATGCCTGTTTTTTCTCTATGCAACACCATTTTGTTGAGGAGTATAGGTGCAGTTGGTTTGGTGGTGAATGCCATTTCTGTCCATATATTCTTTGACAGAGGTGTCAAGATATTCCGACCTTTTATCAGTTCTAAATGTCTTGACAATAATATTAACCTGATTTTGGATCAAAGCAAAGAAATGCATAATTACATAATTTACTTCAGTTTTATGCTTCATAAGATAGATCCAAGTAACACAAGTGTGATCATGAATGAATGTTATAAACCATTTGGCACCATTAATGGTAGCATTTCTTGATCGCCCCCATATATCAGAATGAACTAAATTAAAATGTTGAGATTCATGCTAAGATTTAGCATAATAAGAGGATTTCACATATTTCGCAAGTTGACAATGATCACAAAAGAGATTTTCAATTTCACTCTTGCCAACAAACTGTGGCATTAATCTTTTCAAGTACAAAAGATTAGGATGCCTTAATCTTTTATGCCACATCAAAATATCCTGCCTAGGCCGGGTAACTATACTTCTACTTGAATCTTCAAGCATCTCTTGCTTTCTTCAACTTGATTCTCAAGTAGATCCAGCCCCTTCACATAGTTAGCATTGCCAATCATTTCCTTCTTAGAAGGATCCTGAAACCAACATTGAGTGGGTGAAAAACAGGCCAGCAGTTGTTATCTCTAACCAATTTTACAACGAGCAATAAATTAAAGCTTAAATTAGGAATGTAAAAGACATTTTTCAAAGTTAATTGTTCATTTAACTTCACAGATCCTTTACCAACAACTTTCAATGGTGCATTATTAGCAATATGAACTTGTAAAGGATTTACAAATAACTGATAGGAGGATAGAATTTTACCATTACAAGTCATGTGGTCTGTGGCTCCAGAATCCACAATCCAAGAGAAATTTTGAGGACTTCTCATACTAGCCATAGATGCCTGAATGAAAGTATGAGAAGGGCCTTTATTCTGTTGTTGACTCCAAGCCTCCAAGAACTTTTCAACATGTTCCTTGGTTGGCATTGAAGAAGCACTGGGAAATGAGGTAAGCTGTTGTTGTCGATCACAGTCAACTACCATATTTGCGGTCCTGAAAGATATTTGAAAATTTTCGTTCCTTTATTTATTATTTGTATCTCTCGAATTATCACTTGGAGGAGGTCTTTTTTTGTCAGAACTTCTCCATCTGTTAAATTCAAATAGAGGTTTCTTTTCCTAAGGAAAACCTTTGATGACGAAACAATAGTCAACAGTGTGACCTTTCCTTTCATAGAAGGTACTTTGTCTCTTTGTTTTGTCAAATTTAGCAGCACAAGCTCTTGATTCATCTTCAGTATGATTTTTTTCAGACATGAAAGCAGACATTTTAGTGTTATGATTAGAACCAATAGCTCCCATCATCAACTTTTTCCTACTCTCCTCAATGTATAATCTCTATAAATGCAGCTTTGAGAGTAAGAAGAGGCTTGGTAGCGATGTTTCTCCCCTAGCACCATCAAACTCAGGATTAATGCCATTCAAGAAGGTGAATAACTTTCCCTGTTCAACAATTTTCTAGTATGTTTTTGCATCAGTAACTGATGTCCAGACATGAGAGTCATAAACATCAATCTGCTGCCAAGCTTTTAAAAGCAGAGTAAAGTATCTATTTACAGCGAGGATGCCTTGCTTAATCTCATGCAATTGAGCCTCAATTTCATATAATTCACAGATGTTATCCTTCTTGGTGTACACCTCTTCAACAGCTTCTCAGATTTCAGCTAAAGTCTCGCTTATTTCAGGAATCATAGACCTGATCAACCATGACATAATCATATTGGTTTCATATTTCCATGTTCTATACTTAGGGTCTGAGGCATCTCGTATGGTAATTGTTCCATACAGATAATCCTCTTTCCCTTTACCAGCAACATACATTTCTACTCCTCTTGACTAGGACAGAAAATTATCACCATTCAACTTATGATTGGTGATAATATATGAAGAATCATCAATAGCATGGGGCACAACATCCCTCCTTCAGCAGAAGTTTGCATAGCTCCATGAACTGAAGCTGCGGACTCAATAGTTCGAGAAATATTTTCAAATTTTCAAATTTTCAAAAATTTTCTAATTTTGCATGATATGATCTTGAGGTTTGATAGCTCTGACACCATATAGAAAAGTTAAGGAGATGTTTAAGACAAGAAAAAAAGAAGAAGAAGAAAGATGTTTGAATGGCTGAAATTCAGTCTTATTCAAGAGGCACAAATTGTGCATATATTTTTTTATGAAAGATAATTTTATTGAATGCCTCACTTTTGGTGGAGGAAGACCATATTACAAGTATCTATGTATGAAAAAGGTGATACAAATCGCTAACGATTGCGCTTCTCCAGTCGTATATGATATGCTGCATTAAATGCATATGCATATATATATATATATATATATATATATATATATATATATATATATATATATATATATATATATATATACAGCAATGGCAGCTAGCTGTTGCAACGACTAGTTTAACTACCCTTTTACCAAACGAATATTTACATGATCTGGACCCACATGAAGCTTCTATACTACACAATCTACAGCCGACATATTAAGCTATCTAAACACGCTATTTAGAGATAATAAAACACAATTAACAGCAAGAAATTAAGAGACAACAAAGGTGTTCGTGCATTGAGCAAAGTGTTCAACGAATTGCAAATAACAGCGTTGCTACCATGTGTGCCTGGGATGTACATGTCTTGAACAGCAACCATACAAGCATCTTCAAATTCAGCATGATCATCATCTTGTTGTCTTGAATTGTTGCATTTAACCTGAATATTTCCACATGTATCAGCAACAATATAGTTCTACTGTCCATGACCAAAGCGATTTTAACCGATAAGATGTATTTGGACGTAATACACTCAATGTTTTTCTAAGCAATTGTAAGACTTGACCTAGTGCGTAGCAAATGTGGGCTACAACAATATGCTAGAAGGTAAGGCTGAGTATTAAAATGTATGTACATCACTTCTTACCAATAGGGTGAATTCACATTCTCTATCCAATTTGGGTATCGGCTTCTTCAAAGTCCTAGTATGGATGGTTTCTCATGCAGGTCGATGCCATATCATAGAGCTATAAAGTTGATCAAACTGAAGCTTAATCAACTCTAAACATAGAGGCTGGTGTTGCACGTGATTTTGATGATACATATTGGCCACAAATCATTTCCTATGATGGTTTAGTCTCTCGTGCAAGAGACAAGGACATTCATACATCAACTTAGCTGCTTTTAAAAGAATTTTTTACAAGATCTTGACAGACCATATTGAATTAATATTATGGAATTCCCAAAAGTCTAAATTAGATCATAGGAGGTTGTTGGTCTAAAAAAACATCCATGTGCTGCTTGTTGGATCAGATTAGTCTGTTTGAATGTAAATGTTAGAATTTAGGCTTTGTATAGGCTTTCTATGGACCCAATCACCGTGTAATTTATTCAACAAAAGTTCTGTCGTATTTCATTTGTTTTAGGAATGTCTCAGCTGATTAGGTGGATAGGAGAGAGAGCTCAAGACTTGGTGGTTTAATTACAGGAGTCCTAGGTGGATTAGGTTTTTGTTTCCTTTTCTACCTTAGGTTTCGTTTTGTTTCTATACAGATTGCACCTTTGTTGAACATTTTTAAAAGTTTTTATCAATAAAAATCAGAAAAAGAGAGAAAACTTGTTCACCAATATCCTGGGTAAAAGATTAAAAATTGTGCACTCAAGTTTCTTCCTTTCAAATTCAATCAAATTTTTTGAGTGATACTTATATTCTAAATTTATCCCTAGGCATGTTTGGGAAGATTTTCTAAGGGTGTTGCAAGGTTCTTAGAGTGAAAAATTTTGAGCAAATCAAGGGCTGCTCAACATTGCAAAACAAGGGTCTAACAAGTTTCTTTCCGCATATATTTTCTACTAAAGGTCCAACTTGATTCTTTATTATCCTTTCATAAATTCTAGCTTTGTCTTGTCTTCTTTCTGTTTGTCTTGTGTTTTCCTTTTTTGGGTGAAATGTAAATTTGTATTACCTGAATATCAAAACATCAAAGGGATGTATCTCATACAATAGTCGTACTTGTAGGTCTAAATGCCAACCTACCTGCAATATTCGGTAAAGTAAAGCTATTTTAAATAGTAGAAGCAATGCCTATGTCTAAAATGTGGGGAAAGAGCTTATGCATTACTCTGTACACATGAGTGCGTATTCTGTGTACTACATCCCTTGATACAAATTATATGCCTTCAAAAATGTAGCCTGCCAGATGTGGTACATCGTAGCAGCCAAGGCAATTTTTGGTACCTTGGCTCTAAGTGTCTTTCCTTTAAGTTTGCGTGAGCTCCAGGTCAGTAATCTATGGATGGAACTAAGTCCCCGTGGAAGACCAAGCCAGGTTGAGGTGGATAACAAAACATGTTTAGTGCCCGAGCAGGAGAAGAAGAGGTGTTGAAGTGTCTCTTGTCTCATTGAGCAGAGATGACATGTATGATCGTTAAGGTAAACAAGCATGTTCTTGGTGGGAAGCCTGTTCAACCCGGCCAGCCACAGTGTAAAAGAGTGTTTGGGAGTCACTGTTGAGTCCAAATGATTTTGTCCCAGTTGACTTTCCTACCTTTTTCCCTGAAGTGTTCATATGCCAGTCGAGGTTTGAGAACACCATCCACCGTCCACAAAGTAAGAGCATCTACAACCGAGTTGCACGAGCCCGAGCTGACCAGCGGTTTGTCTCTGATCTCCAACAATTTTTTTAGGAGGGGGAGTCAGTGTTGCGCCCCACCCTTGTCTATAACGTGCTTTACAGCTTGTATTTATGATTCATCCATTGCACCCAGAGAGTATCCTTCTTGTGATGGAGATCCCATAAGTGCTGTACTAACAGTGCTAGATTCCGTGCCTTCAACTGAAGTACTCCAAAGCCACCTTCACCTTTGGACATGTTGACCTGAGACCAGGAAACCCAAGCCTTTCTAGCCTCAGGTGAAGAATTACCCTATAAGAAGTGCAAGCAAATTCAGTTCACTAGAGAACTAATTATTGCTGACAGAGGCACAAGCACTTAACCAAAAAATAGTTTACACCTTGCAGCACTAATTTGATCCATTGTAATCTGCCAGCATATGAAAGACTGCTCATATACCATAGCCCCACACTGTCCATTAGCTTCTTGATGAAATGGGCGTAGTGAGAGCTCTGGAGTTTGTGCCCAGCGATTGGTATGCCAATATATCTGAATGGCATAGTTCCAACTGAGAAGCCTGTGGTGGCTTACAGCCAGTTAGCATCCTAACCAACTCCTGCATGGAAGAGCTGGGACTTGGCCAGGTTGGCCCTGAGCCCTGAACAATCACCGAAGGTATTTAGTGCTTGCATGAGCTTTTATACTGAGCAGATATCACCTCGAGAGAATATGATGAGGTCATCCGCAAAGCTGAGGTGAGTGATAAACTGCTTACACAGTCAGTATGAGAGTGGAATTCTTTATCGTGATGCATCTATCGGAGAAGCCTTGAGATGTACTCCATGCCAAGTACGAATAGGAATGAAGAGATAGGGTCCTCCTGTCTCAATCCACGTCTGCCCTGAAAGTGTCCATAAGGCCTGCTATTTAGAGTGACAGAGTACGAGGTGGAGGTTATGCGCTCCATGATCCATCCAATAAATACAGCAGAGAAACCAAGTCCAATAAGCATGTCCTTAAGAAAAGACCAGCTGATGTAGTCGAACGTTTTCCAGATGTCAACCTTTAGCATGCACTTAGGAGCAGTTCTCTTTTTCCCATCCTCCCTGATTAATTCTTGCACTAGGAATATATTTTCCATCATAAATCTGCCTTTGATGAAGCCAGCCTGGGCTGAATTTATGATGGAAGTCACGATAGTCGTCATTCTGAAAGCATGGATCTTAGATACAATCTTGTATATAACATTGCAGCAGGAGATAGGCATGTAATCCTCAAATCTATGACATGCGTAGACTTTGGTACGAGAGCAATTGTGGCATGATTGAGCTTCTTGAGCAACACCACAATCCTGAAGAACTCCTGTAGCACAGAAATAAGGTCTCTCAACCATCTCACAGGCACTGATGAAGAACTAGGAAGTATAACCATCAGAACCAGGAGCTTTGTCTTTACCAATAGAGAGTAGAGCTGCTTTGATCTCAGCTTCCGTGATAGGGACAATAAGAGAGTTAGCCTGCTAAGCTGAGAGCAAGGGGCCCCTATTCAAAACTTGTGCACTGATAACCTACACATGCTGAGCCAAGCCGAGCAGGTCAGTGAAGAACTGGACAAAGTGCTGCACTGCTTGCTCAATAAACGATGACATAGTACCATCGGCTAGCTAAACTCCCGTTATACTGCTCCTTGACCTATTTCTTTTAATTACAGAGTGAAAGAATTTTGTGTTCCTGTCACTCAAAATTAAAAAGTTACCTTTAGCTAGCTGTGCAAATTATTTCCTTTCTGGCTCCATAAGATTGAATGAAAGGAGCCTTTGTTTCTGCAACTTGTCCTTCCATTCAGGGGTGGCGCAGTTGTTGTCTGGGAATTCCTACACAGTCTTCAACTCTTCCTCAGCCTGGTCAGCATAGTTAGAGATGTGCGAGAAGGATTTCCTATCCAGGTCCCTCAGGGGGGCTTTCAGGGATTTGAGCTTCTCGGAGAGCTAAAACATCGATGAGCCACATGCTCTTTGTCTCCAATGTGAACTGATCAGAGGAAGGAAGTCCTCATGATCGGTCCACATGTTGAAGAACTTGAAGGAGCTTTGGATTGCTGGCCTGAACTGATCTAGGCAGAGCACGCTAGGAGAATGGTCAGAGAGGCATCCTGCTGGAAAGGAATGTACCTTTGCCATAGGATATGTCTCCAGGAAGGCAGCATTTGTCATAGCTCTGTCAAGTCTAGATTTGATAGAGCCATTGTCCTAAGTGTGGAAGCAGCCTGATGAGGTGATCTCCATCAGTCCACTCTGGAAGAAGCAGTTGAGTTGATCTTGCAACTTGTAGTTACTGGCCGACCTGCCACCTATTCTCTTCTCTTCACCGAGGATATAGTTGAAATCACCCAGGACTATCCAAGGATTATTCAGTGCTTGGCTATGGTTGAAAAGGGAGCTCCACAACGGATGACTATCTCCCATACTATTGTATCCATAGACAAAAGTGGCTGACAAGCTCAGCATAGTCTCCTTAGATACAATTATGTAGTGCATGACTTGGGGGTCACCAGAGATGACCTGGGTAGCAGCGGCAGACAGATTCCACTCTAACAAAATTCGCTTGCCTATATAGGATTCAAAATTATTTACAAACTCCCAGTCTGCAAACGTTTGGCGCAAGAACAGATACATTTTGTCGTTTAACTTTGTTTCTAGTAATCCGAGGAAATCTGTTTTGTGCTTTTTAACAAAATTATAGACTCCATTATGCTTTAGGGGCTTGTTACATCCCCTAATATTTTAAAAACTAATAATCATGGAGGTTAGGCATTTGAGCGTACCTTGTCCTTACCATGAGGTTTAAGTTTTTTTTCCTCAAGGCGAGGGCATTCCATTTCGAGATCACGTCAGTGAATCCTCCTGGAGCAAGGTGTTGATCCTTTCGACGTGGTGCTCCAGGTAGACATTAGCTTGCGTATTTTGACCTGTCTTGACTGGGCTGACCTCAGGCAGAGCAGAGGTGTCCTTCATTATCTATACAAAACCTGGCTGAGCTATGGCAAGGACAATTTCTGGGATGCGTGGGGGCAGGAATGGAAGGCTGGCCGTGGTGGTGGATAGCCGAGCTAGGCTGGGGATTGGCTGGAGTGAGGTGAAAGGGGGTGCTCAGCTGGCATTGGGCCGAGCTGAGCTGGTGGAAGGGCAGGCTATTTTTGGCTGGCCTTTGTGAGATATTGCTGCTCTTTGTCGTTGAGCTGAGCTGGACTATTGAGGCTCGGCTCTAGGTCTGCTGGCCTTCTTAATGGGGGATGGAGGGAACAAGTGTTAAGTGAGGTGGCCGACCTGACCTGGTTTGTATGGAGGTCAGCAGAGGTAGGATTCGTCGAAGTTTGTTGAGCAGCCTTTTTATGGGAGGCTGCATTGTGGCTGAGCTGCATGTAGTCTCTGTAGAATATCGGTAGCCTTTCATACTCCACCTTCTGAATAATTGTGGTGCCATTCGAGAGCACCAACTCCACTGAGCTCAACAGCTCCTTGGTAAGATCCACTTCAACTAGCACATGAGCAAAGTTCCAAGTGCTCCTTCTTGTAGTGAGTTGGTCTGCATACGCGGCGTGCCGAGTTGAGAACAAATACGAGAGAGGACCTGGTCCACCAAGAGCGTGACTGGTTGGTTAGGAAATTTCACTCAAACTCGGACTTGTGCCATTTCAGTTGCCCCAAATGTGAAGAATCTGGGCATTTTTTTGAGGATAAGAGACCTTTCATACACAAAGTATTGTCCTGCACAGAGGATCTCCCCCATCTCCTTAGTTGACTCAAATTTGAAAATAATCCGTTCGGAGCCATGAAACTCCACTTTGTGCTAAGCCTTCTATGACTTGGAGAGGTTGCGCACTGCTTGCCGTTCTGGGAATCTTCCAACAAAGCAACTCACAAGACAGCGATCTACCTCTTTATCGCTGTGCAGCTCATCAATGTTAATGTGCACCTTGCCTGGGGTGCACACTTCATTTTTTTAAGTCTGAGGCCATGCTCAGGCTTTCTGTTGTTTCCAAAAAGTGAGTTCCTAGCTCGGATTTGTGTTGGCTGAGCTGCTGTCTGAGTTGGCTGAGGTGGTTGGCGGCCACGGGGCGACAGGTTGGTGACTGTAGGTCTAGGTGGCAGTTGCGGGTTGGTGGAGGGGAGGAGAGACGTTTTAGCTGTCACGTGATGAGGAATGTTGTCTGATTGTTTGACTGCTACTGTTACATCATTCTCACTTTTACCCGCTAGGTAATTTTTCAGGCGGGATTGCATGTTCCCAGCATCATCTTCCTTGGGATTCAAACTTGAAGTCCTTGCATCATCTTCATCCGAAGCTGATGAAGGAGAAACATC
This sequence comes from Eustoma russellianum, assembly GCA_036186865.1. Classification (NCBI taxonomy): domain Eukaryota; kingdom Viridiplantae; phylum Streptophyta; class Magnoliopsida; order Gentianales; family Gentianaceae; genus Eustoma; species Eustoma russellianum. The sequence goes on from AP025066.1 coordinate 25,257,106, forward strand.
ACCAGCAACTGCTCGCACTCGTCTCTTAGGCTTTGAGGTGGAGCCTTCATCATCGGAGCTGCCGTAGAAGGGGTGTGAGTCTCCATATTCAGAGAATAATGGATGTAAGAAAGCAGATAAGAGCAGATTTGGTGGTGGGAAAATTATTGAAATGCGAGGCGTGAAGATTTCCTTCTAGAAAGAAGGCAGAGAGTTTCTCTCTCTAACTTCAGCCCTTGCAATTTTTTATGAATAAGTACTTGCTATATGACATACATGATTTTTACAATGTCTTGTGTTTTCTTGTTATCAAAAGATTTTTGGACAGGCGTGTATCTTCTTTATGCACGTATGAGTTTGGTATCCGAACATAGCTTGAAACAAGAATCATTGAGTCATCTTTTGTTGAGCTGAACGTATAAAAAAAGTAAGTTTGTGTCTTCATCCTTTTGTATTTGAGTTGTATGTTGGTCTTCCTTTTGCGTTTCTAGTTTCGGCTTGAACAGAGGCCATTTACATCTAGTTGTTGAATTGGTCGAAATTAGGGTTCTTGGGCATTTTTGAATATGAAATTGTGTGGAGTATTAAAAGTTGGGCATTCTTGAATCTGAATTTGTTTGTAGTATCATTGGTTCCATTTGATGCTAAAGACTCAATCTTGAACATGTGCGATTCAATCTTCCAACTTCTTTTCGTTTCTTTGTATGCAACTTATACTTGCATGAATTAGGGTTTGTTCTTCAGCCTTATTAACATGCAGCTTGTGTTGTTCATAAAAAGTGTCACCTTTGTCGTAATCTTATTACGTCTCTTTTTATGAAGAAAATGAGTTTCAACTTATCGCAGCTTATGCACAGACAAGAACTTAGTGTGGCGCTCAGTTAAAAACATATCTCAATAAATATATTTTCCTAAGATATGGAGTTTAGTTTAGATAATGTTAACCTTGTTTTTAATATTTGATTCCTAACTATATACCTATTCAATTTAATTAGGATAGTGTTCTTACTATTTTTTTCTTTTTTCCTTTTGCCGGCCGAGCGTAAATGTCATATATATATATATATATATATATATATATATATATATATATATAAATAGAACAGGGGCATCTATATATAATAAAACAGGACCTTGCGACTACTGCGGATACATCTATATTGCAGATTTTCTCTCGGCTGACTGCAGATTTATGTCATGTACTATTAGTGCCGCCAATATTGGAAGTTCAAGAGCATCAGGATGAGCAGCAGATGGATACATCCTACTCTGCTACACTATCTACCCAGACCTATGAATCTAGCATAGAAGAGAGAGCAGTACACATATCTCCTCCGCCCTTGGAGATTTCAGACACGAATGTACAGCATGCTCAAGAGGTGAACCCAACTTCTGAAGTGGCTCCGGAAGTCCAAATTCAATCCGTTCAAATTGAATTGCCAATGCCACTGGCGATACTGCCAGCCAGTGACCATCCTTCCTTACCCGATTATGATCCCTTAATTGAACAATTCTATCAAGACCACTTTCGGGAAGAGGAAGATGATGTTGATCTTGCAGTAGGTTTGGACAATGAAGCTTCTCGCTCATATATTCGGCGTAAAGGGAATGACTATGATGATATCCGAGAGAGTTTGCTCATTGCGGCGGATGATATGGATTGTCGCATGACATCGACAGGTGGTGGGACTCTTCTTAGAGGACTATCTCGGAAAAAGCGCAGAGCTCGGAAGGATCTTCCACCACCTCCACCGTCCTCAATGGTTACTAGACGGAGAAGTCATCGCTCGTTTGAACTATAGTGAGATTAGCATGCCTCATGTTCCACGTCTGAGCATTTGATTTCGTTTTCTTTTATTCTAGTTTGTAGTAACGGCTACCCTAGGCCATTTAACGCGGGATATTTGTTGCATAAATAAAGACCGGAAGGTATCCTTCCGTTTATAAAAAAATAGAACAGGGGCATAACAAGATGATTACAGAACATAACCAACTGCTTTAGTAAAGAGGAATGACTCCTAAACGGGTGGCAATGTAGGTCAAGGGCAATAAGATAGCATATGAAAGTGGTCTCAAAAGAGAACATACTAAAGCCAAAGAAATTGAGGCCATGGAAACTGGACAAGATACTAGGGAAAATGTTTTGCAAAATCTGTACAATTTTCTTCTATGGATTCACTTGCCTGCGCAAACGCCTACTCCTTGGTTGACTTCTAAACTAGGAAATCATTAATAAACCAAAGACAACAATAAAACAAACAGGGTGAGTTCGTTGGGAACTCAGTTGTGGTAAATATAGGCAAGCACACTCAAGATATCTTTTGCGATCGACTTGTTATGGAATAAAATTCCTTTTAAGTAATGCATTCAAGAATGAAAGTAGAAAGCACGTGGCGAATGAGAATGAACAAGAGACAAGCAAGTGACGAATGCTACCAGAAGTAGATAGAGATAGATGAGAAAAGAGGTAAGTTTTCGGATAAAAAAAGCTTAAAAAATCTACTTTATAAACTTTAATCTTTGTAAGATGAGTTAGATGAAAAAAAAACCGGATGTCCGAATATACTTTAGAGAGCACCTTGACTAAGCATCAAATCACACACTAAAAAATTCACATGCACTGACCTAGAAAGACCTCTGACATCCAAGATTACTCTCTTGATTTTTCAGAAACCAGATTTTCTTTCTAGATTACGACCACCTCAAAACAGAATTCCTTTATTAAACACAGCGTTCGTTATTTAATTTTCAGAATCTATTACCCATTTTACTTTCTATATTACGACCATCTTAAAACTTTAATTGTAAGTCTCCCTGCGGAAAGCACTCTTTCTTTAATTAGGTAGTTATCTCAGCCCTAAGACTATTTATGAGTAAACGGTTATCGAAGTCCAGTAATAAGGTATCATTTCTTTTCTCATTTAACCTTACATGTCCTATTCATTATGTATTGCAGCCGAAGAGCAATAGTTGGAATCAAGAATGAAGAAATGTATATTTGATTCAATGAATAATCAGTTTACAGTGTATACGTATATATAGACTTCTACAATAACAACTTTCCTAAGATAAAGAGATGTAGGATATATCTACAATGCTATCCACAAAGCTAGTAAGATACTAACTAATATATCTAAGATATCAAATAATATCAAATAATATCTTTTAATACTCCCCCTCAAGTTGGCGCATGAATATCGAGAATGCCCAACTTGCTTAAAAACTGGCGAAACTTGTCAGGACCAAGAGCTTTGGTGAGACCATCCGCCAATTGGTGGTGACCAGAAATCTTACACGGACGAATGAGACCATTAAGATAGTGCTGCCGAACAAAATGACAATCGATCTCAATGTGTTTGGTGCGCTCATGGAAAACAGGATTGGCCACAATATGTAAAGCCGCTTGATTGTAACAATGAAGAGTGACTGGATCGGTAATGGAGACGCCGAGATCACCAAGGAGCGTACGTAACCAAACGATCTCACTGGCGGCATGAGCCATAGCACGGTACTCCGCTTCAGCCGAAGAACGAGAAACAACAGGTTGCTTCTTGGATCGCCAGGATATCAACGCAGAACCAAGAAAAACCATATACCCAGTGGTAGATCGGCGTGTTAGAGAACATCCTGCCCAGTCAGCATCACAATATGCCTGAAGAGACAAAGACAACGCGGCAGGAAAGAAGAGACCTTGACCCGGAGCACGCTTAAGATAGCGCAACAAATAGAAAACAGCATCCAAATGACATTTGTGTGGAGCATGCATATGTTGACTGAGAGTATTAACCGCAAAACAAATATCCGGGCGGGTGACAGTAAGATAGAGTAACCGACCAACAATACGGCGATAAAAAGCTGGATCAGCTAAAAGAGGATCCGATTCTAAAAACATACCCTTTTGATCCATTGGAGTGGTAGTAGGACGACTACCAAGAAGACCACACTCCTGGATAATGTCAAGAACATATTTACGCTGATTTAAGACCATTCCAGCAGGCGAACGAGCTGCTTCAATTCCAAGAAAATATTTAAGTGGACCCAGATTTTTGATCTTAAATTTCTGATCAAGATAAGCTTTCAAAGCCGAGATACGATTAAGATCATTACCAGCAACAATGACATCATCAACATAAATCAAAACAACAACAATGGAAGACGAGTCAGATAAAAGAAACAAGGACGGATCGGCATTAGACTGCGTATAACCCAGGGCAATGAGAGAAGTAGTAAATTTAGCATACCAATTTCGAGAAGCTTGACGTAAGCCATACAAGGACTTACATAACTTAAAAACATGATTCTCCCCCTGACGAGAAAAACCAGGTGGAATGCGCATGTAAACATCCTCAGTGAGATCACCATGCAAAAACGCATTATTCACATCCAACTGATGAACATGCCAACGACGCACCATTGCTACTGCTAACAAACACCGAACTGTCACAAGTTTAGCTACTGGAGCAAAAGTTTCATGAAAATCGACACCCTCAACCTGTGTATACCCACGCGCCACTAAGCGAGCTTTATAACGCTCAACAGAACCATCAGGATTGTACTTTATTTTGTAGACCCATTTAGAATCAATAGTACGTTTGCCTGGAGGCAAAGGCACAACTGTCCAAGTGTGATTGGCCTCAAGAGCTGCAATTTCACGTTGCATGGCTTCGCGCCAATGAGGGTGTTTAACTGCCTGCTTAAAAGAAACCGGCTCATCGCCAGCAGTGATGGCCGCCACTAAACCATAGTAAGAAGATGATAAACGAGCATACGAAAGAAAATTGGATAAAGGAAATACCGTGGAGTTCGCTGTAGGAGAGGGTGGCACAGCAGATGGCACAAGAGAAGGAGGCAACTCAACATCAAAATCCGTAAGACGACGAGACAAATGACGAGACCGCAAACTACGCGAAGGTGGTAAAGCAGCAGGTAGAGGAGCAACGTCTGCGGGAGCCAGCGGCGAAGGAGGTGCCGCTGGCTGAAGGTTAGCCGAAAGCTGAGTAGTCTCAGCCGAAGGCTGTGGAGCAGCACCCGAAACATCTGCGGAAGGGACAGCTGGCTCCGCAACCTCCCAGCTGGACGGATCAGGCAGACACGAAGCAGCGACTGGAGGTGCAACAAACCGAGTAGGCATAGAAAAAGGAAAAATATGCTCATAGAAAATGACATCACGACTAACATAGACTTTACGACTAGATAAATCAAAAATCTTATATCCTTTCTGGGAATGCGGATAACCAAGAAAAATACCGGGCGCAGAACGTGGAGCAAACTTATCATGCATGCCATGATATGTGTAACCATAACACAAACAACCGAAAACACGAAGATGAACGTAAGAAGGTAAGTGTCCCATTAAAACTTCATATGGAGTTTTATGCTTAAGAATAGCAGCAGACATACGATTAATAAGATAAACAGCAGTGAGAACACATTCTCCCCAAAAAGTGACAGGCAGATTAGCATGAAAACGAAGGGCACGCGCAACCTCTAAAAGATGCCTATGTTTACGCTCAACGACACCATTTTGTTGCGGAGTATGAACACAAGAAGTCTGAGCATCAATCCCTTGTTCAGCATAATAACCAAGGACTGTAGCACTGGTGAATTCTAACCCATTGTCACTACGAACACGTTTGACAGGTCGCCCAAACTGTGTATGAACCCAACGAAGAAAATGCAACAAGAAACGACTAGTTTCAGATTTAGCTTTCATCAAATATACCCAAGTACTGCGACTATAATCATCAACAATGGTTAGAAAATAACGTGCACCAGACAAACTAGGTGTTTTATAAGGTCCCCAAATATCACAATGAATGAGATCAAAAGACTGCAGAGTTATGCTAGTACTAACAGGAAACGGTAAACGTGTTTGCTTTGCCCGACTACAAGCATCACAAAAGACTTCTTTGTTAGGAACAACAATAGAGGGTATAAAATGAAACTTTGAGAGAGGAAGGTGACCCATGCGACTGTGCCACACTGACTCATCACACTTTATTACTGCAAGACTATGACTGACCGAATTTTGAACCAAATGGTATAGACCATCATGCTGCCTACCCACTCCAATCAGCTTCCTCGATGGCATCTCCTGCACAATACAAAAATCCAGGCCAAAGATCAGCGTACATTTCAGATCTTGTACCAATCGACTGACAGAAATTAAGTTAAATGCAAACTCTGGTACTCCCAAAACATCACGCAGAACTAAAGAATCCGAGAGCCTGACTGTCCCAATGGCGCGAACAGACACATGTGTACCATCTGGGGTTTGTACCGTTGCAGCAATTTTGTCAGTAACAACAGTAGTAAACAGTGACAGATCATTGACAATATGTGCATTGGCTCCACTATCAAAAAGCCAATAAGATGATAAGGAAGGCTGAAAATAAACAGTATCCGAACCTTTCTTGCCTGTCATCGGAACACTTGATCTAAAATTACCTCCGTTCAAATGGTCTGATGGATGTAGGTAATATGGCGATTTTGAATCAGTTGTGGCTACTATCTGATTGGCCATGAAATATATTGGTCGAATTGAACAGACTGAGGTCGACAGGAATATGCGGACGAACTGATGTCGAAAAAAATATATGGGACAAAAGAAAATTTGGAAGAAACCAACGGAATGTGAAATTGCTTAAAGAAGAAGGTCGACTACTGTTGCGACGATGACCCTTGGACGAAATGAATAATATGCTGGACAAAATGGTCGAAATGAACAAAACGAAAATGTCAGAATAAGAGAATGAAATGATCAGAAGATAGGGACGGTCGCCAGCGATACTGCAACAAAACGAAGCGATACTGCAACAAGACGAAGTCGGCGCTTAAACCGTCGACTGGAACTGTCAACTTTGACGACACTGCCGGACAAGAAGAATAGCGGTCAGTAGTGGATCAAATACGTTTTCTCTGATACCATGAAGAAATGTATATTTGATTCAATGAATAATCAGTTTACAGTGTATACGTATATATAGACTTCTACAATAACAACTTTCCTAAGATAAAGAGATGTAGGATATATCTACAATGCTATCCACAAAGCTAGTAAGATACTAACTAATATATCTAAGATATCAAATAATATCAAATAATATCTTTTAATAAAGAAAGACCTTATTTGGTTCCATATCAAACACAAGGAAAGGAAAATTTTAGGATACATGAGTACTACACAATTAAGTTTCTTGCTAACATGACTAAGAGATAACAAATTGATGATAACATGAAGACATAAAGGCAGTTACCTAATCGTACATGTGGAAAAATACAATGGGTCCTTCCCCTTCTACTAGAACTAACTCTCTCTTGGCTGTTTCAATATGGGTTTTATTGGTTTAGAGAGATGTAAAAGTTTGTATGATCGTTGGTTATGGTGTCGATGAGTCTCCAATCAAAAATCCACTTGATTGAGTTGCTTGCGGTTGGAGACGTCTTTTATTTAGTTTAAAAGACTTTGGGTATTTTCAGGTTTTTGTAACACTAGACGTGAATATGTAATATTATGGGGATCAATGTTCAGTACTAGTAGAATTATGGGGTGCCTGCAAAAAAATTTATAAAAGCAGGGGTTAAAACTACAGTATAGAGAGAAGTTTGCGGCAATTGTGCAGATTTAGAAAAATTAAAGGGCACAGATATAAAATCTAAAAACTTCGAGAAAAAAGTTGTTGGGGCTAAAAACCACAACCCACCTCCACCTATTGCATTGTCTCTTCCCTCCTGTCTCGCACTCCTTTCTTTTTTTCTCGACCAACGCTGCTGATTAATCCACCACCCATAGAGAAGCTGTTGCCGCTGCCGGTGTCCTCCAGAAAACCCATGTTTGTGGTCGCACTTTCGTTGTCATATCGGCCTTTTAGACTCCGATGGTTCTCTTTTCATCACTCTGGATATCCGACAATTTGAAAACATGTCTGCCTCGTGTGGTTTTTACCCCCACAGTGGGTGCGTCATAGGTGAGATTTATCTTCCTTGTCTTGACTCGATGTAAAGTTCCTCAGGAGAAGTTGTCCATCCGAATCGTTCTCCTCAATCAAATCGTTCTCCTCTTCCTTATTCAGGTTTTCTCTTATCGAATAACTAGGTATCCCGTCTCCACTGGCGACAAGGGTTCCCGTTTTAGAATCTCCTTTCTCACCATCTCAAATTTATGCTGAAATTTATTCCATCACTCCTCCTATATATCTGACTCTTGTTGGATTGAATTTTCGTTTTTGAATAGGTCAAAAACCTGCAATGCATCTGAGCCAGATCTGTACGCGATGGGAAATCCATCCCAGAAGGCTTTTGTTGTCGGTACCGTAACACATTATCCATAAGGATGATTTCAATATACTAAATCAATCAACATACATTGATCATCTTGTTCTCGTCGTTCAAAGATGGGCTCTCTTGCTAAAAGTGGTTGAGGAACCTTGTGATGTGGGAGCTGCTCCTTCTCCCACCAATTGCTTTGCTCATCAAGATTGCCTATAATGCGTCGTTGAGTTTGATTTTGGGAGACATGTTTTTGGAATTAGTCTACATGTGTTGTTATCCGAGGATGTTACTGTTGAAGGAAGCCTCAAAGGTGAATCAAGAAAATCAAGAAATGAGGAGTTGGCAAATTAGATTGATTGACGGTTTGTGGAGCAGTTCAGGAAAGTACCATTGAAAGTGATGTGTGATGTTGTGGTCCCGGTCATTCAAAGAGGAAGGAATGCACAACAGAATGACGCACTGCTGGAGAGATCAAGCTGGACAAAAAAAGAAGGAAGAAGGCAATTACGTAGTTGGAGGTTAATCTGAATAGGGAGTGAAATGACGATTATGTCCTTACTAAAAACAGAGCTTAGAGTAATAGAATGAGGGCATATCTATAATTCTTGTAATTGTCTTTTCTTCTTTGTTTTAGCATCAGAGCTGCAATGGTGTATATATTTGAGATGTTGGAAGGCAGTTAAAGGTGTAGAATTTATTACGTGTGTAATCAAACTTTTTTTCTTCAATTCAAGAAATTGTTCTCTCTTCATTCCTCTTAATTCTCCAATTCTTAATTTCTGGTTTTGGTTCTTTATTGTTGAGATATATGTGTTGTTTGAATGTTCGACGAAATTCCGTTAGCTCTTCGATTTCTATAAACTTTGTCATAGCTTCATTCAAATGAAATTCCTGCTGCTGTGTTGGTGCAACTGCTACTCGCATAACATAATTTTCACTAGTGGAGCATGACCTTAAGAATGGCGTTGACAATCAAGAACAAATTGTGCTTCATTGATGGTACTATGGAGAGACCCCTGGAACCAATGCAACACCATGGAGCAATCGTGGATCCAAAACTGTATAAGTCCTTCAATAGCGAAAAGCATTATGTGGTATGAATCAGCATGTGAGGCCTAGAAAGATCTCATTTTAAGGTATGCTGGTGGAGATCCTTTTAGACTTTCTGATCTTTTGGAAGAATTTTATGCAATTAAAAAGGAAGGCATGAATATTAGCAAGTATTTTACTAAACTTAAATCCGTTTGGGAAGAAATGATGGTTATTAGACCTTTACCTAAGTGTGAGTGTCGTAGATGTACGTATGATGCTGCTGATAAGATGACAAAATTTGTTGAAAGTGATTATGTGATTAAGTTCATTAAAGGATTAAGCACTGAATTTGATCTTGTAAGGTCACAGATCTTTGTTATGTCGACATTCACAAACATTTCCACTGCCTTCTCTATGGAAATTCAATTCGAGAGGAAAATCATGAATGGAGTCAGTTCTCTGTCTCAGTTCACCAATAGTCCTTTTGCACTGTTGGCAGAAAACATTGGTAATGAGTCATATAGTAATGCATATAACAATAATATCCCTACTGCACCGGCTAGTTTTGCTGTTGTTACTTTTAACTCCAGGCCTTAAGGAATGAATTACAGAAGAGGCACATGTAGAGGTTATCCTAAAGTGTCCCAAAGGCCAGTGTGCTCATTTTGTAGGATTAATGGGCACACTGTTGATAGATGCTAAAAGAAGTTTGGTTATCCATCTGGTTACAAGGCCGGGCCTTAGGTAAATTGTGTCAATGCAATGAATGATGGTATGAATGTGGAAGTGTCTGTTGAAAAGGAACACAATTCAGATGTGCCTGTTACTCCCTCTTTCACAGTTGAACAGTATAACAAGATACTAACTTTGCTGAATGAGAAGGATGGTGTGCTTGGTAGACATCCATCATCAGCAAATGCTTCACAGCCTGCTGTCATGAATGCTCAGACTGTGATGCATTCAGATAAGAATACATGTAAGATTCATTCTGTTATTTCAAGCATTTGGATTCTTGACTTAGAAGCTTCTGACCATATTGCCTCCTCTTTATCCTTATTCACCTCTTATATTTCAGTTGATAACGTTCATGTTAAGATGCCAAACAATGTCACTGCAAATGCTACACACGTTGGTACTGTAATCATTAATCCATTTCTTACTATTTCCATTGTCCTTTTTGTACCAGCCTTTTCTTTTAATCCTCTATCCCTTGGCAAACTTGTTATTGTTTCAAACATCACTACTCATTTCTCATTACATGGTTGCTTCCTTCAGGACCAATGTTCCAAGAGGATGATTGGTTCAGCTAGGCTCATTGATGGCCTATACCATCTCACTGATTGCAATGAAATGAGTCATCCTCTAACAAAGGACACAAGGTCTGAAGCCTCAGTTTCAAAATCATACCAAGAGTCTCTTTCTTGTTATTCTAATGTCTGTTCCAACTCCATACTTTGGCATCAAAGACTAGGGCATGCATCTTTCCCTAGAATAATAAAGATAAATAAAACAAATCCTTCAATTATTGTCTCAGATGTAAAGGATCATTGTACGATTTGTCCCCTTGCAAAACAAAGAAAATTACCATTTCCTATTTCTACTTCCAATTCTGTGTCTTGCTTTGATATTGTACACACTGACATTTGGGGACCCTACAGAGTCCCCATGATATATGGACAAACTTATTTTCTTACACTAGTTGATGATCACAGCAGATATACATAGGTGTACCTCATGAAAGCTAAATCAGATGCCAAACAAATAATTGAAAGCTTTTACCATTATGTACACACCTAGTTTGACAAAGGCATAAAGGTGATTAGGTCTGATAATGCCTTAGAATTTTCCTTGAACCAATTCTTTTCTCAGAAAGGCATAGTACATCAAACAAGCTGTCCTTATACCCCCAACAAAATGGCCTTGTAGAGAGAAAGCAACAACATATCTTAAATGTTGCCAGTGCACTAAGATTTCAGGTCAGTTTGCCACTTACATACTGGGGCTTTTGTATACAGCATGCTGCTTATTTGATTAACCTCACTCCTACACCCATACTAAAACAGAAGACACCATTTGAAACATTGTACTGCAATCCACCTACGTACCAACATCTGAGAGTCTTTATATGTCAAGCTTATGCTGCAAATACTTGTCCCAACAAGTCAAAGTTTGACCACAAGGATAAGTTCTGTGTTTTCTTCGAAGTACCTCATGCTACAAAAAGGTATATCCTATAGGATCTTAATACAAGAGATATATTCATCTCCAGAAATGTTACGTTCCATGAACACATCTTTCCTTTCACCTTAAGGTTTCATTCCAATTCAACACCTGACCTTGACTTGTCATCCCCACAAACACTCATTCTTCCTACCATAATTCCTAGTTCTGAATCTGGCTTATCCCCTTATTTGGCACCCCCTCACTACCTTTTGGCAACTACTCATCAGACTCATCAAGTATTAATTCAACATCTGAGCCATCTTCTGACCAGGATTGTTCATCAATCCCACATGATGCAATCCATACCTCTCAAGCACATCCCACAGTCACAGCTAATTCTCCACCTCCAGCATCAAAACATTACAGAACAGCAAGAGACAGACATCCACCTTCATAACTTCAAGATTACTACTGTAATCTGATTCATTCTAGAGCACCTCAAGTCCTTTCTCTTTCATCTACCTAGCATCTAATTCAACAGTCAATTTCCTTTGATAACCTTTCTCTTAAGTTAGATCCTTTGCATTGACTATCAGTATGACATCTGATCCTGTAAGTTATCTGGATGCGGCTCAATATAAACATTGGTGCCAGGCACTGCCTTGGCTAACAATAATACTTGGTCTTTAGTATCATTGCCTGCAGGAAAGAGTCCCATTGGATGTAAATGGGTATACATAACCAAGCATAAGGCAGATGGCATGGTTGAAAGATAGAAGGCTAGGTTGGTGGCAAAAGGTTACACGCAGCAGCTGGGCATAGATTATGTGGACACCTTTTCACCAGTTGCTAAGATGACCACTGGCAGATTGCTCATGGCCCTAGCTGCTAACAAAGGATGGATGGTTCATCAATTGGATGTGAACAATGCATTTCTTCATGGAGAGCTCACTGAAGAGATATACATGGAACTGTCTCCAGGTGTTTCAACACCCTCACCTAATGTGTTTGCAAGTTACATAAATCACCCTATGGCCTGAAATAGGCCAGCAGACAATGGAATGATAAGCTGACCAATGCACTTCTATCTCAGGGATATTCATAGTCTCAGCATGATCATACCTTGTTTTTCAAACATACAGCAGAATCCTTTGTTTCTTTACTTGTTTATGTAGATGACATTATAGTTGCTAGTCCTCATGTTTCTTCCATCCAGGCTCTTAAACACTTCTTACATCAGATGTTTCAAATAAAGGATTTTGGTGACCTTAGATACTTTCTGGGCATTAAAGTAGCTAGATCACAGGGGGTATGATGATATATCAAAGGAAGTATGCCATGGAGCTGCTGGCACATACAGGCTTTCTGGGTTCTAAACCTGCTAGGACTCCATTGGCTAAGGATACTAAGTTGGCTCATAATAATTCAGAACTAATTGAATATGTTAGTGGTTACAGGAGTTTAATAGGTAAACTACTTTACTTAACCATCACACGGGCAGATGTTGCCTTTATAGTACAATAATTAAGTCAGTTTCTAGATTCACCTACGAAGTTGCACCTAAAGACGGCCCACAGACTACTTAGGTACATTAAAGGAACATTAGGGCAAGGCTTATTCTTCCCAAGCATAGGACAATTGAAGTTGACGACATTTGCTGATGCAGACTGGATGGGCTGCCAGGAAAGCAGAAGATCCATTATAGGGATTTGCATATTTTTGGGAGATGCTTTGGTTTCATGGAAGGCAAAGAAGCAGAGTACATTTTCCAGGTCCTCCTTAGAATCTGAATATAAAGCCGTGGCAGCTGCTATGTGTGAAGTTCAATAGCTGCTTTATTTACTTAGTGATCTAAAGATACCTCAAATGGATCCTGTAGAATTATTCTGTGATAATAAGAGTGCATTGTACATTGTGGAAAATCCTATTTTTCACGAGAGAATGAAACACATAGAGATAGTTGTCATATTGTAAGGCAAAAGTTCTTAGAGGGAGTGATCAAACCAATGCCAATACGTACTAACTTGCAGCTAGCTGATATTTTAACTAAGTCACTAGATAAACAGCGAATGCAAACCTTGACTACTGCTCTAGGAGTTTGTAATGTGTTTAAACAGTCAGATTTGCGGGGAGGGGGGTTGTTGAGGGAAGCCTCAAAGGTGAATCAGAAAAATCAAGAAATAAGGAGTTGGCAAATTAGCTTGATTGACGGTTAGTGGAGCAGTTCAAGAAAGTACCATGGAAAGTGATGTGTGATGCTGTGGTCCCGGGCTACTCGAAGAGGAAGGAATGAGCAACAGAATGATGCGCTACTGGACTGATCAAGCTGGACGAAAGGAGCAGGAAGAAGCCAGTTACGCAGTTGGCGATTAATTTGAATAGGGAGTGAAATGACTATTATGCCCTTACTAAAAACAGAGCTTAGAGTAATAGCATGAGAGCATATCTGTAATTCTTGTAATTCTCTTTTCTTCTTCGTTTTAGCATCAGAGATGCATGGCTGTATATATTTGAGATGTTGGCAGGCAGTTAAAGGCGTAGAATTCATTACATGTGTAATCAAACTTTCTTCCTTCAATTCAAGAAATTGTTCTCTCTTCATTCCTCTCAATTCTCCAATTCTTAATTTCTAGTTTTGGTTCTTTATTGTTGAGATATTTGTGTTGTTTGAGAGTGATCGACGAAATTCCATTAGCTCTTCGATTTCTATAAACTTTGTCAGTTACAGAGTAAATTGGCTTATTGTAGTGTTAGTTCATCAGAGAGGTTTTTTGTATTTGGTTTATCTTTTGGATTGGTCTGGTGTTTGACACAGTTTTTGTGTGTGATTTGCTGGTTAGATAAGGTTCTTGATTGTATGCAGGCTTGGTCAGATTTCTTCTAGAACTGTTTATTATGGCTGGTTGGATTTTTTTTGGCATTTGGTCTTTAGGCCGGGAAAGATACACATGAGAATGATGATTTGAATCTAAGTCCCAGGGGGTTTTCTGGTGAATTTTGGGTGAGGTTGTTTGGCTTTGATGGGGCTGTTTCTTTTATGCTTGTTTTGCTAGTTCATGGTTTGTGGGGTGTCTGGCTGATTGAAATTTGCTTATTTGATTGGGAAAGGATTGGAAGATTACGAACTCATTTTCTGAATACTATAGATCACAAAAACTGCTCTGATACCATGTTGAATATAGATTTCGTAAATAAAAATTCTATTTCATTTATTATCACAAATGTACATCGATTCTATGTATAGTACAATTGTTACTCCTACATATGGAATGTATAAATACGCAATAAATGTGCGATGAATGTATGAATATCCTCTTTCTTTCTTTACATGACTTAATTGCAACCTGCTATTCGTTAACAATATAGCTAAGATTTCCAGCCATGCATGCATCAGTAATTCAACACATTAAACCTCATTTGTTGCATCTTCTTCTAGTGGGAGTTTTTCTCTTGCTTCTTGAAAGTAGTTCTCTAACTTTCTTAGTCAATGCATCTAGTGAACCTTATCCAACTTTTCCTAGGCAATTCACCTAGTAAAAAGTCAATTATAGTGAGCTTCAAATGGCCAAGGATCTCGGGAAGAAGTACAGAAATCTTACTCAGGAAGAAGAAGTAGTGATACTTCCACGTAAGGTGATGGGGAAACAAGCATGTCCAAGGTTTAGCAAAAGTTAAATTTGAAAACAATGGTTTTCGTGACATTTTTAAATGTCTAAGCTTGTTAATGATAAATTTGATAGTGTATTCCAAAAATTTTGTTTTTGTAAGGGATAATAGTGACATTTTCTCAGTTCCTAGGATGAATTTGAATTGCATTTTGCTTTGATGATATAGCGATTAATGTAGGGTTATTGAACGAACCGAACTGTTCGCAAACGGTTCGAGTTCGGTTCGTGTTTGGTTCGTATTCGTTCGGTAATTATTTGCAAACGAGCCGAATTCGAATAGGTATTTGGGTGCGTTTGGTTAAACGATCTGAACTGTCCGTAAACTATTCGGCTCGTTTAAACAGTTATAAGGTTATCGATCCGAACTTGAACACATTTTAAAGTTCGTTAGTTAAACGAACTGAGACGAACAGTTCGTTTAGCTAAACGAATCCGAATTCGAAAACCTAGTATTCGGTTCAACTCGGTTCATTAACACTCCTAGATTAATGCCACTTGTTTCATTAATAGAGTATACTTGAGTTCATTTGTCAAAAAAGATTCTATATGAGCTTTTTTGGAAGAGCATTAAATGGTGGTTATTCCAAAATCTTTAAGATACCTCAGATAAACTTGATTGAAAGCCGATGAGGGAAATTTATGGGACACGCAGACTATAGAAAGGGCTTTAGAGTTTATAACAGGGGGAGCAATAAAGTTGAAGATTCAATTCATTTGAGGTGTAATGAGTCTTTTGAAGTGACCCTAATGATAATTGCATTTTTAGTATAGCTTTTGCAGTATAATCTGTATATCATGTATAAATTTTGTAGCATAAATTGTGTATCATGTAAAACTTTTGTAGTATATTTTTTAGTGCAGGTTTGGTAGCATAAATTTTGTATCATTTACGTTAGTGTTAGAGTTTTAAGTCAACGCTTGTATAATTTCATGTGGTTTTTGGATAATCAGACCTGACTTTCTTCTATTTTGTGTTTTTGGCATGTATTTGTTCTCACTTGTCCGACTTTTAGGTATTTTGGAGTTCAAGGACGGAAGCATGTAATCGAAGTTACAAGCCAAAGGAACAGAAGAAAAAAAAATAAAAAAAAGAGTTATAAATAGGCCGATGGATTGGCCCTAACGGTCAAACAATTTTAGTTGCCCAATCCAATAGGACATTTAGACATGGATCGGTGCATAAAAAATGAAATTTTTCTATATTCTTTCTCTTTATTTCTTTCTACCCCATTTTGTCTTTATTTTCTCTCATTCTGATACGCCCCACAAGCTTTAGATTCATGCATGAACATGCTATATTTTACATGTTATAAACAAGATGTAAGGGTTGGAGGGAAGGGATGGCTAGTAATTACATGAATGATAGCGTTTTTGTGGTTTTTCGTAGTCGTTTGTGTGTTTTCTTATTCAGTGGCATTTTTGTTATTTCACTCACTGTTAGGTATTTAGCATGCATGACATGCGTTTATATTTATTCTTGATGAGAATGATGCTTAGTGGAGTCCTTATGTTTGTAGGAAGCTTCAAGGAAGGAAAAAACGTTTGTTAAGCAAGAATGGATGCTGAACTTTGAACAAGAATAACTTCCTCGTTTTAGCTTTGGAAGGGTGTCAATCTTGGGCTCAAATTCTTGGTCTCGAAGAGTTCTACAACTTTAAAGATGACATCAAAAGCCAATTCTGAATGTACAAGCCTCTACAATGAAATCAAAGATCAAGGCTCAAAAGGAGACTAAAAGGCTCTTAAGGTTCCTACATTTTAGGGGATCATCCCTACATTTTAGGAACTCATTTTTTTTTTTTTTTTGCAAATTCCAAGTCTCAAGAAGGTGGTAAGGCCACCCTATGTATTTGGAAGATACGATAAGATTCTTTTATGTTTTTGTAAATTACGTAATAAGTAATGTTGTGTGTAAGGTTATTTCCATATAGTTCAAATTTTAGTTTAAGACTTCTCCATTTACTTGTTGTTTTAGAATAGGAATTTTCCATTTAGTTAGTGTCTCTTTTTTCCTATTTGAAGGGCCTAAGGCTGCCCACTTTATACACATCCAATACAATTCTCTTATTCAATAAAACTGAGTTTTTTCTCTTAAAACTTTGTATCTTTGAGTTGTTTCTTGGTTTTTTCGTAAAATCAAGGTTAGGATCCTTAAAGTTTGAGCAAGCTTTAAGGTGGTATTTGCCAAGCCCAAAAAGAAGAATGTCTTGGAGGGCGATTCGTTTGCCAAGATCAACGTTATTCTCGTTACGCAGGTGTCGCTCATGCCGTTGTTATCTTAATGGAAGCAAAGAGGGAGAGCCCCTTGAAGGTGAAGTTTTGAAGGAAAAGATCCAAGCTTTCGTGAGGTATTCACAACAATTTGGTATCAGAGTCCTAGGTCTTCCTTCTAAACTTTATATCTTTCAGTTCTTTCATCATATTCATATCATAAATTTTGTGTTCCCACCCCCTTCCTTAAACACCCCCCTTCGGCCTCACTCATTTAAAAGAAAAAAAATATGTCCGCCGCATAAACCACACACACCATCCTTTAAAGTTGTGATGTTTTGAGGTTGTGCGGCATCACAATCATAAAAAAACCAAAATCTTGCATGCTTTTTGATTGAGTTGCAAATCTGGACAAGTAGGTTTCGTATTATTAGATCTTAAACTCAGCCACTTATAATGCTTGCTACTTTTCCTAAAAAACTACGTTTTTAACGTGTCTTCTTGTTGCTAACGAAGCTTTTAGGTAATCTTTGATTTTTTGCATGCTTAACTTGCTTTGTATTTGATCAATGGTTCGATCTTTAATTCTGTTCTTGACTAAAACCCCAACCTTTCTTCAAACACTAATCTTGAATCCCTACTTTCCCTACGTTCAGCCATACACCCTTTTTCCTACACAACAACACCTGATTTTTGAACAAAATCCTACCCTACAAACAATCCCTAACCCCACGGCCTCACTCCGTCTGCCCACAACCCAACGCCCTAACCCTAGCACTCAACATTCAAACTTAACCCCTAACCCTAAATGACCCATACCCCATATGTCCATCAACGCCAAAAACACAACAAAGCCTCACCATATAATAACATACAACCAACAAAAACCCTAATTCAAATACCTACCCCACGGCCTTCAAACCTTTTCAAGAATTTCAAGAACCAAACCAAGAAGATTCAAGCAAGCACAAGATAACTCTTGTTGAAGGCAACCTACACGCAAGGATTGCAAGGACAACCTAAGATATTGTACATTTACTATCCTGTCCTTAGTCACAAAAAAAGAGGTTTTGAATACAAAAAAATAAGAAAAGAAAAAGAGATAGCAAAGGATTCAAGCAGGGCAAACAAACGCAAGGTGAAGAAAGGCTTCAAGACTTATGCTCATCTTGGTTCTTGAATTAAAGGCCGAACCCTACACTTCCAAACAGACCTACCTTAGCCTCAAAAAGACTTAAACACATACCATAAAGCTTGAACACAATTGGATTAAAAACTTGATTGGACATTAAGTGAATTAAGTATGCAAAATCTAAAATTAACTAAAGATTAGTTTCTCTTTGGCTCAGCCCTTAACATCATTTTTGGTTTCTTATATATTTGAATCTTAGTATTTGTGTCCAAATTTTTTTCCCTTGTGTTGCTTTTGAGTTGGCAAAAGGTTGGAATTGATTGAAGACGATTGCACCTGTTTTGGTGCCTTGGCATTACCTCCAAGAAGTGTTACTTGCTTTATTGTTTCTAACCCTAGATTGGGCCGAGAGACAACATTTGAGTGTGCAATAAAATATTGAGAGAAAAGAGAGAGTGAAACAAGAGCTATACACTTGATTTATACTAACGACTAATGTTTGTTCGATCTTTGTGTTAGTTTTTCCTTTTCTTTTGCTTTCTTTTATTTCTATCGCAGGTCATACACATGGATCACGTTTTTCAAAGTGTGACTAGCACTCCCTAAAATTCTCAAGTTAACTTAGGAGAGCATGGATAACTCAGCCCTCATGGATGACTACGACTTGGTTAGTACCATATGGGGACCGAAGTGCTACAGAAAGGACCTTGACGAGCTTAAACGATGTATGCATCACTTTGGCATTTCTAGTGGCATATGTGTAAGTCATTGGCGATCTAAAGTACCCAGATATCAATCCCAAGCTCGCATTGGTGAACCCACAGAATTGCTTATGCTTAGGTTCTTTGCTGGTTTGAATAGAGAAATTGTTGATGAATTGGTGCATAAGAAATTTTCAAATCCTAATGATATGTATTGCTTTGCAAAACATATAGAATTGAGCTTAGATATAGAAGAACTTAAGGAACAAATGAGTTATTTTAATTTTTGCTTGAATGATGGTGAAGTTTTATATGATGCACATGAAGTGTCTAGTGATTCTTCTATTTCTAATCATGAATGTCATACAACCAAAAGTGAAGTGCATGAACTTGATTTGAATGACTTGAATGAAATTGATCATGATGTACCTAAGGCTGCATTTGAATTGCATGAAAATATTGAAAGAGAGTTGTTGGACCATACATTTATAGTAAACATCACTAGAAGGGGTGAATAGTAGTTAGTGGAAATTACACTACTACCCTTGAATAAAAATCCCCTTTGAAAACAGAATCTGAGACCTCCTCAAATTCAGTACCCGCTTTTCAAAAATTCAAAACTCAGTTTACACAAATCTAAAAATTGTAGAACTTTCCAGAAATTAGTTTCATTGCTTTAACTAGACTCTGTCCAAAAAAACAAAAATAAGATCGTTTGTCCCTTCAAGCAAATAAACATATTCAGATGGTCAATCTGGCGAATTGGAAAGAATAGTGCTGAACTTTGAAAATGTGTTTCTCTTTAATTACTCAACCAAAACGGTTGATATTTATGTCAAAAAACTTCTTAGGATGTCTATTTTAAGTATCAAAAAGGCCCTGACATGAAACAATATTTGATGAAATCAGAATTCAAGTTTCTTTGAGACTAGTCAGAGTAGAGCAGTTATCTTGTAACGACTGAAAGACTAACGTTCCTTTGCTCAAATCAAGTGATTCTTGTTGAAAATGAAAGCTAACAGTTTGAAGTATAACTCCACCAAAAATCACGAATTTTGAAAGTGTTTTGCTATGTTTTCAAGACGTGTGAAATTGTGTGAAATATACAGTAAAAACGGGCATAAAACAGAAAAGTAGAAAGAAGAAAAAAACACCGAATATTTATCCTGGTTCGGTCAATATGACCTACTCTAGTCCCAAGGAACACCTTTCCTTGAATTTCAATATGGAATGACCACAAATACAACAAGAACCAATTTCAATATTAATCCTGGTTGGATACTTGTTTGGCTGCTTTTTGTTTCTTGAGAATGACTTGGAAATGCTTGAAAAATGAAGATAATATGGAAGAGAATATACCACAAGAATCCCTCAACTACTTAGCATAAGAATAGTTCAAGTGAGGGCTGCAACTATTGGATAAAAATTCCAACAACCTTAAATTAGTCGTTGCCTTTAAATGAGAAATTCAAATTGCCAACTAGCTTGTTTTTAATTGGTCCACTTGGCATCAAGTTATAAAATGGATAAAACATAATCACCACCTAATTATGAACGTTTTTTAGGCTGTACATATGCATAAAATCTCAGATTTTTTAAGAAAAAATTATATATAAGAGTTGACAAGATTATGTCAACATATAACATCAAAATTCTCATTTTTTCTCCTTTATATGTTGTGAGGAATTTTTCACCAAGAACACCTTCAAATTCTCTACAAAATGATGATTAGGAACCTCCAATAATATATCCATAAGAGTCTTCAAGAAAAAAAAATAGAATATGACACGAAAACCATCACATATCCCACTACCGTTGATAATGTCATCAAGTAAGAAAATATAATAGAAAACCACCAAATAATACTCAAGACTACCACAAATAATATTCAGAATAAAGATAATAAGATAATCAAGAGATTCCTTTAGTAAAATGACAAAAATGCCCTCGTGGAGTAAAATGACCGAAATGCCCCTGGTGAGAGAAAACTCTAGAATTAAATCCAATGGCCAGAAATAAATATAAGAAAACCTTTGTCATAATAAATAAGATGAGAATAGATCTTTGGATCATATTCACCATGTCAAGTACCTACAAAACTTGAAATACCCATTTTGCCCTTTTTGGTAAGTTGTAGAAACTTCCAAGACACATTAGTCACAAGATATAATTATAATCATCAAAAATACATAATGACAACATGATGAACATATATGAATCATGTAAAAATGAAAACAACCAT
This sequence comes from Eustoma russellianum, assembly GCA_036186865.1. NCBI lineage: Eukaryota > Viridiplantae > Streptophyta > Magnoliopsida > Gentianales > Gentianaceae > Eustoma > Eustoma russellianum. Next base: position 25,278,505 of record AP025066.1, read on the forward strand.
TTTATCATATTTTAGAAAAAATTTCTAAAAACTTTAGACATCGATCGATCGAAGTGTCTCTGCTTGAGAGATCGATGTCTCACAGTGAGGTCTTGGTTTTTCTCTGCCTTACATGGATCAATCGATGTGAGGGTTTGAGGTACATCGATTGATCGAAATGCACTAACCTGAGAGATCGATGTCATTTTTCTTCACTTATTCAACTTTTTATCCTTTATAACATCATGTATGACATTTTTACATATTCAACACTTAATATCATGACTTTGAAAATCATCCAAACATATTTCTCAACATTCTGGTCTTTTTGAAAGATTTTTAAAATAACCTTACATGATTTTAATGTCACAACTCTTTAACAATTGTTTATCACATATCTACCAATTTTATACCAATTGGATTGTTTTAAGAACTTACCAACTCTATACCAATTGTTTTCAAACTCTTAAACTCTTTTAACATATGTGTTCTCCCTCAACTTATACTCTCCCCCTTAACCTATTCTCCAAGACAATTTAACACCAATTGAAACTTAACTTACCAATTGAACTTAACTTATTATTCAACCTCCAAATCATGGCTTAAAATCTAAAATCATGTTCTTATTATATCTCTTCCTTTATTTTGAAAATCATGTAAAAGATAGAATTATGCGATTGTATCATAGGTTATCATTTTACTTGGCTTGTAAGTTTTCAAAAGTGGCTTGATTAAGGGGTTTGGTGAAGATGTCAGCTACTTGATGATCAGTTCTTACATGACTATGGTTATGTCCCCAATTTGAACATTGTTACGGAGAAAATGATATCTTACCTCGATGTGTTTGGCCTTAGAATGAAGTACTGGATTCTGAGAAAGATTGATCGCACTTGTGCTATCGCAGAAAATTCAAATCTTATTCATTTTAATGTCAAAATCACTAAGTTGTTGTTTAAGGCAAAGTATTTAGGTAATGCATAAACTTAAGGCTATGTACTTGGCTTTGGTGGTAGAGAGAGCTACACTAGCTCGTTTCTTAGAGAACCACAAAATCAGGTTGGTTTCCTATGAATTGACATATACCGCTAGTGGATTTTCTGTCTAACTTGCAACCACCATAATCAGTTAGCTTTTCTATCATACCAAAGTCCTAAATGAGGTGTTTGTTTAAGATATCTAAATATCTTTTTCACTGCATTGTAATGTGATATTTTATGATAAGATTGAAACCTAGGACACATACATACACTAAACATTATACCTGGTCTAGATGCGGTTAAATATAACAATGATCCAATCATAGACCTATATAGTGTGTCATCAAAAGGTTTACCATTTTCATCGTTATCTAGTTTTGTACTAACACTCATAGGGGTAGGTGTTGGTTCAACTCTTCCAATCCAAACTTTTTAATCATATCATTGACATACTTAGGTTGACTAATGTGGATTCCTTGAGGGGTTTGTTTGATTTGAAGCCCTAAGAAGTAATTCGACTTTCCTACCATTACGATTTCAACTTTTGACTTCATACATTCTGTGAAGTCCTTTACTAAGGTAGGGTCGGTTGAACCAAAGATAATATCGTCTACATATATTTGAACTAGTAATAAGTCATTTTCTTCTTAGGAATAATGTGTTGTCTATGGCCCCCCTTTGATAATTATTTACAATAAGAAAATTTGTAAATCTATCGTACCAAGCTCTTGGAGCTTGTTTCAAACCATATAATACTTTCTTAAGCTTGTATAAATGGTTAAGATTCTTTGGATCTTCAAATCCAAGGTTGTTTGACAAACACTTCTTCTTGGATGTATCTATTCAAGAATGCACCCTTAACATCCATTTGAAAGAGTTTGATGTTGCTTAAACTTGCAATAGAAAGTAATAATTTTATTGCTTCTAGTCGTGCAACGGGTGCAAAGGTTTCTTGATAATCTATTCCTTGTTGATTATAACCTTATGCGACTAGCCTAGCCTTATTTCATGTGATGTTTTCTTGTTCATCTATTTTGTTTCTAAATACCCATTTTGTCCCTATAATAGATTTATTTTCTGGTTTAGGTACTAAGTCCCACACGTTGTTCCTCGTAAATTGGCTCAATTCCTCATGCGTGGCATCTATCCACGATATATCACCTAAGGCTTCTTTAACATTCTTAGGTTCTAAGTGTGAGATTAAGCTATGTCCTTCAGCTTGACTTATGTTTCTACGTGTTCTAACCCTAACGCTTGGATCCCCAATGATTAACTCTTTAGGGTGTTTATGTTTATCTTTTATAAGCCATCAATTCCTAGGTTGACTAGATTCACCTTCATCTTGTTCAAATATTTCATTAGTGTGAACATTATCATATATAATTGGAGCATCTTATAAATTAGATGGATTATATTCTAATTGTAAAATTTCTTCATTTACTTCACCTAAGGGTTCATACATGTCTTGTTCAGAGGGGGGTTGGTTCTAGATGATCACATACTGGCTCAAGTAATACATCGTCATCATCAAACATATTTTCAACATTATCCTCTTGTTTCTTTTTATCACTTACTTCAAAACATGCATTCTCATTGAATTTCACATGTATGGATTCAATTATCTTTCTAGATGTTGGATTATAACACCTATATACTCTTGAATTAGTTGAATAACCAACAAATATGCATTCAATAGACTCTTGTTCAAACTTGTCTAGATTATCCTTAGTGTTCAACACAAAACACTTACAACCAAAAACTCTAAGATAATCTACCTTAGATTGTCTATTGTTTAACAATTCGTAAGGTGTTTTATTTAATTTCTTTCTAATAGAAAGCCTATTTATAATATAACATGCACAACTAACAACTTCAACCCATAAATATTTTGGTACTTTATTTTCACATAACATTGTTCTAACAATTTCTTGAATTGTTCTATTTTTACGTTCAACAAGTCCATTGAGTTGTGGTGTTCTAGGTGGTGAGAATTCATGTTTAATTCCATGTAATTCACAAAATTTTACTATTTCTTTGTTTTTAAATTCTCCGCCTCTATCACTCTTAATTCTTCTAACATTTTTTTGTACAGATTTTGAAGTTGCTTAATAAGATTTGCGATTGCCAATGGAGCATCGTCTTTGTGAGTTAAGAACAATGTCCATGTATATCGTGAGAACTCATCTACTATGACACACACATAATAGTGTCCACCTAAACTTCTTGTCCTACTTGGACCAAATAAGTCTAAGTGAAGTAATTCTAGTACGTGACTAGTACTCACTTCGTGTTTTGGCTTCAATATTTCTTTCATATGTTTTATTTAAATTATCTAAGTCTAACTTAGGCATACTTCTAATTAGGTTCTTCTTAGATAAGTTTTCTATGGTTGAAATCCTTATATGGCCTAATCGCTTATGCCATAAATTCACATCTAGGTCATGTGATACTAAACATTTAATCCTAGCATCTAAAATGTTATTTAGCGATAGTGTATAAATGTTACCATCCCTATTTCCGTTTAGTACAATTTCTCCTTTTTCATTGGTTATATCACAAGAATCATGGAGAAAAGAAACATGATAACCAGAATCTCTAAGTTGCAAAATACTTAAGAAATTATAAAAAAGAATGCTTACTAACAACACATTTTGTATTTGAAATGCGTGAAGATCCCCAATTGTTACTTTTTCAACAACTTTTCATTTGTTGTTGTCACAGAATGTTACCTTTCCTCCATTCTCGATTTGCTCGAGTTCGATGAATAACTTGGGGTTTCTAGTCACGTTCCTTGAACACCAGCTATCTGATAACCACTTGGTTTTCAAATTCTTTGGTGTTGTCTCCTTTTTGCCTCCTTTGCAATTTACCTACAATGGAGACAAAGTTTTAGCTCTTTACTTGAGTCCTTGGATGTTATGGGTACCATCTTTGTTTATATACCCTTTGGGTATCCATACGTGGATATACCTTCTAGACACATATTTGACATTAGTTGAATAAAGCGAATTAACATGTATTTGGCCATTCCATTTAAAAGATGATGCATTTTCATACATGTTATATCTTGGTTCATATGTATTATGTTGTGGCCGTTTTTGATAGCTAAAATAAGGCATATGATTTTATTTCTTATATGGTGCTATGTATGTGTATTTCTATGCATTACTATAAGAAAAATAAGATAATTGCCTATGATTATTGTTAAGTTGTCAAATTGTTTTGATGATGAAAAGATGTTTTGATTGAGTTAAATTTGTGTTTGATATTTGATGCAAGATGGGCAAAACACATCATGTCCAAAGATGGTTGAGATTGGAACTCACTGGTTGACATCGATCTCTCAAGCTGGGGACATCGATCGATCGATGTCACTTCAGCCCCTGACATCGATCGATCGATGTCAATCTGAGAGCATCGAACCCTCAACCACAAGGACATCGATCGATCGATGTCACTTCAGCCCCTGACATCGATCGATCGATGTTGAACAGAATACATCGATCTCTAAACCAGGTGATATCGATCGATCGATGTCACTTCAGCCCCTGACATCGATCGATCAATGTCAGGCAGTTTAAAATTCTGCAATCTTCTGAGGACATCGATCTCTCCCTTCCAGGGACTTCGATCGATCGATGTCCTCCAAAATTCAAATTTTCTGAACGTTAGAACAAAATCCAAGGCAGATTTTTAAGGTTTTCTCTTTCCAATCTTCTTCAAACTTCTTGTGGACTTTAACTCAACTGATTACATGCTTCCTTGACTATTGTATACATGTCTAAGATTCTCTAGGGTGGCTATCCAAGATCAAATCACTCCATAGGGTGGCTTGAGACTATTTGGGCATTATCTTGACATTTTTGAAGATGAAGACTTGGTGGAGAGCCTCAAAAACGTGGTGAACTTCATCTATAAATAGAGAAGGCTTGGATGAAGCAAAAACACACTTTCAACATCACCTAACTTCATTTTCATTGTTGTAAATTTCTCTCATACTTGTAAATTTGTTTAAAGCTTGTCTAGCTTTTCTTTGATCTTCATTATTGTATATTGAGAGAAAGAGAGTCAAGCACAAGAGGAACCATAAATATTTGATCTCTTGCTTGTGCTTAGACTTGTGAGAAAGTGTGAACCTTACCATATCTCTTCAACCCACTGTGAGAAGTTCTTGAGAGAACTTTTGTTGAAGTTGTGAGAAAGCAAGAAGTTGTTCTTGCTAAGAGCTGTAGTTGCTGTATTTGCACAAGTGTGTTTTGTGCAAGAAGTTGTTGTTGTTTCTTACACTAAAGTGTTAGTGTAAGTATTGCTGTGGTTGTTCTTATTGTTCATAATAAGAAGAGTAGTTGTTGAAAATCCTCTTTGGAAACAAAGTGGTAGTGGAGTTGAATCATTTACGATTCGAACCACTCTATATCCGGTGTACTCATTCATTATTTCTCATCTCCAATTCTTGCTCTGATTTTGAATATCCTTTGAGTTGAGACAAACGAGAAAATTCCGCAAAAGAGCCAAACACTCTATTCACCCCCCCTCTAGAGTGTATTTCGGATCCAACAATTGGTATCAGAGCCTAACCTTGATTGCTTGGCCTATCTTTGCAAGTAGCAAGGTTAAAGATCATGGCAATGACAACATCAACCTCAACCTCCTCATCTCCTAAGCCTACTGCACTATTTTCTAGATCAAACACTAAAGCACCTATGTTTGATGCCCAAAATTATTCTTTGTTGAAATTTCGAATGATCAATCATTTGAAAGGCTGTGGATTTGATATATGGAGAGCCGTTGTCAAAGGAATTGAAGTTTCTATGATTACCAACTCAAAAGGAGAATCAATATTCAAAGATGAGGATGACTACACCGATGAAGAAAAGATAAGATTTGCCATTAATGGTAAAGCATTTGATATTCTCTCAAGTGCTCTCACTACCACTGAGCTCATAAGACTTCAAGGTCTTGAAACAGCCCATGAGGCATGAAAAAGGCTTGAAATGATACATGAAGGAACTGAGCAAGTAAGAATGGCCAAATGACTTATGCTCATGAAGGAGTATGAGATGTTCGGAATGAAAAGTGGTGAGAAGATTGAGGAGACAATCGATCGATTCACACGAATAGTGAATCAACTCTCCATGGTGGACAAGAAAATCTCAAATGAAGACCTTGTCTCAAAACTCCTCAACTCTTTGCCTAGAGAATGGACACCCAAAGTCACCGCCATCACCGAATCGAAGAATCTCAAGACTCTTACCCTTGATGAGCTATCCGGTAATCTTCTTACTCATGAAACTCTTATTGATGAACAAAATAGGATGAATCCTATCAAGCCCACACAAACAGCACACAAAGGATTGGTGGTAGAGTCCGATGAATCGGATGAGGAAGTTGCTCTTCTAGTAAGAAAATTTAGAAGAATGGCAAGTAGAAACAAAGCTCAAGCAAGAAAGTTTTTCAAGAGACCATCTAAAGAAAAGGAAGCAAGTGAAAATTGCTATAGATGTGGTCGACCCGGTCACTTCATTTCCGATTGCCACGTAAAAGAGCCGCAAAAGCAAGAGAAGAAGGTCTTTCCTCAAAAGAAGAAAGCCCTCAATGCGGAGGTAACCACGTTGGATGATCTCCTTTCGGAATCGGAAGGAGAAGAGAGTGAAGATCAAGGTGTTGGACTTGTTGCAATAGTTGACAATCCAAAGATTCAACATACTTGTCTCATGGCAATTGAAGATGATCTTGAGATAAATTCTAACCCTTCAAATTTGCATGATGAAATTGGAGATTTGCAAGATGACTTTGAGAAATTAAATTTGAAATATAAGCATTTAAAGAAAGAATTCAAGAAATGCATTTTAGAAAATAAGAGCTTGCATGACAAAAATATTTTGATGTTTCAAGAGCATGATATCATACTTACCATGCATAAAACCGTAGCTCTTGAAAATGAAGAAATTAGAAAAGAATATGAGAAACTAAAGTTAGACTTACAAAGACTAACAAATGGTAAAAACAACTTAGACATACTACATGGAAATCAAAGAATTGGAAATGATAAATCCGGTTTAGGATTTAACTCATCATCTTCTTCTATTAAACCTATGTCCTTAAAAAAAAAGGCAAACAATAGAAAAACACAACAAAATTCATCATCTTCTAAACCAAAGCATATACCCACTTGTTTTTATTGCAACAAACTAGGACATGTAAAGAAAGCATGTAAAGCTCGATTTGAAAACACATATGTTTGGAAGCCTAAGGGTCGACAAACTAACCTTAAAGGACCCAACCATCAAAGGGTACCAATGCATACATCTTTTGGTTTTGTAGGCACTCAAGATAAATGGAGTAGCCAAAGAAGAAGGAACCAAATGGCTTATGGACAGTGGATGTTCAACTCACATGACCAGAGACAAGACGTTGTTCACCAAGCTCAAGCTCCAAGATGGTGGAACGGTGCATTTTGGCAATGGGAGAGCCAAAATCCTTGGACATGGAGAAATTGGTAATTCTTCCTTTACTATTAATAATGTACTATATGTAGAAGGGCTTAAGTATAATTTGATAAGTGTTAGCCAACTATGTGATGCTAATTTTCAAATTGAGTTTGTGAAAAGAAAATGTGTTGTGAAAAAGAACGATAAGATTGTTTTTGAAGCTATTCGTAAAAATGATGTTTACAAATTTAGCACACATGATTTGATATCACAAAATGTTTCTTGCCTAGTTGCCAAAAATAATTTGACTCAACTATGGCATAGATGACTTGGACACATTAGCTTTAAGAATTTCAAAGAAATTTGCAAAACTGAAAAAGTCCAAGGTCTTCCAAAATTAAATTTCGAAAACCATGGCTTATATGACACTTGTCCAAAGGCAAAGCTTATTAAAACAAGTTTCAAGCCCAAAAGTGAAATCTCCACCACCAAACCTCTACAATTGCTTCATATGGATTTGTATGGGGATATTGGTACGGCAAGTCTAAGTGGAAAACATTACACCTTTGTGGTGGTAGATGACTTCTCTAGGTACACTTGGGTAATGTTCTTAGCTAAAAAGAATGATGCATGCCAAGAATTTATAAAGCTTTGTAAGAGATTAAAAAATCAAAAAGAGGACACAATTAAGGAAATTAGAAGTGATAGAGGTGGTGAGTTTGATGGAGAATTTCAAGAATTTTGTGTATCCAAGGGGTATGGACACAATTTCTCAGCTCCAAGAACTCCTCAACAAAATGGTGTTGCGGAAAGGAAGAATAGAACACTGCAAGAAATGAGTAGAGCCATGCTAAACGAATTTGAGTTACCCAAATATGTTTGGGCCGAAGCGGTAAATACCGCTTGTCATGTGATCAATAGAGTTTATTTGAGACTATTTCTCAAAGAAACTCCTTATGAGCTTTGGAAAGGTAGAGTATCAAATATTGGTTATTTCAAGGTTTTTGGTTGTAAGTGCTTTATACTTAACACCAAAGATAACTTGGATAAACTCGACTTCAAAGCGGATGAAGGAATCTTTATGGGTTATGCTCAAAATAGCAAGACATTCAGAGTATATAATAAAAGAAGCATGAAAGTTGAAGAGTCAATTCATGTCAAATTTAGTGAACTCAATGAGGACAAATCAAACATTAATGATGACGATGATGATGATGAAATAATTGAAGTAAGCCATATAGAGAAATTTGAGAATTCAAAAGATAATATTGTTATTGACCTTAGGATTGATCCACTTGAATCTAAGGTTCAAAATGAAGAAGTAAGAGGAGATACCTCAAATTTACCGGATTCATATAAGTATAGGAAAGATCACCCTAAAGAGTTGATACTAGGTGAAACTAGCCAAGGCATAATGACTAGGAGAAAATTCAATGAAAATGCTTTCATTTCGCAAGTAGAGCCTAAAAATATAAAAGAAGCAATAAATGATGAAGATTGGGTATTAGCTATGCAAGAAGAATTAAATCAATTTGAAAGAAGTGATGTTTGGGAATTAGTTGCTAAACCTAGTGATCATCCCATAATTGGCACTAAATAGGTATTTAGAAACAAAATGGATGATAAAGGAAACATCACTAGAAACAAAGCTAGGTTAGTAGCCCAAGGCTATAGGCAAGAGGAAGGCATAGACTATGATGAGACCTTTGCCCCCGTGGCTAGGTTAGAAGCTATTAGAATGTTATTAGCATATGCATGCTATAAGGATTTCAAACTATATCAAATGGATGTGAAATCCGCGTTCTTGAATGGAATAATTCAAGAAGAGGTCTATGTAGCTCAACCTCCGGGGTTTGAAAATCATGATTATCCAAATCATGTTTTTAGACTCAAAAAGGCCCTTTATGGACTTAAACAAGCTCCTAGGGCTTGGTATGATAGATTAAGTAACTTCCTTCTTGAGAATGAGTTTTCAAGAGGAAAAGTCGACACTACTCTTTTTATTAAAGAACAAGGAAACCATCAATTGCTTGTTCAAATTTATGTGGATGATATTATATTTGGTGCAACTAATGATTCTCTTTGTGAGCATTTTGCAAAATTAATGGAAGGAGAATTTGAAATGAGCATGATGGGTGAACTCAACTACTTTCTTGGACTACAAATCAAGCAAACTCAAGATGGAGTGTACATATCTCAAACAAAGTACACAAAGGATTTGCTCAAGAAGTACAAATTCGAGGATGGAAGAAGTGTGAGCACTCTGATGAGCACAAGTACAAAGCTTGACAAAGACGAAAAAGGAAAGCCGATTGAGGTAACAAAGTATAGGGGTATGATTGGTAGTTTTCTTTATTTGACCGCTAGTAGGCCAGATATTTTGCATGCTGTGTGCTTATGTGCTAGATTTCAAAGTATGCCTAAGGAATCACATTTAGTCGCTATTAAACGAATTTTTAGGTATTTAAAAGGAACTCTGAACTTTGGATTGTTTTATCCCAAAAATGGTTGTTTTGATCTAAGAGGATATAGTGACTCCGACTATGCCAGAAATCTTGTTGATAGGAAAAGCACCTCCGGGACATGTCAATTCCTTGGAGATTGCTTAGTTTCTTGGTTCTCCAAGAAACAAAATAGTGTGTCACTTTCCACAGCGGAATCCAAATATGTATCGGCCGCTTCGTGTTGTGCACAACTACTTTGGATGATCAACACCCTGAATGATTACAATGTTAAGTTTGATAAAGTTCACATCCTATGTGACAATACATCAGCCATAAGTATAGCACAAAATCCAGTTCATCATAGTAGGACAAAACACATTGAAGTAAGGCATCACTTTATAAGAGATTGCATCCAAAAGGGATTGGTATGCATTGAATTTGTTCCAACAAATGATCAACTAGCGGATATATTCACCAAATCCCTTCCAACTGAAACATTCGAATCAATTAGAACAAGATTATGAATGATAAACAATGGTTAAAGGGTTAAAAATGTCAAAATTACAGAATTCTGCATACATAGATCGATCTATGTGGAAATCTCAGAGACTGATGTCTCTTAAGACATCGATCGATCGATGTTCAGGACATCGATCGATCGAAGTCCCAGACATCGATCGATCGATGTCAGCGGGACAGGTCTTATAAAACTGCGAAAGACGCTCATTTCTTCATTTCCACACATCGAACCCTAATTTTTCTTAGGCGAAAAACACCTACTTCATCCCCCAAAACTGCAAAATCCTTGCTCAAGCCTCATTTTTTCTCTTGAACACTATCTACATCCACCTATATTCCTCATATTCCATCACTAGACTCAGGAATTCGTAACCTAATTCTCTCAAATGGCACCAAGAACCAAGAATCATCCAAAAAGACAAAGAACTTCACAACAACACACTCCAACGGGTTCTAGGACAGCAGGACTACAGAAGCAACCGGAGCCATCCCAAGAACATCTAATCCGTGAAGTCAGAGAAAGCCTTGGTATTCGAAATTTCCCTTGGCTTAAAACTGGAGAATATGAGAATGCGCTGGTTGCACCCCTAGGATCAGGTATATACACTCATATATCTCAAAGAGCTCAATTATTATTTGCAGAATGGGAAAGTAGCAATAGGTCTACTATTCCATTGAAACTACTCAAAATTGAGGACATTTTGAGCAGTGCAGAATTGAAACCAATCATTGATTTGTTGTATGCTCAAAAATGGATGTTTTTGTGGGATTCCTCTGAGATGGGTTCAATGTCTACTCGTTATACACGGATGTTTTACGCAAACCTTTGGATTGACTATCTAAATGGAAATCCGTTTTCTCTAAATTCGGTTATTGATGGTCAAGTAGTCTCATTTCACACCAAACAAATTAATGATATTCTTGGTGCACCTGATGAGGGAGTCAAAGATTTCGATCCTTGGAAGTGGGATTTTTACAAATACCAAGTGACAGAGAATGAAGTTAAAACCTTTCTTGGCTTTCACCCTACGAAAAACACAAATGACATGCCTTTGATTTACCGAGTTTTGCTTGCCATAGTTACTTTCTATGTAAATGGAAAATCGGCAAAACTTCCTAGCAATCTAGACTTCTATATTACCTACAGCATAGCCATGAGAGAGCAAGTAAACTTTGGGGAAGTATTCTTTGAAAATGTGTTGGAGGCAGTTACCAAGAAATCAAAGGCACTTCCCTACAGTAATCTGATATATAGATTATTGAGAAACGCTAATTTAGTACTGGATGACGAATACGAAGAGGCCATTACAAATAAGGATTATTACTCAAAGTCTAACATCCAGCAAATCCTTAAGTCAAGAAAGGAAGCGCAACGACGGGGTGGTGCTCAAGACCCTGAGGAAGATGAAGCTGAGAATGAGCCGGTACTACCACCACGACGGGGTGGTGCTCAAGACGCTCATTTCTTCATTAATGACATCCAACGCACTCTTGGTCAATGGGGTGAAGAATTGACTACGGAAGCTGTACGCATTGATGAGCTTGAGAAAGAGAATGCAAGTCTCAAGAAACGGGTTTCAACCATCGAGAAGAAATATAAGAGCCTCAAGAACAAGCTTAAGGCGTGCCTTCCTGGCTTAGCATTTTCCTCCGATGAGGAGTAGTCCTTTATGATTCCCCATTCCCTCGTACTTATGCATAGTTTTGCAAGTTTGAGTTTATCTATATATCTCAAAACTTGATATTTCCTACTTATTTTTATCCTTCATTTGATATTTTTTTTGATGCTTTCAAAAAGGGGGAGAAGTATGCTAGATGGCTTGATATGATATATTTGATGCTAGATGGCTTGATATGATATATTTGATGGCTTGATATAGTTTTGGCATGCTAGATGGCTTGATATGTTATATTTGATGGCTTGATATAGTTTTGGCATGCTAGTTGATAACTTGATATGGTTTTGGCACGACTTGTTTTGGTTTTGCTTGATATTGCTTTATGCATATCTAAGTTGATAAGTTGGTGCTAGTTGATGGTTTGATATTGTTGTTGGCATGATGTTTTGTTGGCAAGCATGATTGGGCATTAGCATGTGCATGGCATGTTTTGGCATATTTGGTTGGACATGTTAGCATGATTTGGATAAGCATGGGTATTCAAATGGCTAAACTTAGATTGGTTGTTTTTTCATCACATAATTTTGTTTGAGAAGTTGAATTTGGTATAGCATGACATGAAGTCTCCTGATATGCTTTACATATTGAAATGATGAAAATACAAAACTTGATGCATAGTTTGAGGGGCAGCATGTTGGGTAGATTGATGTTCATATGATAAGGGAGCATGAACTAAGGGGGAGTTGTAAAAATATCAAGCTTAGTTGAAAAAATATCATGTAAAAACATCTTTTGAATTGTGGTTTTGAAATCATCAAAAAGGGGGAGATTGTTAAGTTGTAAAAACGTTTTGATGATGAAAAGATGTTTTGATGGAGTTAAATTTGTGTTTGATATTTGATGCAAGATAGGCAAAACACATCATGTCCAAAGATGGTTGAGATTGGAACTTACTGGTTGACATCGATCTCTCAAGCTGGGGACATCGATCGATCGATGTCACTTCAGCCTCTGACATCGATCGATCGATGTCAATCTGAGAGCATCGAACCCTCAACCACAAGGACATCGATCGATCGATGTCACTTCAGCCCCTGACATCGATCGATCGATGTTGAACAGAATACATCGATCTCTAAACTAGGTGACATCGATCGATCGATGTCACTTCAGCCCCTGACATCGATCAATCGATGTCAGGCAGTTTAAAATTCTGCAATCTTCTGAGGACATCGATCTCTCCCTTACAGGGACTTCGATCGATCGATGTCCTCCAAAATTCAAATTTTCTGAACGTTAGAACAAAATCCAAGGCAGATTTTTAAGGTTTTCTCTTTCCAATCTTCTTCAAACTTCTTGTGGACTTTAACTCAACTGATTACATGATTCCTTGACTATTGTATACATGTCTAAGATTCTCTAGGGTGGCTATCCAAGATCAAATCACTCCATAGGGTGGCTAGAGACTATTTGGGCATTATCTTGACATTTTTGAAGATGAAGACTTGGTGGAGAGCCTCAAAAACGTGGTGAACTTCATCTATAAATAGAGAAGGCTTAGATGAAGCAAAAAACACACTTTCAACATCATCTAGCTTCATTTTCATTGTTGTAAATTTCTCTCATACTTGTAAATTTGTTTAAAGCTTGTCTAGCTTTTCTTTGATCTTCATTATTGTATATTGAGAGAAAGAGAGTCAAGCACAAGAGGAACCATAAATATTTGATCTCTTGCTTGTGCTTAGACTTGTGAGAAAGTGTGAACCTTACCATATCTCTTCAACCCACTGTGAGAAGTTCTTGAGAGAACTTTTGTTGAAGTTGTGAGAAAGCAAGAAGTTGTTCTTGCTAAGAGCTGTAGTTGCTGTATTTGCACAAGTGTGTTTTGTGCAAGAAGTTGTTGTTGTTGCTTACACTAAAGTGTTAGTGTAAGTATTGTTGTGGTTGTTCTTATTGTTCATAATAAGAAGAGTAGTTGTTGAAAATCCACTTTGGAAACAAAGTGGTAGTGGAGTAGAATCATTTACGATTCGAACCACTTTATATCTGGTGTACTCATTCATTATTTCTCATCTCCAATTCTTGCTCTGATTTTGAATATCCTTTGAGTTGAGACAAACGAGAAAATTCCGCAAAAGAGCCAAACACTCTATTCACCCCCCCTCTAGAGTGTATTTCGGACCCAACAATTATGTCTATATGCATTATAATAAGTTGCATGCATTTTATTTTGTCTATTCACATTTGTATACATATAGGCATAATTGTTAGTTGGTCAAGATGCATAATTTTGCCTTGTTGCATGTTTACATGTGTGTGCTTTTGTGGGTAGATGTAGCATTTTTACCTTAGAATGAGTAGAAAGAGGAGTAGCAGGCAAAGTTGAATGTATGTTAGTTGCCTTATAAGGTTGTTTAGTATTTCAAGAAACAAATGTAGTCTTTTTATCTACTTTGACATTTTCGTTTTTATATTCTAACCCTGTTTTATCGTTTCCATATTTCTGTGATGATATCAGTGTGTCTAACATGTTGCTTCTGGATTTAAACTGTTCTAACATCTTTTCTAAGTCTAATTTAGATAATTTATGTTGAGAAATTTCTTTTTCACAATTGTCTAACTTAGATTTTAACATGCTATTTTCAATTTTTAATGTTTGTTCATTTTTCCTATATGATTCACTTTTAATCTTTAAATAATCAAGAGTATTTGTAGACTCTTGTTTAAAAGATTCTAATTGATCGAAAATTCCAAGTTGGACGTCTTCAACTTGTCATTTTCTTCAATTAGTTTCTTCTTTTCTTTAGATAATCATTTATAGTGAGTATACATCTTTAAGAATTCTTCATACATTTCTTCAAAAGACATTTCACTATCCGAATCTATATCAGATGAAGAACTTACCTCATCGGATATAAAGCAGATTTGAGCTTTCTCAGTGTCGGATTATGAGTTAGACGAATCGCTCCACGTGCTCGCCTTCATTGCCCTTTTGCCTTTTCTTGCCTTTGACTCCTTTGGCTTGGACCGTTGAGTTTCCTTCCCTTGGTTATTATTATAATTATTATTGTTGTTGTTGGTGGTGGTGTTTTTCTTTGTCGAATAATCATAAGAGATATGTCCTTTTTGACCACATTTGTAGCATTTTAACTTTTTATTATACCACTTGTTATTATTAGAGTTATTCGAATTATTTTTCCTAAGTTGAGAAGAATTAGAAGAAGAAGATTGTTTTCCATTCCTATTAGGCCGTTTGAAAAACTTTCTAAGTTTTCTAGCTATTAATATTAAACCATTGTATAATTAACTACCGCTATTACTTTCATCATTATTTATATGTGACTTAGTTGATTTGAAAGCAATAGACTTACCGGATGATTTAGATGACTTGGATTTTCGTTGGTTTTGTTTTACCTCATAAACTCTAAGTGAACTGGTCAATTCATCCATTTTAGTGATTGACTTTGTTTCCTTAATTGCTGTCACCTTCGGATCCCATTTAGCAAGAAGACTATGTAGCACTTGTTGAACTTTCTCATTGTTGGTAAACGATTTACCTAAAGCTTCAAGTGCATTGAAAATGTTAGTAATCCTCAAATCCATAGATGTTATAGATTCGTTGGGCAACATTTTGAAAGATTCAAGTTCAGTCATAAGCATGTCTATTTTAGACTCTTTACACCACTAGTACCTTCATGCATTGATTCTAGTGATTTCCACATGTTGTGTGCACTTGTGCAGTTTGAAACATATCCTGCTTTAGAGGTCGTTAGTCCATTCAAAAGTAATTGCATAGCTTTAGCATTCATAGACATTTTCTTTTTATCTTAACTTGTCCATTCACTTTTATACTTTTCTACTTCTTATGTTACACCATTTACTTGTACAACTTTCATTGGAATGTACGGCTCATCTTCAACTGTAGACCATAAATCGATGTCTATGGCCATTAAGAATAGCCTCATTCTAAGTTTCCAATGAACAAAATTATTTCGATCAAAAAGAAGAGAGCGTTGTGTAGACATACCTTCCAACTCATCTTTGTGAGAAACAATGGCCATTTTATGTACATTTGATTTGAGATAAGCAGGCTACTATGAATTGTTGTTTCTTGGTCTTGTCTTCTTCATATGGTGTTGAATCTTGCTTCTTATAGTGGTGTTGGCCTTCCTCTAATACCAATTTTTGAACTGTACACCAGCAATAAACACCACTAGAGGGGGTGAATATTGGATAGCGGAAATTACACTACTACCCTTAAATAAAAATCCTCTTTGAAAACAGAATCTGAGACCTCCTCAGATTCAGCACCCTTTTTTGAAAAAGTCAAACCTCAGTGTACATAAATCTAAAAATTATGAAAATTTCTAGAAATTAATTTCAATGTCTTGATTAGACTCTGTACAAAAATGAGACAAAATAATATTTTTTGACCCTTCAACCAAATAAAAAGATTCAGATGGTCAATCTAGACAGAATAGTACTGAACTTTGAAAACGTTTTCTCTTTAATACTCAACCAAAAAGGTTAATCTTTATGTCAAATCACTCCTTAGGATGTCTAGTTTAAGTTTCCAAAATGCTCTGACCTGAAACTATCCTTGATGAAATCCTAATTCAAGTTGTTTTGAGACTGGTCAGATTACAGCCAGAATGGAGCAGTTATCTTGCAAAGACTGAAAGACTAACTTTCCTTTGCTCAAATCAAGTGATTCTTGTTGAAAATGAAAGCTAAATTCGGAAGTATAACTCCACCAAAAATCATGAATTTTGAAAGTGTTTTGCTATTTTCTCAAGACGTGTCAAGTTGTGTAAAATCTGTAGTGAAAACAGGTAGAAAACAAAAAAAAATAGAAAGAAGACATGAACACCGAAGATTTATCCTGGTTGGGTCAATGTGACCTACTCCAGTCCTAAAGAACACATTTCCTTGGATTTCACTATGGAATGAACATAAATACAACAAGAACCAAACTTGATCCTTGGGTTAAACACCAACCCTATTCAAGACTTGGATGATCACCTCTATGCAACTCTTGGTTGCAATACCTCTACCACCTATTGGTGTAGGCTTATAAACTTGGCTAACCAATCTTACAAAATCACTAAGAGAGGCGTGTAACTTAACAACAATGAGAAATAAAACACCTTAGCTACACAAATAAAGAATCAAGAAAAAGAGAATAGCAAGAAGGATCTTTGAGTTTTCTTCATAGTTGTGTGTTCTTCTTCTTCACCTTTGACTCCTATTTATAGTGTGAAATAGGCCTTGAAGATAAGAATGCAAATGTCACTATCTTCATCATCAAGTCTTAGTTGTCTTCACATCATTGGCCGACCACATAATCACCTTGTGCACTTGACAACATAAAGAAACACAATTGGTCCACCTTGGCTACTTGTTTGGTCGATTTTTGTGTCTTGAAAAATCAGTTGGAAATGCTTACAAAATGAAGATAATATGGAAGGGAATATGCCACAAGAATCCCTCAACTCCTTAGCATGAGAATAGGTCAAGTGAGGGCTGCAATTTTTGGATAAAAATCAGCTCCAACAACCTCAAACTAGCCGTTGCATTTAAATGAGAAATTCCAAGTTGGCAATTTCGCCAACTAGCTTGTTTTTGGTTGGTCCACTTGGCATCAAATTATAAAATGCATAAAACATCATCTCCACCGGAATATGAATGTTTTGGAGGCTGTGTATATGTATACTAACTAAGATTTTTGGAGAAAAAATGATACATAAGAGTTGACAAGATTATGTCAACATATAACATCAAAATTCTTATTTTTTCTGCTTTATATGTTGTGAGAAATTACGCACCAAGAACATCTTCAAATTCTGTGTAAAATGATGATTAGGAATCTCCAATAACATATTCATAAGACTCTTCAGGAAGAAAAATAGAATGTGACACGAAAACCGTCATATATTCCACCACCGTTGATAATGTCATCAAGTAAGAAAATATAATAGAAAACCACCAAAAAATCTTCAAGAATACCACAAATAATATTTAGAATAAAGATAATAAGAGGCTCAAGAGATTCCTTGAGTAAAATGACGAAAATGTCCTCGGGGGGTAAAATGACCAAAGTGCCTCCGGTGAGAGAAAACTCCAGAAAGGGCCCCGATGGTCAGAAATAAATATAAGAACACCTTTTGATAATAAATAAGATGAGAATAGGTCCTTGAATCATATTCACCATGTTAAGTACCTACAAAACTTAAAATACCAATTTTGCCCTCTTTGATAAGTTGTAGAAACTTCCAAGGCACATTAGTAACAAGACATAATTATAATCATCAAAAACACACAATGACAACATGATAAACATATGTGAATCATGTAAAAATAAAAACAACCATTTTATCATATTTTAGAAAAAATTTCTAAAAATCCTAGACATCGATCGGTCGAAGTGTCTTTGCTTGAGAGATCGATGTCTCTTAGTGAGGTCTTGGTTTTTCTCTATCTTACATAGATCGATCGATGTGAGGGTTCGATGTACATCGATCGATCAAAATGTCCTAACCTGAGAGACCGATGTCATTTTTCTTCACTTATTTAGCTTTTTATCCTTTATAACATTTTATGTGATATTTTTACATATTCAACACTTAAAATCATGACTTTGTAAATTATCCAAATATATTTCTTAACAAGAGTTCCATCAAAATAACACCGAATTGGACATGAATAATTCTCCATTGTGTGAAATTATTGATGTTGCATTACATGTTAATGATAGTAATGTTCGTACAAATGATTTGGAGCATGAAGCTGAAATTGAGTCTAACTATTTGCATGAAAGCCGAGAGACATATGTTGAGCCATATAGTCTTTGTCTTGGATTGTATAATGATGATATTAATCTTCTTGAAAGTGAACCTAAAGTATAAAAAAGGGATGACGACAAATTTGAAATTGAGAGTAAAGAAGCCAGCCAAAATAATGAATAATACGTGCTTAAAGTTTTATTGCCTCATGATTTCCGTCTTTGCTTGCATATGAGCTTTCATTGTTTCATGTTCACAAGGTTCAAGTGACAAACAACAATGACACATTGTTTGTTCCTATTACAACATACGCATTTGTTATTTGTCTTGCGTTTGAAAGTTGCAAAATTTCAACATGTGTTCTTCTTCCAAAATCCTTGGTTTGCCTACACATATTGCTAAGCTAGTTTTTAAGCTTATTTGTACTATCTCTGTCTTTGATCCAGAAGCATAAACATGCATGTATAGAAGTCTAAATCATAGAATATTTGTATATATATGCTGTATTTTAACGTTTGATAATTGTTCAAGCATGTATAGACGATTACAGTAACTTCAGTTTGCACGAGAATCCAATCGGGTATTACTATTTGAATGAGCATGAGTTGTTGAGTATTTGCCTAGCATGGAACCATGTTTTGCACGTTTTGAAATTTGGCCACTTTATGAGCTCATTGACATGTAACTTGTCACTATATTATCAACGAAGTAACATCTTAGTGAGGGCCTTGATGCATCTCAAGCATGTAAAAAAGAGACATAATTTACACATGCTGAAATTTGTTCCCATAGTCTTTTAGTGTTGCATGTTGTATTTCCCTATTCATTGGATATAAACATATTTATGCAGGTTGTCCTACATCCAAAACATGGAAAAATGAGGCAACCTAAATTCTGCAAAAACATGAATAGAAAGGGAAGTTCTTACCTTGAGCTTAAGTTTCTTTCATCCCCATTCATCTACTTTATTATTTTGATATTTGATCCAAGTGGGGATGGAATCAACATGGTAGTCTAATTTACTTGTACGCATATCGTGCCTAAATTCTCCTCTCCGATTAGTACAGACTTGGATTCCAGGATGAATTCTTTTGAAGAGGGAAGGAATGATAAGCCCCACAAGCTTTAGATCATGCATAAATATTCTATGTTTTACATGCTATAAACAAGATGTAAGGGTTGGAGGGAAGATATGGCTAATCATTGCATGAACAATAGCGTTTTGTGGTTTTCCGTAGTCGTTTATGTGTCTTCTTATTCAGGAGCATTTTTGTCATATCACTCACTATCAGGTGTTTTCCATGCATGACACATGTTATATTTATCCTTGATGAGAATGATGCTTGGTGGAGTCCTTATGTTTGTAGGAAGCTTCAAGGAAGGAAAAAACGTTTGTTATGTAGGATATGCAAGGCACCACTAGAAGGGGAGGTTGAATAGTGGGTGCGGAAAATTTGGTTTTTAAAATTGTTTTGGAACAAAAACCCAACTTCTGAAAACAGTTTCTGTTTTCAGGACCTGTTTTGTAACGTTTTGAAAACTAGGTTACAGGTCTTCAAAAATTCTGAAATTTGGAGAGATCTTAGTCTCAGATGTCTTGAGTATCTTCTAAAAATTTCAGATTAAAATTCAACCTTTCACCCCTTTAAAAATTGTTGGTGGTCAGATTGCGCAAATCTGCCAGAAACGGTAGTCTGATTTGAAAAATTAATTCCAATTAAACCGTGACTCTAAATGCTCTGAAAATTTAATGACTAACTCCTTATTAGATTTATTTAATTGGGTTGAAAAATTTTTGAAAACTTCTTTTGGGAAGTTAGTCAAATACGTTCAAAGTCTCAACCTTTGCAAGCCTAAAAATCGGACTACACTAGTCTCAGAACTTTAGACGTTTGGATGACTTATACATGTCCAAAAGGGTTGAAACTTGCTCCAAAAGAACTTAAGACGTGTGGCTATGTTTCCTGTAAGTTTTGTGATTTTTAAAATTCGTTTACTATTTTCAATAACGTGACAAAAATGATGCATTGTGCTAAAAACTGAAATTAAGTGCTGAAAAGTAAAGAACACAAGGAATTTTATACTGGTTCGCTTAAATCAACCTACTCCAGTCTTCGAGGACATCTTCCTCGGTTATCACTAATCACAAAACACAAACAGCACCTTACCACACAGGGTTGATGGAGTTACACACCAACTTCAATCCTTTACAAACCTTGTAAGTGATTACAACGATCACGAGCACCACCACCTAGCGGATGCAAGATTGATCACACCTTGATCAATCTTTTACAACAATTTAGAATATATGGTGGTATAGATGAAGCCTATTCAGGATGTATGAATATGAATACAATAGGCTTTAAGAGAGAAGAAAGAAAGAAAGTGTAGAAGAATAGGTAGAAGACTCTTTTTGTACTTTTGAACTTGTGAGGCTTGTCTTCTATTTTCCACTACTTCTTCTTCATTTTATCAAGCCCTTGGCCGCCCCCTATGTCTTGATCTTCCCCTTGAAAATTATCTTTTAAGTCCTTGGAAGAGTATATTGCATCATTGTGACATTTCGTTACTTACTTGGCAACTCCTCATTTGATGATCATTAAGCCCTTGCTTACTTGGCACTCATTGATTGGATGAAATTTGTCATCATTTGATGAATAGATAAATCTGAAAATAACCTTTAAGAACATGTGCCAATTAGCCATAAAAGTGTTGCAATAAGTCACATAATAATTCCACATAATTAGCAAGACAAATCATCACCATTAACATCATAAAAATCAGCCAACATTATTCTCCACATGCTGAAATTTTCAGCATGTGTGATATCCAAGACAAGTTCAAATTATTGCCATGTATGTAGTAGATTTATCCCTGGAAAATAAAAAATCAAATATGCTTAATATTTAGTCACAAAAATCAGCCACAACATTCCAACACATGCTGAAATTTTCAGCATGTGTGATATTAAAATATCATCACATTATTTCCATAACATTTTTTAAACATTGTCATTTCATCTCCCAATCAATCCATATAATTCAGAGAAGTAAATATGGCACATTTAATAGTAAAAATTCGGTCACTCTAATGCACACATGCTGAAATTTTCAGCATGTGTTACAAATGTGACATAGTTTGAAATGTTACCTTGTGTAGCTCCTTTCTTTATATCACCAACATTGTATGCTTTATTCTTGGCCAATCAAGATGCCAACAAAGCTCCACATATGCTCCAACAAACTGTAGTAGGTGTGTGATATAGCTTGTGTATGTGCTGAATTTTATTTTTGCCAACTTTGTAAAATAGTGCACAATGGTATATTCCAATCAGCCCTTAATTGATTTTTCTAGAACACTTTAGAATGTATAGAGTATATAAAAAGTGTCTAGATACATGTTATATGTCACGTCAAAAAATTTCCACGTGTCGTGTTCGTAGAAAACCGAATTTTTGCCGTTTGTCGATTACCCGATTTTTCTCCGATTAAATTCCAATTTTTTGCACATGTTATATGTATTATGTTACACATAATATGCATAAATTAAACTTTAATATTCAGCACTCATGGCTGATTTAAAGTGGCGGCTAACATGTGACAAAAATTGAATTTGGAATCTCCACAATTTGGCCTTAATTTGGGGTGATTTGTGTGTGCCAACATAGAATGATTTTATGGCTGTATATACCATCTAAGCCACGAAATTTGTGGCTATTTTTGAAGTGTAGGGGCTGGCCATCTATATATGGCAAGTACGTGACATGTTAGCGAAGTTTCGGTATTCACCCGATACGACAATTTTTTGTTTAGAACCTTGTAACGTGTCGTAATCATTTTGTCATGACCATGACTTATATCATATGATATAAGACCTGAATGTACTCATAAATATGAGATAAATATAATGGTGCGACGTTAACGTACGTTCGTAAAATATATAACGTGTCGGTAGTACGTTGGAATATATATGTATAGTGCCTTTTAAAAAAATTCTGAATATATATAAATATATATGTATAAGGCGTGTATAAAGGAGAGGAGAAACTTTCCATTCTTCAATTTGTTGCCTTTGTGTCTTTTCCAAATATAGTTTCCTTTAATGAACTACTTAGTTCATTTAACATAGTACTTCACTTAATGAACTAGTTTAGTTCATTAATGGTGGCACCTGAAAATAGTTCAAACACAACAAATGCTTGCCATTTGATGTAAGCTTTAAAGCTTCATGGCTCGTTAGTACGGAAACATTATATATGAGCTATATAAGGCAGGTTTCATGCAAAAACGTGTCAAGTCATAAAACATGTCATGCATTTTTTTAATACACGTTATTTAAATCATGCATTTTGTAATCACTCAAACCTCTTTTTCTCAACAATCTTCCCCTTTTGATGATTTACAAAATAACCTACGTTCATGATTTAAATTTTGTCGCTCCCCCTCCAATCGTGCACAAATTCAAATTTGAATTTTCAATTCTATCCCCCTTGATTTGTGCAATCAATCTTTCTCAATCTCTCTCTCCCCCTTAAATCATGCATTCTCTCCCTCTTTATTTTGGAAAGACAATCAAAAGCGCGTGTAAAGATGAAGAAAAAACAATCACGCATTTCAAATAATATCAAACGTGCGTTCGTAATGGTTATTTATTTAACCCTTTGAAAATGTTCCTTTTGGTACCCAAATTTGGGTGACCTTTCTAGGTCTTCCAAATGATGAGAAAGGTGATGAAGACGCAACATAATATACGTTAGGGGCAAATGCGTTTGGCCTTTGGCCAAGAATCCCATCATGCATATAGTATGGTTTTTGTGTTTGATATGCATTTCAGTTTGCATTCACGGGGCGTGATCTATATGCATTTTTATGATATGAGTGTCGCATATGCATCAATCGCTTTCTTTCATATCTATATGGCACATAATTGCATTTTGTATGATATGAAAAATAGGAAACACGATGAGATGTCATAAAGGAAGGTCTAGACGTCTTCTTAGATGCCATATATGTCTTAGATGCATCCATTTTCTTTGATGGAATGAATTTTGTTTGTTTATTTAGTGACTCATTTTTCTCAACGTATCCTAGTCCGGTTTTGTCACTATCATGTTTTTGTGAAGAAATGATGCGATCTAGCATGTTTGTTCTCATGTCAAATTGTTTCACCATTTTCTCTAAATCCGCATTTCTTGATTTCAAGTTTGAAATCTCAGATTTCAGTTCAGTGTTCTCATATGTCAATGATGAAATTTTAGACTTTAATGAATTTATGATGCAAGACGACTCTTCTTTTAAATCGTTTAATTGAGACACAAGATTTGTGTTAGAAGATTCTAACAATTTCTTGTCTTCAATTAATTGCTTCTTTTCTTTTGCAAGAGTCTTAGCAAACTTATGCAATTCAAGATATTAAAAAAACAAATCATGATATGATGGTTCAGAATCGGAATCGGAATCGGAAGCAGAATGTACCTCATTATCAAGAAGTGGAGGCCTTTGGCTTGACATACCTTCTTGCTTGGTTTTGTGTCTAGTGGTTGCCATCTCACTAAGATCGTTGGATCTCCTTGTCGTGAGTGTGCCTGCTCTGATACCACTTGTAGGATCTGCAAGGCACCACTAGAAGGGGGGTTGAATAGTGGGTGCGGAAAATTTGGTCTTTAAAATTGTTTTGGACCAAAAACCCAACTTCTGAAAACAGTTTCTGTTTTCAGGACCTGTTTTGAAACGTTTTGAAAACAAGGTTACAGGTCTTGAAAAATTATGAAATTCGGAGAGATCTTAGTCTCAGATGTCCTGAGTATCTCCTAAAAATTTCAGATTAAAATTCAAGCTTTGACCCCTTTAAATATCGTTGGTGGTCAGATTGCGCAAATCTGCCAGAAACGGTAGTCTGATTTGAAAAATTAATTCCAATTAAACCGTGACTCTAAATGCTCTGAAAATTTAATGACTAACTCCTTATTAGGTTTATTTAGTTGGGTTAAAACAGTTTTGAAAAATTCTTTTGGGACGTTAGTCAAGTACGTTCAAAGTCTCAACCTTTGCAAGCCTAAAAATCAGACTGTACTAGTCTCAGAACTTTAGACGTTTGAATGATTTATACTTGACCAAAAGGGTTGAAACTTGCTCCAAAAGAATCTTAAGATGTGTGGCTATATTTCCTGAAAGTTTCGTGATTTTTGAAGTTCGTTTACTACTTTTAATAACGTGATAAAAATGATGCATTGTGCTGGAAACTGAAAGTAAGTGCTGAAAAGTAAAGAACACAAGGAATTTTATACTGGTTCGGTTAAATCAACCTACTCCAGTCTTCGAGGACACCTTCCTCGGTTATCACTAATCACAAAACACAAAAAGCACCTTACCACACAGGGTTGATGGAGTTACACACCAATCCAACCCTTTACAAACCTTGTAAGTGATTGCAACGATCACGAGCACCACCACCTAGCGGATGCAAGATTGATCACACCTTGATCAATCTTTTACAACAATGTAGAATATATGGTGGTATAGATGAAGCCTATTCAAGATGTATGAATATGAATACAATAGTCTTTAAGAGAGAAGAAAGAAAGAAAGTGTAGAAGAAGAGATAGAAGACTCTTTTTGTACTTTTGTACTTGTGAGGCTTGTCTTCTATTTTGCACTACTTCTTCTTCATTTTATCAAGCCCTTGGCCGCCCCTATGTCTTGATCTTCCACTTGAAAATTATCGTTTAAGTCCTTGGAAGAGTATATTGCATCATTGTGACATTTCCTTGCTTACTTGGCAACTCCTCATTTGATGATCATTAAGCCCTTGCTTACTTGGCACTCATTGATTGGATAAAAGTTGTCATCATTTGATGACTAGATAAATCTGAAAATAACCTTTAAGAACATGTACCAATTCGCCATAAAAGTGTTGTCATAAGTCACATAATAATTCCATATAATTAGCAAGACAAATCATCACCATTAACATCATAAAAATCAGCCAACAGTATTCTCCACATGCTGAAATTTTCAGCATGTGTGATATCTAAGACAAGTTCAAATTATTGCCATGTATGTAGTAGATTTATCCCTTGAAAATAAAAAATCAAATATGCTTAATATTTAGTCACAAAAATCGGCCACAACATTCCAACACATGCTGAAATTTTCAGCATGTGTGATATTAAAAATATCATCACATTATTTTCATAACATTTTTAAAACATTGACATTTCATCTCCCAATCAATCCATATAATTCAAAGAAGTAAATATGGCACATTTAATAGTAAAAATTCGGCCACTCTAATGCACACATGCTGAAATTTTCAGCATGTGTTACAAATGTGACATAGTTTGAAATGTTACCTTGTGTAGCTCCTTTCTTTATATCACCAACATTGTATGCTTCATTCTTGGTCAATCAAGATGCCAACAAAGCTCCACATATGCTCCAACAAGCTGTAGCAGGGGTGTGATATAGCTTGTGTATGCGCTGAATTTTATTTTTGCCAACTTTGTAAAATAGTGCACAATGGTATATTCCAATCAGCCCTTAATTAATTTTTCTAGAATACTTTAGAATGTATATAGTATGTAAAAAGTGTCTAGATACATGTTATTTGTCATGTCAAAAATGTTCCACGTGTCGTGTTCGTAGAAAACCAAATTTTTGACGTTTGTCGATTACCCGATTTTTCTCCGATTAAATTCCAATTTTTTGCACATGTTATATATGTTATGTTACACATAATATACATAAATTAAACTTTAATATTCAGCACTCATGTCTGATTTAAAGTGGCGCCTAATATGTGACAAAAATTGAATTTGGAATCTCCACAATTTGGCCTTAATTTGGGGTGATTTGTGTGTGCCAATATAGAATGATTTTATGGCTGTATATACCATGTAATCCACGAAATTTGTGGCCATTTTTGAAGTGTAGGGGCTGACTATCTATATATGGCAAGTACGTGACACGTTAGCGAAGTTTCGGTATTCACCCGATACGACAACTTTTTGTTTAGAATCTTGTAACGTGTCGTATACATTTTGTCATCACCATGACTTATATCATATGATATAAGACTTGAATGTACTCATAAATATGAGATAAATATAGTGGTGTGACGTTAACGTACGTTCATAATATATATATAACATGTCGTAGTACGTTGGAATATATGTGTATAGTGCCTTTTAAAAAATCTGAATATATATAAATATATATGTATAAGGCGTGTATAAAGGAGAGGAGAAACTTTTCATTCTTCAATTTGTTGTCTTTGTGCCTTTTCCAAATATAGCTTCCTTTAATGAACTACTTAGTTCATTTAACTAAGTACTTCACTTAATGAACTAGTTTAGTTCATTAATGGTGGCACCTGAAAATAGTTCAAACACAACAAATGCTTGCCATTTGATGTAAGCTTTAAAGCTTCATGTCTCGTTAGTACAGTAACATTATATATGAGCTATATAAGGCCGGTTTCATGCAAAAACGTGTCAAGTCATAAAACGTGTCATGCATTTCTTTAATACACGTTATTTAAATCATGCATTTTGTAATCACTCAAACCCCTTTTTCTCAACATGTTAAGCAAGAATGGATGTTGAACTTCGAACAAGCATAACTTTCTTGTTTTAGCCCGGAGCGGTGTCAATGTTGTTCTCAAATTCATGGTCTCGAAGAGTTCTACAACTTTGAAGAAGACATCAAAGGCCAATTCCGAACGTAGAAGCCTCTACAACGAAATCAAAGATTAAGGCTCAAAAGGAGGCTAAAAGGCTCTTAAGGTTCTTACATTTTAGGGGATCATCCCTACATTTTAGGAACTCATTTTTCTGCCGAATTCCAAGCCTTCAAGAAGGTGATAAGGCCACCATATGTATTTAGAAGATAGGATAAGATTCTTTTATGTTTTTGTAAATTACCTAATAAGTAGAGTTGTGTGTAAGGTTATTTCCATATAGTTTAAGTTTTAGTTTAGGAATTTTCCATTTACTTGTTTTAGATTAGGAACTTTTCATTTAGTTAGTGTCTTTGTTTACCTATTTAAAGGGCCAAAGCTTGCGCATTTTTACACATCCAACACAATTCTCTTCTGCAATAAAATTGAGTTTTTTCTCTTAAGACTTTGTGTCTTTGAGTTGTTTCTTGGTTTTTTTTTATAAAATCAAGGTTAGAATCCTTAAAGTTTGAGCAATCTTTTAAGGTAGAATTTGCCAAGCACAAAGGGAAGAACGTCTTGGAGGCGATTCGTTTGCTAAGATCAACGTTATTCTCGTTGCGGGGGTGTTGCTCACGCCGTTGTTACCTTAAAGGAAGCAAGGAGGGAAAGTACCCCTTTGTGCCAGCACCTTAAGGGTGAAGTTTGAAGGAAAAGATCCAAACTTTTGGGGGTATTCACATCACATTGCCTTCTATTTTCTTTGATGTTAGTGTAGATTTAGATGAAGGGGAGGAGATGGCAAGAGCCTTTCTCTCTCCTTCCTCTCTCTTGTAATCTAAGGAGCTTTCCTAGTTATAGATATAGATGAAGATGGAGCAAGAAACCAATGTACTCAGCATTATTTTCATCTATTAATCATATGATTCTTCTCATCTTTTAGTTTATGTTGTTTGTTCTTGTTGTTTATCGTTTAAATCTCATACTTCAACTTGTGTTGAGGTATTTGGTTTGAATTCAAAGGAGGGTTTGTTCTTGATTTCAGCACGATTATGATGTAACTTTTACTCAAAGATAAGATATTATACATTTTTTGTACGATTGATGATTGGCTGAGTGGATTCATGAAGGGAAAATTTCACGAAATAACGTATTTTAATAAGCGAAACGACAAATACGGTATGGAGTAGAAAAATTAAAAAAATGGATAAGGCACCATTCTGAATTGCGTCTTAGAGCACCTAAGGCATCATTCTAAATGACGCCTTAGAACGTGCAAGGCACTATTCAGAATGGCGTCTTACATGTATTTATTTTACTTTTTATTTTACTTTTTCTTCCTCATTCTAGTTAACAAACCATGCCAGCCACACTCCATCTCCGCTAAGCCGCCATTCTCAATGATGCCTTAGGTTTTTTTTTAAAAGAATAGTATGATTTAAGTATTGATCGCATTTAAGTATGGTTTGAATCATAATTGATATCAACTCGCAATATACCATATTTAGAAGCAGACATCCATTATCATATGTTAAAAAAAAACTAATTTAAATTTTACTCTCATTTATGAATGGGTGAAAAGTTTTCTTCTATGCATTTGATTCTCAACTTGTACAATTGCATCGCACATACACGTCTTTATGCACGTTCTATAATTTATCAAATCAATTGCAATTAAATTCTATCATCTATCTATCAAAATTATATGATCTAATTGACTACAATAAAATGCAGCAGTTATAGAATACAAATATTACACAGTAAAAAAAAAAATTAGCGGATATTGCTGGAGCCGTATAAGAAAACTCCCTAGTATTGCATCACAAGTTTCTCATCATATATCTATATCCTAACACCCACCACACCATATAACAACACATGAATCTCATCACGTGTCCATAGTATCTCATCACATATCCATATCCCAGCACACATATTTCTCGTGCTTTTGAAACATCAAAAGGAAACCAAAAAACCATATAAGGCACATCTCAATGTAAAAACATAATCACATAATAACATAGATATCCATACATGATTTTTTGGAAGTTAATGAATGACTAAGTTAAGAACATGAGTTTTCTAAGGGAGAGGGAAGCAAATGCCTAAGACTTTTTGTCGAATGAAAAACATAAGCCAAAAATGGCGGCTTTAAGCTTGGACTTGAGCTTTTGGAACTTTAACTTTTGTATTTGAAGCTCAATTTGGAGGGTGCTCAGCGTGGTCGCTTTTGATTCGAGAATGTTTTCACAATCGACATCTTCAGTTTGTTGCTCACCCTAATACCCAATGGTGTCTTCAAGGTCATTTATCTCAGCTTCAGCATTAAATTCATCATTCGAGTCTTCAAGCATTGGGGTCCTTGCCTTTTTCAGTGTGGAAGGATGCAGGGGTGGGATAGGATCTCCTCACCGTAAATGGGGTGGGGTGACGCGTGACCGCGCGACACGTGGCATTAAGGGGATGGTGAGGCTAGATGAGGGTCACCTGCATCTAGCCTCACCACCCACTTTGCAGCCACATGTCGCGTGGTCACAAAGAGAGTGATGAAAGTAGGGTTAGGAGATTCCAAACCTGCATGAGTAGGCTCCGGCTGTGGTTCATGGATGGGCACATGCTCTTGTGTGGGCCTTGAGCCCTTGCACCGCTTCTCTGGCCTTAAGCATTTGGGCTACGTTTCGCATGTCGAATGTGTCCTTTTCAATAGTCTTCGTCACATCATACACATCTACATTCACATCTTCCATATAGGGGTGTAAATGAACAGAGCCGTTCGGTATGTTCGGCTCGTTCGGCTCGAGCTCGGCTCGAGCTCGGTTCGGTTAAACGGTTAATGAACCGAGCTTGAACCAATTTTTTTTGTTCGAGCTCGGTAAAGACACCGTTCGTTTAGGGTGTTCGGTTCGTTAATGTTGTTCGTTAGTTAAACGAACAGAGCTTGAACAATTAAATATGTTTGTTTAAATAAACGAACAAGCTCGGTTCGTTTGCTAAGATAAACGAACCGAACTTGAACAAGGCGAAGCTCGGCTCGTTCGGCTCGTTTACAGCCCTACTTCCATATGAAGCAGATGAGATTTGCGAAGGAAAAGGCTTTAGTGGGCTTGGTGACAACCTCTATTACCACATCCATGAACATGGACCCAAAAATCATCTTTTTTTGCTTAACAGCGTAATAAGCAATATAGACGTCCAAGTTACTAGGGATGAGATCTCCTCACTGCGCGGTGAGTCACCGCGCGGCCCAGAACGCGACATGTGGCAGTAGTAGGGGTGGTGAGGCTGGATGAGGGTTACGCTCACCCAGCCTCACCACCTCCCCTTTTTGCCACGTGTCGCGCGGTCACGCACGCGATGAGGGGGGAGCGGTGAGGGGATCATATCCCCAAGTTACTAGGCAAATTTAACCCCCTTTGCTACACAATCAATAGGTAATTATCTCAATAAGGACAGTATAGAAAAGGTGTCGTATTTAAAGACTTTGAAGGCAAAATTACAAAGAATCTTTTCACCTCATTTTCGGTAATTCCCAACTACTTATACATCTTACTTGGTGGCTTCAAAATTTATTACCCCTCATTTGGCACCCCCAACAAAGTATTTATCGGTCTAGTTGTCCAATTCACATGGATTCCATTGACAAATGAAACCACAAATTTGCATGAAATCTTGGGTATTCATAGCAGAGTATTCATCCATATTATTGGCCCAAAGAATAGTCTAGTATTGGAATTTTAACCAATGAACGACCACCCGTATTCCATTATCCTTTTCTAATTCATGAAAATTAAGTTTCTTCAATTGAATTATGACTCTTGGCCCTTTCCTAATTTTCCTATAGATTCGAATGAAACCAACAAAAAAAAAAAAAAAAAAAAAA